>CM066343.1:25462393-26099893 GCA_033807585.1 Hydrophis major | reverse complement strand
TAAATCAGGAAATGCAAAGGAAGAAGGAACAAGATATACACTGAAACAAATTTCACCGAGGATTAGCCTTTGTTTTCCATGGTGCCAGCACAATCCCTTCCTTTTCTGAATGGGTGGTGTACAAATGATTACGCTTGGAGAACAATAACCTTGGAAGGAGGCAGAGAGAATCTCCAGGAAAGATATATGAGCAAATGGGAGCGGGAGGTAGTCCCCAATTTATGAATTTTGTCTGCAAAATCTGCCCGACTGTAGAAATCCAACATAAAACCCAGAGTGGCTATGCTGCCTCCTTTTCCCCAACCTTTCTGCAACGTTTATGCAGGGTGTTGTTTTCCTTCCAGGGCAACATTTTTGTGTGCCGCCTTTCCTCTCTTCAGATATACAAGTATTCAGAAGTTACGATTTCTGATACCTGTTTGGATCTTCTGTAAGTGCTTTTCTTCCATTCAGAGGATGAAGTAGGAATTTTATCCTGCCTCAATTTATTAAGTCTGATTTCCTTTTTCCTAAAACGTGGGATAGAGCTCCCTCATTAAAGGCAGCTGGAATCCTGGCAATTTAAATTCTCTTGTTTCTATTTTTTTCTCCTTTTCTTCCCCATTCCCTTGTTCCCTGCCAGCAAAAGTCGATTCATCATGAATAGAGAAGGGAGTTCTTTGTTTCTCTGAGCCGTTCTGCTTTCCTGCTGCTGTTAGGACTGAGCTAAAATGTTCCTCCCATTCTAGCCTCCCTCTTTAAACTTTCCAGTTCTAATTTTGTGTTTGTTTATTCATCAGAATAGAGCTGGAAGGAACCTTGGAGGTCTTTTAGTCCAACAGGAGACCCTATGCCATTTCAGACAAGTGTTGCAGATGCTATGTGGGAAAGGAAAGGGAAAAGAGGAGAGAAGAGAAAGAAAAGGAAAGGAAAAAGGAAAGGAAAGGAGAAGAAAGGAAGGAAAGGAAAGGAAAAGGAAAGAAAGGCAAGGGAGGAGAGGAGAAGAAAGGAAAGAAAAGAAAGGAAATTTCCATCTCAAAGTTGGAACATCTTCAAAGGAGACAAAGGGTCCTGTAAAAATAGTTTTTCCACCCTGCCAAAGCCTGAATAATAATAAAGGTAGTCCTTGCTTTACGACCATTCATTTAATAATTGTTCAAAGTTAGGACAGTGATTCGTCCTCATACTTACGACTATCACATGTGGTCAACATTCAGGTGCTTGGCAATTGGTGTGTATTTATGATGGATGCAGCACCCTGAGGTCATGTGATCACCTTTCAAGCGGGCTTCCAATAAGCAAAATCAGGGGGCGGGAACTGGATTTGCTTAACCACCAGTGATTCACTTAACATCCACAGCAAAAAAGGTTATAAGATTGGGTGTGATTCACTTAACCACCACCTGATTAAGCATCCAATTCTGGTCATAAATGGAGGACTATCTGTATTTCACTGTTTCTTTGGAAAACGAAAATGTTTAGTTTCACTGTGTGGAGGGACACAGGAGCTGATGAAAGCACAATGTTTTGAAACAGCCATTCACAATCTGTGGAGTCTTTTGTGCACCTTTGGATTACAAAGCCTATCATTCGCAGGCAGCATTTCAGAATTAACAGAATAATAGAATAACAGAGTTGGAATTGACCTTAGAGATCTTCTAGTCCTCAAGCAAGAAACCTATGAACAGATTGTAATGGAGCAGCATGAGATTGCATACGTTAGGTTAAATGTAAACTGCTCCCAGTAACGGATCTGAGCTACGAAGGATCCCAACCGCTACTAGATGTCAGCAAAGAAATACCAAAAACTTCTTTTGACAACCATAGTAGGATTGTGTTGCATTGCTGATGATGTTCCAGAGTGTTATTTTTTTGTTTACTTGGGGGAGGATCAATAGTTAATAAAAACAATTGTTGGGGACAATTGAAGTTTTATCTTCCTAATATCACCCTCCCAACAGATGCAAAAGCTGTCTCTGCACTCAACAAGTGCATGAGCTGGACCTGTGCTGCAGGACACCCAGCCATGCCAACTTTTCTAACATCCTGCTAATTAGCCCTATGCCCCTAAACTGGCACCAGTTTCTGAGCAGTCAATATTAAACCCCCAAATCTGAGCATCCATGAATGGCAGGAAGACTGCACGTGCTTTCAACAGGGAAGTGTGTGTGTGTGTGTGTGTGTGTGATGTGTAATGTTAAGACATTTGCAGACTGAGCACTGAGACAAAGTCATCCATCATAAATCCTGTCCTTCTCCTTTTTGGTGTGTTAAGATAGATGCCGGTCCTCAGAATCTCACCGATCAAAGGTGAAAGGACTTTGGGGAACAAGATATCTTGCTGAATGGATTAAACTGAAAATCTGTTTGATCTGGCATTAGCGGTGTGAAAATGGGTAAGCCCCCCCCTCTCCCGAGAATGCTCAGTTATGTAACCAATCCACAAACTATCTAGAGTGACATGATATTTCCCATTCCTCTATCAGGGTTGGAATCTGTTTATTTGGATTTTATACCCCGTCTTTATTATCTTTATGAATAAATCAAGGCCTAATATTCCTTCCTCCTCCAATTTTCCCCTCAACAGAAACAATCCTGCAAGGCGAGTTATTTATAAGCCTTGCCAGGGTTGGAGTGGTGTGTGGGGCAAAGAGATAGCGATGGTGCCACTTGGTGTACAAAGGTGTCTGGACCCCAAAGGAAACTTCTCAGATGCCCCCCCAAACTTGGTGAAAAACACACAGACACATACTTAAACCCCTTGGTGAGAAACTTTAGACCCCCCCACACCCTCTCCTTCCCCAAAGTCTCACATGGGCACTTCTGCCCCCACCCCAAAAAGCCCGCTGTCTGTCTGTCTTTCTCTCTCTCTCACACACACACCCCTTTTTCCTCATTCCTTCACTAGCAGCATGAAAGGGGAAAACGGTGAGGACAGGAAGATGCTCAAGGTGGCAGCTCTTCCCTCTTTTCCTCGTTTGTTTTCGTTTTTCTCTAGTTGGGGTGCTGTGGCCCACGTGCCTGTGGCCACCAGGTGGCTGCAGAGAGACCTGGCCCGCTTGGAAGCTTTGCTGCCATCTCCTGGTCAGAAGGAGAATTAAAGCTGGGGTCGGTGAACCAAAATCATAAAGCGCAGGGCAAGGGCAGCAGGCGGCTTCCTCGAACCGTTCTTGACTTTAGTGGGTCTTGCTCATTCCTGCTTTCCCAAGCCTTTGATCCCTTGAACGGGCCGAGGAACAGAAACCGAAAGGCAGGCAGAGTTAGGGAGGTGCTCTAAGCCAGCATGTGTTTCTTCGCTCAACCACAGACCTTGAGGGGGCTGAAGCCCGAAGAAATCCGGGAAAGATCTTTGCAGGGGCGAATGGCAGCCCGGCAGCGTTAACTCAAAGACGCGCTCCGGATTAGGCTGATGGCATGATTCTTACTAAAACTGCTTTTCGGGTGACCGGTTGGGTGCCCTTGTCCTTTTGTAACCCAGTCTTAGGGGTGTACGTGCACACTTCCAAGCACTGCTTCCCCGCTTCTCCTAACTCAGATCCTTCGATGGCGCCCTGACCCGCAAAAATGAGTTAAGCGGTCCCGTTTTCTGTGTTATTTGAAACTCTTCCCAAACGCCACCATCTGGGGTCAATCGACAACTCCAGATGGAAGCGGCGCAGCGCCCTCTGTAGTTTTCTCTGAATAACTACCGCCACTTTAAAAAAAAAACAACAACAACAAAAAAAACAACAACAACAACAAAAAAAACCTCCGCTTGGTCTCCCATCCATCCCCCTGACAACGAGCCTCGTCCTTTTGGTTACAAGGCGGAAATGAGAAAGGTAGAAGAGCAACTACCGTGTGACCTTCGGGACAGAGTATTTTATGCACTCTCATACCTATTTTTTTAAAAGTCCTTTCTCGTGCGTTACAAAAACACCCGAGGGATCTTCCCGGCGTAAGCGATGGCGATCAAAGAGAACTGGCAGGATCCACTCCACCTCACCTTACCCCATCTTCTCTGCCACCCGGTTGCTGCTCTGCTTATTTCCAAGCCCTACTAAACACGGGACGGCTCCATCTACACAAATCTCCATGATTCCCGTATGCAACGGAAAGTGTTGGGGTGTGTTCCTTCACTCCATTCCTTTCCCTCGTGGGTGAGTTTGGAAAGAGGCGGTTGACTTTTGAAGCCAGAAAAGCCCGGGAGGGTGGGGGCAATTTTCACCTTCTCCCTCCTCTCCCTCCCTCCCTCTGCGGTGAATTTGCTTTTTAGTCCTCTCCTCCCTGATGGTGGAGAGAGATCCTCTCTCTTCGGGGGAGCGCAATCTCACCCTCCGAGAGCGGGTGGGCTGCCGCTTTGCCTTGAGCTCGGCGGCGGCCTCGGAAACCTGCCCAGAGACCCAGGACGCCGGACCTCGCGTCTGCCGGTGCCAGGTGGCGGGTGCGCGCGCACGGTCGAGCTTCCCTTCTCATGTTCGGGGAGCCGGTTCGCAGGAAAGGCAGGGATCGGGGATCGGATCCCTGCTTCTCTCCCACCGTCTTTCCCTCCCCATCCTCCCCGCCTTCCAGCGCCCAGGACTGCGGCGCTGGGCTCCTTCGGCTTCGCAACCCGCTTCTGCCGCGCTGGTGGTGAGGCTCAGGGATGGGTGTTGAATGCTAATGACCCTCCACGGTGCTTGCGCGCGGGCGCGCGCCTGCCCGCCTTGCCTGCCTTTGCCTTGCAAGATCGGGGGGAAAAGGACAGGCGACGTGGTCTGGTCTGCATTAAAGGAATAAAAATATATCAAGGCCCCCTCCCCAACGCGCCCGCCCCCTCCTCTCCTCCACCTTTTCCCCGCGCGCTTCTCTTCCTCCGTCTCCTCGCACCTCTCTTTTATTTTTATTTATTTATTTTATTTTTTGCACCGCCGCGTGTCTTTATAGAAAGGTGACCCGGGAAAGGGTGGGGTGGGGGGGGGAAGAGAGAGATGGAGAAGAAGAATAAAAGGGAGGGGTGATCTAAGAGACAAATAAATAAAGAACGAAAGGAAACTCAAAGCTGTAAGCGATGCAGAGATTTCTACGCTGGAGGCCCCGGGAAAGGCGGCTTGGAAGCGGGGGTGCGGAGAAGGCAAAAGGGGCTTTCCCCCTTTATTTATTTATTTTAGCCCCTCCTCGCCGGGCCCGCTTAGGCGCCAGGTTCTGCTTTAACTTTGGGATGCAACATGTGTAGCGCGGAAAGCCTGCAACAACCTTGAACGGAGACAGATGGGGGGCGGGGGGGGGGAGGAAAAGCAAGGTGTGGGGTGCGCCTGAGCGGTGAATAAAGATCTGAAAGAAATTTTTGGAAGGGAAGGAAAGGGGGAAGATGTTGCTGTTTGTTCAGCGGCTGGTTGGATTTAGCGCTTGTTTGATTTCCCGCAGGAGGAAAAGAAATGGGGGCGGGTGGCTGGCGGGGCAGAGGCTAGGAAAAAATAATATTACATATTAAAAATAAAATAAAAATCAAGAAAGAAAAATACAGACCATCTCTTTCTCTGTGTATCTCCAGAGGCGGAGAACATTTTGCTCCTCTCTTCAGTTTCCTGGTTTATCCTTTTCTCAGGAGTTGTCATGAAAAGGTAAGCCGGATTTAATTATTTAATTCATTGCTTTCCCCCCCCCTTCTTTTTCTTCTTCTTCTGCTTCTTTTGCGTATGGAATATGTACCTTCCCACAGCAAATGTCCCAGTGCTGCACAGAGGTTTATTACTTGGTGGTTTGGGGAGAGTGGGTGGGCTCCATGGCTGCCTTTGGGGACATTTTTTCCTGATTGTGGGGGCCAGGGAAAGAAGGGAACCCCGAACCCTTAATGCAAGATGAAGGAGACCCTCCCTTCCTGGGGGGGGGGAAGCATTTCTCCTTCCACCCTGATGTCACAATTTTGTCCTCTGCCTTTTCTGTGGGACTTGCCCGCCAGCTTGAGGTTTGAGTTCAGACTTTTGAAAGCAAATTATTGCCTCTTCTTACCTGCCCTCACCCTGGGTCCTGGTTTGGGGGGAGGGGGGAACGACGACAACATGTGTGATGGCCCCTCTCTTATGTCCCCTTCCCCTTTCTGATATTCGTGTGTGTGTGTGTGTGTGTGTGTGAGAGAGAGAGAGAGAGAGAGAGAGAGAGAGAGAAAGAGAGAGAGCGTACCCTCACCAGTGGTTTGTGGCATTGATCATCCAGACTGCAAGAGTATGAAATGCCCAAAAAGGGTTTTTTTTTGTTTTGTTTTTTTTAAAAAAACCTCATTACTGTATTCTGAATTAATCCAGACAAGTCTGGAATTGCAAAAAAATCAGAAACACCAGAGATGCACACTGTAGAGACTTCACTGCAGCCTTCAGCCTCTCTGAAGGAAAAGGGAAAATCTGTATTGGTGAAAAGGTGGCGGGCGGCTGGGGGGGGGGCTGGGGGGGGGACAGAAATGCAGCTTTACTGAAGGGCATCTGCTCTCTTTTCCCCTTTAGGAGAGAGAGAAAGGGAGCTGAGGTGGGGAGAGGGGGAAAGGCCTGTTTGATTTCACCCCAAAGAGTTCCTTTCCTCCTATGGGGGTGTCAAGGGGCCTCCGGGCGGGGGGGGGGGGTCGGCAGGAAGTGGGCAGGTTTAAAATTGGTAATGATCCCCTGGGCCCTTTGGGGTGGGAACCAGTGGGACGCTGTGTTGAGTTCCAGAGAAGGAGAGGGGTGCCGAATGGTAATGGGTTTTTAGGCTGAGCCCAGAAAAGAAAAGGGCGGTGAGGAAGAGATGTCTAGTGAAAGTAGTAGAGGATAGTGGTTAAAGTGGCATCCGATCCAGGCATTTTTAGCCATCTGCTGGGGGCTTTTGTGATTAAAGTAATGGGAACATCCTTCCCCACTGCAAGATCTGTTCATAAAAGGGAGGTTGACTGGGGAATCGGGAGAGTTATAGCTCAAGGGGTGGGTATTGCTGGGTTTTGTCCAGCTTCCAAGACACGCACAGTCACAAACACGCATGCACACACACACACACACACCATGCGCATGGCAGGGCCTTAGACAGCTGAGAATGCCATTTGATGCTGGGACTGAAGGCGCCAAAGAAAACGGGGGGGGGCCTTTTAGGTCTGCTGGAGGAATTTGGGGTGTGGGGGCCCCCCCCAAACAAAAGGATGCCTGGATGAGAAGCTGGCTAAGGTGAGCTGGTGTAGCTGGGTTGGGGCGACTCTTTCCATCCATCCCCAAACCACACCTCCCATCCACAGGAGGAATGGCAGCAGGGCGGGGGCTGCTCTGATGGCATGTCTTGGGGTCTGGAATGGAGAGAGAGGTCCCAAGCCTGCCCAGAGGAAAGCCAGGTGTCTGGAAGAGGTGTGGAGGACTTAGGAGCTTTCCTTTTTAGGCAGCAGCAGACTGGCTCCTAAGGATGCAACTCTCCTCCACATGAGCAGGGGGAAGTGGGATGCATGATTAGGTTGATTGGAGGTTTGTCTAAATCGGCCTCTTAATAAGGGGTTTGACAGGTAGGATGGGAATTAAGGGAGGGGGTTTCGTGAACAGAATGGAAAGGCTCAGAGGCTGAGCTGCAGAGTGATTTATCTCCTGGTCATTAGAAGAAGAAAAAAAAATCTCATTGCTGGCACTTCAAAGCAAAAGGGGCTAAGGGACAATGGAAATCCGCTGGGTTTCATTTCTCTCCCCCAGCCCTGAAAGATAAAGATGTAGAAAGTTGAGGTATGGTAAGAAAGAAACCGGGGCACGCCGTTGGTTCAAGCCACCTGTTCCCCAAATAATTGCACTGGCTGGTGCCCCGTTTCTCAGCTCATGTCCTAGTTGGGTCCCCCAACTTCTTGGTTCGAAATCCACAACCGACTTCCCCACCAATCCAGCTCCGTTTACTCTATTTGTCTAGAGAGACAGGCAGTGGGCAGTCTCCTGGCCGTCTCTTTCCTTAGCCTGGGCAGCTAGTTTAATCTCGCTGGTCTCCAGAGGACAGAAGGGTGATTGGAGATGGCAGCTTTGCTCTTTGGCCTGCCTGGCCAGTGGAATTGCTTCTCTTGGGGGGCTGGGGGGTGGGCAGGAGAAGAGGCTCAGTCATTGTGAGTTTGGTGCCAGGATGCAGTGAAATTCTTGTAGATGTTTCCAGGGCTTTCCCAGGTTTGGGCTCAGGTTCCTTTCACGATGCCCTCCTAGCTCTTGGCTTTAGAAGACACCTGGGAAAAGCATGAGGGTGAAATTGGAGATTAAAAGTGAGACTGTGTGTTTTATAAAAGGCTCTCACAATCGTTCAAATATTAACCCCCCCCCTTTTTTTGCATAAGTTGGGTGGCTGCAACTCCTGGGACTCTTGCCACTCCGTCAAGGGCGGGGAAAGAAAGGCAAAGCATGGAGAATTAAAAGATGGAGGAAAGGAACAAAGATGGAGTTGGGCAGGAAACAGCGGAGATGGTGATGATGTTGGAGATCACAGGTCAGGTGCTATTTTTTGAAGAACAATAAAGCAGGAGGAGACTGAACCAATGGGGGAAAAGGTGACATTGCAAGGTATTGTTGGTGTTTGACAAATAACAACAAACTGTTTATCTTGCCTGGCATGTTTACATTTGTCCTATTGAGGATGCTGTTTCATCTATTTGATTGATTGCCACCAGACGCTTTTCCTACACACAGCCTATGATCAACCTGTGGAACCTGTTGTCACAAGATCCTGCCAGTGGGATGTTAAGCTGGTCTTTAAAAAAATGAGAGAGAGGGAGAGGGAGAGAGAGAGAGACTGTGTTCAAGGGGTTGATGGAGGGTGGGATCAGCCAAGAAGCTTAGGTAGCAGAGGCAAGCCATCTGTTAAATTGCGAGTGTGAGAGAGAAGATAAAATCATGCCATAATTACCACTGTGATTTTCTCTGGAAACTGTTTTCAGGATGTGTGTGTGGGAATCCCTAAGGAGATGCTGGCTTATGTTGAAGGATGTGTGAATTCTTTCTATTCTCACCACTATTTCATCCTCGTTTCTTTTGAAGGTGGGTCTCTGGATAAGGCCCAGTGGCATCACACCAATGTTGGGTGCATGGTACATTTTTTTGTATAACCAGCAGTCAGTGGCTGTGAGTCACCCATGTGTTTCTGCCTCCTTTTCTCCTAGGACTGGAAAAGGAATCCCTTTCCCCCCAGTGGCCTCCATTGCAATGGGGGGCTGAAGCCATGTCTCTTGTTGAATTCTGGAGACTAGGCTCAGAGGGATCGGTGGTCTGGGCCAGGCTAATGGTGACTATGACTTTTGAGTAATTCCATGTCTGTTAATATTTGCCCTTGGGATTCTGCATTGCTAGGTGTAAAGTCCCTAAGGACACGTATTTGTGAGCTTTTATACATGGAGGCTGGCAGTCCACCTGTGATGTTGCTTACATCTTTGTGAAACAAGTGTGTCCTTGAGGCAGTTCCACGTATGTCTCTGTTAATGTATTGGTGAGTTTCTTGGCTTCTACAACAGGGACACTGTGGACTATGTCTCCTTACTGTTGGCTGTACCAAAGTGTGCTTCTGGCTATGCGTTTAAATTGGGCCTGAATTACTCCTTGTGTGTAGGCCTGTGTCTTGCACATGGTTTGTTCCCTTCCTCTGACTGTGTATAGCTGTGGTCTACTGATTATTTTGCTCTCTGGTTATCTACTTCAGTGATTGAATCCTTTCTTCATTGTATGTGATTTTAATACTTATAAGTGTTCCCAGCATTTTTCTACTTATAAGTGTTCCCAGCATGTTCCCGGCTGTCTCAATTCAAACTGGGTATCTTGTTTATGTGCAGTTGTTTCTCCTACTACAATGTGCATCAAGGTAGGTAGGTATCTTTCCTGATCCCCTGTATAATCATGCAAAGCTTGGCTGTAGATTTAGCTTAAGCCCTCTTTCCTCATACATTATACCCTTCTTAGTTAGGCTATGGGTCTCCAGATGTCAGATTTCAAAATCTAGCTGGCCAGCCCATCTGGAAGCGCTGAGGAACACTTAGCAGTCTTCAGCAGTTTCCCTTGTATAACACAGTGTGAGTAATCTAGTCAGAGGGCACCTTCCTTGATATAGTATTCACCTGAAATACTAAAGGATGGTTACGTTGGATGTGAGTGACCAGAACTGCAACCGAACAGAACTGGAGAACTTCATGTGGAAGGACCTGAAGGAAGGAAGATGGCAGCTTCTGTTGGTATTGCTGATTTTTACACTGAATAATTTTCTTTTTCATAAGAGAAAGAGGCCACAGTGAGATTGTCCCATGCTCCCAATGTACGACTGCCAGCTCTTTTCCTGTGATTTGTGCTGTTTTTCCCACTGGTTGTTACTTTCATGCCTTAAGAGAAGATGTTGACTAGGGTGGAAAAGTCCTAGTAACATACCTAATTTGGTGTGGTCAGTAAGGGATTCCAACATATCCAACTTGCTGGGTTACATTAATACACACAAACTTTGATGTTTTTATGGCCATGCTGAAACCGTACAAGAGTTTCTATGCAGATATGGAATAAAGAAACTGAACAAAAACAACTATAGTTACTGCCAACTCTGTGGTGATAACCCCAGTCTTCTATCATGGTTCTCCCAAATATACCCTCCAAGTGCACACATTTGTATAGGTAATCTCTCTTTCCTTAAAGCCTCCCATTAGTATATATTTACTAATGTCCTTATTTCTCCATTGAGTACTATATTTTTGTTAGTTTTCATTAACTACATAGTAACTATATAGTAACATGTATAAACTTATGATTCATGTGTGTTGAGTGGAAAATATGCATAAATATTATTTGCCACTCTGCCCAGTCAATCAGCATTGTGAAGAATATGCATAAATGAACAACCTGAATCAAAGGATTTGTACATTGTCTAGTCAATGTGCAAAGTCTTCAGATTGCCTGGGAATTAACAGGACTTTTCATTGATTGGCAGATAGGTATATTTGCCCCACTTAGAAAATAGGCACTGCTATTCGTTAAGTGTGGCTAGTCCATATTTTCTAACCTCCCTTTATGCATATTGACGGGCTGGCATACTCCAGTCTGTTTGTACAATTAAGTTGTTATTTACAGTGTTTAGGGAATGTGCACAGTGGCTACAATTTATCACGTACATTTCCCCCCCCTTTTAACCACATATTTGGAAGATAGATGCTTTGTCAGTAGAGTTCTGATTTATATCTACATATTTTTCCCCACGGTCACTAGAGAATTTTAGAGGCATGATTTCTGACTGTTCCTGCTCAGAAAAGCTATACTTTCCTTAGCCTGATCTATACTGTATTCTTCTATCTGTCCTGCAGAACACATATGGAATTTATATTGGGACTTTGGGATGCTATGCCGGGCTCTCAAGTGTTCTGTGTGTAACCTTGTAAGAAGATGTGGTTATCCACGCTATGTGCACTGACATAACAATGCCTGTGTTGTGTCTGTGTAGCCTTTCAGCCTGTAGCTAGTCATATTTTGGTCTTTATAGAAGGATGCATACACCCGCACAGGCTAGTTTAAATATTTGTACTCTCCCTCATTGTACGAACAGTTCATAAACGCCATCACAATGCCTTCTTTCTTGCTCACTGCACTTACACAAAAACCTAGTCGCATTTAAGTCCGACTCTTCCCCTGCATCTTCTGTGCAAACGAACATTGCAAACTGCCATCAGAAAGACTCGGGATGCAGGAATGAGAGCGAGACACATTGAAGCTCAGCACATCTGCAGGGCATGAGGCGGCCAAAGGCTGCTCAGCGAAAATTGTGTTGGCATGTGCATGTTATAACCATGCTGAAAACCCAGACTCTGCTATAAATCTTGGTTGATGAGACAGTGCCCTCTTTCTTTCTACCTGCTCGGCATAGGATCCACGGTGATGCTGAATCTTCCTTCAGCTGGACCTATAGATCTCTGGTGGCCCTCCCTCCATGGCTTCTTCTCACCCTGATTCATTTTTCTGGTGTGCACATGGTCTCTGTGTCCATCCCCGGTTACTTTCTCTCATTTATCTCTCACTGCCATCAACCCCCCACCTGTTCCTCTAAGCAGAAACCTGGAACAACTGCCGATCCTCCCCCTTCCTTCAGATGTTCCCATTACCAAAACAAGCCACCAATGGACACTTATGGAAAGGTCTCTCCCCCCCCCACACACAAGGGGAGAGCAAAGAAGGCAGTGGCAGGGGGAGGCAGTCAAAATTGCCAGCCACAGCTGTCCAAGTGAAAGTGGCCACCTGGGGTCTGGGTTCCAAGAAACAGGCAGCGATCAAAACAGCTGGAAAAGGGCCTTGCTGAGAGGAGAGATGAAAGCAGTGATTTGGGTAGGGGTCTTGTTTTACCTCTGCATGGAAGCCAGTGCTAGAAGATCGGAGCAACTGAGAGCAGTAAAGTTGGCAGATGAGGCGACTGCTCGTTTCAGCTTGATCTGGTCTCACCCAGTACTCAGCCCTTGCAGACTTCTTTGGAGCATGTGCATAGCTTCCTACTCTCGGTTGTGAGCAACTGCAGCATGCACCCCATCTAGAATTAGGGGACAAGGAATTGTAGGCTGGGAGAATCTCTTTCCCAAGCAAATTCAAGAAGGCTTTGTTTTATTTTTGGTTTTAATGAGAGGGAGCTGGGCTGAAATTTCATTTTACTGCTATCGTTCTTGCCCCCAACTTCTAGCAGCTTCCTCTCACAGGTTAGTGAAGTCTACAGAAATGCACCTTACTGATGCCAATCACCATCTCCATCTTCAAGACTAAATAATGTGCCTGAAAAGGTAGGAAAACAAGCGACTTCCATACTTGCAAACAAAATTTTTAAAAGCAGGGAGGAGGGGGGGATGGAAAAAAGCAGGACCCAGAGATGTGGATGTAGCAAACCAAATAATGAGGCATCAGCAGAGATTCTGTACTCAAAGTCTGGAGAGCTTGAGCGTGTATATGATTGTAAATGAATTACCAGCAGTGGAGAGTCTGGGAGTGTCATTTGATGGGATTAAGGGTTTGTGGGAAGGTGTGAAATTGAGGCACAAAACTCTGGACCCCTCATCTCTCCTCCGGCCTTGGGAACCGGACAATTGACTCCCCTTGGGTAGTATCCACTTCCCTTCTAATTCTTTCCTTTTGCAGACTGTCTGAGTCCTCCTCTCTTTCCCCTTCCCTTCCCAAACCTGCAACGATCTGGGGGATTTTATTTCTTCAAGCTTTGGCAGGTGGAAATGAAAACTGCTGGCTTTGATTAAACCTCTCCGAAGCTTGTGTGCCTCATCCAGGCAGTGTCGCTGAAAGAGAAGCCAAGTTTAATGATCCTAGGCTGACCTCTCCCCAGCCCCTTTAACCCTGAAATGGGGTCATCTCTCAACTATAAATGCAGATGCCCAGGATCGAGGCGAGATGGGTGGTGATTTAGGAAAACGGGAATAATTTGAGATGGCCAAATTGAGATGTCTAAATTCAGAGAAAAGACAATTATCCACATTTATTGGACGGGAAACCCCTTACAGATTTTTTGTGTGAAAAATGAATTTTTGATGCACAATTTTGATGATCAGACAAAAGGGATTTTAAAAAGGAGAGAGTTATGTTATAACCCTAGAGTAAGAGGTAAATTTATAATTGTACTTATAATGGCCTTAAAGAAGCTCAGAAGCTACTTCTTTGTAGCTGCTTTCTTTTCTATTTCTCTTTCCTTTTTTCCTCCTTTTCTTTTCCTTTCCTTTTTTCGTTCCTTTCTTGCACTTTTAGTTTTCTGTTTGACATCTGTCTCTTCTTTTTTTCCTTTTCTCACTTTATGCTTCTTCATTTTTTAAAAAAATATTTAATAAATTAATATGTAAAAAGTGAATAAGATAAAATTATCAATAATGATGAAAAAAGCAGAATATTTGTCAAAACAGCTGGCCAGAGATGCAGAGAAGCAACAGAAAGCATCTTCTGTATTCAACATAGAACGAACAGGTGGCATTCTCTGGCCTCATATGTGAGAAAGAGATTTTTAAAACCTTCCATAAGAGATATGTCTGTCAGTAATTATAAAGCCAGATGGGTGAAATGGAGATCCCATGTTCAGAAATGGTGTATCTCTGAATAAAATGCATTGTGTAGGACAAACAGAAGAAGCTGATAGAAAAACATCTTGGCTCCTAAACTTCATGGGCCTTTGATTTGAGCCAGTAAATACTATAGTCCTCTCTGGCTAAGACATTTACAGAGTTTTGGAGTGGGATCAAAAGAACTTCTAATCATCCCAATGGAGTACAAGATTTATAATCTGGTTACTGAATTTGCCCACATTCTGGGTTCACCGATACTGGATCATAATAACTAATCCAGAGAGATGTCGTTGTGCATGAGGTTTTCAGCGATCAGTAAATTGGATGCACACAGACATGCATCCGCCTAACTAAGGTTATAATTAATTAGTTTGTTTGCTTGATTGATTATATGCCATCCAGCGGGTGTCGATTCCTAGCAATCACATAGATAGATTTTCTTCATGACAGTCAGTCCCAAGCGTGATCCTTCAGATCCTCCAATGGTGCATCTATCGCTTTTCTAACGAGTTCGTCCATCTGCTGGTGCTCATTCTCTTTTATTTTCCTTCTACCTTTCTCAGCAATAAAGCCTTCTCCAGAGAGTTACATAATGTGTCCAAAATAGGATAACTTGAATTTGGTCATTTTGCCTTGAGTGACCACTCTGGGTTGATTTGTTCAATGATCTGGTTTTTATTTTATTTTATTTTGTGTGTTTTGCATTCTCAGAAAACTTCTCTAATACCAACGTTCAAAAGTGTCAGCACTCGTTCTAAACTAAACTGAGTTTAGCACACCATATTTCAATTGACCTTTTGTGAATGGATCAACCTGGATTCCCACAACCGTAGCCCCAAAACAGAGTTTTGGGGTTCAGTGGGGCTAGATCTGCTCATAAGCGGATCATGTTCAGCTTGAATTCCTATACGCCATTAGAGCAACAAGGCTGATTTTCAGGCCTGACACCACAGATTCCTATGCTTTTCTAGCCTTACTTCCCAAATTCATTTGGGGTTTTTTTTTCCAACCCAACATGAGGAATAGATAGTCCTTGAGTTACAACCAAAACTGAGCCCAAAATTTGTGTTGCTAAGTGAAACATTTGTTAAGTGAGTTTCTCCCACTTTACAATTTTTCTTGCCATATTGGTTAAGGGAATCACCGCAGTTGTTAAATTAGTAACGCTGTTGTTAAGCGAATCTGGTTTCCCCATCGACTTTGCTTGTCACCAAAGGGGATTACAAGACCCCAGGACACTGCAACTGTCATAAATATGAATCAGTTGTCAAGCATCCAAATGTAAATCATGTGACAATGGGGGATGCTGCAATGGTCATAAGTATGAAAAGTAGTCATAAGTCACTTTTTTCAGTGCCATTGTAACTTTGAATGTTCACTAAGTGAACTGTTGTAAGTTGAGGGCTACCTGCACTAAGAAGAGTATTTTGGTCTCTCTGCTTTGGTCGCCAAGGCCTGTGGATTAAGTCCTATTGCAGATGCAAATGGACAGGTGCCTTCTGGTTTTCTTAACTTATCTCCGGTAGCTTCAGCCCTTCTGAATCTACCAGTGAAATATACAGACTTGTCCTTCCAGTGTATTTCAGTAGTATAATGTAACCCTTGGCTTGGGAGGAACATAAGACCATCTGGTGCTCACTCCAGGAATTCAGATTAATGCAATGAAAGCATCCAGACAGGTGGCTGTCTAGCCCAGTGTTTTTCTCAAACTTGTCAATTTTAAGATCTGTGGGTTTCAACTGTTATGCTGGCTGGGGAATTCTGGGAGTTGTAGTTCACATATCTTTAAGTTCCTGTTTGAAAAATGCGGGGATATCCATATTTTTGAATGAAAAGGAGTCCATCTTCCTCTTTGGGTCATGACCCAACTACAGTTAGTCCTCAACTTAAGACTACAGCTGAGCCCAACATTTCTGTTGCTAAACGAAAGAGTTTAATGAATTTTACCCCATTTTATGAGCTTTCTTGGGCACAGTTTTTAAATGAATCACTGTTGTTCAGTAACATGGTTGTTAAGTGAATCTAGCTTCCCAATTGACTTTGCTTGTCAGGAGGTCAGAAAAAATGATCACACGATCCTGGGACACTGCAATTGTCATAAATATGAGTCAGTTGTCAAGCATCTGAATTTTAATCATTTCATCATTAGGATTCTGTCATAAGTCACTTTTTTCAGTGCCGTTGTAATTTCGAACTGCTGGTAAATGAACGGTTGTAAGTCTGAGGACTATCTGTACTCTTACTATTGGCAAGTCCCGTCCCTTGCAACATCCATTTGGAATTGATCTTCCTGTGTCTTCAGTCCTTTATTCTGTATTCATCATTGCAGGGCGAGGGAGAATTGAGATGGATGAGTGGTGAATAGCTCAGAAAATGGAGTGGAATTTCTGTACTGTACATGTTGCAATTCAATTCCTGGTCTGAACCAGAAATCAGAAAGAGTCTGTAGTACTTTTCAGGCTCACAAATTTTATTAAAACGCATAAACTCAGTGGAGGCTCACGAAAGCTTATGCCCTTTAATAATATCTGTTAGCCTGAATACGTGCAGCAGATTCCTGATTTTTGACTATCACAAACTCACACAACCTACATGGTCTAAACCAGGAATTTTTTTTGTTTAAAAAATGGTAATTCAGAATGCTCAGGCCAGGTATTTTAGATGAATGACACTGAACTTTTGAATTCCATTCTCCTTTGCCTTCAAGTGATGAAGTGCCTCCTTTATAACTCTCAGTATTTTGGCAGCGTTTATTATTCTTGCTGCAGTGTTAACTATCAGCATAGTAGTTTTGCCAACACAACAAACCCACAGTTGTATTCTGCACCCTATTGAGAAGGATCTACAGAAACCCACCTAAAGAATTCCTAGTTTGGCAGATCCCTCCCTTGGGAGATGCATGCCCTCTGAGGCACCCCTTTCCCATCCCAGTAATGGCTGTTCTCCATACAAGAATTAGTTGCAGGTTGGGTCAAGTCAAGTTGCTGCGCCGTAAATGGCCTGCCTCTTGGAATCCCAGATGAGTGCCATCGGCCTGGCCTGGGTGCCGGGCAGAGAGGCCAAGCACCCAGGTGGGTGACATTCACTTAGCTATGTCGTACCTTGAGACCATGTTCGTTTTTGTGTTCTTCCAACTGAGACAAAACAAGGAAAGGGACAAAAACACAGCACGACTTGGGGCCTGAGTGGAGGAAGAGAAAAGGCAGGGGGAAAAAAAATCAATATTTTCAGTAAGAAGTAAGAGAGGAGGGAGGGGAGAGAGAAGGAAAGAGAGAAGAGGAGGAAAGAGGCAGGGATGAGGGAAGTGGGAAGCAGAGATTGAGAATAATGGAGCAAGAATTAGGAAGATCTCTTGAAGAATTGAGAAATCCATGCAAATGGATGAGTTTTCAAGACAGACATTAGCAATTCCAGCTTCCTCTTCATTTTTGCTGGAATTTCTCAAAGCAGGGTGGCAGGCTAAATTCAGTTTGAAAGTGAATTTTTTTTCAGAAATTTTAACTGTCTCTTCCTCAGAGGTTGCCAGTTGAAGGCACATGTTTTTCCCCTTGATCTCACAAAGATTTGGAGGGGTAGGATTAATGGAGAGGCAGACCAGTCAAAGTCTCCCCAAGGAACTCTGGTCTTCTTCAGCCTCCTTCTCCAAGCTATCTGACACTATCACAGTCCTTCATCTCACACATTTAAGAAGTTCAAGGAGACTTGGAATATTTTGTAGCATGATGAAGGATTATCCCTTCCTGTTTGTCTGTGTAATCTCTCTCTCTCTTTCTCTCTCTCTCTCCTCCCCTCCCTCCCTCTCTCCTCCTGTCTATCTCTCTCAGATTATAATTCCCATTTTACAAAGAGGGCATGATGGAATTGTGAAAAAGCAACTTTCTTGAGGCTCTAGAAAACTATACCAGAGTTTTATTCTATTTCATTCTTCCATTTTTTGAGGGCTACCCGTCTACTTAAGGAGCTCTGGGAGGCAGACAAAATAAACATCAGGGTTTCCATGCAACCTTGGCAACTTTGAGAGGGTTGGACTTCCCTAAATTCCCCAGCCATCTCCCTGAATTCTGTGTGTGGGTCCACCTCTCGCAAAGTTGACAAAGTTGAGAAACACTGCATTAAACCAAGAGAAATCAAATAGCCAAGCCACAGTAAAGCTACAAATCACATAAACCTATATCAGAGGTCCCATCTTGACTTCAATCCCTGGTGAAGAATTAGGACTTCGCGGCTTTGCAAAAGGCCAACCGTAAGAGCTGTTTGGATTGTGAAAGAGTGGGAAGATGTTCCATAGGGCAGGTGCCATAATGGAGAAGAAATGGACTCCCCAGCTACCTCCTCTCCCTCTGTTCTTCTGGATGGAAGTTTTCCCCTTCGGCAGCCTTTCTGCAAGAAACTCTTCTGCCCATGCTGCTCTTGGTTGCACGCCATTTGGGGGTGGCAAGTGACCAGTCTATCGTTTGGCTAGCCTTAACCCATTGAAATGCATACAGAAGATCTCCCAGACCTCTCTCTCCCACCTCTCCTCCTAGGATATCCTGACTTTCTATCATTATCCTTCTTTCCTATGACTCTTCCCCCCACCCACCCATCCAGTGATGAAAAAGAAAGGCAGCATGGATGACTTTTTGGGGATGTTGGTCTCTGCTCGCACATGGCCCTGATGAGCTGGGCAGAGTGCTGGTTTTTTTTTTTTTTTTTTTGATTGCGCTCCCAGGAATAGAAACACTTCTATGATTGCAGAAATTGCTTCCTCCTTAGCGAAGAAGCACAAGAGATGGATGCTTAACCACTTCTCTGTTTGGGATTGCACTTGTAGACCCGTCTCTTTAGATAGCTCTCGTTCTCTTGCATCCATGAAGGAGATCAAGAAACCTCAGATTGCTTTGTGTTCCATCTGAGGTTGGCAATTTAGGGGTCTGCTTAATTTATGCAATGCTATCAAAACAGCAGGGACTGTTCCCTCCCCCCCCCCCCCAATGTTGGTGTGTTGTTCATGGTGCATTCTTACACCGTGCATTTGAAGGAAGAGCTCAGTTTACTTCTAAAAATCTAAACATAAGCAGTACATATGAGGGGAAAGATGGCCCACACTAGCACACACGTTTCACCTGTGGGGAGAGAAGACAACCTTTCCTGAAGTCACTTGTAATGGTGGGCTTCACAAAGATGTGTAGAGTCTTGACACAACCTTCTGTGTATTTTCCAGCAGATTGCATTAGCAAGGTACTGTCTATATATGTGGGTATGGACATGGACATTGTCATGGATGTGTCTTTGTTGTGTATATATGTGACTAACATGTCTGCCTATGGTGTGCCTTGACTGAATACTCATGTGATGTTGATAATAGAAGGCTGAATTGCAGCCTTGGCACATGGAAATGTATGGAATTCACCTGAGTGCACCCTATACTGTCACCTATCCAAATGAGAGCTGGTAGCATGTTGAGATTTGCAAATTTGTTTCCTGGGGCTATCGGTATTTTTCTCTTGAGCTGTCATTTTTGTTTACATTATTTAGAAAGCATTAATATATTTATTTGTTTTCCTGTTTCATTCCAGAATGTGATATATTATCTTTCTATTTTTTAAGAATTTAGTTTCTGGTGGTTTTCTCCCTCCCTCCCTCCGTCTGTCTGTGTGTGTGTGTAAGGGGGGGGCGGTGTTTGTGGGTGTGGGTATACTAACACATAATTAAAGTACTGCTCTAAATGACAGGCAAGACACATCTGCGAAGAAGACCACTTTCTTAAGAACTCCTTTAGCTTGAAATAAATGTTTCGTGTTTACAAAGTCATCTTATTTTACATTATTTTTCGTAGAACACAAGTGATGAATAGCTTCTTTATTGTTTCTAAAAGTCTATTTCAGGGGTCCCCAACCCCCAGTCTGTGGACTGGCACCGGGCTGTGGCATGCAAGAAACTGGGCTGCACAAAAAAGCGAAAACCCATCCCTGTGATATAGACAGCACATGAAACCATGTCCCCTCTGGTCTACAGAAAAACCTCTCTCCACAGAATTGGTCGCTGATGGCCAAAAGGTTTGGGGCTGCTGGTCTATTTGATTTGCACTGTTGTCATTTTCCAATTCTGTAAAGGGAGAAGCCTTTAATTGAGGAATGTATAAACCTTCTCCAGAAGCTATAATCCTAATAGTGAGGAATCTAATGGAAAAAAGGACCAATTTAATTAAAAGAAATATGTTATTTTACCCATACATTTAATAATTTTATCTTATCTAGCACACTGATGGCACTTGGGGAGAGGGAGATTCAAGGATCTGAGAGAAGCAAAACGTAATTTTTGGATTCTCAGAGCTGGCAACCCTCCTTTAATTATTGTTGCTTTGAGTTTGATTTATGGGGGCAAATATAACAACTGTTTGCAATTTCTTAAAGCAATAGATTGCATGGGGGGAAATGTTGCTGGTTTGAAGTGTTGGCAGACAAATACTAGGCAAACTCCACTCCTTACTAGCACTGATGATGTTACCTAGTTTGGCTAATGAAAGGTCTGCAAGAAAACAACCAAGCTCAGAAATGATCCCTCATTTCAGCCCTGCGCTACAAATATTCTCTGACAAATACTGTGTTTGCATTCTGAAACACTCCAAAGCATCATTTTGGAACCGAATCGAAAGACCAGCATAGCTTTAGTAATTGCAGGATAATATACGTAGCTTTGATCTAAAAGCTGTGATTTTAACTGGCTGTAGCAGTCGAACAACTGACATTTTGGGATCAACTGCTATGCTAGCTTGGGTCCTGATCTCTTTGAATCATTTCCATTTAAGCTGTTGCCGTAAGTACTAAGAGCTCCCTTTATTTTAAATTTCTGCCATTCATTTATATAGAATTTCCTTACAGTACTTGTAATTTGTCTATAGCACTTTAGGGGTATGGCTGTTAAAACTAATAACATATTCAGTGTTGCTTTTGATTTCATTTCTATTGATAGAGAAACGTTGCTTTGTCAGCATTAACACGATGTAGCAAAGGAGTCTCCAACCCTGGCAACTTTAAGTTTGGCAGACTTCAACTCCCAGAATTCTGGGAGTTGAAGTCCACCAGGCTTTAAGTTGCCAAGGTTGGAGACCCCTGCTGTAGCATAAAAATGTAGCCCACCTCGAAATGGCAACCATTATTGAGTACCCATTTGCAATTGCTCATGCAGATTAACCAGAACATTTCCCATATCATCATCATCATCATCATCATCATCATCATCATCGTTTTAGTATTTTCTATCCAGTTCAGGATGAAGGCCTCTTCCACATATTTCCAACCAATGCGGTCCTGAGCTTTTTTTTTTTTTTTGCCAGTTGGGCCCATAATACTTGCTGATGTCGTCATTCCATCTTATTTTAGATCTCTATCATGGACGCTTTTTTAACAGTGGGATTCTATGACTGCCTTGGTCCACCTGCCATCAGTTCTTCTTGCTATGTGACTAGTCCACTCCCATTTCAATTCTTTTACTCTCTTGATGATATTGTACACGAACAAAAGTATATAAATATCGTCAAAAGGGTAAAAGAATGGAAATGGGCTGGTCACATAGCAAAAACTGATGGCAGGTGGACCAAGGCAGCCATAAAAATTAAATATAAAAAACATAAAATATAAAATTCCACATATATTTGGAACAATAAAGCACAAATTTCTTATTTAGGGTGGACTCCATTATGAGGCCTTTATCATAGAAATTCTTTTCTTATCTATATTTTTATAAGCTGAGCATCATCTTCCTTCCTTCCATCCATCCATCCATCCATCCACCCACCCACCCACCCACCCACCCATCCAATTAATTATTTATTAATTGCATACCTTGCCTTTCTACTTCAGTTCATATTTAAGCCATTAACCAAACGCATTGATCCAAAAAGTTAAGCACATATTAATTTGTATGAAAATTAATACAATCATTACAAAGAAGTCAGTTAAGAAATACAGGTCTGGCAGAAGAGATGCATTCAGAGGCCAAAAGCAATTTCCAAGGTTGTTGATAGCAGGAGCGTCTTCAACTACATAGGTAGATCATTAAGGGAAGAGACATGTTTTGATATTCAGACTGTAAATGGTGCAGGTTTTTAAAGGTTAAAACCAATGCCTCATATTGTAGCTGGTGAGCAGTTGGAAACCAGTGCCAGACTTTTAGTACAGGCACCAAATACTTCAGAATTTTGTAGTGGTCAGCAGCCATCAAATCCGCCCAGTTCAATTTCTCTTCCGTCCTTTTTCTATTTCATTTCTCCCTGTCCTCCAAATCTTTTCTGGACAATAGAGTTTCATGTTGTCTTGGTAATGCTATTTCTCGGGGGGGGGGGGGGGGGACCCTCTCAATTTAGCTACGGTTTAACCACCACAATTGGGAGTACACAAAAGGGCAGAATAAGATGAGGAAATAAACTTCCGTATAAGGAATCTCCTCTGCTCCCTTTGGCCAAGCTTTTATATCCATTCAGCTTCAATTGATGAGTTGCATTCCGGTTTCTTTTAAAGCTCTCATTTCTATTTTGGTTCAGAAAGTAATTATTTACTCTTTCAGGGAGAGTTTTATAATTTTGTAAAATTTGATCTTTTTGCGTATGTGTCGCCTGGAGCTTTTAATTTGGAGACGAGGGATATTTATTCATATCTATTTCATGTATCTATAACCATGTTTATACCTATACCTTTTATCTAATAATCCCTTGACAAAATAAATAAAAGTAAATAAATAAAAATATTTCCCAAGGAGCAATATTAATACAGGAGAAGAAATGTCTGGTTAGCTGCTGCAGGACTCACTATCTTCTCTCCAAGAAAGCCAAGCTACCTTTTGCCCATGCGTTTACAATGACAACAGGTCAGCGTGTATGTGTGGGCATGGGATAGCTTTCATTTCTTGGAGAGGAAGCTTTTTCCTTTTCTACAATACTCAGAATGGCTCGGTGGCATTGAAAAGGATCGCAGACAAAACACAATGATAAAGAACAAAACCAAGTAGGAAATTCCTGCTGGAGCATCAGAGTGACGGAGTGGCTGGAAGAGGCAAATCTGTACCCAACTGCAGTGCAGGTCATCCTCGACTTACAACCATAACTGAATCCCAAATTTCTATTACTAAGTGAGATGTTTGTTAATTGAATTTTGCCCCATTTTACAACCTTGCTACAGTTGTTAATTGAATCATTACAGTTGTTAAGTTAGTAACACGGTAAGTGAATCTGGCTTCCCTGTTGCCTTTACTTGTCAGAAAGTCGTAAAAGATGCTCACATGACCTGGGACAATGCAACTGTTGTAAATATGAATCAATTGCCAAGCATCTGATTTTTGATCATGGGGATGCTGCAGTGCTTGTAAATTGGTCATAAGTCACTTTTTTTCAGTGTCATTATAACTTCCAATGAAGTTACTAAATGAACTGTTGTAAGTTGAGGATTACCTGTATTCAGGAGGATGACAAGAAGTGTGCACATTTGCAGATTTGCGTTCCTGAGATGCATTGGGCATGGTATGCTAGGCATGTCCCCATATGCCTGATCTTTTCTGGCAAGGGAGGAAAATTATAGACTAGGCATCTGTGGTTTGGATTTCTCTCTAACTGCCACTTCCCTGTCCCTTTGTCCTGGCATGGTTACCTCCTCCCTGGATTCCCTCCATCACTGAGCAAGCTGTCCTGGTGCCAGTCCAGTCCCCAGCTGCTGGGTATCACCATTTCCCAGGTACATCCAAACCTGAAGGAGTGGAGAATGATGAACCCACTCTGTGCCAGGGAGGTGTGTAATACTTACTTGGCAGCAAACACCTGTTAGGAATCAGCTCAACATTTCTGGTGGATTCAGCAGCAACTAAAAACCCTTGGGAGACACTTCGCCTTGGGGAATGAATGGGTCTGCGCCAGTGTTTTTCAACCTTGGCATCGTGAAGATGGCTGGCTGGGGAGTTCTGGGAATTGAAGTTCATGTGTCTTCAAATTGCCAAGGTTGAGAAATTCTGATGAAGTCTCAGAATTGCAGTGAAGGGGAAGGGACATTCCAGAGCAGAGTTCTTCATTAGTAAGGAAGAAGTCAAACTCCATGCTGGTCTCAGTTCACAGTCTGCATATCAACAGGCTCCATCATTAGATAGTTGCTTCACCCTTCTTTATGGTAAGTCCTATCTGAATTCAGAGAATGCAGTCTTTGGAATGAGAAAGTCCAGGTGATTTCACCACGGGCCAAGAAACACTGCAAATTTGATGAAAGAAAATGCTCCATCACAAGGAAGGAGGCTGAGAATTAAGATCCCAGACAGATGAAGACTGTACCTTCATCCAATTATATTTATCTTCCAACGCAGATGTTTTCTGATCCGAATCCTTAGAGCTGTCACTTCTTCATGCTGGAAAGGAGTTGCCACACCAAACACCATTTGTTATTGTCGTCATTACATTCCCACAAATGATCTAAGCTGCTCCCTTCAGTGCCTGTCATTTAGCATGCAAGTTCAAACGTTCTCTTAAAAACAGATTAACGTGTGTTGTGGTTACATCCCTAACTAAGGATCATCCAGTTCCACATGACTGGTGATCTGAGTATTGATTTGAGAAGGGGATTAACAGGTACAACCAGAAACCAATTAAGGAAGGCTTGACAGATGCAGACTGGAGCTGAAAAATCATAAAGGTAGTCAAACGATAGAGAAAGAAGCCAAAGCAAGAACCACACAGAGTTGCAAAGGGCCAGGGTGGTGAGAAAGAAAAAGACCTTGTTACACACTGCTATGAAGCTGTGGGTTTAGGTCCCGAAGCAGGACTCTCATGTCTATAGCAGTGTTTCTCAACCTTAGCAACTTGAAGATATGCAGATTGCTGGCTAGAGAATTCTGGGAGTTGAAGTCCATGCGTCTTCAAGTTGCTAAGGTTGAGAACACTGGCTTGTAGCATTGCAGGAGACAACTGGCAAGTCAAGTGTGTTGGGCATCTCTGGGTGTGAATTGAGATCTTCTGCTGTGGATGAGATCTGCACGGTTAACCTTTTCCATCTATTGCCAAATCAAGTGATTTGGCAATCATCTGATGCAATCTTGCCCATTTTACTGCAGGGAAATATCAGTTGGCATGGTTGCCATCAGTGAGGCTTTATCTTGTTGGGTTTTTTTTCCATATCGCGACCAATTGAATGTGCCAAGTGGCACTGGACCAGGAGCAAGAAATTGGCGCTCACACTGCGGACTGCATCACAATAATACAGTGAGCCAGAGGGCCAGAGCTCATCTGCATATTAGAGCAGTCCTGAATTAACATACTTGGCATAGGATTTTCTTGAATGTGGCAGGTGGTGGCCATATTATTATACATTATAATCCCCGTAGCACTTGGTATGTGTAAAGGATTTTTACAATATCTGTCAGTTCTTCAATTCTCATGGCAACTTTATGGGTAAGGGAGCCAAAACAATTTTTGTTCATGAGATGAGATACCTTCTTCTATCAGATATTTCATGTGGAAATGTTAGGCTATCTTGATCATTCACCTCCTTAGGGAAAAAAAAAACAAAAAGAAAGAATAAAGCATCATATCAGTAAATCATACACTCTGTGTGTGTGTGTGTGTGTGAGAGAGAGAGAGAGAGAGATACATACACACTTACATGTACACACACACACACATACACAAGTAGTATATAAGTCTGAGTGATTATCCATCCATCCATCCATCCATCCATCCATCCATCCATCCATCCATCCATCCATCCATCTATCTATCTATCTATCTATCTATCTATCTATCTATCTATCTATCTATCTATCTATTCCTGGCTGGCTATCTATCTATCTATCTATCTATCTATCTATCTATCTATCTATCTATCTATCTATCTGTTCCAATTATCAAAATAGAGTTAAACATAGTTTCTGTGAATGCAGATTCATCCATGTATTCTTTCTAAAATAAGTTGGTAAAAAAGTTGATTAAACAATATACTGTTATGCATTTTTTAAATTTATGATATAAAAAGCAAAGTCCCATGTTTTTAGCTTCATGATCATTTGAAAAACTTTCTGTAACATATTTTATATTATATTATGGTTAGAAGTTTTGAACAATCCACAAATACAGGTAGCCCTTGACTTACAACCACAATTGATCCCAAAATTTCTGTTGCTGAATGAGATATTTCTTAAGTGAATTTTATCCCATTTTATGATATTTCTTCCCACAGTTGTTAAGTGAATCACTGCAGTTGTTAAGTTAGTGACATGGTTGTTAAGTAAATCTGACTTTCCCATGGACTTTGCTTGTCAGAAGGTTGCAAATGGGGATCATATGACCTCCTTGGGACACTACAATAGTCACAAATGTGAATCAATTGCCAAGCATCGGAATTTTGATCATATAACCATGGGGATACTGCAACAGTCCTGAGTGTGAAAAATAATCATAATGGTCAGTAAATGAGCTGTTGTAAGTCGAGGATAACTGTACGTTAAATAACTGCTCTTATTTCATCATTAAAGGAGTATAAAGCATTGCAAGAAAGAAATCACAGTTCTAATAAGCCCTTTTAACTCTCATGTAACAGTATACATGTTTTCCCCAATGCTGATTTTTTTCTTCATTTATGGGGAAAGAAATGAACTGTATTGTTTTGTTTTGAGAGTTATTTTGGGAGATTTTTGTATTCTTAGGAGCATCCTAAAAATACTTCATGTAATTTATGAAGCAAACTTGGAAATTGCTTCTCAAATGTCTATAAAGTGGTTCTGCTAATGATCAATTGGCTTTGGCAGATTGCTTTGAGGCAAATTAAAGATTCAGAGTAACTACAAGTTAAACCATTCTGTTAAAATTCACACACATACACACACACACACAGAGAGAGAGAGAGAGAGAGAGAGAATTGATTCTGTTCTATAGGATGCATATTTTTTGAGAGGGAGGTTGCCTGTGGTGTGTGTGTGTATCCCCTGTGTACAATCTAATTTTTGGTGAATGTGGGTGAAATGTCATGAGCAAAGGAAATCAGCAACTGCTTAAGGTCACTGGTATCTCAGAATGACTCTTTCTGGTGAGCTGTGTGGTTAAATGGCCACGTAGATAATCTGTTTCTGAGTGAAAGTGATAATAAAAATTAGTAAAGGCAGCATAGGATTCTCTGTAATATTTTACTTTGTGATAAGAATTTCTCTTGTGAAGAAGAGCTTTTGATGTGCACACAGAGATAGAGACAGGTTGTTAATTATAGCTTTAAAATGGCCCAGCTGCCAGTACTCTTAACATACCAAAGGGACTTTCTTGGCTGTGTAGCACCTGGATGTTAAGGACTGAGCATCTATAGCAGGGGTCTCCAACCTTGGCTCCTGGAAGCCTGGCGGACTTCAACTCCCAGAGTTCCACAGCCAGCAAAGCTGGCTGTGGAATTCTGGGAGTTGAAGTCCGCCAGGCTTCCAGGAGCCAAGGTTGGAGACCCCTGATCTATAGGGTAGAACTGGGGTTCAAGGGTGTGTGTGTGTTTAACCTCTGCCTCTAATTTGCAGGATTCTGATGATCTTTTTTTCCTTAGCTGGGAGGAAAACAATCTCAGTTAGGCATTTGCAATTTGTAAGGTAAACTTGCAACAATAGGGTAAATCCTCACTCTTGTCTTAGGACATCAGGGAGTTTAAGGATTAGTTGACACGTTTGTGTGTGTGTGTGCATGCGTGCATGTTGTACCCACACAGATACACACACACATGCACACAAAACCTTCCTGCCACACACAACCTTCCTGCCTTGTTTCTTAGTAAATCAATAGCTCCCACTAGTAATTCAAGAATTTGGATGGTAAAGTATCATAAAAAAAAAAAAAAAATACCACAATGATTAGAAGTGATTTCTGCAGTTTATATATTAGAGATAAACTTTATGAACAGCAGGATTATGCACTGCAAATTTTCCTGGATTGCATTGCTGAATAAATGGAAACTTCATCTTTGGATGCTTCTTGTCTCATATATTCAAAAATCTTTTCTCTGGAGGACAAAATGTAGAGTCCCCTCTCATTTTTTCCCCCTCATAACCACCTTGTGAAGTAGTAGGTCAGTGACCCAACATCAGCCAGATGAAACCCACGGCCAAATTTGGTAGAGTGTTGGGTAGGAACACAAATGCATGTTTGAAATTCAGAGGTGTGGCTTTTGTTCGTGGGGTTTTGGGCTAGCTGTTTCTGAAGAAGCATTTCGTAATGTCTGAGCATCCATTTTTTAGGCAGTGAAAGAGATTATATTATGTACAGGCAGTCCTCGATTTACAACCGTTTGCTTAGCGAATGTTCAAGGTTACAATGGGGCTGAAAGACAAAAAGAGCCTGACGGTCTCGCCCTTACAACCATCACAGTATCCCTATGGGTCATGCGATCGAAATTTGGATGTTTGGTAACAGGCATGTATTTACAGTGGTTGCAGCATTCCAGGGACACATGATAGTTGTTTGCAACCTTCCCAATCAAAGACAATGAGAGAAGCCAGATTCATTTGGAAAAGACTGATTCATCCAATAACTATGGTAAAAAATGAAATTGGGCGTGACTCACTTAACTTCCATCTTGCATAGCGATGGAAATTGTGGTCCTAATTCTGGTCAAAAGTCAAGCACTACCTGTACTTACCCGGAGTTAAGTGGTTATCTGTCCTATCTCATTTTAATCAATTCCATTGATCTATGCTCAGTCCACGTTACGGTTAGCTTGATTTTCTTTAATTGGCTTAATCTTATTCACTGCTTCTTTGGAATAGTACAAATGTGCACAACTGACATTCAGGCTCTGCACTAGATTCAATAGATTTGGTTGAACTGCTTATTTTTTAGCAGGAAATCATGGGATTTCAATCATACACGGGTGGTCCTCAACTTACAACCATTCATTTAGTGACTGTTCAAAGTTATCGGAGCACTTACAGCTATTTTACACATGACTGTATTCCCAAAATTCAGATGCTTGGCAACTGGCATGTATTTATGATGGTTGCACTGCCCCAGGGTCGTATGATCTTTTGTGACCTTCTGACAAGTGAAGTCAATGAGGAAGCCAGATTCACTTAACAACCATGCTACTAACTTAACAACTGCAGTGATTCACTGAGCAACTGTGGCAAGAAAGGTTGTAAAGTGGAGAAAAGTTCACTTAACAATTGCCTTGTTTAGAAACAGAAATGTTGGGTTCAGTTGTGGTTGTAAATTGAGGACTACCTGTACATCAATCTACAAGACAGGAAGGATTGACCTTCAGGGAAGAGAAATTGGGAAATATGAAGTTTGGGGGGAAGAGTTACTTCATTCCATATGTTCAATGGATTATCTTTTTGCCTTCCCAATCCTGAGCTGGTCTGATTTGCAGAGGGACAAGAATGATATAAAACGGGGGTGGGGAACGATGGGCCTTTTGTGCCTTGTGAATTTCAACTCCCAGAATTCCTGAATCAGGCATGTTGGCTGAGGAATTCTGGGAGTTGGAGTCCACAAGTCATAAAGGGGCCATGGTTCCCCATGTCTGATCTAAAGAAACTGGACACCATCAAGGGCTGTCTTGGGAGAGGAAGGCTAGACTAGCCCAAACACCATTCTGGTTGACAAGCCAAATTATTTCCATTTGAGTTCTGAGGTCACAGTTGGCCTTCTGTCCTGTTTGATTTTTTGCTTCTCATTCTCTAGTCTCTTTCTTCTTCCAACCTACTACAGGGGGAACATAGAGATCCTGCGAGATGAGCCTGCCCCCGGGCACCCCCGCTGCTAGGATGCTCTTTGTTATGGCTCTGGCCTGCGCCAGCCCTTTCCTGGACCTACGGCGACGAACCATCAACATTCCCATTATTTTCAGTGGCTCAACCTACACACCAGAAAGTGCCCGGTTCTCACCTGAGGATTTTCGCAATTTCTCCATGGAGATCAACCCCATCCCTGTCGTTCTGAATGACACTAATCCTCGTAGCCTAATTGTACGGCTCTGTGATGTCCTCTCCTCCTTGCATATTCATGGAGTTGTTTTTGAGGATGATACACGAACAGAGGACGTTGCCCAGATTCTGGACTTCATCTCAGCACAGACCTCAGTTCCAATCATTGGTATCAATGGAGGATCAGCCATTGTTCTTACTCCCAAGGTAACATAACTTCCTGTGCTTATTCTTCTACCTGAAGATACATGAAAGCTCGGTCACGTAACAGAAATCTGCTTATTCAACAGACAAACAATTCAGAAAAGGGGCACTTAAGTGTTAAATGTACAGAAACGTGTATACAAGGAGGAGGGGATATGATAGAGATTAAGAAATAATAACATAACTGAAAATATCAATATTACCAAGTTATAATAGACTTATACTACATTTTTATTTTCGGTTACAGTTAGGAGTTAGTAGATCTAACAAGATGGTCTAATTCTGTTTATAAAAACTTTGAGAATTATTTTTGTGAAAGACAAGTTGCTGGGGTGGGGTGGATTGAAAGCAGAACTTGAAACTTTTACCTCCTCAATTGAAAACATTTGGAAAGTTGTATGATTTATTTGAATCTGGATGGAAAATTAGTGGAAAACTCATTTTAAGATTGTAAGCTGACCAGAGTTACCCTGTGATAAAGTGGGCGGCCAATAAATTTTACAAACAAACAAATAAATATATAAAACCATTTCTGCTTTTCAGCCTGATCACTTTTGTCCCTTCTAAAATCCAGGAGAAAGGATCAACATTCCTGCAGCTTGGTTCCTCAACCAAACAACAGTTGCAGGTGATGTTTGAGGTCCTGGAACAATATGACTGGACAGCATTTGCCGTCATTACTACTCTGTTTCCTGGCTATGAAGATTTTGTAGATTACATTGAGGTCCTGACCGATAGCAGCTTCATTGGTTGGGAGCGCCGCAGCACTGTGACCGTTAACCTCACCGATGACCCAGATGGAGCCCGCCTGAAACGCCAGCTCCGAGAAATAAATGCCCGTATTTGCCTTCTCTACTGTTCCCGTGAAGAAGCAGAAAGCATCTTTCGTGCTGCTCGTGAAGTCAAACTTACTGGTCCTGGGTATATTTGGTTCATGGCAGGTGCCAACTTTGGTAGAACTGCCTATCTGCCTGAGGAACTGCCCGAGGGTCTCTTCATGGTGCTTTCAGCAGGATGGAAAGATGATCTTTACCACAGAGTACAAAACGGTGTGGCCATAATTGCCAAAGGCGCCGAGGCCCTCTTCCAAGTCTACGGCTCAATTCCAAAATTCAACAGTGACTGCCGGGCACCCAATCTCACCCAATTCAACGAGAATCTACATCGGTTAGCAGGGAAAGAGGCTCGGGAGGGCATTTTAGGTGGGAGGGTGGTGTCATCAAGAGGGATCTACTGTTCCTGTCCACGAACAATTCTGACCTGTTCCCACCCTGTGCCTTTTTCTCCACTTGCATCCTTTTCTTGATTTGCACATCATTCCACCCATTTAATTCCACAATCTGATGCTTCCCTGGTGTGTTGGATCCAGCTTTTGCCTTTCCCAGCTGGCATAAGATTGTGTTGCATCTAAGACAATTGGAGAAGGACCATCATTTAAGCAATAAAAAGTCTTGCATCATGCATAGATTAAGAGCCGCAGTGGCACAGTGGTTAGAATGCAGTACTGCAGGCTACTTCTGCTTATCACCAGCTCCAGCAGTTTGGCAGTTTGGGTCTTACCCACTCAAGGTTGACTCTGCCTTCCATCCTTCCAAAGTTAGTAAAAATGAGGAGCCAGGTTGTGGGTAATATGCTTATTGTGTAAACTGCTTAGAGAGGGCTCTAAAACTCTGTGAAGTGCTAAGTGCTATTGCTATACATTTACATATGCCATAAACCTGAATGGACCACCGCTGTATCTAATCATCATGGAGTCTAATTCTGTTTGTCTGTTATTTCTTTGAGCATAGTCATACTATATTTCCTCCTTGGCACTACAATACTGCTTGCATTATGGTGTTCCAAGCTGTATTTTTACCTTCAGAACCAGCATTCTAATATTCCTCCTTGTAAGTCTTCAGAATAAGGGATGTTGAAGTGGCTTTGGTTGTTTGATTACAAGCATTGCTTGATTACTGCCATTCTAATTTAAGCTAGGGTACAGAATAAGGTTAGGACCACTCTCTTTCTTCTCTGATCTGATTTGCTCCTGTGAACCTTCTTTATTTCACATTATTTTTACTTGAAGATATTCAAATGAAGAAGAAATGCACCACTGGAGAAAAAACAGGGAGAATCTTGAAGCCAGACTCATGACAGTTTATGTTTTTCCCATTGGCCAATAATAAGGGAACAGAAAGAGAATAATAGATGCAAAACCTGGAAGATAGGAAGATAACTCATGTGGTCTATAATGAGTGGTACATTCACAAATCAAGACAAAACCATTTGACCACTAGGTGGAACAGATGGAAGAAAGGCGTGAGAGGGACAGCAAATTGAATGCTGATATTATTTTGGATTGCTTCCAAAGTGGGTAGAGAATATCCTAGTTTATTAGTGGGAAAAGTTGTTAAGATTTAGTTGGGGGAGGGCAAAAATCAGCTAGCTTTTCTATAGAGGTCAGAGTGTTTCTTTTCACTCTGCAATTTTACCTGTTCCACCTTGTATTCGCAAATTGAATTCCTCCCACATGTCATCCATCTCTATTCAAAATCGCCCTTTTATTTTCTTGGTTTCTTTTAGAAGCCTAGTCCACATCTTCCCAAGTGTTCTGTCTCGGACACTGGATAAAAGTCTTTGGGGTCAGGCCTGGGGACAGGAGAGAAGGTATGGGCTAAAAACACAGATTGGGGTTATCCAAAGAGCTTCTCTTCTTTTCACACAGATATTTCATGAATGTCACATGGGGTGACAAGGACTTTTCTTTTAATGAGGACGGCTACCTGATCAATCCATCTTTGGCTGTAATCTCACTTAGCAAACATCGGACTTGGGAAGAGGTGAGTTTAAGGGGGCAAAGAGGGGAATGAGCTGTAGGTTGGCAAGAAAGATAGCTGGAGGGCAGGAAGGTTTAGAAAAGTAATATGGAGTGAAGGTGACCTTGTGGAAAATACGGTACATGTGAATTTGGAGTTGGAGTAAGTTTCTGGAATCTTCTGAGGACTAGAAGTGGAGAGAATGCCTTCTGGTCTCTATTCTGTCCCTGTCACATCTGAGTTCCATACAGATAAGAGACCAGAGAACTTTTAATTACACAAACAAGCTAAGCCAAACCAGATTTTATAACCATTAATGGCTTCTGGCCAATAGAAAAATGTAATGGGCTAATGTATACAGTCCTAACTCCAGCTTTGGAAATTGCTGAGGCTGGACACTCGGCCAAGCTAAACCCCTGAACGATGCCAGAAGACATGTTTCTTGTCTACCCAATATTTTTACCTCTGTCTTAGTCAGATGTTCCTAAAGGATACTAGCTGAAGGATGAGTGAGATTTTAAGGGAAAGGGGTTGTTAGGAAAATTCAAAACGTAATATAAGAAGCTGAATTTGGGAGCACTTTTTCAAAAGAAATCTCTGTCTGTTTTGATGGATTGAAACAATTCTTGTACGTTGAATGAATTTGGTATCGCTTTAGGGGTCTGGCAGGACTATAAAGATTGGGGACGTATCTAATCTCTTCTCTTCACCTTGGGAGGCAGGTGGGAAGGTGGGAGCGACGAATCCTGAGTATGTCACGCTATAGGAAGTTCCTGCAACCTGTGGATGACAACAAGCACTTGATGGTGGCAACTTTGGAGGAAAGGCCCTTTGTAATTGTGGATGACATTGATCCTGCCACCAAGACTTGTATCCGTGACTCGGTGCCCTGCCATCACCCTCTCAACCACACTGACAGGTATTTGCAATATCCTTGAGAAGGGTTCTCACAAGCATGGGAAATTATTCTTAGATTTTAATCCTGTTCTTCCTGAAAAATATGAGAACGCTCATGGAGCTTATGTACATGATTCCAGTTAGATTCCACCTTTTTCTTGGACTGGTCCATGTTACTATCTTTCCTAGCTCCATTTAAAAAATCATTTTTATTTATTTGTATCCCACTTCATATTTTTATAAATAATTCTAGGCAGTGAACGTACTAATACCTCTCCCTCTTCCTATATTCCTCACAACAACAACCCTGTGAGGTGGATTGTGCTGATAGAGAGTGACTGGCCCAAAGTCACTCTGCCAGCTTTCATGCTAAGGTGGGACTAGACCTCACAGTGTCCTGGTGATTGGCCCAAAGTTATTCAGATGGCTTCCCCAAAGTCCCAGCCAATGAACTGGTGAGAAGTCGAGTTCCACACTAACCACAATGCCACGCTGGTTCTTATTTACTTTCTGTGGTGTTCCTAAATTATCTGCTGGGTTCCTTTTTCCTTTCCTTGCACTGTTCACAGCAATCAGTTAAAGAAGAGATGTTGTAAGGGGTTTTGCATCGACATCTTGAAGCGTTTGGCGAAAACTCTGGGATTCACCTATGACCTCTACCTTGTCACCAATGGCAAACATGGGAAAAAAGTCAATGGCATGTGGAACGGCATGATTGGAGAGGTAATTGAAGAACCAGGGGCTTCGATTTCCACACAAAATCTTAGAAATGCCCGTTATTCCTGTTCTGACCTCCTCCTAAACACTAGCCATTCTCGCTTTTCTTGGCTCTTAACTCCTTCTATATGGTAACCCTTCACTTATAACCATTCGTTTAGCATCCATGCAAAGTTAAAATGGCACTGGAAAAGGTGAGTAATATTCCTCTTTACACTTACAACAATCACAATATTCCCAGGGTGACATGATTAAAATCGGGGTGGTTGGCAGACCGGCATATATTTACTATGGTTGCAACTTCCTGGGGTCAAATGGTGACCATTTGTGACCTCCTCAGCCAGTTTCCAACAAACAAATTCAGTGGTGAAAGCCGGATTTGCATCACAACTGTCTAATTAACGATTGCAGTCGTTTGCTTTACAAGCATAGTAAAAAAGATTGCAAAATTGGGTGTGACTCATTTAACCACCTTGCATAGCAGCAGAAATTCGGATCGCAATCCAGGGTCATAAGTCAAGGACTACCTATAGAGCTTTCTGGGTACTGTATGGAAGAAAGGGGCTATCTTAACAGTTCATTGACAGTGATTGCTCACCTAAACTTCATCACAGCTTATGGGAAAGCTGCCCCTGCCCCTTAAAACTATATAATACTGCTCCTTAACATATTATGCCTTAGGCAGCATTAATCTTTTCATCTGGCTCACAAATCTCCGGATGTTTATTTGTCTCCTGCCTCAGAAAAATAAACCCACTCTCTCATCTTGTCTGTTTCTCCATCAGGTGTTTTACAAGCGAGCTGACATGGCAATTGGATCCCTGACCATCAATGCAGAAAGAGCTGAAGTCATAGATTTCTCTGTGCCCTTCGTGGAGACAGGCATCAGTGTCATGGTGTCCCGCAGCAATGGAACGGTTTCACCTTCTGCCTTCCTAGGTGAATGCTCAGGATGATATTTGAGCAAAGGGAAAAACATTTGGGGGGGGGGATGATGGGCAAAAAGCTTGCCAGGTCAGTCTTATTCTGAAAACTGAACTAGAATCAGATGCAAGGTCCTTAAACTCGCCCGTGGTAACGTTCACTGATTTCAGAACAAGGGCTTAGCCAGTCTCAGGGAAAGCACCGAAGGCAAGAAAAAGAAACCCTGGATGGAAATTAATCCAGGAGAGATGCAACCTGGAATGAAGGAGAAACTTCCTAAAAGTGTGGACAATTAACCAGTGGGACAGAAGTTGCCTTCAGAAGCGGTAGGGGCTTCAACACTCACCTATCTGAAATGGTGTGGGGTCTCCTGTGTGAGGAGGAAGGGGTTGGATTAGAAGTCCTCCAAGGTCCCTTCCAGCTCTATTCTGAATGATTAATTGATTGGCTGGTTGGTTCAGTAACAGAAGAACAAAGTTGGGACCTTGGAGGTCTACTAGTCCAACCCCTTGCTTAAGCAGGAAACCCTATATGATTTCAGGCAAATGGTTGTCTAATCTCTTCTTAAAAACACCCAGTGTTGGAGGCCATGTCATTCCACTGATTAGTTGTTCTAATTAATGAGCTCATATCTTGAATTTTTTGTTACTACCTTTAATTTGGTATCAGTAAGCTGACTTGGAGGCTTGAAAATGAAGAGGTGAGGTGAGCATCTTAATTCATGAAGGAGAGAGGGGATTTTTTTTAACGTCAGTTGGGCACCCACCCCATTTCTTTTCCCACAGAGCCTTACAGCCCTGCTGTTTGGGTGATGATGTTTGTCATGTGCCTGACGGTTGTTGCAGTGACTGTCTTCATCTTTGAATATTTCAGCCCAGTGGGCTACAACCGCAGCCTCAGCAACAGCAAACGTGAGTTTTCAGGGAGAGAGAAAGTGGAAATTTGAGGAAGTCAAGCAGCACATTTTACTAGTTTTCAAGTCTTCCTAGGTCGGGTTAGTTTTTGAAAGTTGTTTTCTCCTCCCATTCCCCCCTCTGATTTCCAGGCACTGGAGGCTCCAAGTTCACCATTGGAAAATCAATCTGGTTGCTTTGGGCATTGGTGTTTAATAATTCTGTGCCTGTGGAGAACCCCAGAGGCACCACCAGCAAGATCATGGTGCTGATCTGGGCATTCTTTGCTGTAATCTTCCTTGCCAGCTACACAGCCAACCTGGCTGCCTTTATGATCCAGGAGGAGTATGTTGACACGGTGTCTGGGCTGAGTGACCAGAAGGTGAGAAGAAGAGGATGGGTAATGGGGTTCATGAGGAAAAAAATGTAGACCTACTCATCTGCTTGGTCTTCAATCTCCAGAGTCCAGACAGATTTATATACACAGTTGCATTGATTCCATGTCACCTTCCTCATTTCTTGGACTTTTCCCCTCTCCTTCATCCTTAAAACTGTTTGGCTTTCGTTAAAATAAAACTAGATACCAGGGAACAAAAACTTAACCTTCCGTCAGGTTAAAAGGATTGACAAATCTGTTATTTTTAAAACTGAGATGGAAATGACAGTTCTAGTGATTGAAATTTCCTTGTCTAGTCCATTGCTCTGATATTTGACTAACTTAAACATCAGGGAGAGGAATGCTACTGATTCAGTTTAACATTAAGAGTAGGGTTGCATCTTTGTTTTTCTTCACTGTCCATTTCCATGTAACATTTTCTGAAGAAGCCCAGGATGTTTTTTTTTACATAGTCTGCTTACATTGTCTTAGAACTGAGCTCTGTGAATTGTCTTGCAAAGCAGCTTGTCTTCCAAAATAGCCTTCCTTTGATTGAGCCATTCAAACTTTGCAAGGGTTATTTTAAATAGTGTTTAAGAAGAAGTACCTGGCCGTGATCAGGCCAGCTCAGGAAAGGGAAAACTTGCTCTCTGTTCTAAAGAGTGGCTCAGGAAATGTCAGTCAAAAAGAAGATGGAATTATCCTGAAAAAGACAGGGAGCAGGGGCCTATAAAGATTTTTGTTTCCCATTACAAAATACCAGAAAGTTATGAAGTTTATGATTGTTGGAGAACTATTTGCAAAGACCTTGATGATATTGAATTTCAGACCTCCTGTATAGAAAGCAAATGTGTCCATCATATTATAGTTTGTACTACCCAGCATGTGCTATCTTGAATTCAGTAATCTTTTCTTTGGAGAATCAGAAGAAGCTCTGACATCATGGCTATCTGAAAAATGGAAGAGCTCCAACTCTACATCTGCTACAAATCCAACATGGTTTTGTATTTTTAAAATATTATACCCTTCTGTCTATCTCATGAGAAGGCATCTCAGTAGCCAATACAGGTAGTCCTCAGCTAACAACAGCGATTGTGACCAGCTAAACAATGTGGTCATTTTATGGCCGTCTTGCTTAGCAATGGCAACATTCAACACCTCCTGGTGTAGTTAAGCAAATTCCATGCCATCATTAAGTGAGGAAGTTATTATTTGTGATCTCCTGCCAGCCTCCCCATTGATTTTGCTTGTAGGAAATTAACAAAGGAGTCTCAAATGGCAACTAGGTGACCAATGAAGGGATGCTATAAGAGCTAAAACTTCTAGGACTGATCATAAGTACTACTCATTCAAGTGCAAGTTAGAATGGCCATTGAACAAGTGGTTGTTAAGTGCTTCTAATTTCAGACATAGAGATTATATTTTGCAATCTGACACACACACACAAAGTTACATGGATATAATAATTAAAATGTATTAAATTTGTATGTAGCTTGATTGCAGTGACACTAGTTGGTTCAGAATAAACAAAGAAATTACAATAAAAGATTAAAAATGACAAACCTGACAGACTGGATGGAAGGAAGCAAAGGATCTGGCTCCCCATTGTTTATTAAAGTGTAAATACCAGGTGTATTTTCCAAGCTGAGGCCTTCAAATGCTTTAAACTTCAACTCCTATCCTTCCTTCCAGCACGGGGACTGAATTCCAGTACTTTTGGAGCATACCAAGTTACGGGAGATGGACAAGCTGTTGGACTCATTTGTCACATTTAGTAGCTCCACAGGGCCCTCCACCGGAAGCCTTGTTGGTACCCAGCATGTATTGGATGTATTTATAAACCAGGACGTGGCTGATTATCGCCTGGTAATTAGCCCCTGACGAACAACCACAGCTGTGGGAAGGAGGGGGCCACACAAATTGGACCAGCTGTGGCATGGCAGCCCAGCTCCCATTGAATCCCTTTCGTTAAGAGCTAACAAGCTGGGGTGTAATTAATAGACATAATTAATGTCCAACAAGAAACGCAATCTCAGATAAATATTAAACAGCTCATTTTAACAAAATCACACTGGGTGTGGGGGGGAAGTTGGTAATTGGAAGCAGAGAAAGGAAAGTTTTGCAAAATATGCTTGAAATGGGCATTGCTGGATAGATTTCATACTCTGAATTAAGCCACACGGAGCTGGGTGGCTTTTTGCCTTGGCAGGCATATCTGGGATTGCAGATTTAGTGGTGTAAAATTCCACAACGGAGGCCTGTTAATGTCTTACAACACTACAGCAAAGAATCTTTCAGTAGCAGCTAGAAACAAACAGATAAAATTGGAGATGCTAGCTTTGAAGGAGTAGCATGACTCTTCTGGAGCTTGCCTTGGTGAAAGGCACCAGATTTTGTTCTTACATGGCCATGGGCAAACTGAGGTCTCAATCCTCTGGCCTCATTTCAAAGCCCCCAGCAAGCCTTCAGCTTAGAGTATGATCAAGAGAAATGTGCTCCTCTCCAGAAGTGAAAGGCAGAGGTGGTTGGGGCAATAAAAGAAGGAAAAAAGGGAAAATTCTTGCTTTCCCCCTCCCTTTGGTTCCAACCCCACTATTTACTGGTCTGTGACCCTACCACATGTGGCTCTTGAAGGATAAAACTTCTCCAGCATTACTGCCTATTAAAACAGAAACCTTGCCTTTGTTTCTCTGACAAAGCTGTGCAGTCCATAAAACCTAACAAACCGGTACATCTCGAAGGTATCACAAATCTCTTCATGTTCTTAGTCACAAACCTTTCTCCATCTCTGCATCCTGCCACCTTCTCTAGCCATATATTCTTAGCCACCTCCATTGGTTCTTTCTCTATTCCTTTCCGCCCCTTCTTCCTTGATTATATCCACAGCTCTGTCAAACTCCAGATAATCCCTGCCCATCTCCTATATTCCTTTCCAGCATTCTCTGGAGACATTTCTCCCTCTAATCCAAGGCTGGGGAATTATGGCCCCTTTATGATTTGTGGACCAACTCCTAGAATTCCTCAGCCAGCATGGCTGATTCAAGAATTCTGAGTGTTGAAGTCCATAAGTATGGTACGCTGGTTTAATAGCTGCAGACAGGAAGAGAGTGATTAATTCAGCACAAGAAATCATCGGTTGCCCTCTAACACCACTGGATGGCATCGCCAGGAAGATACTTAGGAATGATTCACACCCTGGCCAGTGTCTCTTTTCATTTTTACCATTGGGCAGAAGACACAGAAGTAAAACCAGCCAGACCAACAGGTTTAAAAACAGCTTCTTCCCATGGGCTGTCAGACTCCTAAACACAATATAGCACCACAAACAGATTAATATGATGAATTTCACTGGTGCCAGTGTGGTGTGTAACATGTATATACTATGATATAAGATCATATACCAGAATAATATACATGTTGCACAGAATATGTTGTACATAGGGAAACATATGACTAGTTTTCCCCCCTAACTGCTTGTATAAGAATGATTCTTTATATCAGAGGTCCCCAAACTTGGCAACTTTAAGACTTGTGGATTTCAACTCCCAGAAAGAATTCTGGGAGTTGAAGTCCACAAGTCTTAAAGTTGCCAAGTTTGGGGACCTCTGCTTTATATTAGTCATGTTGTCTTGTATTCTTGTATGGACTGCACCAGTAGAGGCTAAACCAATTTCGTTGTATCCATGATGCACAATGACAATGAAGGCTTTGAATTGAATTGAAGTCATAAAAGGACCATGGTTCTTCACCCCTGCTGTAATGGCTCCTCAGCCATTTTGCCCCCAAGTTGCCTTTTACTATGATCCTCATTTAGAGGAATCAATCCTTTCAGAGTGCTGAAGCTCTGACTTTTGTTCCTGACTAGGAATGGGTTGGTTTTTTTTAAACAAATTTTATTAATTTTAAAGACAAACAAACCATCATTAACCATTAAATACATAAAACCTCTTTCCATTATTAATTTTACAAGTCAAGTAAAATATTATTTTATGCAACATAATTCTGTTTTACACCATTTCAATATAAACATATAGATATCTCTTAACAAATTTCTCATTATTTCTCTTTTTGTATTCAATTTCATTGTTATTATTATTATTTTCTATATTTATCCAGTTTATAATCATCATCTTCATTCCTCTTTGACTTGATTACCATTATTCTCATCCAACATTCCTCCAAGGTTTTATTAATTCTCAAATAAAACATAGACACACAAAACACAAAAATATAAAACTTCTTTTAAGAAAGTAGTTTGGTCCCAGATTACCTCTCTTTGTATGGACTTCAATTAAATTCATGCTCATCTTGTATACCATTACCTATCTTATTTACCATTCTATATCTTCTATATAACTTCTTCCCGCTTTTCGTTCTTCTTATTTCTATTTTATTTAATTCATTTTAATTTAAATCATTATATTTGTATTTTTGTCCATTCTTTCCAGATTATCCATTTATCTCATTCCCTATAGTAAAAAAAAAAAAAAAAGAATTTCTCCTGAAATCACTGATCAGAGTATGATGCCTTTCTATCCTCCCCCTAAATTAATATTTAAAATAACACCTGATACCCAATCTGATTCTGCTTAGTACATTCTACCTACTAACCTTTAAAGAGAAAAAATAATAAATTCATAATAATTAATATAATTAGATAATAAATCTAAATATTAAATCTTATAACATTCCGATTGTCTATTTCAAAAAACAAGTGCTACAATTTTATTAAATTTTAAAATCTATCATTACAAAACATTTCAATATTTTAATCTTTTATTAATTCTTATAACATTCTAGTTTTCTATTTCTAATACATAATACCATCTTATGTACCTTGCAGAATCTTCTTTTTTAAAGAAATTATACCTTACCCTTTATCCCTAAAAAAAAAATCCATTTTCCCCATCTTGTTTCATACCTTTGTGGCTTTTCCCTCCCTTTTCCCTTCCTTTCTTATCCCCCCTGGCCTTTTTACCCTCCCCTCTACTAACCTCCGCCTTTTTAGCTTTCCCTCTCTGTTGTAATCCTTTCTCCTTTTGCTCAGTAACATTGAGTTGGTTTTGCATCTTATTTTTTCCTTTCTTAAGTGTTTTTTAAAGTCTTAAGTCCTTCATTTTCCTTCCTTTCTTTCTCCTTTCTCTCTTAGTTAATTTTTTAAATTCACTGAAGATGGCATCTTCTTCTTTTTCTTCTTCTCCTTCTATTTCCTCCACCTGTTGTTGTGTTTGCTGATAAATAGCAAGCACCATTTCTAAAGAAAGGAAAGCTTCCTTCACAGTGTCCTTACTTTCTTGATATTCCTTTCTAAGTTCATCATCAGATAAAGCCATTCTTTGTTCTTCTTAGAGCAACCAAAATATTTCAAAAGTTAAAACAATTCCTCAAAGTCCCAGAGACATCAATCAGTCCAAACAATGCACAAAGTTCTCACTTTTTCTTCCTGGGGTGGTATCAGTAGAAGGGAAAAGAAAAAAAGCCCAGTCTGTATTTTACAGCCTTGTTGCAATCAATTTCTAGTCTCAAGATCTTCAAGGCATCTCCTCCAGCAAAATCTTAATTTTTTTTTTTTTGTCCTCTCCCTTCCCACTTATAACAAGAAGCCAAGTTTTTACCTTTTATAAAAAACAACAAGTTTCTCAATGGCCATTTGTTGATTCCATAGGGAAGGAGGGTAAACTTTCCTTTCAGCACCTCAATTTTGCCGCTTGAAATCCTCCTCTGGAAACCAAGTATTTTTCAAAAAGTCATAGTTCTTAGGATTAAACGCTTCTTAAAAGTCCTGGATCAGCCAAAAAACTTTCTCTTGAAAGCTTTCTCCCCTCTTCTTCCTGCTCAGTCTTACCCAGCTGCCGGCTTCTTTGTGGCGGCCATTAAAGACTGCCGCTTGACCGCCTTGAGAAAAGGGGGTTTTGCTGGCTGGGGAGGGGGTCTGCAACATCCCCAAACCCCTCACCAGCTCCCCCCTATCTTCGGCTGCCTCTGCAGGGCAGCCTTAGCCTCCAAACCTGTCCAGATCAGAGGCACCAAAACGGCTAGTGCGGCAGGGATCGTGCAGGATCGCGGAACCCTGCTGCTGGTGAAGCCGACAAACCGGAAGTTCCTGACTAGGGATGGGTTTTAAATTGGCCGCTTCCTCCTTACCTGCACCATGCTGAAGAAGGGTCTGAGGGCCCCCAGGAAAAGCAGTCTGTTACAAGCAACCAATCTGATGAGACTTGAAATGTGACAAGGATGTTTTTCTGAAGCCCTTACTTAGAAGAGAACAAATAGGCTGTCCCTACCCTTGATCCTTCTAAATGTGTCCCAGTCTATTTCCGTATTGCTGATTTCTGTGCACCTCTCTGTCAACAATCATTTTCTGACAACTGCTGAATCCTTTTGTATCCAGAATTATCTTTCCATGGCGTCGATCTATTTCTGAGGCCATTGGAGGCTTTGCTTCCACTCAAAGGCCCATCTCCTGCTTGCAGTTGGCTTTCTAAATTATTTGTTCTCCTTCTTTTGCATAAAAGACAAAGTTAACTCTTCACCCCAGAGTTTAAATACGGGTATATAAGTGTCTTGAGTTTAAATGCATGTATGTGTGCATCTTGAGTTTATATGTATGCATGTATGTTGAGTTTAAATGCACGTATATATAATATATAGCATGCTTCTTGTTTAAATGTATGCACGTTGAATTTAGATCTATGCATCTACAGTATGTATGTATCATATTTAAATATATGTATGTATCTACATTATTTAAATGTATGTATTTATGTACAGTTTGCAAATGAAACAAAAGGTTAAAAAGTTACGATATTTATGTACTTACTTACCAAGCACATCTAAATTAAAGTAACCAAAACATCTTTACAATCCCCAAGGCATGTCACAACTTTTGAGCACCCCTAATGTTTGGAAATTGAAAGTTGAAAAACTTGACACGCCCTAGACTATGCATGTATGCACGTATGTTGAGTTTAAATGTGTATACGTAACTTGAGTTTACATGTATGTATGTATCAAGTTTAAATATATGCATGCATGTAGGTTGAGTTTAAATGTATGCGTGTGTGATATGTATCTATGTAATTTGAGTTTAAATGCATATATCTAAGTATCTGGAGAGAGAGGGAGGGAGGGAAAGGGAGAGAGAGAGAGAGAAAATCAGCCTCAAAAAGCTTTGCATAAATTTTGTGCAGCCTCAAACTACCTGCAGAATTCAGGACCACTCTAGGTTTTTCCTGGGTACCACTTTCATAAGTGTTCTTAACTTTTAAGCGCCCAACTTGTAAACCTGGTAATTGATTACAACCTGTAGGGTTAATAATCAGTTGTGTTACATGAAACTGATATGGAGAGTCATTATGAAATACAAGGTAGATTCAAAAAATAATATTTAGAGCAATGAAATGCAATCAACAGTGTTTATCTTTCTTTCTTCCTGACGGTTAATATGTGACTTGGAATTGCACATACAGTATATGGCTGTTTTATTCTACTAAGGGGATACAAAAGCTTATTTGGCCTCATGTTCTCGACTCTGAAAGCCTCTTTCCCAAAGCTGTTTTTAATTACAAAATGATATTGGAGCTCAGTTATACCTGCTTATATGTGACAAGTGGGGAACCCCTGAGACTTATTCTCAGATATGCTTTCAAGAAATACTAACATCATTCACCTGGATTGCCAGAAAAATTAAAAAGAGAAATACTATGACTATATCCTTGGAAAAATATTTCCTGATAGCCAATATTTCTCAACATACTTTCTAACTCTCAAAGTCCTTTTGTTAGAATAGAATATAAAGATTAGAAAGAGAGATTAGATCACTATATATTGTATATTATATATTTCAAAAAGGTAAAGAAGTGCCTCTTACTCCACTAGTTGTGTCCAATTTAAAGGGGTGATGCTTACCTCCATTTCAAAACCATTGAGCCAGCATTGTCCAAAAACAATCCTGTAGACATATGGACATCATGATGTCACGGAACTGGTACCTTCCCACTGAAGTGGTACCTATTTACTGTATCTACTTCTATTTGCATGGTTTCGAACTGCTAGGATGGCAGGAGCTGAAGCAAGGACAGGAGCTCAACCTGTCAAGTGATGCTCAGGTCTTGAACCTGGGATGCCAACTTTCCAGCCAACGAGCCAGCCAGCCAGCTGTAGGTTTACCTGACCCCTGACATAGCAGGAATCTCCTGATATCTAGAAATCTTAATCTTGGATATGTTTTCTATTGTAATCAGAGCTAGCCAAACATCATGTATTTCACTCATCCAAAACACAGAAGCTTCCAATCCTCTCTGATAGGATTAGTCTCTTTTTTCCTGAGTGTGTTTCCATTTCTAAGGATGGGCTGGCAATGCCAGTTTCATTTGTCTACTCTCCAGTTTCAGAGACCCCAGCACCATTATCCTCCATTGAGATTTGGCACAGTTCCTAATGGTAGCACTGAAAAAAATATTCGGAACAACTATGGAGAAATGCATGAATATATGGGGAAGTACAACCAGCGCAGTGTGGAAGATGCACTTCAAAATCTGCAGACAGGGTAAGTAAAGGGGAATGGCAGGAAAAACCAGCATAACATTGGGAGAATGGGGAAGGAAGACAAGATTGTTGTTCCCCCCCATGTCTTCATTTAGCTACTCCAATTTTAATACTGTCTCCTGTGATCTAGAGTAGATGGTCTGTGGTTACTCACGTTCCAGCTAGTGTTGTCAGATACAAAGAATCAGGACCACACATTAAGTTGATTTATTGATCATGCCTATTCATAAGAATCTAGACAACTAAACTGCTGCTAAATTGCTGCTAGATAAGAATGGAAATCAAGAGGGACTTTGAAGGATCTTAAGGACTCTAGGCTAATTACTCACTTGACTCCACCTCCAGGGCCTGCCTGCTCTTTTCCTACAGGTGTAACATCTGAAGGTCTTACCAGCTAACATTTTCTAGCAAGTTTTAGATGATTCTCTCTACTAGCTGGCTGCATTTGAGTGCAGTTATACACCCTGAAAAAGGGACCGTGTTTCCCCCTGCCTATGCAACTCACAGCTGCAAAGGAATATTAATTGCTGTGGCGATTACAGTGTGACATTTGATTAAGCAAGTGTTATGGGTGACTGTTGGATGTGCCTGGTGACATGGCTGACTCTCACACCCATATTATTTTGTGACCTTGTAACACAAATTTATTAATTAGTTTTTATTAAATAAATCTTAGTCAAGTTAATAACATGAGTTTTGGTCAATTAATCAGTGATTCAGTTGAAAGACTCATAAGAAAAAGAAGCTCTAAAGGCAAAAAATATATATTTTATTTTCAGAGCATGCACAATTGGGATAGAGAAAACAACTTCTTAAATGGGTTTCTCCATATAAGAGGACTGTCTTCAAAGATTTGTATTATTTAAAAACTAAAAATATTAAAACCTGGTTTATTTATTAATTAGATTTTTACCTTGGCTTTATTGCTTTATAAGTAACTCAGGGTGGTGAACATATATATTACCCCTCTTTTCTCCAATTTTCCCCACAACAATCACTGTGTCAGGTGAGTTGGGATGAAAGAGAGTGACTTTCCTCAAAATCACCCAGCTGGCTTGTATGCCTAAGACAGGACTAGAACTCACAGTCTCCTGTTGATTCGCCTGAAATCACCCAGCCAGCTTTCATGCTTAAAGCGGGACTAGAATTTATAATCTCCTAGTTTCTAGCCCCCTATCTTCACTATACTAGACTGGCTCTTACTATTTTTATCAATGGTAAATGGTTGCTTTGGAACAATCAAAATATTCTGAATTTTTTAAATTCAACCAAGTGTCTCCACAAATCTTCTGAATATAGAACATACCTAGGAGTAAGTCTGTATTTATGTTTAAAGAAATAAATAAATCTGGGTTTAACTTTCTTGAGTTTTGCAATGAATACATGTTAGTCCAACTGTGCCTACTACTAAACAGGCTTCCTACTGTTCGTCACAACGGCACTTTCTCTGATGTCTATAAATTCTGGCTGATTTCTTTTTGAAAGAAAATAAATAAAACAAGCCCTACCCAATTGCTAAAGGAATTGTGCAGCATTATGCTTTTAGTAAAACTGCTATGAGGGGTTTATATCGGAATTTTTCATTTATGAATGTTTTGCAACTTAAATATTAATTTTCACAATAAAAGAGGGATTATAGCTTAGTCAGCCTCCTTTGAGCAGACATATGGGTAGGGTCTTCATAGCTATTGGAACAGCTGTCAAGCCTGCTATCAATTTAAAAAACCAACTGGCTGGGTTATTATAAATATATGATTTACTATTTAATCCTATATACCAAGATCACATTCATATATGCTGCTAATTAAGACAGATTAACACTACCCCATGATTTTTCAGAAAATTATGAACATTCACACACATACTCACTAGTTTAATTAAATGTGAATTTTATCATGAAGGAAATTTGTTATATATTATTATTTGTATTGCATTTTAAATTTGTGCAGACTTCTTTTGATTTTGTTTGCAGTCCAGCATTTCTATCAAACCCCCCCTCCCCATCCCAATTTCAAATCCAGAGTTGGTTCCAGGCATCACAATATTGTTGTGATGTGCAAAAATATTGTACAATAGTGTTTCTAATCTTAGAGATTTTAAAATGTGTGGACTTCAGTTCCCAGAATACCCCACTCTTCTCATTTCTGGTTGGGATATTCTCAAAGTTGAAGTCCACACATCTTAAAATTGCTAAGGTTGGTCTCTTTAGAAGGAAGCAGAACTGTAGACATCTCCCCAGCCTGGCCCTATAGAAAGTTCACTGTAATAAGAACACCAGGCTATCTATCTCTATCTATCTAAATCTATCTATCTATCTATCTATCTATCTATCTATCTATCTATCTATCTATCTATCTATCTATCTATCTATCTATCTATCCATTCATCAGTCTATCTGTCTGTCTGTCTATCTATCTATCTATCTATCTATCTATCTATCTATCTATCTATCTATCTATCTATCTACATCAGTGAATTGATCAAATTGAGGGAATAATGAAGAACAAGGTGAAGAACAGTATTTATTCTAACAATAAATAACTTTTTCTTATTGGCTTATGAATTGTATTCCTAGTGCTTTAAATCTCTGCCTATCTTTTTTACTGTTTTAGGTATATTAATTAGTCATAAAGGGCCAGTTTAGTAGTTAAGGCACCAGGCTAGAAAGTGGGAGGCCTTGATTTCCAGTTCTACCTTAAACATGAAAGCAGCTAGGTGACTTTGGGCCAGTCATTCACTCTCAGATGAAATCACCTCATTGTTGTGGGGAAAATAGGAAGAAGAAAGTATGTTGGATATGTTTGCCACCTTGAGTTATTTATAAAAATAATAAAGATGGAATACAAATAAATAAAAAGTAAAGGTGGGATACAAATGAATAAATAATATTTCTGTATGCTGTTTATTGATATAGATTGAGGATTAAGATAGAGTAAAGTACATGGCTAGATTATTTGCTAGTTTCTTCCTTCCAGCCATCTATAGATATGTTTCCTTTCAGTTAGCTAATCCAAACTAGCCACATTTTGCCTCTTAGCAGAACAACTCTGCATCTTTCTATGCATCTATCAAACCAACTTACTTTTAAGCTGTTGGGTTAGACTCCAAGAAAATTGTATTATTTCAAGATTCAAATACGTGTATGGGGTCCTTGGTGCTCTCTGAGCCTGGTTGTTTTCTTGCAGACCTTTCATTACCCAACTAGGTAACATTATCAGTGCTAGTTGCATCATCAGAGCAAACAGTGATGATGTTACCTAGATGGGTAATGAAACATCTGCAAGCAAATAACCAAGCTCTCTATGAGGGCATCAAGAGTAGCACTGTTCAACCCTGAACAACATGCCAACTCTGAAGCGAACCTGACTGAAGCCATCTTGTGCTGCCTCATAGTTGACATGAAGCCTGAGAGGGGGAAGGAGGGGGGAAGTACATAGCCTGGCTAACAGTCAACACAAAAAGTTTCCTGTGGGAACCAAGGTCATCGTAACAGGTGGCTGTTGAAGGAGGAGAGGAGCCTACCAGCTATGTTCATTGGACAATGTGACAATACCTGGGAGCGGGGATTTTTACTCGTTTAATTAGGTGAAAACTGTGGGAACTTTCAGAGTTGGTTTTCACTGACTGTGCCAATATGATGTATCCAATAAACATGTTCTTTGAGGAATCTACTTGTCTCAGAGTTCTGCTTTCAATGGATGTGTTATTCAGAACACTGATGGTACAAATATTATCTTCTATTAAAAATAGGTGTCCGGTTTATTTGGAACAAATACTTACATTGGTTTCAAAAGAGAGAAATTGAATGTGCAGTTCCTTAAAGTCCATCTTCCCTGACATGCACCTTCCCTGTATTCTCCTCAACTCATCTCAACCTGCTTCCCCCCCCCCCCGTCTGTAGGAAGCTGGATGCTTTCATTTATGATGCAGCTGTCCTCAACTACATGGCCCGCAAGGAAGAAGGTTGCAAGCTTGTCACCATTGGAAGTGGGAAGGTCTTTGCCACGACAGGCTATGGCATTGCCCTGCAAAAAGGATCCAAATGGAAACGTCCCATTGATCTGGCCCTGCTTCAGTTTCTCAGCGATGGTAAGACTTCACGGATCAGGCCCAGGTTCTAAAGAGGGACACTGGAATTGAAGTAGACTGCCTTGGTTAGAAGTAAATGATGAATTGGGAGGCAGAAAGAAATGTTTCAATGGACTTTTTAAAATATACCAAGTACCTAAAAGCAAAAGTATTATGCATTATTCTAAGTACATACTCTTAACTTAGTGAGGCTTGAGTTTTTTTAAACTATATAGCCCACTGGACTGTGAAGAGAACTAGAAAGAAAAAAAAATCAAATGTGATTCAGAGTATCTGTAAATGTGCATGTAGCATGCCAGGAGCTCCTGAAAGCAAGGTACGCTCCTTCTTAAGACTGACACATTTAGGAAAAGACACAACAACTTTAAGGTGTTCCTGAGAGATGCTATAAATGGGCCCCTGCATGCTCTAAAAACCATATGTTGCCCTTTAGAGCCAGATCTCCATGCAGCCATTTCCTAAACTGTAGAGCCTAAATTGGTAATACCTTTCACTGCGGGGCATCTGGAATCTATTTCTAAGACATATATTTAAAATAATTCTTAAAAATTTAAGTTCAAGGCTTATGCATGGGTCATGTTCTCTTCTCAAGTTGACAAACAGCAATCTACTTCATCAGTTGCCATCAAATTGGATTAAGCAACATCATTGTAATAAGAAAATATTTCTTGTCCTCCACTAGAAATGGGCTGTAATGCTATTTTTCAGTACACAAATTATTTTTTAAATACTTTTTTATTAATAGGTCTTACATATATAGTAAGAAGTACATTCAAGGAAAAAAAGATACAGCAAATGTGAAAGAGGAAAAGAAAGGAGAGGAGAAAAAGAGACAAAGAAAAAAGGAGATAGAAAATAAAACATGAAAAGAGATATTAAAAATGGCTTCCAATTTTCCTCTCAGCAGTAATGCATACAATTCTAATCAAATCTCTCTCCAAGATTTCATCATAATCATTATTCTTTTTAATCATCAAAACCATAAGTCACAAAATCATTTTCTTTTTTATGCAAAAAAAAATCCATAATTGGTTTCTAGCGGTTGATGAATGTCAATAATGACCTTTCTCTAATCAAAGAAGCCAATTTGACCATCTCAGCAAATTCTGTCAATTTCATCTGATGTTCCTCCATGGTGGGTAATGCTGAAATTTTCCACTTTGTACATATGATAATTGCCATAGTAATCATTTATGGAAATAATCTTCCATGGCTCTTTTTAAATCCTTTATCCTTTATCAGTCTCATAAGAAAAGGTTCTGGCTTCAGTTGAATGTCTAAAATCCTCTGTATATTCTGAAATCCAATTTTTTAAAAGTTTTTTTTTTTAAACATATCTCAAACATGATAAAATGTGCCTTCAAACTGTTCACATTTCCATATATTTAAAATGCCTTTATGCCTTCCAGATAATTTCAATAATATATGTACCCATAATACATCATTTTTATAAAATTTATCTTTAAGATCATAACAATGTAAATTTCAACCTTTTTGACCCTATATTGATAGATGAATCTATCTGTATATTACTAACTCACTTTAACATACCTTCTTTAACTTGCTTTTCTTCCATTTCAGATTTCAAGAAAAGTTTACATGTTTTAGCAATTACATGTTCATCTTTGGTACACAATTGCACTTCAAATTCTGTCTTCCTTTTTTTTAATACCAGGTCTTTCTATCTTTTTAAAATCTTTCTAATAATTGTAAACAGGAAAACCACTGACAACCATATCCTACTCCATTAGTTGCTGTCTTGATTCAATGTTAAATTTCCCTTGCTGACTTTCCAATAATTTTTAGTATATTAACTATTTATCTTTGCTTGTTGTTTCTCTTACGTAAAATGTTTTTTGTGCTGATATCCACAGAGATGTTTTTGAGCACAGTCTTGGTTTATATATATTCCATATTCTTAATATGGTGTTTCAAATGAAATGATTTTTAAAATCCACACTAGCTGTATTGTAGCATAAATATACATGCCATCCATACCTTAGGTCATGTGCTTCTAATTCTGAAAGTCTTTTATTTCTCAGCAACACCCATTCTTTCATCCAAACAAAGCAAAAAGAGCTCCAAAACACAATTTCAAAACTGAGAAACCTAATCCTCTTCCTTTCTAGAAAATATTTTTATTGAATTTTACACAGTTAAAAACAACACAAATACAAAGCAACACAACAAAATAACACAAACACAATCTTTGCAGTGTTGTGATATCAACTTTTCCAGTTTCTATTAACTGCACACACACACAAACACACACACACACACTTATTTGTTTATATTATTTTTTATTCCTGTTGTCCTATTATCCAACCAGTTACACCATTTTTTCCAGGCTGTATAATAGTCCTTCTCTTTTCTCTCTTGCAATTCTAACATGAGTTTTACCATTTCTGTGCAGTTTTCCTTTCTTTGCATCCTGTTAGCACTCTGCATATAAATTGTGTTTTTCCCCTTGCCTAAATTTAGGTATATATTTTTATTGCCTGAATAGTATATCAGTTGTCAAGACAGATATTGTCTGAAGCAAAAACATTCTAGGCAAAGCATTGATTTTGCTCATGAAATTCTCCCCAAAAGTGACAATTTTAATTTCTCCCATCTTAAGATGTCCTTAATTTCATTCCACGTCTGAACATAATTTATTTTGAAATAATATACAATCACAGTAATACTCCAAGTATTTTACTTTTTCTCAATATTAAACTTTCTCCATCAGTTCTACTTGATTTTCTGTTTTCATATTTTTTGTCAATGTCTTCTGTTTTCCATGCATTGAGTCTAAACTTTAGTTAGCACTGATTTGTTTCCTTTTAACACACACTAATTATTCATTTACATTTGCAACCAAGATTGACAAATATAAGATTGCATTTTTCTCCTGTACTGAAAAGTCCATGTTGAGTTTCTTTCAGATGAAATACAACTGATAATATCAATTTGATTTACAAGTAGAGCGGAATAGAAGAAAATGGATATTCCTGGAGCAAGCAGCAAACCCAGCGATCTTGTACTGAAAATTAAGAGAGAAAGAACAAGGCACTGACTTCTTCACCTTCAGCTAGCAAAAATTAGCTTTATTCCAGTTTAAAAATGCAAACTAGGTTTTTATCATCACTTCAATGTGATGAAGTGGGGCTCCTTAGTGGCCACCTTTCTCCTCTACTGTCAGCATTTACCTCATTCCTAGATATGCCATCCAATTAGTCCTCGACTTACAACCATTCATTTAATGATTGTTCAAAGTTACAATGGCATTGAAGAAAGTAACTTATGACAAATTTTCACATTAGTGACCGTTGCAGCATCCCCATGATCACAGGATCAGAATTTAGATGCTTGGCAACTGGCATGTGTTAACCACAGGCAGCATCCTAGGATCATGAGATCACCTGTTGTGATCTTCTGACAAAGAGTCAATGGAGAAACCAGATTCACTTAACAATCGTGTTACTAACTTAACAACTGCACTAATTCATTGAACAATTGTGGCAAGAAAGACTGTAAAAAGAGCAAAAATCACAATTGTTTTGCTTAGCAATGGAAATTTTGGACTTTATTTTGGTTGCATGTTGAGGACTACCTGTAACCTCTATGGCCACATACCAGCTTCTTTGTTAAACAGCAGAGATAAACAACTTCTGACTCTGCCGCCTCAATTTTGCACCGTGTCTAAGTTTCTGATGGGTGGGAATTCTTATTTCATTCCAACTCCCCAACACCCCTGGCAAAATTCCAGTGCTGAAGTATCATGGGAGTCCTTTGCTTGTCTCTGCCATGGTTACGCTGGTTACCTAAATATCCTTAAATAAATAGGCAGAACTTTAAAGTTTGATGGGGAGTGTGGCGCTGATTGGATGCCAATTTCTCTGTTCAACCATTGGGGTTCGCTCATAAGATGCTATTTCTGCTGAGGTTGAGAGCAGAGAAAAGAATTACTGGGCAGTGTTAAGAATGGATGGAAGTTTGAGGAGTGGAAATGAGGTACTGTGGAAAGGCCTTCCAATATTTCTGTGGTCCCAAATCAGCTTTCCCAGTTGTGTTTGTGAATATCACTGGCAGATTTCTCTAGCTATCCTATATACAGGTAGTCCTCAATTTACAACAGTTCATGTAGTGACTGTTCAAAGTTACAACAGTACTGGGGGGAAAAAGAACATTTTTCACAGTTACAATCTTTACAGCATCCTCATGATCGTGTAATCAAAATTCAGAGGTTTGGCAGCTGGTTCATACTTATGACCATTGCTGTCCTAAGATCATGTGATCCCCTTTTGCAAATTTCTCATAAGCAGAGTCGATGGGGGAACGATATTCACTTGGGCTACCAACTTATCAACTGCAATTATTCCCTTAATAACTTTGGAAAGAAAGGTCATAAAATGGGGGGGGGGACTCAATTAACAAACGTCTCAAGAACAAAAATTTTGGGCTCAGTTGTGGTCTTAAGTCGAGGACTACCTATACTGCTAATGCAACTGAAGGGCACCAGCTAGACAGTCACTGCTACTTGGTCATTTCAGACCTTGGCAATCAATTTCTGTCCAAAACAAGAGGATTTGCATTTTACAGAAAGAAGGAAGGAAAGGACAGGGAAGAAGGACATCTGCGCCATCCTATTATAATGGTATGTGACAGTGACTTTGGGAGACAAGAGGAAGACCTGCAGACTAGCCTGGTAAATAAAAGTCTGAATCTGAAGGAGGAGAAAGTATCTTAGAAGGGGCCTTCCCTAGTTTTCAGCAGAGTAAATGTACAGGATTGCAGAGATACTTTCAGACTTGAAAGAGACTTTTGCTATAACTTTACAATAAAGGAAGTATTAGTACCAGGGGTGGGATTCTACCAGTTCGCACCTATTCGCTAGAACTGGTTGTTAACATTCTAAGCAGTTTGGAGAGCCAGTTGTTAGAAGAAATTACTGGCCTAATCCTGTAAGGAAGGCAGGAAGGAAACATTCTGGTGTTGCTTACAGAAAATGCCTCTCCGTTAACCCTTATTACATTCTTGGCAGGACTAAACTTCCTGTCTCTGGAACTTCTCTGGATGTTTTTTCCCCTCCTTTGCTGGTATTTTGCTTGTGTGGAGTGACCATTCAAAGTTACAATGGCACTGAAAAAAGTGACGTATGACCATTTTTCACACTTACGACTGTTGCAGCATCCCCACAATCATGAGAGGCCAGGCCGGCAGATGCGTGCCTCGATGTGAGTGATATTGAGTTGGCCACGCCCAGCCAGTAACATGACCACCGAGCCATGCCCATAATTTAGCCACACCCACAGAACCGGTTGTTAAAAAAAATTAACTCCCACCCCTTATTAGTACTCACAGTTGGTGCTTCAGGGCCACCTCAAAGGCCTGACACCCCAATCTTTTCTACCGCTGCCCTTCTTTGTTTCAGATGAGATCGAGCTCCTGGAACGCTTGTGGCTGTCAGGGATTTGCCACAATGACAAAATAGAGGTGATGAGCAGTAAACTGGATATAGACAACATGGCAGGGGTCTTCTACATGCTTTTGGTAGCGATGGGGCTGAGCCTGCTGGTCTTTGCCTGGGAACATCTCATCTACTGGAAACTACGCCACTGCATGAGACATACGGGACGGCTGGACTTTCTACTTGCCTTCAGCAGGGTGAGTTTTTAAAAGGGGTTTTTTCTCTACTCCTCTCCCTTTATCTAGAGCTGCAGGAATTCTATGATTGCATGGCTCAACTGTTCCAAGGAGAAATGGTTACAAAAATCAGCATTTTTAGAATTTTATGGGTTAAAAAAAAAACCCATAGATTTCTAGAAGCTTTTAAGTGTGTGTGTATATATATATAGACAATGGGATATGGAATCTCATAAACAAGGGCAAGATTGCAAGTGCAACTGATGGATCCGACATTACCTAAAACTAAATTATGCAAAGGGAATCAACTTATGCAGGTTTGCTTGTTGAAAATCACGTGTACTGAACATGGAAGCTAGCCTACTTGAGATGAGAATCAACTATTTTTAGGTCATGCATTCCTGCTTCTATCTTCCTTGTTCCCATCTCTTTATCTAGGCATGTCTACCGATGTACATACATTGAGTAATAGTCCCACTTTTGAAGCCTACACAGCATGTTTTGGTTACAAAAAGACATCTCTTTTCTATGGAAAACTGACTGTAGTAGTCTGTCGCAAAAATTAGCTTGCAAACATAAATCAGTTGTTGGTGTCTCTAATGTAAAAACAAGCCCCTGCTTCTCAAAATTTGCACTTCTTTTTAAATTAAGGCAGACAATTAGCATGCTGTTGAATAAATCTGTTTTCATTCAACTTGAGGGGGAAAAAAGTGGCTAGCTTGCCTGAAGAACTGGAGGTGGCGACGTGCTGATTTGTACGTCTATCAAATGTAGTGACACACTGGGAGAAGGCAGATTTGCTCCCAGAGGTAGGGAGCAGAAGAAGAAATGCATCAATCAAATGTTAATGTGATGTTAGCCTGCATCCTACAACTCCATGCCTCCATTAAAAAAAGAAAGAAAGAAATCTAGATTATTGGTTGATTAATTTCTAAAAAGTTGGGGACAAGGAGAAGGAACAGGAGCTATCTATTTGATTTTAAAGCCTAGTTTTGAGCTTTTACAAAGACCACTAAAGGAAGCCTAGGCGTCATCAAACTTTGATGTGGTTTTAAAGGAGCAACAGGTAGTCCTCGACTTAAAACAGTTCATTTAGTGACTGGTCTAATTTACGGTGGTATTGAAAAAAGTCACTCATGATTATTTTTCACACTTATGACCGTTGGCAGGATGCTTGACATGTATTTATGCCAGTTGCAGAGTCCCGGGATTATGTGATCCCTATTTGCAACCTTCCCAGGGCTTTTCAAAAAGCAAAGACAATGGGGGAAGCTGGAGTCGCTTAACGACTGCAATCTAAAAGGTTGTAAAATCAGGCATGATTTATTTCCACTTCCAGCTGTAGTTGTGAATTGAGGGCTGTCTGTAGTTTTTATTTGCACATGTCTGTTGCTTTATTTGCACATATCTATCGCTTTTCAGTACTAGATAACAGTTAACATTACTGTTGTCTAGTACTGAAGTTAAGTTTAAAAATGGTGGGAAAAAGTCCATTTATCCACGTGGCAGAAATCTGACCTCCCATTTGATTTATCTGCTTGTTTCCCTGATCTCTTGTAATCCTAACTATCCTTACCCTACCATCCCTTCTGCTGCTCTTCCTCTCTGCTTCTCTGCATTCATTAGCCTGGTGATCCTTCTCTACAGCCATTTGTCTATACTGAAGGGCAAATTCAACCACATGAGGGAATGGTCTCTATCAGTAGCAGAAGGGGGCGATGATCTTTCTTAGCTTCAAGGTGGAAGGTTTCACATGGCTGTTCCCATAACTGAGTAAGAGAGAGAGGATGGGAAGTTGTAGAGATTACCAGCAGAACTGGCTGGGGAATTCTGGGAGTTGAAATCCATTCATCTTAAACTTGCCACGGTTAAGAAACACTGATATACAGGATGCCCTGGACAGATAGAGGGAAGATCCAAGTTAACAATCAAATTGGCTGGAGCCCATAGGGGGAAGTCCTTCACTTACATTACAATTGTAAGTCATGATGATGGTAAAGCAGGCCACCAACCTGATTTAATGAGCTTGTTTTACAGTGGTCATTAAGCATTAACATCATGGTTGTTAAGTGAACCACTTTTTAGCTATGGGCTGGTTTTGCCAAACACCTGTATTTGCTTCCAGTTTTCAGCAAGAACGTTGTAAAACACTTTCATGTGATGGGATGCAGCAAATGGCAATACATGAGAGTCAGTTGCCAAGCATCCAAAATAGGATCATGTGGCGGCTCTTTTAGCTCTGGAACTGAGCTGGGGAGATTTGTTGGTATTTTGCTAAGTGACTGATTATAAGTCAAGGGCACAATAAGATAACAGTCCTTGACTTATGACCACAAATGAGCCCGAAATATCTGTTGCTAAGTGAAACATTTGTTAAGTGAGTTTTGCCCCATTTTATGATATTTTTTGCTACAGTTGTTCAGTGAATACCTGTAGTAGTTAAGTAAGTAACAAGGTTCTTAAATGAATCTGGCTTCCCCATTGACTTTGCTTATCCGAAGGTCATATGCCCCCCAGGACATTGCAACCATCATAAATATGAACCAGTTGCCAAGCGGCTGAATTTTGATCCCATGACTATGGGGATGCAGCAACGGTCATAACTGGGAAAAACTCATAAGGCACATTTTTCAGTGCCATTGTAACTTTGAATAATCACTAAATGAACTATTGTAAATCGAGGACTACCTGTACTTAAAAAATGGCTCAGAGCCCCCCTCCCCAAATTCACATGCAAATAAAAGAGGGAGGGAAGAAAGTAGAGTCACACTTGCAAAGAGCATGTTACTAGAGCTATTCTAATAAAAGTAGATTTAGGCCTACAGACTGTCTGTTTCTTAGTCTGGTCTACTTTATAGGGCTGACCAGATAAAGAATTCCTATTTTTCTAGAATTCATAGTGCTGCCTTGCTACATCTTGAATGAGTATGTTTTGCAAGGCTTCATTAGGATGATGCTTGTCAAAGTGGGGATTTGATATAAAGACTCAAAAAAGATAAATTGGCCGAGGAATTTGATGCTGAGTTACAGTGCTCAGAAGAGTAAAGCTGTTGGGAGAGCACAGACGACATAGGAAATGGACCAATGGGAAAGATGTGATATGGTCGATGAACGGAGTCATTTGTATCTCACTGAAATTCTTAAGTTGCATTTAGAAGAAGATAATGGTATAAAACTGGGGAGCAGTGATTTATATTGTCATTATTATTGTTATATGTCAGGAGCTGTTGCAGGTAGATAAAAAGGTGCCTTAACTTGAGTTAGATCTCCGGCTCAGCTAGCTTGGATACCATCTCCCTTATCTTGGCAATCACTGTGAAGACGGGTGTTTTTCCAACCTATTCAAATATTATTCTGAGAACTCAACTTAGAACTTTCTTGGTACAGAACTAATACAGATAGTTCTTGACTTAAGAAGATATTGGAAAACTATTTGTCTGAAATGATATAGGCTTTCCTATTTGAGCAGAGAGTTGGACTAGAAGACCTCCAAGGTCCCTTCCAACTCTGTTATTCTGTGACTTATGAGTGGTTATTTAATTGTTCAAAATTAAGACAGACCTTCACCCACCCACTCCCATGGCCAATGGTGGGATTCTATTTTTTTTTTTACGACCGGTTCTGTGGGTGTGGCTTGGTGGGTGTAGCTGGGTGATCATGTAACTGAGTGGACGTGGCTGGGTGGTCATGTGACTGGATGGGTGTGGCCAGCTTGATGTCACTCACATCAAGGGGCGCCTCGCCTGGCCTCTCCTCGTTCTTCTCCCTCCTCCTCCCAGCCACTCCTTACCTCGTCTTGCATGTTATGGTGAGAGAGGAACCTTTTTCAAAGTCATCTTCCCCTTGATACTAGCCAATAAGATGAGATTTTGCTATCAGAAGACCTGATGGACATTTCCAAATATTGTTTATCACCATTCTCTTGGAAAGACTGAATGGAGAGATTTATAAAGAATAACAGAGTTGGAAGAGACCTTGGCGGTTTTCTAGTCCAACCCCTGCTGAAGCATGAGACCCTATACTATTATGGACAAATTTCTCCTTAAAAACCTCCATTGATGGTATATCCACAATTTCGGAAGACATCCCATTTCTTTGATTAATTGTTCTCACTGTCAGGAAATTTCTTCTTATTTCTAGGTTGGATCTGTTTGATAAGTTTCCATCTCACAGATCCATCTCACATTTCCTTCTAGTTGAGCCAGGCACCACCTATTCTATACTTTTTTCTTGCCTGTGTAAAATCTTACTTTACTCTCCCTTAAATTGCATTTTTGGTGAGAAATTGTGTTCTACAGTGGTATTCAGTTTACTACAATGATTTTTGCTAAATGCATTAAAGCTTGAAGAATACCTCTCTGCTTATACTAATAAAGATTATTATTTTTGAACATTAAAGCATACAGCCAAGCAAATATTTCCAATCCTACGATTGGAAACATATTTGAAAGGCATTTTCAAAGCGGTCACTTAGTGGATGTCTTACCATTCTTTCTCTTCTCCTTTAATTAAATCTTTCTGCTTTTTTTTTCTTGGGCCTTATTGCAATATTCCAAAATTTTCACAGATCTTTCACAAAGAACCACTTCTAATTTAACTGGAATACATTGTTTTCTTTCTCAGTTTTTCTGGTTACAGAACTCACCATTTCTCCCTTTAATGATGCTTGTATGCATTTGCAAGAAAAAGAAGCATTTAACTTTGGAGCCTGGCTGCATCCCCTGAGTGGTGATCCTAGCACCCGTGGCCACCACTGCCTCGCGAGACAGCCAAGCCTGAGCCCACCAGGCACTCCTAGACAGTCTCCTGGGAATAGCGCGCGAATGGACGATCGCGCTGGTCCCGCGTTGCCTGGAAATGCCAATGGGACAGTGGTGGAAATTTTAACCCGTGCGCATGGGGCACTGGGGGAATTGGTGCCTGGAGTGAGAGGGGAGTGATGGCTGACAGAGTGGGGAAGGCTGGTACTTCCAGTGCCCATGAGGAAGCAAGACTTGGAGCAGTTTTGGAGCTTGTTAAGGAGGACCACTCCTCTGCCTCAGTTATGCTTTTTCAAGCAGCCGTATGAAAATGCATGGCTGGGACAGAGGAGAGGTCGATTAAGCTCCAAAACTGCTCCATGCCTGGGTTCCTCTTGGGCACTAGAAGTACCAGCCTTCCCCACCCTGTCAGCTCATGCTCCCCCTCACTCCAGGCACATTAACCCGCCCACGAGGAACCCGGGCTTGGAGCAGTTTTGGAGCTTGTTAAGGAGGACCACTCCTCCGCCCCAGCCATGTGTTTTCAAGCAGCCACTTGAAAACGCATGGTGGATATTCTTCCTCGTGCTGGTGAGTACGACTCGTCGGGCTTTTTTCCTCCCCCCCCCCCGTCCTGATCCAACACAATGCAGATAGCCAAACGGAGGCGGAAAATGGGGCATTTCCATCTGCCATTTTTCAGGCAGTTTTTCGGCCATTTTGGGGCCATATTCGAGCCCAGAAAATGGCCAAAGCTGTTGTCTCTTTGCCAGTGTGAGCAGCCTACAGCCACCGCTCTTTCCCGGCTGGAACTGAGCCGTCAGCAGCAGCTAGAGGCTACACGTGCAGAAGAAGAAAGAGGCAGTTGTGGAAGAGGAAGCAGGGAGATTGAATAAGGGCTGGGGCCTCTGAAGGAGGGGAAATGGGCCAATGCGTAGCGAAGGGCGAGCAGGCAGCATGCAGGAGGAGGCCCCAGGAAGGCCAGAACCAGGGACTGGTGCATCCCCTGAATCAAGTCAAAGTGAGAGTGGGTGGTATGTGAGAGGAGGCCCTGGGAAAACCAGAACCGGGGACTGGTGCATTCCCCAACCTGAGGCGAACAGCAAATGGGCGGCATGCAGATGGAGGCTCCAGGACATGGCCAGAGCCAGGGACTGGCACATTCCCCAACCTGGCCAAGGCAAATGGCAAGTGGGCAGAGACTCCAGGGCAAGGCTGGGGAATGGCACATCCCCAGGCCCCGACCTGAGGCGAAGGGTGAGTGGGTGGCACGCTTAACTTTAGTAAGCAGAGTGGGTGAGGAATGGACATTAGCTGGGCCGAATGGCGAAGGCAAGATATATAGCTCGGGGTGGGTGAGCCAGCCAGAATTTTTTACCACCGGTTCATGGGAACCGGGCCGAACCGGCTGAATCCCACCACTACCCATGGCTATGTGATTATATTTTGGGAGCTTAGCAACTAGTCCATATTTAGGACCATTTGTAACATCTCACAGTCATGTGACTGCAATTTACATTTTTTCGCCAAAAACTGATGTTTATTTCCGAAAAAATGCCAATTGGGTGCAATGAGTTTGCTTAATGACTGCTGCAAAAATGGTTATAACATCAGGAACCATCAGGTAGTGACCTGCTTTAACAATCACTATGACTTATTCTGAGCTTAATTACAGTCATAAATGAGGACCCCTGTATTTAATTGTCCTACCTATTCAGGTGTCATTTAAGGGAGCACTCTCTTGTTCTCAATTTTTCCAGTGCATTTTCTACACTATAGAAAGTGTAAGCTTACTACAGGTAAAAAACACAGCTATGGTTGAAGAACCTATTATTATCTATTATCTATTTCTCCCATTTCTTCCAGGGCATGTATAGTTGTTGTAGCAGTGAAGACCCCAAAATACCAGACCAGCAGCAGTTGCCCATCCTGAATCACACCTATGGACCATCACGAGGTGCAGCCCCAGCTCTGCCCAGTCCTCCTGGGCCTCCACTCCCCTGTTCCAGCTTCCTGCCTCGTGAACGGCGCGTTGTGGAACGGTGGCGTCATGCCCGTAGCCCCAACTGTTACAAGGATTTGTACCCCCCTACACCTGCAGAACTCCCTACCACTAAACCGCCACGCCACAGCCTCAAGAGTCCTTTCTCGGATGGCTTCCACCGGTTCTATGGCCCCATTGAACCCGAAGGGCTTTCAGATCATGTCAGTAGCAAAAAAATGGCACCCTGTCAGATCTCTCCCCCACAGCCTTCCCGTGGGCTGGAAAACCCTCCATCCTACTTTGCTATAGTGAGGGAAAAAGATTCTCCAGATATGCCACCGGTGGCATCAGGCTGGCAACGCAAATCTCTCCGGGGCTTGTATGAAAGTTTCCAAGCAGGAAAAGGGGCTGGCCGAGCTTCTGAGGTGAAAAAATATGATGGTCCTTCAAGCAGTTATCCCACTAAAAGCCCTTGTGAGTTGGAGAGGAGCACTTCCCGATCTTTCGGGAAAGAGCGAAGCCGCTATGGCTACACCCGGCTGTCCTACGAAGATGAGCGTTCCCCACCAGTCCCCCGTTACCGACATGCAGAGGAGGCATCTCTGCCACGAGCTGAGCCAGAAGCAAAATGCCCAACCACGTCAAGCCGCGAGAGGAGCTCCCGGGCTCACATCTGCCGCAGCCATTCCCACCCACTTGCCGTTGGTGCCAGTTTGCGCAGCCAAAGTCATTATGTGGACTTTTCGGACTCTGATTCTGACATTTGTGAGAGGGATAGTGATGGCCACAGCTGCTGGTACCAGTCACCAGATTATTTCTGCACCTACCCTTCCCGAGAGAGGCAGCTCTTTGCCACGCACAAGCCTCTGCACTACTGGTCAGCCGACAAGTTGGCCAAATGCCACGGGTATCATGGTCCTTGCCAGCACTGCCTGAGCCTAGAAATGCTCCCGCCACCCACTCCACCGTGCCGCAAGGAAGCCTTGCATTATTTGAGCTGCTCGGAAGAGCATTTGGAACGCCGGCTGGACTGGGAGCATCGGCACTGTAGCCACTACAGTTGCCTGGTTCCTCGGCATCGCCATGGCTTCCACCGACGCTGCCATCATCATTCCTGTGAGATGGGGCCAGGTGGTGGAGTCCTTCACCCAACCTCCCGTAGTCTGGAGGACCTCAGCTCCTGCCACATGATGCGCTGTGGAGCTTCCCATCGACACCAGGGTGGCTTCTCCCCGGAGTGGCTGCCACGCCGGGTGAGTCGAAGCGGGGAGCTTTTTGCCAGGCGTGGTTCGGCCCATTTCTCCAGCCTGGAGTCCGAGGTATGACCAGCGCCAGATGGGGCGGGCCTGGGGGAGGGGTAGAGAAAGACATTTAAGATGAAATAACAGAGAAAAGACTGAATTGTAATTGAGACTCAGAAGGTGGAGATGGCACCGTGGCCCAACTCAAGGAACAAAGGCAATACCATGAAGATGGCCATGGACAGGGGGAAGCAGATCAGGGCCACCAATGAACCCACCAAGGGCATGCTGCCAGGATGCCACCAAGAAGAGATGGCATAGTGTCATATCTCCCTGCCACAGAGAAGGGGAATTGTTCAACCAAAAGAGTATCACAGATAAAACCCCAGTGGGGACTGGAACCACTGATATTCTCATTAAAAGAAAACAAAAAATCAGAAGGGAGAACAGAGACAACATCTCAGAGAGGGGCAACGCTCTGCTACTGCTACCCCAAGTGCCACCAGAATAGCCCCCTTGACAAAACACCCAATCCCTTGCACCAGCCAATTTGCAGCGGGGGGTGGGGGTACAGGGGAGCTGTTCCCACCTGCGTTTCCATAACAGACCTTTTATATCCAGAAAAAGGGCTTTCCTGCCACTCTGTGGCACTTTGGTGGGATGGGGCCCTCTGGTCGGTGGCAATGGGCTACTGCAAACAGCAGGGCTGCTCCTCTTTGGACAAGCACCGAGTGAGGGTCCCAGCAGGTGGGGGCGATTCCCTGTCCTCCCACAGATTGGCAGCTGGAGCAGCCAGTGCCATCAGGCTCCAGGGCAGGGAGTGGGTGGTGGAGGGCCCCCCTCCACTACTGTTTGGACCTTGCGGTGGGAAAGGATGTTAGGAGACAAAACTGTGACTTTGTTCAAACAGAAAACTGTGATATTTTTTTCCTGCACATTTTCCTCTTCTCCCGTCTCACTTTCTTTGCTCTTCTTGTGCTTACCTTTATTTCTTCTCTTTCTCCAACGCATATATAAACATCACAGTCATGGGCCTCCTTCACTAGGGAGATAGAAACCCACAAACAAACACCACCTCATAGGCAGAAACATGCAGACTCATCTGTTTTGTGTGCTGTGTTGGACGTAAATAAGTAAATGAAACAATCGCAGCCCTGCACTTCAGCGCATGACTCACATCCAAAAGAGTCCGTTTTTCACAAGCCTGAACCACATATCCACCAGTGCCACTGATGCTCTCTATGCTAAGGGAATGATTATAGAAAATGATAGAAAACTGGACTAGGATGCTCTTCAGTTGACTGAGAGAGCACAGCGCTTCAACTGAGCAAAACAAAAGACAATAGAAAATATATATATATATATATGATGCAATAGATGAAATGTTGGATGCAATCATTTCCATTTACTGTCTTAAGCCAACAGCGCAGAGCTTCTCTGTGCACACTGGGGAGGGGGGGCAGAAATGGAAGGTGCGCATGTGATTGTGTCACTTCCCCATTGTCCCTCGCTTGCAAGGGGGTAGTTGTGCATTTTTGTGTGAGAAACTGAGTGGACTGTTGCTCTTGTAGACATTTCTTGTGCTTCTTCCCATACAAAAGAGGCACAAAATCACCGTACAGGCAGTCCTCGACTTATAATCACCGTTGGGACTACCGTAGAATTTCCATTGTTAAGTAAGCTGCACCCAGTTTTATGACCTTTTTGCCATAGTTGTTAAGCGAATCACTGCACTTAAGTGAACCACACAGTCATTAAGTGAAACCAGCTTCCCCCATTGACTTTGCTTGTCAGAAGCCAGCTGGGAAGGTCAGGAATGGCGATTGCATGAGTCCAGCATGCTGCATCGGTTTAAATACATGGAGCCAAGTTTTAATCAAATGGTTGTGGAGATGATGCAACAGTCATAAGTGAGAGGACCGGTCATAAGTCATTTTTTTCAGTGCTGTTGTAACTTTGAACAGTCACTAAATAAATGGCTGTAAATGAAGGACTGTCTATATGTAAGAGTGCTCAGAGGAATGGAAATTTGTCTTCAAATCTTGATAGAACTGGAAATAACCCAGCATGAAATCTGACTTGGGGTGCCAAACCTACCAGACAAAACTAAGAAAGATCCAGATTTTTAGAGAAATGTGTGCCGTCATTGATTGGTGGAACCCGCTACAGCAGGATTTGATTAGCTGCCATTGTTGCATTTTCTCAAGGAGTGAAAGTTTAAATTAAATGTCTGGAAAACTGCAGTATGAATGATAAGTAGTATCACAGCAGAAAGTGTGGAATGACAATAATTCAGGAATCAGTGAGGATGGAATGTGCTACAAAAAGCGATGTTAGTCTTTGCTTCCAGTATTATTCAGAACTTTCCTCTAGCATGATGTAGCATGAATCCTAATCAAGTTCGTGGATGGTGGTAGAGCCATCAGGTCACTGCTAGATTTCTGTAAAATAAGTCAAAGTTCCTCAACTTTTCTGGCCATTTTGGGCTGCCATAAGGACAAAGGATTAGTCATTCAGAAGTGTCTGCCAAGGTGGTATGACCCATTTCTCTCCCTCCATCAAGACCTCAAATGGAATGGACCATTTTGAGAAGACAAGGACATCAAACAGGGACTGTTTTGGGGATCAGATGGGCAGGAAATCCACAGACATAAGCAGAAGAAATATTTAACCTCTTTCTTTTTCATTCATTTTGTGCTAGTACTACCTTTCTTAACAGCTCTATTTTTGATCATTTGGTATGGCCCTTCTTTTAATACCTAGAACATGAAATGAGCACATCCATTTTAAAGTTTATTCCAAGCTTCCAGGTTCCATTTCCAGAGATCAGAGATTCTGCCAAGGAAAAATTTGGTGGGGGTGGGTGGGTTAATTTTATCTTTATTTCAGAAGTTGTTGTCCCTCATCCTCTCTAGCCACAGGCATTGGATCTGCCCAACTCACTGTGTTCGAGCATGTCTGTGCACAATACTAGTCAGACTCAGCACTGTATTCGGTGTCAGGCCCAGAATTAGATATCCTGAACTTCCTTAATATTTCTGGTCCATGTAATTGGAAGAAGGCAGTTCAAAAGAGTAAGCTATGTCTGTAAGATAGGAGTTTCTCCAGATTTGAAGGTGGGAATTCACTAAATTGATCCTCCTTAAGTTGGTGGACTTCAGATTCTGGGGCTTAATGAGTAGCAGCTCCAATTAATCTACTATTTTATATTTTCTAAATTTCTCTTAATGGTGCATTGAGGAGAGGGTGGTGGCTTTAAAATTCTCTTTTCCCAGAGTAATTCTTTGATTGTAAATGCAGCCATTTAGGGGGCAGGCCTCATTTGATGCATAATGTTAGTTTGAGGTCTGCTTGCCAAATTCTGCCAAGCTTAGTACTATTCTGGAGGAGAAGAGTTGCTGCAGTTCCTGTCTTTCTGAGTAGAAGACTAGAAACAGAATGAGACCATCAAGCAAATACTGGATTCTTCCATCTGTGAACCTTCAACAGACTGCCAATTTAAACTTGTCTCAGTGCAGAAGGGGAACCAAATTTCCACACAGTTTCTGCCTCTCAGACAGGACTCCCTGGGCTAGATAGGTCATCAGTCAGACTTCGTAATCAGTTTATCTCCTTGCGCAGTTCCAGAGCCAAGTGATGCCTCTTCGCGGGGCTTTGTTTGAAGCGCACTTCATTTGAGCCCCTTAGTCAGAGCAGGAGCTTGACAAATTGAGAAAGAAGCAGAAGGCAGCATCAAGGATGATCAAAGGTCTGAAAGAAGCAAGTTATATAAATAAAGATGCTGAAGGAACTGAGGCGGCTTAGCCCCAAGAAAAATAAAATATGATTGCTGGAGAAAGAAAAACCTGATGGCAGTTCTCACACCTCTTTTCCACCTGTTGGAGAAGAACCCATGAAGGGGTCACCAAAAGAAGATGCTTTTAATGAAGTGGAAGGCCAAGACATGAGATCTGGATATGTTCCTCTCATGAACATCACTGGGATTCATAGCAAGCACTGATCTTATTTCACCAGGAATGAAAAACACTGTGATGTCAGTTGTTCTCTGTCCTCCCACCATTTTTCCTTGAGGTGCTTGTGTTCTTGAAAATTAATAGAGCCCTAAAGGGAACATAAGGGGAGTAAGACTGTTTCTGGGAAAACCAGCTGGTCCTGGCACACCCCAAACTACTCAGCCATAGAACATGCTAAGCTGGTGGGGCACTGGCTTTAGGAACAGGACGTCCTGTCTCAGGGCTGGGGTTGGAACTGAGGGTCTGCAAAGTCCCACCCAACCCTCCAAGTTCTCCAATACAGTAGCAGCGAGAGTGGCCCAGTGCCAGGTGCCACAATAATACATGGTCACTCCCAAACTGGTGCACATACTGCCAAACAGTGAATTGCAAGAATATCTGTATATATATATATGTATATATATGTGTGTGTGTGTGTGTGTGTGTGTGTGTGTATATATATATACACACTATATATATATATATATATATAGTGTGTATATATATATATATAAACACATACACACACACACACATACACACACACACCCCTTTCCAGTTACACAGCCACAGTCAAGCACAAGGGCATACAAGCACATACTGATCATGCCAGCAGACAGAGTAGTCCAGCTCTGCAACCGAAACCATGTTGCACCAAGCGGACTTAGCGTGAGGCTGAAAGGAGCCTGCACAGCAAAAAAAAAAAAAAGAGGTACTGCAGTCAATGTCACAAGCACAGCGCCTCCATTCAGGAAGGCAGGGTCACTGTCACCATGCATATGCTCTATGCTGACGGTACATTCTCGGAGAGCGATTGTAGTAGGACTGTGGCTCTCTCGATGTGTTTCCCTCTCATGAGGTAAGTATGTCCCCACTGTCATTTGTGAAATGTAGCAAAAGATTTCCTTCCGCTGTGCGTCCCTGGATCTGGACTTCGTGTCTTGTGTGAAGTAGCCCCTTAGTCTATAGCAGCCAAGGATGGGTGCTCATAGCACCCTAGAAAGGACCAGCTTGGATGCCAGCAATTCATTTCATGTCTCATGAACGCAGAGGCTCCAGTGATACTGCAGTAGGAACTGAAAGAAATCATAGCCTATTTGAAAACAAGCAGCAGAATATGCACTTCCATGATGTACATCTCAATCCTTAATTAAGACAGGTACAACCACACGTGGAAATCCAGAACCACACACACAAACAATGCCTCTCACGTATAGACACCTATCGAAAAGTCCATACTTTCTGCCTCACTCTCCCAATTGTGCTTTTATTCTCTTCTCTCTCTCTCTTTCCTTCTCTTTCTCTTTCCTCGTGTCTCTCTTGGTCCCTTTTCCTGGGGGGGGGGGCAATTTAGTAATAACTTTAGAAATGCTGTTTTAGGGAGCGGGTTAAGGGGGTGGGGTGGTATTTCTTTGAGCGGGAGGGGTTTCGCTGGGGAGGGGTCATGGGGCAGTGCCCCACACTAGAAGGGGCAGGGCTTGGGTGGGGCAGGGACCCAAGAATCCAGATTGGGGGGTGGGCCTGGGGTTTTCGATACTATTTTAGGGTATTCATAAGAAATAAAGGCTTTTTTAATCCCGCTCAGACCTTGACTGGTGTGGTGTTTTTGGAGTGTGCGTATCAAAGAATCATTTCTTTATTTGACAAAATAGTTCAATTTTTCTTTTTCTCCTGCAGTCTTCGTTCCCTTTTCCCATTTCCCCTCTCACTCAGTCCCTTCCAGTGTCAACAATAAGCAAAATAAAAGAGCAAACAGTAAAACTGTGTAAGCTTTGTTAAATTCTGTAAAATAAGCAACACATGACTTCAGTACATGTTTTAATTATGTAGTATCTAGCTTTCCTCAGTAGAGAGTTTAAGCTATGCTGATTTGGGTTTTTATGAAATTGGCACAGCATATTTATGGTTAAACATGCCTCATGCCTCATTCATCTCTGAGAAACACAAGGTAGCATACTAAGACTTGGCTTCCCTTAGAAGAGAGAACTCATAATTTCAGTACATTAAATTTGTAATACAGATAGTCCTCAACTTACGACCATAATTGAGTCCAGAATTATGGTCATAAGTCATGCCAGTTGTTAAGTGAGTTATAATGTAACCATGCCAAATTATATGACCTTTTTGTGGTGTATATTAAGCAAGCCGTCATAAAGTGAACATCGTGGTTGTTAAGTGAATGCCATAGTTGTAAAACAAACACTGGTCACTAACAAGGCCATTGTCTGCAAAGGGTGTTTTTTGCCAGAAACTGGACATAAACCCCAGTTTTCAGCAAAAACAGTTGTAAATCACAGTCATGTGAGCACAGGATGCTGAAAATGGCCCTAAATGTGGACTGATTGCCAAGCGCCCAAAATGTGGTCATGTGACCAGGGGGACAGCCATCAGAACTTTAAATCCAGATCATAAGTACCTTTTGGGGGGAATGTCTGTTATAACTTTGAACAGTCACTAAGCAACCAGTCAAAAGTTGAGGACTATCTACGTCCATTTTTTTAATATGCAGGGTGTATCAAAAGACTCCATAGGCAATTTATTTTATAAATTATATTGCATGTTCAAATTGGTTGCCATTTTCCTCTTAACAGCTTTTCTTGTTTGACGCATTATCCTTGAACTTTCTTAAGAACAGTAACGTTTTCTCTGATGCTTGCAAATTTTGATGTGATGTTCTCCTTCAGATCCTCTGTTGCCACGTTTTTTTCAACTTCAGGAAGTTTAAGATGTGCAGCTGGGGAATTCTGGGAGTTTAAGTCCACACATCTTAAAATTGCTGAGGTTGAGAAGCACTGGTCTATTGGCCTACGGGGCTTGACTTTTGGACCACCCTGAATATAATAAACAAATCTTACTGGAAGGAAGCAGATTATATAGCAAGCATGACATCGGTCAGTTCTATATAAAATTCTGCACAAAAACCTCTCTAGCTCTAGCCATTCTTCATTATAATAGAAAAGTCTCTTGAAGTGCTTTCTAATTATCTGCATCTCTGTCCAATTCAGTAATGTCACAATTTCCTTTGCCATTTCATTTCCTGCCGAATACTGAGAGCCAGTCCGGTCTAGTGTTTAAGGTGCTGGCCTAGAAACCACTGAGTTCTAGTGCTGCCTTAGGCATGAAAGGCCAACTGGGTGACTTTGGGCCAGTCACTCTCTCTCTCAGCCCAATCTACCTCACAGGAGTTGTGGGGAATATAGGAAGAGGAAGGAGTATTAGGTATGTTCACCACCTTGTGTTGTATATGAAATAAAAGAGATTTTTTTTTTAAAGAAATCGGTTACTTAAAGCATGGTAAATTATTTCATCTTTAAAAGAACATTGTTGTTCGCAGCCATTTAGACATAATTAAGATGGCTCAATCAATAACAGTGTGGTCTTGTCTATTCAGTCTCTAGGGCATATCCCACAATGTATGACCTGCATGTTATTTAACCCATAACTCCAAACTTTGTTGGCAATTAAGTCATGTCTTCTCTTAGAAGACCAGAGTTAAAGCTCAATGGGTGTAATCTAGAGCATTTTAATTCCCAGGCTACAGACTAGAGCAGAATGCTAAATATTATTTTCTTCTGGTTCAAAACAAAGAAAAATGTTTTTCTAATAGCTGAAACTTTGTTTGCATGATGAGTGTTATGTATTGAATATATATAGTTGTGTTAAGCCGTGCTAAAGTGAAACTAACTTTTAGATAACCCCAACTGTTAATTCCCAACTGTTTTGGAGGGAAACTTAGAACATTCATATTTGGGTGGGCTTTTTCAAGTATTATGATTGGTTAAGGCCCTGTGGGCCCAGAGTATAAATTACAGGCATTTGCCTGCTGTTCCTCGGTTCCAGTTTTGAGTGAATAAATGTTGTTGTAGCTATGCTGGTCTGCTCCTTGCCTACTGAAGCCTACTACGCAATAGCGCCAACAAAGGTGGGATGCTGCAGAGAAGAGAGCTGCTGCTAACCAAGAGACTGAAATCGGTGATAGGCTGGGTCACGAGCCCCAGCAGGACTACTTCTCAACCCTGCCTACCAGTAAGCCACACTGGAGGCATGCTGAAATCACTGGGTGTCAGGCTGGGTAAAGAGCCCCGGTGGGACCACGCTCCCGGCCCTGCCTGCCAGTAAGACACACCGGAGGCACAGATGTACCTGAGGGATCCATCCCTGGGACTCCAAAGTGCAGCCCAGCTCCAACTGCAGCAATACTGGCATTAACCAGCACCACAGAGGCCTTCTCAAAATGGCTAAATTGAGAAAGCTCAACGAGTTCATTATTATTCACCTGGAATAGTGGAGCTCATACGTCTCCTGAGTAGATGGCTATCTCAGGGCTAACCAAGTCACGGACTATGGACAGAAGGCGGCAACTCTACTATGTGTCTGCAGACAAGCCACATTTGATATTGCTGAAAACTTGATAGCACCGGCAAGCATGGAGACTGTGGCCTACACAGACCTCAAGAAAAAATTAAGAGAACATTTTAAGCTAAATTTCAGTAATTGCCTGGCAGCATGCATTCGAACAACATGAACAGAGATCTGGGGAATCTGCAGCAAAGTTTATAGTAGCCCTTCACCAATCTTCACACCAATGCGAGTTCCCTGATCTGGAAGACCGTCTCAGAGACAGGCTAATTTGCAGCCTGTGTAATAATGAATTACAGCAGCGTCTATTCTCCATGGAGAAACTGGTTTTCCAAGATGCGTTGAAGGAATGAGGCTGCCGGATGGGCCATGAAGACTCTCTGGCTACAAAAACACACACCAGCCCCCCAGCGATCCACCAAGAGACCACAGAAGGTTCGGGGCAGGTCAGTGAGAGTGAAGAAATTGATCACTTGCAGAGAGAGCTACCCAGACAACTACGCTCCACAGAGCAAGCAACTCCCCCACAGAGCTGCGCAAACTGTGGGGACATCATGAAAGAGCAGAGTGCAGATTCCACACAGCAGTATGCCATGTCTGTGGAAAGCAAGAGCACATTGCCAGAGTTTGCAGAGATCATCAGAGGAAGCAAAAGCTACAACACAGCAGCACAAGGGGGAATGGCCCCCAGGACAGATCAGAGTTGAATACTGCTCAGGAAGGTGTAGCATCCAACGCACAGGGGGCCAATGCCCCTTCAAAAAAAGATAAGACTCCAACTAAATCTGCAAAGGATCCTATGCTCCATGGAGCTAGATACTGGATCAACCCTGTCCATTATCTCCTCCACAACTTTTGACCGCATTTGCAAATGTAGACGATACTGGGTCCCGCTCAAATCACCAAGCTTAGTGCTAATGGACTTCCAGAATTGCTGTGTTCCCATAAGGAGAGAAGCTACCATTAGAATACAATTCAGAGAGTTTGAGCGTAATGATTGTATAGCGGCTGCGCACCATCCTCATAGGACTGGACTGGTTCGAGGCCTGGGCATCAGTATGACGGGCATCCATCGAACCCAAATAGATGATCTAGCAGCAGTATGCCAACAATATGCTGATTTATTCAGCTGGGACAATAAAAGGGGCACCCATTTTACTCAACCTCGATCCAGCATTAACTCTAATCCGATTAAAACCACGCAGAGTTCCCTTTGCATTGAAACCTAAAATTGATGCAGAACTAGACAAAGTGGTCCAGCAGGGAGTGCTCCAACCTGTGAACTGTAGCCAGTGAGAGACTCCCATAGTGATCCCCATTAAGCCTAATGGGGACATTCGCATCTGCCCAAATTACAAGTGCACCATAAACAAGGCACTTCAGCAACATGCTTACCTTGTACCAGTAGTAAGCCACATCCTCGCCTCACTCCAGGGAGGCTGAATCTTCGCTAAGCTAGACCTCACCCAAGCTTACCAGAAGTTACCAGTAGATAGTGCTACCACAGAAGCACAAACAATTGTCACACACAGAGGTGCACTCCGACTGTGCCACTTGCAGTTTGGGGTAAGTGAAGTACCAGAGTTGTTCCAAAGTATTATGGAATGAACACTGAAGAACATTCCCAGCATCTGCCCATACTTTGATGATGCCCTGATTGCATGGGAATCAGCAGCAGTCCTGGGGAAGTACTCCATTTCCTGAGGCAGGCCTGAAACTCATGAGGAAAAATTGCCAGATCGGCATGAAATCCATAGAATTCCTGGGTTTCTGCATTGATGCTGCCGGAATCCATCCATCTGAAGCAAAGCTAATGGCAATTCAGCAAGCTCCAATACTAAAATTCAAGCATTCTTGGGCTTGCTCAATTTTTACCACTCCTTACTACATAAGGCTGCCCTGGCAGAACCACTTCACCATCTACTGGACAAAAAAGCATCCTGCGTTCTCAACTGGGTGTTGAGGCCCAGCCAGGCCCTGAGTTCCAGCACTACGCTTCTTGGAAAAATGAACTGTTGGCCCACAAGGGATGTGTGTAGGGTCGTCATTCCACCCAGTCTTTGCTCCAAGGTGCTGGATTTCTTACATGAAAGGTACCCAGGAATTATTCAGATGAAGGGTCTAGCCAGGAACTACTTGTAGTGGCCAGGCTTGGACAAAGACATTGAGAATCAAGTAAGGAGTTGCTAGGTCTGCCAAAAAAACCCGACCAGAGATGCCACAAGTACCAGTGCACTGCTGGGAGACCACACATGCCCCATGGTCTTGCGTGCACATTGACTTTGCAGGCCCCTTACATGGGCAGATGTTCCTGATAGTAATGAACAGTTATTCGAAGTGGTTGGAAGTGGCACTGGTGTAATCGATGACAACAACCAGGATAATTTGAGAGTTGCACCAGCTGTTCACCACACATGTTCTGCCAGTTGTAATTGTATCCAACAATGGGGCACAATTCACGGCAGAAGAATTTCAATCTTTCCTCAACACCAACATGATTTGTCACATAACATCTGCTCCATTTCACCCTGCGACCAACAGTCAGGCCGAACAAATGGTCAGGACCACAAAGGAGGTGCTCAAACATATGATGACTGGGGACTGGAATCACCACCTGGTGAACTTCCTCCTGTGTCAACACACAACTCCTAGTACAGCAACACTGTGATGGCGCTGCCAGCTCACCATGAAGCTCGACTGACTTCACCCTCACAGAGTAGTGGTGGAGATGGCTCAGCCAACCTCTTTCCCCAGGGACTTACAGGCCGGTGAATTGGCTGGGCCAGGAACTATGGGAGTGGGGCACCTTGAGTGGCAGCTAGGGTAACCAAGGTAATGGGGCCCTTGTCATACGAGGTTATTCTGGGGAATGATTGTAAGAGTCAGATACCACATTGATCAGTTATGATGTCAGCAGACCAGGCCAGTCCAGGGTAAGGATCCTACTGCATTATCAGACCCACTAAAGAACTGTTTTCCTCCAAGTTTGCCTACACCATCCATGGCCAACTCCAGAGAAATGGAGATACCAAGGGCAGTAGAGCCGCCACCACTCACGGTGACCAAAACTATCCAATTGGATTCAGCAGAATCTCATCTGCCATCATGTATATATATATATATATACACACACCTCAGATATATATATATATATATATATATATATATATATATATATATATATATATATATATATATATATATATATATATATCATACACACACACACACGCACACGCACACACATATATTCAGCTTTGTTTGGGTATTTTCCCACGTCATTGTAGTTGTGCTTTTAAAGTTGTAGCAACGTTTCGGCAGAATCTCATCTGCCATCATCAGGCTTCTGTATTGAGTCAGACTACTTTAAAAGCACAACTTTAAAAGCACAACTACAATGACGTGGGAAAATACCCGAACAAATACCTGAATACCATACATATAAGTACCCGTAAAAACTTAAGAAAACAAATATATATATCTATATATATTTAATAGTTGTGCTTTTAAAGTAGTAGCAATGTTTCGGCAAAATCTCATCTGCCATCATCAGGCTTCTGTATTGTGTTCATCTGTGAGTCAGACTTTTACAATTGTTTTACAGACTTTTAACAACTGTAAAAGTCTGACTCACAGACAAACACAATACAGAAGCCTGATGATGGCAGATGAGATTCTGCCGAAACATATATATATATATATATACCCGCAAAAACTTAAGAAAACATATACATACATACATATTTATATATATATATATCTTAAGTTTTCACAGATACTTATATGTATGTCAGCTTTGTTTCAAGTATTTTCCCACGTCATTATACAGACAAACACAATACAGAAGCCTGATGATGGCAGATGAGATTGGGTGGGCTTTTTCAAATATTATGATTGGTTAGGGCCCTATGGGCCTACAGTATAAATTACAGGCATTTGCCTGCTGTTCCAGTTCCAGTTTTGAGTCAATAAATGTTGTTGTAGCTATGCTGGTCTGCTCCTTGCCTACTGAAGCCCACTACATAATAATGAGTATGGGGAAACTTCCACTGGATTTTTGCTGGTTCTAAAGATGTCATTTATAAATTATTTTACAGGTAGTCCTTGACTTATGATTGGTCTCTTCATGACCATTTGAAATTACATGGATCTCCCCTGGAGTTACTTACAACCTGGATTAGATGTTCTGATGGCTGGGTTTCCCCAATTCCTCTGGTTACATGACTGGACTTTGGGCACTTGGCAACAAGCCTATGTTTGTGGCTATTTGCAGTGCCCTGCATCACTGTTTTGCATTTACTTTCAGATTTTGGCAAAACACAGTGTTTGCTTAATAACTACTTCGAAAAAGGTTGCGGGTGAATTGATTTATGACCATTGTGACTTCATGACCAGATGAGTAGGGTCCATTATGGTCATAACTCAAGGACTATCTGTAGGTTCTTCCTCCTTCTCCAAGAAAGATACATAGAGTACAGCAGCTTTCCCCATCTCCCCAGTGTATTTTTCTGAACAGTCCTGTGAAATAAACTAAGCTAGTAGCTGGTCAAAGGTTGCCCATTCACAGTTGTGACAAGGATTAATATTATGGTCTCCCTGGCCCTAGTTTAACCACTATGTCCTAGGAAAAGAAATTAACTACTAACAATTGAGAATAACACAGTATGGGTCAAGATAGAATTAAATGCCTTTTGTAAAAAAATAACACTTGAACAGTGTCTGATCTAGTCCTCATCTTACAACCATAATTGAGCTCGAAAATTCTGGTGTTAAGTGAGATATTTGTTCAGAGAATTTTGCCTGATTTTATGACCTTTCTTGCCACAGTTGTTAATCTGTGGATCACTGCAGTTTTTAAGTTAGTAACAGTTGTTAAGTAAATCTGGCTTCCCTATTGACTTTGCTTGTTAAAAGGTGGCAAAAGGGTATCACATGATCCCAAAAAACTGCAACTGTCATAAATGTGAGCCAGTTGCCAAACCTCCAAATTTAGATCACATGACCATGAGGATGCTGTAATGGTCATCAATGTGAAAAATGGTTTTGTCACTTTTTTCAGGGCCATTGTAACTTCCCTAAATAATGTTGTAAGTTGAGGAGTACAGAGATCACAAAGGGAAACCCAAGGTTTCCTGGATACTTTCTGAGGTTAATTCTTTCTGTATTTTCTGTGTAGCAAAATAACTATTTGTGTGTTTGTCTGTGTATGTGTGTGTGTGTACAGACTCCTTGCATTGCATCTATGTATGTGAGCATGGACTAGCTGGGTCTCCCCACACCCCGCTCAGGGGTCATGTGACCAGGAGATAGAAGGGAGGGGCCTAGAAAGGAATGATCAGCAACATGGCTTGGAATCAGAGTATTTGAAGGACCATAATTTCCCAGTTACATCTACCTGTCTGAACAAAGCAGGAAGGCAAGGTATGTTACAGGTCCCTTCTCACAAAGAGGCCCATCTAGTAAGACCAAGAAGAATGGCCTTGTCCATGTTGGCTCCCTCTCTGTATAACATTTTCTCAGTAGAGATAAGATCAGCCCCTACATTAATACTCTTTTGAAAAGCCCTGAAGACCTGGTTTGGGCAATGGACTTGAGGTCCCCGGGGTGATAGGGAACCCATCTAGTGGTATGGGGAGTGGGGGTTTATTGGGTTTTATATTTGGGGTTTTATTTCTGCAAGCTGCCCAGAGGTGCTGAATGAGTTGGGCACCAGTATAAATTTTCTTAATAAATACATAAACCCCCCTGGTCCAAAGGGATTTCTAAATACATTTTATTTTACAATTGCCCAGATCCAGGACATTTTTAGCTCCATCTTTCTTCTGCAGGCTTCTCTTGTCATACCAAGCCAGGTCCCATTTTGTTCCGTTTGGAAGCAATATCCTGCACTGGATAGATACCTGGACTCAAGTCTGTTTAATTTCTTCCCAACCTTTTGGTACATTGCAAAACCAAAACCAAAAAAAACCACACATTTAATGGTTTCATAAACATAGGTCTATATTTATATGTGAAATTATTCTAGACTATAAGGTTCTTGATGCTCTCTGAGTTTGGTTGTTTTCTTGAGGATATTTCATTACCCAGGTAACATCTTCAGTGCTAGAAGTGAGAACTGTCCCACCAATATTGACAGGACAAACTACTACTATATAAAAAGATAATCTAGTTCGGTAAAATGAAAAATCTGCAAAAAAACAACCAAACTCAAAGAGCACCAAGGATCTCTTCCAATTATTTCAGAATTTTCCCGCTAGAGCTATTTGGGGAAGAGGGGTTACCTTCTCTTCCTATTGCTCTCTACTACTGTTTTCATCACATTCACTGATTTCCTTGCTTTCTTTTGGGTTCACACACTAACCTATAGTTTGCTGTCTTGCCTGAACTAGGCAAAATAACCTACAGCACAAATTGTAACTTACAAACCTGCACCCGAGTGGACAAGGGAAGGTCACAGCTTTCTCAAAAATCCATATCTCTTGAGTTCTCCCTTTGTTAAAGCGTATAAAAACTCCGGGACACTCTGAATCCCACACTTTTGTTTGCTTTTCTTAACCAGTAGGAAAAGGCTCAAGGATAAGATGAGTGAATGAAGAAAGCATAAATCAAGAAGATGAATGTATCAAGTGACCTGAGAAAGGCCCGTGTCAAGACAGAAGCCATTGAATCTTTTCTCTAAATGGCAACAGAGGGAGACCGTAGGATAGATGGATTAAATTCAATTTGTTATCTATCTTCATCTAGATGCCTTACAGCACAAGGCAGCAAAGTTGTGACTTTCTTTGAGTGAAATGAAAAATGTGTTTGCTTGAAGTTTGCACCACCAACCATCGTCAGGTAAGTTTGTTTCTTTTCCTTTTTCTCTACGCTCAAAGTTTGGAAGTTCATATTGGGTATTGGCTTCAGTTTTTGGAAACTCAAAGCAGGCTATAGGCAAAAAGAAACTGGCCAAGATGACAGAGGAGTTAAATTACAGATCTCTAAATGGACAGGCGCACGGGTGCAAGCATCCGTCAAATACTGTAAGCTAAACCAGACTTTCCCCATCTGGCACAGGTAATCCTCAACTTATGACCACAATTGAGCCCAATGTTTCTATTGCTAAGCAAGACAGTTAAGTGAGTTGTTCCCCATTTTACAAACTTTTTTGCCAAATGAATCACTCTAATTGTTAATTGAATCATTAAGTGAATTTGATTTCTCCCATTGAATTTGCTTGTCAGAAACCAATTGAGAAGATCACAAATGGTGATCATATGATTCCAGGACAGTGCAATTGTCATAAATATACACGAGTTGCCAAGCGACTGAATATTAATCGTGACCGTGGGGATCTGCAAGAGTTGTAAGTGTGAAAAACGATCATACCAGAGATGGTATTCAGCAAGTTCTGACCAGTTCTGGAGAACTGCTAGTGGAAATGTTGAGTGGAGATTTTACAGTTTCCTTCCCCTGACACCAAGCCACGCCCACAGAACCAGTAGTAAAAAAAAAAGAATCCCACCACTGGGTTATACATCACTTTTTTCAGTCTAGTTATAACTTTGAAGGGTCACTTAACAAACTATTATAACCTATACTAACAACCAGTTGTTACAAGACTCACCAGTTTTAAAAGAGCCACTTCAGGGATCTGCTTGTTAAAGATCAAAGTAGGGCCTGCAAAGGAGGATTTTATTCTTTATTGGCCTCAATAAAACTATATATCTATATCTATATCTATATCTATATCTATATCTATATCTATATCTATATCTATATCTATATCTATATCTATATCTATATCTATATCTATCTATCTATCTATCTATCTATCTATCTATCTATCTATCTATCTATCTATACAGAGTTGCTATATATAATATATAATATATATGTTTTCTTAAGTTTTCACGGGTACTTACATGTCTGGCTTTGTTCGGGTATTTTCCCACGTCATTGTAGTGGTGCTTTTAAAGTTGTAGCATATATATATATTTTATATATAGCAACTCTGTTTATATGACTTTATCTTAGACAAGCCATTCTGGGCTGCACACAGAGATAAAAACATCAGTGTAATCATAAATAACAATGCACACCAAAAACCAAAATAAATAAAAATAAATAGGTTTGTTAGATTAGAGGTAAGGAAGGCAATAAAGAATCTATGATCATTAGGTTTACTAGTACAACAGGTTTCTGAGCTTCTGACTAAAACACAAGAGGATAGTTTGGAATCCAAATTTCCATGTGGCATTTCAAAAAGAATAGCAATTGAAAATACAAATACTTGGGACTGATTTTATGCTTTTAATTTCCAATTGTTTAAATTAGTAATAACAAAGACATAAATTTTTTTTGAAGCAAAGAAACACAATCACCACTAATAATTCAAGGCTACATAGCAGCCAGGATTACTTAGAAGCTGGCTTTCTTAACTGGAAGAGGATCCAGTAAACAAAGAAAATAAATACAAGTAGTCCTTGATTTAGAACCACAACTGAGCCCAAAATTCTGGTTGCTAAGTGAGACATTGGTTAAGTGAATTTTGCCTCATTTTTCAACTTTTCTTGCCACAGTTGTTAACTGAATCACTGCAATTGTTAATAACATGCTTATTAAGTAAATACGGCTTCCCCATTGACTTGGCTCATCAGAAGATCACAAAAGGTGATCGCATGATCCCGGAATACTGCAGCCGTCATAAATATGAGGCAATTGCCAAGCATCTGAATTTTGATCACATGAACTTTGATCACATGGCTGTGGGAATGCTGCTCATACGTGTGAAAAGCAGTCATAACTCACTTTTTCCAGTGCTGTTGTAACTTTGAACAGTCACTAAATGAACTGTTGTAAGTTGAGGACAACCTGTAATAAGCCTCCTCATCTCAGCACTTAAAAAAGAGAGCAATGTAAAATTGCAAGGCATGTCTGATCTGCTGCCTCCTTCTCTCTCTCTCTCTCTCTCTCACTCTCTCTCTCTCTCTCTCTCTCTCTCTCTCTCTCTCCCCCTCCCTCCCTTCTTTGCCCATCTTTTCTGTGGGTTGCTCTGTCACTGCTGCAGGAATCTGGAACTTAGAACAAAGTTCATTTACATAGAAATGAAAAATTAAATTAATGTAAATGTGCAGTTCAACCAGAAAATGTGATTAATCAGATGCTGAGACCGGAGGAAGAGGAGGGGTATAAGGGTTGAGATGAAGAAATGCTTTATATATATGGCCAGGCAGGGTAAAATGCTATACAGAGTATCCTTCAACCATGCTGGGGGTTTTCCAGATGTGCTGGACTGCCAAAATTCCCAGCTGCTGAGGCCATGCTACCCTGGCAAGGAGTTGTAAACATACAATTTTGGAGAATACAGGTAGTCCTCAACTTACAACAATTTGTTTTGTGACCGTTCAAATGTTACAACACCACTGAAAAAGGTGTGTCACGAACTGTTTTCCACACTTACAACTATTGCAACACCCCGGTAATCAAGTGAATCAAAATTCAGACCCCTGGCAACTGATTCCTATTTATGACAGTTGCAGTGTACCAGGTTCCGTGTGATCCCCTTTTGCGACCTTCTGACAAACCAAGTCAATGCAGAAGCCAGATTCGTTTAACTAACTTAACAACTGCAGTGATTCACAGATTAACAACTGTGGCAAGAAAGTTTGTAAAATGATGCAAAAGTCACTTAGCAACAGAAATGTTGGGCTCATTTATGGTCATAAATTGAGGATTGCCCTTAATGAAGCCCCAACCATACCCATCAGGGAACAGGACTTGGAAAGCTCAGCCCCAGCATCTCTTTAAATTCTTCAAAAAAAAAAATTTTTTTTTTCTGTAAGTGCCATTATTATTCTTATTTATTTTAACAATTTGCTTTCTGCCTTCTCAAACATGTTGGCTTTAGGCACTTTATAAATGATGGTGTGCAATAAAAAGCAATAAAACCTGTCTACAAGATTCTAAACGTTAATTTTTTAAAACCTAAACAAATTATTTTTTAAACAGATAATATAAATGTTGTAATTCCCCTTTGTGTAAAAGTAGTCCTCAACTTACCACCACAACTGGGGACAGAATTTTCATTAAGCAAGATGGTTTTTAAGTGAATTGTGTCCAATTTTATGACCTTTTTTTTACTGCAGTTGTTAAGTGAATCCTATGGTCATTAAGTGACTCTGGCTTCTTTCATGTCACTTTGCTTATCAGAAGCAGGTTTGGGAAAGTTACAAATGGTGACCACAGGACCCCACGATACTGCAGCTGTCATAAATGCATGCCAGAAGCCAAGTGCCCAAATTTTGATTGTGGGGGATGGCTTACCAATTGCAAGTCACTTTCTTCAGTGCTAACTTCAAATTAAACAAATAGTTGTAAGTTGAGGACTACCTGTGCAGTAATAATAATGGGAATATTTTCAACAGTAAAAAGTTCCATAACCTGGCACAAAAAATGACATTAGGTGATGATACTACATTGCATCTGAGAGACAGTAAAAAGCTTGCAATAGTGGCGAATATCTGTAGCTCGGGTGTAGGATGGGGATGAAGGTTCGTTCTTCGAGCTTGTAGGTTGGTTTCTGAACGTTTCGTTACCAAGCTAGGTAACATCTTCAGCGGAGTTTAAGGGATGTCTGTGTTGGTATTCTTCTGTTTATAAGGGCTTTGTGTGGTCAGTAGGTCTTGTGATGTTGAGGCCACATCATGTGAGGGTCCCATTAGGCCAAGTCTTGTGTTGGATCTTGTAATTGCTATCTCTAGGAATAGCAATGGCTCAGAAACCCACGGGCACAGCCCGCCAAGAACTATCCAGAACCAAAGAAGATACAGAAGGATGAAAGAAACAATCTAATTTACAAAGTCAACTGTAACCATTGCAACCAATTCTACGTGGGACAAACATCACGATCAATTAAAAACCAGGGTCCATGAACACCAGCTGGCAGTCAAATGCCACGATGCCAAATCCTTAATCTCTACCCACATTGACACCAAACAGCAGCCATTTGATTGGAGCAACTAAAAATATCATGTGCCACGCTACCACCCACCACACTCATGGGTTCACTGAAGCCTGGCACTCCACAAGCAAGTCCATAAACAGACACATCAACCTACCACCAGCCTATGGATCCCTCAGAATCCAAATCAATCGCACAGCCACCCAGAGACAGCACCAACCCTCAACCAACCCACAAAAGATCCCATCCCAACCAGCAGTTCACCTCCCAATGACCTTCACTTGATATAACCTCCCCATCACAAGACTCTCGTTAGTGACTCACACCTGACCCATCACAAGACCCAGCACAAGGCATTGATCTGACCTCACCTAATGTTAATCTAACCATCACAAGATCTATTGAGCACCCAAAGCTCTTACAAACAGAAGAATAGTGACCCCCTCTAAACTCCGCTGAAGATGTTGCCTAGCCTGGTAACAAAATGTTCAGAAACCAACCCATAAGCTTGGAGAATTTCACCCTCACTGTGAAAAGTCCATCCTGAAGATCTAGATTTCACTTTGCAGATGGGAAAGTAGGGCAAAGGCAATCAGTGATTCACTTTTAAGTCTTTTTTGACCCAACACTCAAGTCCTTTCAGACCATTGCTGGAAGGCCTGCAAATGGTCCCTTGTGACTTTTTTTTTTTCTAGATGAGGTCTTTGTTAGAAAGTCAATGTTCTTGGTGCTTTCTGAGCTTAGTTGTTTTCTTGCAGACGTGTCATTGCCCACTGATGATGTTACTTGGTTTGGGTAATGAAACATCCTGCAAGAAAACAACCAAGCTCAGAGAGCACCAAGGACCCCTCATTTCAACCCTGAGTTGCAAATATCCTCCTTTATTGGTCAATGTTCTCCTTTGACCTTGGAAGACAGTTGCCTTCAAAGACCCATGATCAGATAAAAATTGACTGGGAAGCGCTCCCCATATATTACATATTAAGCCACTGTTTAGAAGCAGCTGTCTCCAATTCAGAGTTCATCCCACACCCTCCCCCACGCTGCAGACCCTGTGACCTACCTTGGACTCAGGAGAGAAAGATGCCTGATGGGCAGTGATCCACCTTCTTCCTATGCAAATAAATGCATCTCCATCTCTTTGAAGCAGGAGTATTTCCACCCTATTGGTCTTTGGCTTCCTCTGATCCCTGCTCTGCACAGATAGGGCCTCAACAAATCTCATCAGAGCAGAGGAGCAACTTGTTGTATTTAAAGATTCATGTTGGGCCTTCTGAAATATTCAGCACATGTCAACTTTGACAGCAGGTTCCATGCTGAAGGAGAGAATGGATTAGACAGCCTGAGAGGTCCTTCGTTTCAGGAGACAAAAGGCAAAGCGAGGAGGATCGGTTGTGGGGAGGAGGAAGGGGGAAGTTAGATCAGGAGGGGTCAGTGTGGGAAGAAGGGAAGGAGAAGAAGTAGAGAGGAAAATCTGGTCGTGCCTGTCAGCTGCTGGGCCAGGACAGCTTATATTCGTGTTTGAGGAGGGAAACCTTTGAGTGAAGGTTTCTCTATGGTCCACTAGTCAAATGGGAAAACTAGTGGTTTAAATTGATTGGTTCATACTACAGGTGGGAAATTCAAGGCATCTCAGTGGCTAAGCTGTCAGACACCTGCCCAACAGCTGTTTCACTTCTTTGTACCGGTCTACCAATAAAGAGCTGTTCTCACTATTCCAAGCGTCCTGCCTCTTCAATTGACCCTACACTTAACAGCTCGTAGAGAATAATTGCCAGTTCTCTGCCACAAAGCTTTCCACCCCTCCATCTTATTATTTCATAAGTGCCGCACCTGCTTCTGAACTTAAAAATGGCGCTGAGTGAGCAAACTGGGGTTTTGCTGCAAGCGTGGAACATGGGGTGTGGTAGCAGAGAGAGGCTGAGCCCTCGCAAAAGCTTCTCTGACCCACCCAGTTACCCTTTGGAGACATTTTAGCTAGCGGCCATTTCTTCTTCCCCATTCATGCCTTCCTCAAGCCCCAAGGCTATTCACCCCCAAGGATCATGTGTCAGAACAGAGTAATTATAAGTAGTCCTTGACTCTTACGACCACAATGGAGCCCAAACTTTCTGTTGCAAAGCAAGACAGTTGCTACAGTTGTTAAGTGAATCACTGCTGTGGTTAAGTTACTCACATAGTTGTTAAACCTGGCTTCCTCATTGACTTTGCTTGTCACATGACCCTGGGACACTCTGGCCATTGTAAATATGAACCAGTTGCCAAGCATCCAAATTTTCATCATGGGGTTGCTGTAACGATCATAAGTGTGAAAAATGGTCATAAGTTACTTTTTTCAGTGCCACTGTAACTTTGAGAAGTCACTAAACGAATGGTTGTAAGTCAAGGACTACCTGTAGAGCCTCCTTCTCTAGGTTCATCATCTGGATCAGACCCAAGGGACAGCTCCCCAGGCTGGTCCAACGAGAAGGAAATGTTGAAACCCGATGTCCATATATCTAGAGCGAATTAGGCTAGAGAGTTTCAAGTAATCCTCAGTTTACGACCATTGCTTAGTGACCATTCAAAGTTATGACAAACCTGCCCAAAAGGGTACTTAAGACCTGATTTGAAATTCCCACAGTGACCCTTCCCATGGTTAAATGATAAGCTCATTTTGGGTTCTTAGCAACTGCCCTACATTTTTGACTGTTTGCAACACCCCATGGGCATGACTGCAATTTATAACTTATTTAACTAGAAACAAGCTTCTACTCCTGGTTTCTAGCAAAAACCACCCATTTACTAGAATGGGTTCTTGCCCAACATAGCAGTTGATGGTGGTTGATCCAACACCTCAGGGGGGTCCTGGGTTGAAGAAAAGTCCTACACATCACTCTTTTTCATTCTCCTTGAGAATCCTAACGCCCACAGTCTGGCTCCCTCCTTTTCTAAAGCACAATGTTGTGGCTTCTGTGCCAGGAGGACAGGAATGTAATGGATGTAACAGATGTATCCAGAGATAGCAGAAGAGAAAATGCCAGTAGCTGCTTCCCAGACAGCCATTCAATCTCCAGGAAGAAAAGAAAAGGGATCCATCCATCTTATATTTATAACAGAGAAGATGGGGAGATCCTGATTCCAGCCACACATTAGAACACGAAGCAATTCATTTGAATTCTCTCCCTGCGTTGTGTTCCCCCCCACCCACTCACCTACTCTCTCTCACACACACACATACACACACCCTACAATACAAATATCTAGAACAGCAGAAGCATCCCAGATGGATGAATCCAAACACAATCTGTCATCAGCTGCCTGGAACATATGAAGTGAAAGCACCTCACTTATCCAGCTCCTTTTCTTGCTCCAAGCACTGTTGACTTCACACTTCCAGTGTGTGTAAACACTGGAGGATCTTGGTAGTACAAACCAGGCCCATTGAGAGAATGGAGAAGTTTCCACTCCCTAATCAAGCCTCCCACTTCACTAGCCTCCCTTTGATGGTGTTATCTCCACCCCGCTTCACATATCTTTCATCTAAGCGAACAAGGAGGACAGTTGTCCATCGCAGCAGCTTTGTACTGCCGTGGGAAGAAGGGCACAAAACAATCCAAATTCCCTGTTCATTGTTTGCAGTCACCAAAGGATTTGTTCCTTGTCCAATTCTGTTTGATCCATGGCAATCCCACCCCTCCCCAGGGCTCAGTGTCAAGTTCTTATTTCTCCTATATTGCTACTATTTATAAGTGAACAAACCTAGCCTGAAGCTTTGGCTTATACATCAGAAATACGGGAAGGGACTCGAAACAGAAAAGAACAAACAGGGTCTGCTCAAACTGGCATCTCCCCTTTCCTGTCCAGTAAAACACAAATGTTCTACCTTTCCACATGCCCAAATACAGGTAGTCAACACAACTTACAACCACAATTGGCCCCCAAATTTCTGTTGCTAGGTGAGACATTTGTTAAGTGAATTTTGCCCCATTTTACGGCCTTTCTTGCCACAGTTCTTAAGTGAATCACTGTCGGTATTAAGTGAGTGACAGGGTTGTTGAGAGTGAAACTGGCTTCCCCGTGGACTTTGCTTGTCGGAAGGAAATCACATGAACCCGGGAGGCTACAATGATCATAAATATGAGTCAGTTGCCAAGAACCTGAATTCTGATCACAGGATCGTGAGGATACTACAATGGCTGTAAGTGTGAAAAATGGTCATGTCACCTTTTTCAGTGTCATCGTAACTTCGAACAGTCACTAAACGAACTGTTGTAGCTTGAGGACTACCTGTAATATAAGCCTGATATGCATCTTTTCATTTCATTTATATATGTATACACAGAAATACATAACCTGAAGACCATAGTGCACCGGTCTGACAGCCAGTTTTTGACACCCACCTCTCTTACCCTCATGCCATTTCCACCCAGTGCTCTTGGCTCCAACCTTCTGGCCTTTGCACAACACGCAGACATAAACATCCTGGCAATGGGATTTGCATAATACACAAATCAGTGCCCTAATTAGGCAAGCGGGGTATGCTAAGTGTGTTTCATTTACATTCGGCCTTCCTTCCTCTAGGAAGGGGAAACGAAACACCTCCGTGAAAGAGAAGAAGCACTTTTTATGCCACTCTTGGTCTAACTTTGGTCAACGTGTTCAGGGTAGTTGGGTACAGCAGCAGAAGCTCTGGCCCTCTGAAGTCCATCCTCCACAGCCTCTTCCAAGCTGCAGGAATAGATTGAGATGCAAAGCAGGTTGGAAGTCTATAAAGATTCTCAGTCATCCAGGTCATGGTTGTCCCAAAAGGAGGCAACTGGACTGTCTTGTTTTTTTCTTTTGAAGGCATTTTGCTTCTCATCCAAGAAGCTTCTTCAGCTCTGACAGCTGAATTGACTTGCCATTCCCCACCATCCTGTCAGAACTGAAGAAGCTTCTTGGATAAGAAGGGAAACATCTTCAAAAGAAAAAAAACAAGAAAGTCCCGTGGCCTCCTGAAGAAGTACTGTCCTGTCTTTGAATTGCTGGTGAATATAAAGACAGACAAACTCTGCAAAGGCTTCCATACAAAGTTTCTTTATTGGATCACAAGGCATTCTCAAGGTATAACTCACAGTTATGTTGAGATTCATCTAATGTCCAAATCTTTGCACGGCTGACTTCATAGTGTGAAAATATAATGATCTTCATCCCATAATGATGGAGCAAAGGGTGAGACACCAGCACGATGCTGGGGTCCAAGCAAGAGTAAAGGAAACTCCCCCAACCCAACCAAGGGTCAGTTCAGTGACTAATCAGGATTACAGATGTGACCACATGACATGAATTACATTTACCATGATGCATTAACTACATTTACCATGAGGCACTCCCTTAAGGGGACAGCTCCCAATTCCCATTTAACTATCCCAATTCCCAATTAACTATATACTGTCTGGACAGCACAAGTACCTTTGGAAAAGCAGGCTGGAGAGGTCCAACATGGCCATTACTTATTTAGGGGCAACAGCTGCTCCCCGGCTCTGGCTGTCATCTTCTCTCAGCAGCAGGATCCGGATCAATTTCCTGGAAAACACAACCTCAGGAAGAGGTTGTTGTTTCTTAGGCTCCACAGGAAACCCTATCCATTTTTTGAAGATCAGGGAAGTTGGATTGTTTTGAAACTTTGTGCAAGCTAAAAGAGTATCATAAGTAACAGATAACAGATCATCAGAGTTGGAAGGGACCTTGTAGGTTATCTAGTCCAACCCCTGACCAAGCAGGAGACCCTACATCATTTCTGACAGATGGTAATCCAATCTCTTCTTGAAAGTCTCAAGTGATTATGCAATCCACAATCTTGTTTGTTTGACTTTTATCCCACATTTATTACTTCATAAGTAACTCAAGGCAAACATACAATAATACTTCTTCCTCCTATTTTTTCCACATCAACAACCCTGTGAGGTGCCTTGACTTGAGAGAGAATGACTGGCCCAAGGTTACCCAGTTGGCTTTCATGCCTAAAGTTGGACTAGAATTCACCCGCTCCTATGGATTGACCCAAAGTCATCTAGCTGGCTTTCATACCTAAGTGGCATTGGAATTCAGTCTCTGGTGATTGGCCAAAAGTCACCTTAAGCACCATACCAAACTGGCTAAATATTTGATTTTGGCTTGATGTGACATAAGAACAGCTTTTGCAACTTGCAAAGCCATGGTTTATAATTTAGAAAGCCATTGTGATTTTCCTAACAAATAATAATTAAAACCTTGGCTTAGTTATCTTTGATTTTAATAAATGGGTTGGATCGAGAGTTTGCAATAACAAGGCTATGTTCTACAACATGCCAGACTAAATTAAAATGGTTGCAAGTGTTCTTGAAACCCAGCCACTGTCCTAGATGTTGTGGAAAACAGGCCATCTTATTAAGCCAGTTTATTGGTTCGGGCACAACATTTACAATTTTGTAAACGGAGAAATTTTAATAACCAAGTTTATCATATCCTGTGAACACAGTCAAATGTTTTTTAATTTCAATTGATTTTAAAAAATATTTTTATTAAAGCATTTTACAAATAAAATAAAATATACATTCAAAGAAAGATATAGTATAGTAAATGTGAAATAGAAAAAAAGAGAAAAGCAAATAGACAAAAAAGAATAGAAAATATGAATATACAAATAATTCTTGACTTACAACCACAATTGAGTCCCAAATTTCTGTTGTTAAGCAGGACAGTTAAGTGAGTTTTGCTCTATTTTACAACTTTTCTTGCCACAGTTGTTAAATGAATTACTACAAATGTTAAATTAGTAACCTGGTTGTTAAGTAAATCTGGCTTCCCCATTGACTTTGCTTGTCAGAAAGTCACAAAAAGGGGATGATGTGATCCTGAGGACACTGCAACCATAGTAAATAGGAACCAGGTGCTAAGTGACCCAATTTTGATCATGTGACCATGGGGAAGCTGTAAATGTGAAAAACAGTCTACTTACCTTCTGATCTGGCCTTCTATGCAATCACTAATAGAATTTATTCCATGTTTCATAATACTTAGATTCCCCCTTGTGTTTTTAATTCTAGCGTTAACCTATATGATTCTGCACAGGCCATAATATTTCTTATTATCTCTGTTTCTTTTTTTACATGTCCACCAAGCATAATAAAATGTCTCTTCATATTATTCACATTTCCAATATTCATTTGAAATGCTTTTATATCTTCTAGATACTTTCTCTGGTGTCATAGCATTAACGATATATCATTTTATTTTAAAAAAATCTCTTTTAGATGATAACATCAAGTAAGTTTCAACTTTTTTAATAACATATTTTCCATTGATCCATTCTATATTCTAACCAAAATCATCAGCCAACTTTATTATATAGTTCTTCCTCCATTTCAAATTAGCTTGTTCTTCCTCCATTTCAAATTTTAACAAAAGTTTATACATTTTAAGAATTATGTCTTCATTATTGGCAAACAATTTTACTTCAAATTCTATTTCATTTTGCTCCATACCATAAGCCTTTTTATTCACTTAAATTTTTGTGACCTGTAAATGGGAAGACTATTGATAATTATATATTTCTGCCATTAGGCAGAATTAAGTTTACATTGTAATTGATTTAACTTTACATTGTCTTTGGTGATTTTCCATTAATTCTTGGTGCATTAACCATTTGTCCTTGCCTATTATTTCTCATCTGTAAAAAGCTTCTTGTGCTGAGACCTATGGAAGTATTTCAGGCACGCTTTGGTTTATATCTATTCTTTATTCTCAATGTGGCACAAATAAAATCTTCTTTAAAATCTACATTAACTCTAACTTTATTGTACCATAAATATCCATGCCCTCCAAACTTTAGATCATCCTGCTCTTCTAACTCTAAAATCTCTTGTTTCTCAGCAACACCCATCCTATCATCCAAACTAAACAAGCAGCAAATTGCATTGTTTTCAATAGAATTTGCTCAAACTAAGACTTAATATGGATCATAGATGCTCAAAACATGTATGTATGTCCTCATACTTAATCTGGATAGTTCCCAGACAAACTTCTACATCACTATGACTGTGCAAATAATTTTCATACGTCTTTTCTTGTCAACAGAGCAGAAGCAACATTCACCATCCTTCATCCTATCACAATAAATTTAGTTTGCTTTCAGTTTGTTTCTTTGTTATACAATTTCAACTTAATTTAGCATTGAAGATCATTTTTCTCCATTGCTCTGTAAAAATGGGAGTTTATTCTAGCTTCAAGCCAAGAGGTACCATAGTAATTTATTTTCTAAAGCATTAAGGATGTAACTGTTATAAGGCAGATCCAGCAAAATTAGACTGAAAAATAGAGCATAAAAAGCATTCTTGACAATCTGAAAAGCTTAAGGCGGACAAAGTATAAGCCCATTAAAAGTACCATCAAAATAACAATGAAAATGTTATTTATCTAGGCCATTTTTAGATTTCCCAGCAGGAAAGTCTTGCTTTTAGCCTTCACACCCCATTAATCCTCCCCATCAGAAGGACAGTGTTGACCAGGGATAGTATGAGTTGAAGTCCAACATATTTAGAGAACGCAAAGTTGAAATAGCTGATGTAATTCTCTTCCTCATTATCACGGCACCAGCTCTCTGTAAATCTGCTCTAAGTCACACAAATTGTAGTTCTCATATATTTCCCTCTCTAATTCATTTTCTTTATTCCTTTCTGGGTCGTGGGGAGATCCTCAGCCTTTGATCATCTAATTATGTCCAAAATTGTAACTTCCCACTCCTGCCAAATGTTTGTGCTGCTAATCCTCACTTCCCTTCAAGAGTATCTCCAAGTCCAGGACTCCTGGCTGCCCTTGGTTCTAACATCATTTCTTGTTCTCACCCTGTCGGTAAATTTTCGTTCCTTCTTCTGGATTTAATGAACACTTCTAAGCTGCACGACAGGTAATTTCGTTTTGTCCTCGTCAATGTCAGCACCGAGGCTGAGATCCAAGCCCTTGTGTCGCCTATCAGGCAATGAGGAGTTCCTTTTATTATTTGAGCAACTTACTCGTGCCAGATGTAAGAGTCTTTATGTGCAGGTAATCCTTCATTTACGACCATGAGGGAGACAGAAGTTCTGTTGCTGAGGGCAATATGCTGGCTCTATAAACCGCTTAGAGAGGGCTGTAAGGCACTATAAAATGGTATATAAATCTAAGTGCTATTACTTTAGTCAATGGGAAAGCCAGAATCACGTAACAACTAACTTTAACGCTTAACAGCTGGGGCAAGAAAATTTGTAAAATGGAGCAAAAACTCATGTAACAGCTATCTTGCTTATCAACAAAAATTTTGGGCTCAATTGTGGTCGTAAATTGAGGACTACTATAATTATTGGATTCATTTCCTTATACCCCTTGGGGAACTCTGAACAAAGTTTTGCATCTTTGGTCCATTCAGAAGAATTTCATTTTAATTAAAGTAAAACTTGGGTCATTTTTTAAATGGACTGTCTTTCCTTTTGCAACTGTTCTGATTTAACATTAAAACATAACAGAGATTGATGAAGGCTATTTTGTCTAGGAATGTGGAGGTCCTACAAGCATGGACATTTTTACAAGCTTGTGGGGGAGTGGGTATGTTGCAGAGAGTGGATATGCTATCATTACTCACTCTTTCAGGGCAAACACCCAGCACAGAGAACTCTTTGTAAAACAAATCAGAGTTTGTTTATTTGCTTGTTTATCAATGAACAAGAATAATTTATATGGACTTTTCAGTTTGGGGCCAAAACATGAATCATTTGTCCTGCTGGAACACAATGAAAAATAATATTGTTTCCAATTATCTCCTGGCATGAAGGAATTAGTATCCTTAATTAGGGATTAGAATCCCTTTATGGATTTCTACCTTATTGTGTTTCTCAACCGTGGCAACTTTAAAATGCATGGACTTCAATTCCCAGAATTCCCTAGCTTGGTTTGCTTTTAAGACTTGGCCTGGCTGGGGAATTCTGGAAGTTGAAGTCCACGCTGAGAAACACTGCTCTACAATGATATAGTGGCAGCTGGGATGTGGGACAAATCAAGGGGGACAGAGGCCAAATCTTAAAAAGCAAGAGCACAGATTCACTGTTATTTCTGAAGGATCAGTTTCAATATGTCTTTATTCAGAATCAGACAACACTGGTGCAGGGAGAATTAGAGAACTATAAACCTTTAAAAGACTGTTGCACAGACATATGAGTAGATGGGAGAAGGATCTTATCCCATTACAAAGTCTGCACTCTCTCTGGAAAAGTCCTTGGTCCAGTTCTATTCTCACAATGACTTCCAAGAATCATCTAGGAATGTCCATAGACTGTGGCCAAAAAGTTCAATTGCCTTTTTGCAAACAGCTCCATTTTTTTTTAAATCATGCAGAAATTTGATTGCATCTGTATAGCCACCTTCTTGCCTTTTTGGGCCACACTCTGCAGATCCCATTGTATCATTCTCTGCTGCAAATTACACATTGCCTATCTTTCCATCAAGAAATACAGACTCATGATCATGTAAAGTATTAGTACCATTTTATAAAGCTTTAGAAAGACCACACTTAGAATACTACATCCAGTTTTGGTCACCACGTTATAAAAAAGATATAGAGACTTTGGTAAGAGTGGAGAAAAGAGCAATAAAGATAATTGGGGAGTTGGAGACTAAAACCTATGAAGAACAGTTGAAAAAACTGGGTCTGTCTAGTCTAGGGAAAAGAAAGACTAAGGGTGATATGATAGTGTTCAATATTTGAGGGGCTGCCACAAAGAAGAGGGGAGCCAACCTGTTCTCCAAAACACCTGAAGGAAGGGCAAGAAAGTTTGGATGGAAACTAATTAAGCAGAGAAGCAACCTAGAATTAAGGAGAAATTTTCTGACAATGAGAACAATATACCAATAAACCATGCTTGCCTTCAGAAGTTGCAGGTGTGCCATCACTGGGGGCTTTTAAGAAGAGTTTGGACAGCCACTTGTCTGGAATGGTATAGGATCTCCTGCTTGAGCTGGAGGTTGGACTAGAAGACCTCCAAGATCTCCCTTTCAACTCTGTCATTCTGTGATAATGACTCCTGATGACCCATTCAGTTTTCAGAAAGAGTAATCAACATGAGGAAGGGATAGAATTGGAGTCCTAAAGCTGAGAGAATGTGTCTATTTTTAACAGCCAGCACCATTTTCACGCTGAATCCCAAGGGTAATTGATATAGGAGATTTTCTTTAAGACCTTTGTAAAAAGTAATGATTTCTGGACATAAGAGTGTAGGGTGAATATAGTTTTTAAAAAGACAAGAAATAACTAGGCTTGAAGGACCGGTGGCTGGGCTGATTTGGAGAGAAAATCACATTGTGATTCCATTGTGCTAAATCACAGGCTTCAGGTAAAACCACACACCTAGAATAATAATTTAATACATAAATACATATTTAAGTACTGTATGCCAAGCCACTTTGGATAGCTAAAATATGTAAGTTATTTCTTTTAGCAATTGTATAACTCTTGAATTTGGCTTAAAATTCAAGAGAATTTAACGAATAAATACAAGCTCAACTGGATACCAGCTTCATGGCTGGTCCAGCATTGTGCTTTGTGTGATATCTGATGAGGTATATTTTGGTATAGCATGAAGACAATATTGCCACCCACCTTCATCCCCTATTTAAGCATTGAGAGTCCTACACAGTTTCAACCACAAATCTCTCTAATCTCTTTTCAAAATTGCCTAAACCAACAATTATCACTGCATCTTGTGGCAGAAAATCCTGCGAATTAATGTTAAGGTCCAAAGGCAGCAGAGGACAGGATATCATGTCATCACACTAATGGCAGGATTATGCTCCCATTATAATTTTTGTTGGTGGGGAAGATTCCGGTTTTCTTCAGGTAGGATATTGCTAAACCTATTCAAAGATCTAATATGTCCTCTACCTTATTTTTCTTCTTCCTTCTCTTCTTCCTCCTCCTACCTTTCCTTCCTCCTTCTCCTCCTCCTCCTCATTTTTATTGAAACTATAAAAAACAGCATCACTAATATTTGCAGATTTATTTAGTTCAGAAGGGAAATTTTGGGAGCTATAAGAAAGTAAGTCTTTGCAGCATGATGGCTCAGGAATTAAGATTCTGGGCTTGTCAGCTGCAAAGCTAACAGCCAGGGTTTGAGACCTGAATGCCGCACACTGGGATGAACTCTCATTAGTCACATCAGTTTCTGCCAACCTAGCAGTTTCAGAGCATGCAAATGTGACTAGATCAATAGGTACTGCTTTGGCAGGAAGGTTACTGCATTCCATATTTTCACGTTGGCCACAGGATGATGGAAACGTCTCAGACAATGCAGGCTTCCTCAGCTGAGAATTGGAGATGAGCATCCCTCACCTTAAGTCAGTCATGACTGGACGGAAAACCTTCAAACCTTATAAGAAAGTAAGTCAGGGCTATATGCACCCTACAAGTTGATGGGTAATTTACAATTCCAGTTGTTGGTTATCATTTTTAAATCTTACATGGCACAGGAGAGGTTATTAGTAGGAATGCTTCTCCCTGAGAATATCTGCCTGCTAATCAGGCCAGATAGAATAGGTAGGTTCCTTCCCTAAAATATTATTATCTAGTGGGATCTAGGAAGTGTGCCTTTTCTGTGGTGGCTCCCTACTCAGTCAAATGCCACCTCCCAATGATCTGGCAACCCCCTAGCTGTTTAGCCTTCTGCAAAGCTATAAAGATCCAACTCTTCCCCCAATAGAAAAGCACATCCTCGTGTCACAATTTAAAATATCTATGCATATTGGGACACTAGACAATAGCAATTGCATAGCAGGCATCAACTTAAAGTACGTTTTGGTTCTAAAACAGCATTACTGCACAAAAAGCCTAGATTGTTATGCTTTGTTAGCTAAAAATCAACAATAGGGAAGCAAGTATATTTTTCTTTGGAAAATAATACTATTAGCAGCAAGCATGACCGTCCTATCTTATGCATCGCAAAGCGGGGTCCCCAGCTGTCCATAACATACAGGTCAGCTGGTTCTGGGAAGACATTCCTAAGTTCTGTGTTCAAAGACATTATCTATCTTGGCATGCTTAAAGGTTTTTGAGAGTTGGCTGCTATGCTAGAAGTCATTTGAATGCTGGGCCAGATGAAACTTTGGTGGCTTAATATGTGACATGATTTATTAATTCTTTGACATAAAATGAATGAAGGTTCATTTCCCCCAGTAAATCTGTTCTGGCTTAGAATGTTAAAAGGGATTCTGTCATGCATCAAATAGCTGCCCAACAATGGCCAAGCTAATGGGGCAAAATGGGAGTTGGAGTCCAACCAGGGCCAGATTAAGACCAATAAGACCAAAAGCACAGCCCAACAATGATGCCTTCCATTGCTTAACCTATAAGACATTAAGACTCAGTAAGAAAACTAAAGTTGAGAGTGGCAGTGAAAAAAAATTAAGGGCAAGATAGCTACAGGGAGGGGGAAATCTGTGGTGTCCTGACTACATACTTTTTTTGATTAATTTTCAATCCAAGACACCTAGGGGACACATGATGGATAAAGGCTGGCTAATTGCCCTTAATGTCCAAAGAAGATATAGGGAATTCTCAATTTACAATCAGTGATTTAGTGACCATTCAAAGTTACAATGGCATTGAAAAAGTAGCAATAGCACTTATATTATGCTCCAGAGTGCTTTCCATCAGTGTCTGGGCAATTTACAACATCAGCATATTGTCCTCAACAATCTGGGTCTTCATTTTACTGACCTTGAAAGGATGGAGAGCTGAGTCAACCTTGGATCCTGTCAGGATCAAACTCATCGTGGGAAGAATTAGCCTGCAGTAATGCATTCTAATCACTGTGCTATCATGGTAAGAGACTTACTACTAATCCTTGCACTTACTACCCTTTGCAGCATCTCTTTAGTCACACGATCAGAATTTGAGCCTTTAGCAATGGGCGTGTATTTGCGATGATTGCAGTATTCTGAGGGCATGTGATCGCCATTTGCAATTTTCCCATCCGGCTGCTGACAAGCAAAGTTAATGAGGAAAGCTGAATTCACTTAACAACTGTATGATTCACTTAACCACCATGGCAAAAATGTTTGAAAAAAACCAGGCACAACTCACTTAACAACTGTCTGGCTTAGCAGTGGAAATTTCTGGTCCAAATTCTGGTTGTAATTCAAGGACTATTTGTACTCTGGTACTGTTTTTTGAAGGCCAGAGACCATCTCCCTGACCCTCGGAGTCAAGAAGGCCTAGGGAAGAAAACCTGGTTTGAAACCAATCCATAATAATTCAATTGTCAAGAACAAACCAAATTCAGTTCAGCTTCTTTTTGTCAACCTTTTCCCTTCTCCCTTCGTATGGATGACTTTGCTGTTGAATAATTTACACACATACTTAACATGACAGAAGCTTGCTGGCCTGAAAGTTTATCGGAATGAATAATGACTTTCATTGTGTTGAGGTGGAGTGCAAAGGGAATGTGGCCCTGCAAGATCCGTGCCCTTTCACAGAGGACGCCACTGGCTCTGGAGTCATTTTTCTTCCCAGGGAGTTTCTGAGATGCCTCCCTTGCCCTGCTGGTTGGCTTGGAGCAGTTTCACTGATAGAGCCCCTCCTACCAGGCGATGTGACAAGTGCTGCTCTCCACTTGCTAGAAAATTTCTAATTAATTAGGTTTATTTATAACAAGAAACAAACAGACAAGGTCCAGAGAAGAACAGGGCAAGGCGCACGCAAGATTTGACAAACTGTGCTAAGCAGCAGATGGTGTGAAGGCTGCCTAGTTTCTCTTGGGAAGGCAGCAAAGGCGAGGAGGAGGAGGAGGAGGAGGAGGAGGAGGAGGAGGAGGAGAGGGAGAAGGAAGAGGGCTACTTGAGGGTTGTTGAAGGGAAGTACACTTATAGGTTTAGAAAGGCAAAGCCAAAATTAGGTCAAATTAAGACTTCCCCAGACACAGGGTGAAGCAAAGCAGGAGCAAATCAGGCCTACTAGATGCACACGGAACAATGATGTGATGGGAGGGGGTGTTTCGACCACTCTCCTAAATGTAATAACACAAGACCATGAGAACAGAAAACGAGCAGCAATGGATTCCATTGCAACTTTTTTTGCTTAATAGCCTTTTTCTACCTGATCCTCTCCAGATCCACTTCAGTTCCCAGAATTCTAAGAAGGCTGAAAGCTGCAGGGTTTCTGTTAAGTCCTGAGCATGGGCGCAAGGAACGGAGACGAGATGTCGAACGGTGACTTCAACTCTTTATTGTGAAATAAGAACAGAGCAAATACTTGGGCAGCAGCAGCTCTTTTATAGAGCTGGCTGCTGTCAAAACAATCAATGATTTGAGTTTACCGCTTTCACAAGCATCCAATCAGAGGGGCCCGTTAACAGCCAATCAGACTGGCCAGGAACGACCAATCATGACTCGCAATTCGCGGGCCAATGAGGAGTGCAGGATTACGAGCCTGCTGCAAAGTAAAGCAATTTAGGGTTGTTACTGCTACGTTGGCTTAGTCCATAACACCCCTCCCCCCTAGGTTCCATCTGAGGGGTGGGGTGATGTATTCTCATAAATAGGCAGGTCGCTTCACCTGTCTGCTTGACCTGCACTGTTCCACCGGTTTCTGTCCTGGCTCTGGTTCCGGTAGGCTGCTAGCTGGTGAAAACGGTCCTGCTGTTCCTTCGAATGGCTCTGGGCTGCTCTCCCTGCTCTCCAGTGCTGTCTTCCAGGTTCCCTGGATATGTTTCCATCGCAGTGCTGTCATGTGGCGAGGCCACTCCCTGGCTCGGTTCTCCTTCTGACGGTGAGTATCCCCTGGTTGGTTGTGTAGACTGTTGGGTTTTGATTTTTATTTCTTTTTCGGCCTCCTCGATGTTCCTTCCCCCCCCCCCAGTTAGAGATTCAGGGGCTGAGATAGGACTAGGTGCTAATCTGGAATGGAGTTGGTCTATGTGGCACTTCCACATCTTACCATCTGCCATTTGTAGGTGATAGGATCGGGGTCCCGTAAGTTGCGTTATGGTAGCGGGGACCCACAATGCGTCGCCCGAGAAGTTTTTCGCAAACACGGGGTCACCTTCCTGGAATGCCCGACACTTGCTGCTGAATCCTGAGGGTTGTTCAGGCATGTAGTTTGGGTGGAGGCGATTGAGATGCGAGCGAAGTTTCCGGCCCATCAGGAGTTCAGCTGGGGTTCTGTTCATGGTACTGTTTGGGGTTATGTGCTGGAGGAGAAGCATCTGGTTTATTTTGTCGTCAATGTTGCCATGGTCCATTTTGTACAAAGTCTTTCTTACAAATTGAACCATTCACTCAGCCCTACCATTGGCCGCAGGGTGAGCTGGCGATGTTAAGGCATGGCGGATGCCCCGATCTGCCAGGTATTGTTTGAATGGCAGGGCAGTGAATTGGGGGCCATTATTGGAGACCAGGACATCCGGCAATCCGTGGGTAGCGAATAGCTTATTCAGTTTTTTAGTGACCGCCTCTGCGGTGGTGCTTTTCATCTTGTGGACCTCGAGCCAGTTTGAATAGGCATCCACTGTTAGGAGGAAAGTGTGTCCTCTTGTGGGTCCCGCAAAATCGATGTGGATACGGGACCAAGGGCCTTGAAGTGTTTCCCACTGAGTTGGGGAAGTTTTTGGAGTAGAACGAGTCTCCTGGCATTTGCTGCACTTTGCTACCCAGGTCTCTATCTGTTTGTCTAACCCAGGCCACCATGCGTAACTCCTGGCCAATGCCTTCATTTGCACAATGCCTGGATGTCCATCGTGCAACATTTTTAATACCTTATGTTGCAATTTCTCTGGGATTACAACTCTGTCTCCCCACAAGATGCAGCCCTTTTGGGAGAATAGTTCTGTCTGTCAATTCCTGAATGGCTTGAAAGTGTCGTTGGGTGCACTGACCAGCCACCCCCGTTCCACCCAGCTGAGGACTCGTGCCAAAACAGGGTCCTTTTTTGTTTCTGAGATGATGTCTCGAGTGGTCAGTGGCGGCAATTTGAGGGTTTCGATTTGCAATACGGCTAAGGTTGGAGCTGGGTCCTCTATGACGTCTGGTAGTGGAGAGTGGCTCAAAGTGTCAGCGTGGGGAATGGTTTTCCCCAGGCGGTGCTGCAATCGGTAATCGTAGGCGACTAAAAATTCCGACCAACGTGTCATTCTTGGTGATAAGATATGGGGAGTTGGTTTGTTTCCTGCCAAAATACCAAGTAGTGGCTTGTGGTCTGTAATTATGGTAAAGGATCTCCCATACACATATTCATGGAAATGTTTAATTGCAGATACAATAGCGAGAGCCTCTTTATCAAGTTGACTATAGTTCCTTTCGGTCTTAGACAAGGTTCTCGAAAAGAACGCAATAGGTGCCTCATTCCCATTTGGTAGGACATGGCTTAAAATGGCTCCCACTCTGAATGGTGAGGCGTTACAGGTAACCGTCAAGGGTAGAGTCTCGTTGTGTTGCATCAATACAGCATCGGAGGTTAAGAGGTCTTTTACTTGTTGGAATGCCCTTTCTTCACGCCGTTCTCAGACCCAGGAAGCCTTTTTGTCTAGAAGTCTATGTAGGGGCTCGGCTAAGGTCGCCTTCTGGAGCAAAAAGATGTTATAAAAGTTAATGAGTCCCAGGAAGGCTTGGAGGTCTGTCTTATTCCTAGGTCTCGGGGTTTTTTTGATTGCGGTTAGTTTTTTTTTGGTGGGGTGGATTCCCTGTCTGTCAAGAAGGTATCCTAGGAACTCCACTTTCTCTGTACAAAGTTGATACTTGTCCCTATTTACCCTCAGACCAGCGTCTTTAAATTTCTGAAGAACTTTTCTGAGTCGTTGTACTAATAACTCTTTAGTGGGGGCAGCTATTAGGACATCGTCAAAATAAGGCACGATGCCCTTTATGCCTTGTAATAGTCTCTCCATTAAACTTTGGAAAATGACCAGCGCCATGCTTACTCCGAATTGGAGTCTATTGCACTTGAAAGCGCCTCTATGTGTAACTATTGTCTGGGTTTCTGCAGTTGTCGCGTCTACAGGTAGTTGCTGGTACGCCTGAGCTAAGTCCAATTTCACAAATATTTTCCGCTACCCAGGGAATGAAGAAGGTGTTGAACCACCGGTACTGGGTAAGCACTCTGTTGAAGAGCATGATTTAGGACGACCTGGTAATCCCCACAAATTCTTAATGAACCATCTGGCTTCATGGGCGTTACTATTGCAGTTTCCCAGTGGGCATGGTCAATCGGTTCCAACATGCCCTGGGCTATCAGTTTATCTAGCTGCTCGTCGATCTTCGGCTTGAGGGCAAAAGGCACCCGACGAGGCTTAAACCGAATGGGAGCTACATTGGGGCTGAGATTAAATGATATAGGGGTCCCCTTGTATTTGCCTAATGTTCCTATGAACACGTCCTGGAATTCCTGGATGAGAGCCTCTTCCCAGTCGTTGCTTCTGGTTTGGTGTATATCGGCTAGTTCAATCCCAAGTGGGGCGAACCACTGTAACCCTAACAAGCTGGGTCGGTCATGATCGATGACAGTCAGGGGAAGCGTCGTGGTGCAGTCCTTGAAGAATACTTGGACGTGGCTGGAACCGACAACTGGAATTCTGTTTCCCTGGTAATCTTTTAGGATGATTTATTGTATGCTGAGGTCCTGGCGGCAGTTGGCAGGGATCAGCTGTTTGAGGGTTTTCCAGGATACCATTGATAAGGATGATCCCGAATTGACTTCCATCACGCACGGTCGATTCTCAATAGTAACCCTTACGCGGATCTTTCTTACATCGAACAATGAAGCTTGGCCGATAATAATGGTTTGGTGGGCCTCTTCTCGTCTCGTTGAAGAGGCAGGTGCTCGATTTCTGTAGTAGTAGTGGTTGTTCCATTGGTGGTTCAGGCGGTCCTGATTCTCAGGTGGTTTGCTTGTCTCCCGATGGAGGTTGTTCTCCCTTCGGCTGGGACTGGACTCTTGCTTGCTTCTGTAGACCTTCGCGATGTGGCCTCTTTTCCTACAGGTACGGCAGAGTGCGTCGAGGAATTTGCAATCCAATCGCGGGTGGTTTGCCCTGCAACCAGCACATTTGCGTGGACGTCTCTTGTTCCTTTGCTCTCGTTCTGAGCGAAGCAGGTTGATCTCCTCTTCTTCACTGTCTGAGGATGACTCGAAGTCTTTGTGGTGGGTGGTAATAGCGTGCTTCTCAGCGGCGAGCGGGCTATTGTTAGCGAGTTGGCGAAGCAGTGCGTTCGCTCAGCGCAATCGAGCGGCTGACTTCCTGGTTGCTTCTGCGGCAGTAGCGTCGGTGATGACATCTGCAAGGCTGATGTCTCCTTTCACCATGAGTTTAATCTGCATAGCGGGTGCATCTAATCCCAGAACTATGCGGTCTCTCAAGGCTTCCTCGAGGTTTGCAAAACCACAAAGGCCTCCTAGGTTCCGGAGGTTGGCTACAAAATCCCCAATGCTCTCGTTCTTCCATTGGTCCCTCTGATAGAACTCGTGTCTTCATATCAGTGTAGGTACTGCAGGTGCGTAATGGGCCCGGAGGATCGGGGCGAGGTTATCCCAATCCATGGTCTTCAGTTCCACCAGTTTGGCAAATGCTTTAGCCATTTTGAAAATGGCTGGGCTGCAATGAGTCAGGAACACCCCTCTTTTCTTGCCAGGCGTAGCATCTTTTAAATTGTTGGTCTCTGGGAACATCATGATCTATATACGAGTCCCAGTCTTTGATTGCTGGGTCGAATGGAGCGAGTGGTATGGCGCCGCTGGTCATCTTGCCGTTTGTTGCGTGCGCTCTTCAGCCACGTGCTCTGTCTTGTTCGATGAATACTTAGTCAGCGCTATCGTCTCCGCATCCCATCCTCGTTGCCAGTGTTAAGTCCTGAGCATGGGCGCAAGGAACGGAGACGAGACATCAACTCTTTATTGTGAAATAAGGACAGAGCAAATACTTGGGCAGCAGCAGCTCTTTTATAGAGCTGGCTGCTGTCAAAACAATCAATGATTTGAGTTTACCGCTTTCACAAGCGTCCAATCAGAGGGGCCCGTTAACAGCCAATCAGACTGGCCAGGAATGACCAATCACGACTCGCTATTCGCGGGCCAATAAGGAGTGCAGGATTATGAGCCTGCTGCAAAGTAAAGCTATTTAGGGTTGTTACTGCTTCGTTGGCTTAATCCATAACAGTTTCTGTATTTATTTATTTATAATTTTATTTATTTTATATTTTATTTTATTATTCGAGATAGCTGCCTTTCTCAAATTCATGATTCTGGGCAGCTTACAATTAAAACCTAAACAGTACTCAAAACCCAAATAAAGAAATAAAAGAACAATATAAATGGTGGTGGAGAAGGATGTTTCATAGGGCAGGTCCAACAGCAGAAAAGACCCTCCTCATGGGTCCCATCAGATGACACTCTCTAGTGCATGGAACCCTCTACAAGCCGCTTCTGCTCACCCTGATGGGATAAATAAATGCCACTGGGGAGAGATGTCCCTTCAAATAATTTGTCTGGGTAAGGCTGTTCTAGATTATTTAAATAAATGTACATATCCGAAGGTGATATACAAAAAGATACAAAATGAAACCATTATAGCAGTAAACAACAAAACATATTTTTACAAAAAGAGGTCCAGAGTAGTCTGCTCAAGGGCTGTTGAGAAGTTAACTTATAGGTTTACATATTGTTGTTGTTGCTGTTGTTAGTCATGAAGTCATGTCTGACCCATGGTGACCCCATGGACAATGTTCCTCCTGGCCTTCCTGTCCTCTACGATCCCTCAGAGTCCATTAAAGCTCATGTCGACTGCTTCAGTGACTCCATCCAACCCCTCATTCTCTGCCACTCCTTTCTTCTTTTGCCCTCAATTGTTCCCAGCATTAGGCTCTTCTCCAATGAGTCCTTCCTTCTCATAAGGTGGCCAAAGTATTTAATATAGGTCAAAGTATAGGTTTAGATAGGGAAAGCCAAAATTAGGTCAAATTAACAAATTAACATAGAGAAAAAAGTTGTATCTTTTCAGCTGAGAGATCAGATGTATTTAGCCTGTCCTCTGTCATCCATGATTGCAGCCATGTTATTGGACAGGAAGCTACTTTTTATTTTAGTTCTCTCCATGAGTTGCATCTATCGGCTTTGGTAGATACCAGACAGCTGTTATGTTCAGCTAGCTGTTATGTTCTGAGCATGGGTGCAAGAATGGAGACGAGCCAGTGAAACAGTGAACTTCAACTCTTTATTTACATGTGAAAACAGCTCAGTTCAATGGCCACGATGGGCTCCTTTATATAAGCAACTCTTAACTTATTTAACCAATGAAAACACAGGGAGCTCTAGCTCCATTAACCAATGGGAGAGGCTCGTTAATAGCCAATCAAATTCTCCTGAACAGACCAATACGATGTCGCTATTATCGGCCAATCAGAAGTGCAGGGCCAGAACCCTGCACTTTACTTCAAGCTCTTAATGATCTTTATTAAGCATTTATTGATTCACAATACCCCTTCCCCCCGGGTTCTGTTTAAGGGGTGCAGTCACGTAGTCTTTGAGGTAGGCAGGTTGTTTTGATTGTCTATTAGATTTTCGTTGTCCTCCCGGTATTTGGCCACAGTCTTGTTGGGGTAGGACGTTATTTGGTGAAAACGGTGCCTCCCATTCCTCATTTGAATTTTCATCGTCGCTACTGCTTTTGGCATCTCTTTGAGACGAGGCCAACCCCATTCCGGGTCCATCACGTGCTGCCTCTGAGCGGTCATTACTACCACTTAAACTTTCTGCCGCTTCGAATTCAGCTTCCTCGCTATCTCCTCCCCCCTCGGTTTGGAAATCAGGGGGCTCGGAGATCCCCGACTGTAGCCTTGAACGCAGCTGATCAATATGGCGTTTCCAAATTCTATTGTCCCGACATTTTACACGGTACGATCTAGGGCCAGTTACTTGTACTATAGTTGCCTCGACCCACAACAGATCACCCGAAAAGTTCCTAGCGAAAACCAAATCTACCTGGAAATTGCGACATTTCCCGCTGAACCGTGTGGCTTTTCAGGTTCATATGCTGGATGTAGGCGGTCAAGGTGGAAGCGGAGCTTCCGTCCCATTAATAACTCGGCGGGAGTTTTATTGGTGACGCTGTGCGGAGTGGTATGCTGTAAAAGGAGTATCCGGTTAATCTTGTCTTCTATATCGACATAGTCCATTTTATGCAAGGTTTTCTTGACAAATTGTGCCATGCATTCGGCCCTTCCGTTGGCTGCAGGATGCACTGGCGAAGCCAGCACATGTCGGATACCGCGGTCCGCCAGGTACTATTCGAAGGACAGCGTGATAAATTGAGGCCCATTGTCGGATACCAGAACGTCTGGTAATCCGTGTCCAGACTCTTGCAAAGTTTTCTGATGACTGCTTCGGTTGTTGTATTCCTCATTTCATGGATTCCAAGCCAGTTCGAGTAGGCATCCCCGTCAGTAAGAATGTGTGTCCCTTGGTAGGACCCGCAAAGTCCAGATGAATGTGGGACCATGGTCCCCTCGGTGTTTCCCATTCGGTTAGGGTTGCTTTTGGCGGGGCGTTGCTTACTTCCTGGCATTTGCGACAGGCTTTTACCCATGTCTCTATCTGCTTGTCGATACCCGGCCACCATGCGTAGCTTCATGCGAGGGCTTTCATACGCACGATGCCGGGGTGGCCATCTTGCAAGGTCCTTAGTATCACTGGTCACAACCGCTCTGGGACGACAACTCTATCACTCCAGATAATGCAGCCTTTTTGAGAAAATAGTTCCGTTTGCCGATTTTTGAATGGGGCGTAGCCATCAGGTATTTGGTCCAACGGCCATCCCCGCTCGACCCAACTGAGGACTCATGCTAAAATGGGGTCGCGTTTCATTTCCATCGCGATATTTCAGGCCGTTAATGGCGGCATTTGAAGTGTCTCAATCTGCAGCGTTGTGACCGTCGGAGCGGGGTCATCAATAGTCTCTGGAAGAGGTGCATGGCTCAATGCGTCGGTGTGGGGAATGGCCTTCCCTGGGCGATGTTGTAACTTGTAATTGTATGCCACCAAGAATTCTGACCAACGGGTCAGTCTGGGAGATAATATATAAGGTATTGGCCTATCTCCCGCGATTATTCCCAGCAAAGGTTTGTGGTCAGTCACTATGGTAAATGCTCAGCCATACACATATTCATGAAATCTCTTAACTGCGGATACTATAGCAAGGGCCTCCTTGTCAATATGACTGTAGTTGCGTTCTGTTTTTGACAACGTCTTTAAGAAATAAGCAACAGGGGCTTCATTACCATTTGGCAAAATGTGGCTTAAAATGGCGCCCACCCCAAATGGGGATGCATCACACGTGATCGTTAATGGCAAAGTCTCGTTATACTGCATAAGGACAGCATCAGAAGTCAACAAATGTCGGAACACCTGTTCTTCTCTATGTCCCCATACCCAGGCTGCCTTTTTGTCCAATAAACGATGTAGGAGCTCAGCTATGGTTGCTTTATGAGGCAGGAAAACGTTATAAAAATTGATAAGTCCCAGAAAAGCCTGGAGGTCGGCCTTGTTCCGGGGTTTTGGGGCGTTCTTGATTGCCCTGAGTTTCTTATCGGTGGGGTGAATGCCTTGACTATCAATTAAATATCCCAAAAATTCTACGCGATCTGTACATAAATAACACTTGTTCTTTTTAACTTTGAGACCGGAGTCTTTAAATCTCTGGAGAACCAACCTCAGGCGGTTCCTTTAGTATTTTCTGGGTTGGGGCTTCAATTAACACATCATCAAAATATGGAACAACACCTTTTATCCCTTGTAATAGCCTCTCCATTAAGCTTTGAAAGATCCCCGGGCTACACTCACTCCAAACTAGAGTTGGTTACATTTAAGCACACCTCTGTGCATAACGATTGTTTGGGCCTCTGCTGTTTTTTTGTCAACAGGCAGTTGTTGGTATGCCTGGACTAAGTCTAGTTTAGCGAAGACTTTTCCGCCCCCCAGGGAATGGAGGAGGTGTTGCACCACTGGTACCGGATAAGCATTTTGTTGAAGGGCGTGGTTCAGTGTGGCTCGGTAGTCCCCACAAATTCTTATTGATCCATCTGGCTTGATGGGTGTTACGATTGGGGTTTCCCAGGGAGAGTGATCGGTTGGTTCTAGCACTCCCTGAGCTATTAATTTATCAAGCTGCTCGTCAATCTTTGGTTTAAAGGCAAATGGAACTCGACGAGGCTTAAGGCGGATGGGAGCTATTTCGGGATTGAGGTTAAATGATATCGGGGTCCCCTTGTACTCACCTAATTTTTCTGCGAAGACGTCCTGGAATTCATGGACGAGGTCTTCTTCCCAATCGCTGCTGTAGGTTCAGTGAATGCCGGCTACTTCAATTCCAAATGGAGCGAACCATTGGAGGCCTAACAAACTAGGCCTATCCTTGTCGATTACAGTCAGGGGTAGAAATGCTGTACGGTTCTTAAACGATACCCGTACTCGGCTGGATCCAACAACCGGGATTTGATTTCCTTGATAGTCCTTAAGTATGAGCCTTTGGAACTGGAGGTCTTGCTTATGGATAGTGGGGATGAGCTGCTTGAGGGTCTTCCAGGAAACCATCGAGAGGGACGATCCTGAATCAATTTCCATCAGGCAGGGCTGGTTTTCGATGGCCACTTTCACGCAGATCTTTTTGGCATCCAGAGATGAGGCGTGACCAATCGTGATCGTTTGGTGAGCCTCTTCTCACTTCGTTGGGTGGTTTAAGGTTTTGTTTCTGTAGGAGTAGTTGTTCCATTGGTGGTTCACGGGTTCTCGCATCACAGGACGACTTCCCGTCGGTTGGCGGTAGTTAGCCCCCCTTGAGGGCTGGCTGGGTCCTGGCTTGCTTCTATAGACCCGACCTATATGGCCTCTTTTCCCGCACACATGGCAGAGCGCGTCAAGGAATTTGCGTTCAGACCGGGGGTGGCTTGCTCCACACCCGGCGCATTGATACTGTGATTTCTGGCATTGGTCCCGTTCTGACCGAAGTCGATGGACCTCTTCCTCATCACTTTCTGACGATGAGTCAAGGTCCTCATGGTGGGCCGTTTCTAGCTGTCCCTCTGACTGAGGTGAAATGTCGCAGGCTCGTTGGCGAACCGGTGCATGTGTGTGGCGCATTTGGGCAGCCGACTTCCTGGTTGCTTCTGCTGCAGTAGCTTCAGCTATGGTGTCTTTAAGGTTAATGTCGCCCTTGGCCATTAATTTACTCTGAGTGCCTGGTGCATCTAATCCCAAAACTATTCGGTCTCTTCGGGCTTCTTCTAAGTCGGTAAACTCGCATAGGCCTCCCAGATTCCAGAGATCCGCGATGAAATCAGCAACGCTTTCGCCCTTCCACTGACTTCTCTGATAGAATTCATGCCTTCTCATGAGCGTTGGCATGGTTGGTGCGTAGTGAGCCCTTAGCAGTGGTTCGAGGACGTCCCAGTCCATAGACTTTACTTCTGCCGGTTTTGCTAGTGCCTTGGCCATCTTGAATACGGTTGGCCCACAATGAGTTAGGAATACTGCTTGTTTCTTTCCGGTAGTGGCATCCTTTAAATTGTTGGTTTCCAGAAACATCTGGAAGCGATCCATATATGAGTCCCAGTCTTCTTGTGCCGGATCGAATGGAGCGGGTGGTATGATGCTGCCGGACATGGTTCCGCTGTTGGTGCGTTCAGTCACGTGCTCGGTTATGGTTCTTCGTCGTTCAGTAGGCTCTGATGTCTCCACATCCCACCTTCGTCGCCAGTGTTATGTTCTGAGCATGGGTGCAAGAATGGAGACGAGCCAGTGAAACAGTGAACTTCAACTCTTTATTTACATGTGAAAACAGCTCAGCTCAATGGCCACGATGGGCCCCTTTATATAGGCAACTCTTACCTTATTTAACCAATGAAAACACAGGGAGCTCTAGCTCCATTAACCAATGGGAGAGGCTCGTTAATAGCCAATCAAATTCTCCTGAACAGACCAATACGATGTCGCTATTATCGGCCAATCAGAAGTGCAGGGCCAGAACCCTGCACTTTACTTCAAGCTCTTAATGATCTTTATTAAGCATTTATTGATTCACACAGTTAGGCTGCAGTTGCATTATGAAAGTTGATGCTTTGACTGGACCTTTACCTCTTTCCTTCTGCAGTTTTGGACAAATAGGGGATTCTATTTTCAAGCAGCCATTGAAGTTACTGCTGACTACTTAGCCTGGTAATAAAACATCTGCAAAGAGAAAAGCAAGCTTGGAAAATGCAAGAATCAGAGGTCATGCTGGGTTCTCTTGATGGGAGATTGTAGGAGTGCCTGTTGGGATCTTTCAGTATGGTTGGATGGAAAGTGATTAAGTAACATACATATAGCAGCTTAATCATCTTAGTGGTTTGTCTGCATCAGGAGAACCTCAAATACTGGTTTTTCCATGTTTAGAGAGAAAAAAGAGTAGCACTCCGTATTGATACGATTATAAGTATTAATGGGAAGAAACATCTCTGAACTCATTTAATGGCCAGAGAAGCATTGGTGACTTCTCAGTTCTCAGTATGTCTCTTCCTGTTCTGTCTTGCTAAGTTAACTAGCGAGCAGGCCTGCTTCATTTGATGGCTACAACAATCGGGCAAAGCAAGCTTTATTGCCTGGAGCTACCTCAGCTAAGAGTTGGTTCTGGAGTTCTTCTCCTTCCCTTTTTCTGGTGAATGAAAGCTCAAGGGCAGGAATGTCTTTTATCACCCATCTATAAATTGTTATAAGAACATCTTCAGCTGCATGAGAAGCAAGTTAAAAATGTCTTTTTGGAGTGGTTCTCAACCTTTTCTATGGTACCAACCACTATATTGTCATCAAAATATTTTCAAGGCCATCCTTTTGGCCAACGGTTTGTGAGGTTATGATGACTGCAGACATCACAGCCCATTCATGACCAAGATGATATCTGCAGGAACCAAAAATAATTAAATATTTTAAAAATTAGGTAGGACCTGCATCTCATGAAATTGTCAAATCCCAAAAAAATTTGGCCTTTATTTGGCCTTCTAAGACTGAGGCAGAACATCAAAATCTTGTCAGATCTGATCATATCCCAAGAATATGACAATTAAAAAAACGGAACCAAAATCAAGAATGGATAGGAGGTTGGGAAATATTGCTTTAAACGACACATTTCTTGCTCGCTTCTCCCACTCATCATGGTTCACTTTACCATTGTGAGATCCCATCATCTCATCTTTTTTCATGTGTAGATAAAGCTTTTGTTGGAGTACAGGGAATCAGATTTCCTTGGGTTTCAGCCAGCAGCAATAACTCAGTTTACTTTGATATTAGTTTAATCAGAAAGAGAAATAGGAAATTGGCTGATTTGAGTTGCAAGTGATAGCCAATGGCTCCTGCTATGGACCTTAGAGAGCAGAATGCTTACAGCAATATTTCTTACCCGTGGCAGTTTTAAGTTGCATGCACTTCAACTCCCAGAATTCCACAGCCAGTCCAGTCTGTACAACATAAAGTTGCCAAGGTTGAGATATATTTCCCTACAGGAATGAGCTCCTAGTTTGTTCCTTCTCACTATGTAAATGCTATATGTTTAAAGTCTATTTTCTAGGAAAGCATTCAAGTATGAAATTTCTCGGTGGTACAGTGGTTAGATTGCAGTACTGCAGGCTACCTCTGCTGACAACCGTCTGCCTGCAATTTGGCAGATCGAATCTTACCAGGCTCAAGGTTGATTCAGCCTTCCCTCCTTCCGAGGTAGGTAAAATGAGGAGCCAGATTGTTGGGGGCAATAGGCTGACTCTGTAAACCACTTAGAGAGGGTTGTAAAGCACTATAAAGCAGTATATAAGTCTAAGTGCTATTGCTATTCTGTTAAGGAGACCAAGACCAGAAAAGCTGTACCTGTCTAATTCTGGCCTCACACAGTGATTATAGACATAAAAAAAATCATTAAAAAAATGAAGACATTCTCCCTGAAAATATTTTTTTTTCAAAATGGAATGTGTTTGAAACTGCTGGAAAGTTTGAAATGCATTGTCCATTATGAAATTACTTTTACCTTTTTTGGGGAGTGTTGGCGATGTCAGAATAGACTTGGTTCTTTTCTTGTGGGATATTGCAAAGAAAACACTGAGCAAGATAAAACTGATGGCATTAGCAGGGCTGGCTCAATTAACTGTTTTAATTAAACAAAAATATGTCCAGTTTTGTTTCTATTTGGAAACCACTTCTAGAGCACAAAAGCACTTTGTGCTTGAGACAGAAAAAATTTCACTGTGGGATTTACTAATTAGTAGATTTATGCAAATAGTATATACTAAGTATGTAAAAGTAAAAAGTTGTGGCTATATTGTATTATTCTTATCCTGCTGTGCTGAAAAAAGTTGATAGTTAATGATTTCTTTCCTTTCCCATTCCCTTAGCCCACACTTCTTGTTCTCCCTCTTTTCCCTTCCCCATTTCCCCATTATATTTGTTTTCACTTGTACTTGATATTATGATAATTTTAATAAAAATTATGAAAGGAATCTTGAAAGTAAATGGCTGTAATAATTAGACAGGAGGGGCATTAAGGCTTGTGAGTTGGCACGGGGGTTCCATAGAGCCTGCCACCTCCCTTCATCCCTTCTCCAAAACACCACCAGTGTCTTTTCAATTGGTCTAAACACCATAACTCCACAAAGAGTGCTGAAAAACAAAACAGTATTGGAAGCCTAGTGTTAGGTCTGGAGCATGGGTGCGAATGATGGAGACGAGCCGGTAGAAACAGTGAACTTCAAACTCTTTATTTACATATTGTGACAGCTCAAACTGGAGGGCTGCTATAGCCTTCCCTATATAGGCAACTTATTAACTCTTCAACCAATAGCAAACCTGGAGCGCTAGCTCCGTTAACCAATGGGAATGGCCTGTTAATGGCCAATCAGATGCTCCTGAACGGACCAATCCGATCCTGCCATTAACAGCCAATCAGACGTGCAGGGCCAGAACCCTGCACTTGACCAAGCTCAAGATAACTTTATCGGTATTATTCATTCACAACACTCCTTTCCCCCGGCTTCTGCCCACAGGGTGCGGTTACATAGTCCTTAAGGTAGGACGGCTGTTTTGTTAGTCTTTTCGATTTTCGCAAAGTGCCTGGCGGTTGGTTGCACTTCTGCTGAGGTAGATCGTTGTTTATCGGTAGGGGTGCCTCTGGTTCCGAGTTTGCGTTCCCGTTGTCACCAATATCACTGGCCACTCCCTGAGGTGAACTCACTCCGGTCCCTGGTTCCTGTTCCTGCGTTTCAGTCCCATTATCGGTTTCTTCAAAAAGGTTTCCCTCTAATAGCAATTTGCTTTCCTCTGTATCTCCCCCCCTCCCAGTTTGGTCATAAGGGAGTTCGGAAGTGCGCGATCGTAGTTGATCTATGTGGCGCTTCCAAAGTTTGTCGTCAGGGCACTGAACGAGGTATGATCTTGGGCCAGTTACGCGGATTACGGTCGCTTCTACCCACAGCGGATCGTCCGATAAGTTTTTAGCGAATACTAAATCGTCCACCTGGAAGGTACAGCATCGGCCGCTGGATCTGAGTGGTTTTTCCGGTTCGTAGGCTGGGTTTAACCAATCGAGGTGGGAGCGGAGCTTTTGTCCCATTAGCAGCTCGGCGGGAGTTTTGTTGGTGACACTGTGAAGTGTGATGTGCTGTAGGAGAAGGATCCGGTTGATTTTCTCATTGATGTTGTCGTAGTCAATCTTTTGGAGAGTCTTTTTAACAAATTGTACCATGCACTCAGCCCTACCGTTGGCAGCAGGGTGTGCAGGTGAAGTGAGCGCATGTCGGATACCATGGTCAGCCAGGTACTGCTCAAAAGACAACGCGGTAAACTGGGGCCCGTTGTCGGATACCAGAACGTCTGGTAATCTGTGGGTTGCAAACAGTCTTTCCAGTCTTTTGATGACCGCGTCAGTGGTCGTGCTGCTCATTCGGTGAATCTCGAGCCAATTCGAGTAGGCATCGATGGTTAGTAAAAATGTGTGGCCTTTGGTCGGCCCGGCAAAGTCCAGATGGATGCAGGACCAGGGTCCCCGCGGAGTTTCCCATTCGGTTGGGGTTGCCTTTGGTGGAGCGTTGCTTACTTCTTGGCATCTCCTGCAAGTTTTAACCCACAATTCGATTTGTCTGTCGATGCCTGGCCACCATGCGTAGCTTCGTGCGAGGCCCTTCATGCGCACGATGCCAGGGTGGCCATCGTGCAAGGTTCTTAGCAATGTCTGTTGGAGTCATTCTGGGATAACGACTCTATCGCCCCAGATGACACAGCCCTTCTGCGAGAACAACTCTGTTTGACGACTTTTGAATGGTGCAAAGTCGTCTGGTACTTGGTCCAATGGCCATCCACGTTCCACCCATGTGAGGACTCGTGCTAAGATGGGGTTGCATTTTGTTTCGCTCGCGATGTCACGGGCAGTTAATGGCGGCGTGTGCAGTGTCTCGATCTGCAACGCTGTCATCGTTGGTGCAGGACCGTTGATAGTTTCAGGGAGCGGTGTACGGCTCAGCGCGTCGGCGTGGGGAATGGCTTTACCGGGATGATATTGTAGCCGATAATTGTAGGCAGCCAAGAATTCTGACCAGCGGGTCATTCTGGGAGAAAGTATATAGGGGGTTGGCTTGTCCCCAGCGATGATCCCCAGCAATGGTTTATGGTCAGTTACAATGGTGAAAACCCGGCTGTACACGTACTCATGAAATCTTTTAACAGCTGATACAATCGCCAGGGCTTCTTTATCGATCTGGCTGTAATTTCGCTCGGTTTTCGAGAGCGTCTTTGAGAAGTAAGCAACAGGGGCTTCGTTACCATTAGGTAACATATGGCTCAAAATGGCGCCCACTCCAAAAGGCGATGCATCACATGTAATGTTTATTGGCAAAGTCTCATTGTACTGCATTAGTACGGCGTCCGAAGTCAGTAGTTTTTTCACATTACGGAACACCTGCTCTTCTCTGTGACCCCACACCCAAATCGATTTTTTATCTAATAGACAATGTAAAGGTTCAGCGACAGTTGTCTTGTGCAGCAAGAATACATTATAAAAATTGATGAGGCCTAAGAACGCCTGGAGGTCGGTCTTGTTCTGAGGTCTGGGAGCATTTTTTATTGCTCTTAATCTGCTATCGGTAGGGTGAATACCTGACTGTCAATTAAGTACCCTAAGAATTCAACATGATCGGTATACAGTTTGCACTTATTTCTTTTGACTTTCAAGCCTACTTCCTGGAATTTTCGTAATACCAGTCTTAAATGCTCCCGTAAGATTTTTGGAGTGAGGGCGGCAATGAGCATATCATCAAAATAGGGGACAACGCCCTTGATACTCTGCAATAGTCTCTCCATTAGGCTCTGAAAGATCCCCGGGGCCACACTGACTCTGAATTGAAGCGTCAATCAGGCTGATAAGCCTGAGCTAAGTCTAGTTTAGCAAAGACTTTTCCGCCCCCTAGGGAATGGAGGAGGTGTTGTACCACCGGCACCGGATATGGGTTCTGTTGCAGGGTGTGGTTTAGGGTGGCTCGGTAGTCCCCATAAATTCTAATGGAGCTGTCCGGCTTAATTGGTGTCACAATCGGCATTTCCCATGGGGAGTGGTCAGTTGGCTTTAACACTCCCTGGGCAATCGACTTATCAAGCTGCTCATCAATTTTTGGCTTTAGAGTGAACGGAACTCAACGAGGCTTTAGGCGGATGGGAGATATCTTTGGGTTAAGGCTAAAGGATATCGGGGTCCCCTTGTACTCACCTAGCTTTTCCTCGAAGACATCCCTGAATTCATGGGCAAGGTCTTCCTCCCAGTCACTGCCGCTGATTCAGATAATGCCAGCCACTTCAATGCCGAGTGGTGTGAACCATTGCAGGCCTAACAGACTAGGCCGGTGCTTATCGATCACCGTCAGGGGTAAGTACGCCATGTGGTTCTTGAATGCAACCTGGACTTGACTGGATCCTGTGACTGGAATTCGGTTCCCCTGGTAGTCCTTTAACACGAGCCGTTGGAATTGAAGGTCTTGGCGCCGGATAGTGGGGATGAGTTGCTTGAGGGTCTTCCATGAAACCATTGAAAGAGACGATCCCGAGTCAACTTCCATTTGGCAGGGCCGATTTTCAATGTTCACATTGACCCGAATTTTCTTAGCGTCTAGTGAAGAGGCATGGCTAATAGTGAGTGTTTGGTGGGCCTCTTCCCATCTCGCTAGACGATTCACGGGTCGGTTTCTGTAGGAGTGGTTTACTGGTTCTCGCCTTACAGGGCGATTCCCTGTTGATTGGTGGAGGTTGGTTCCTTTCGAGGTCTGGCTGGGTCCGAGGAGGCTTCTGCAGACCCGTCCGATGTGGCCTCGTTTCCCGCACTCGTGGCAGAGCGTGTCGCGGAATTTGCAGTCGGAGTGGTAATGATTGGCCCCGCAGCCAGCGCACGGTTGCTGGGACTTTGGGTAACGGTCCCGATCAGACCACAGGCAATGGACCTCTTCTTCGTCGCTGTCTGACGATGAAAAGAGGTCCTCATGGTGGGCCGTCTTTAGCTGCCCTTCTGTGTTAGGTGAAACTTTGCCAGCCGGTGGGTGTGCTGGAGCGTGATTTCGGCGTAGTTGGGCAGCCGACTTCTTGGTTGCCTCCACTGCTGTAGCTTCAGCTATGACTTCTTTAAGGGTGATGTCGCCCTTTGCCATTATTTTGCTCTGTACGTTTAGAGCATCTAGCCCGAGGACTACTCGGTCTCTCAAGGCCTCTTCTAGGTCGGTGAAATCGCAAAGGCCTCCCAAGTTCCGGAGGTCTGCAACGAAATCGGCGACACTTTCTCCTTTCCGCTGGTTTCTTTGATAGAACTCGTGTTGTCTTACGAGCTTTGGAACGGTTGGTGCATAGTGGGCCCTCAGCAGTGGTTTGAGGATGTCCCAGTCCATGGTCTTTGCTTCCACCAGTTTCGCTAATGCCTTAGCCATTTTGAATACCGTCGGGCCGCAGTGCGTTAGGAATACCGTCCGTTTCTTTCCGGGTGTCGCATCCTTCAGATTATCCGTTTCCAAAAACATTTGAAAATGATCCATGTAGGACTCCCAGTCCTCTTGAACTGGATCGAACGGAGCGGGTGGTACTATGCCGCCTGACATGGTTCCGCTGTTGTGCACTTCAGCCACGTGCTTAGTTGTCTTAGTTGTCTCTGATGTCATCCAATCCCATCCTTGTTGCCAGTGTTAGGTCTGGAGCATGGGTGCAAATGATGGAGATGAGCTGGTAGAAACAGTGAACTTCAAACTCTTTATTTACATATTGTGACAGCTCAAACTGGAGGGCTGCTATAGCCTTCCTTATATAGGCAACTTATTAACTCTTCAACCAATAGCAAACCTGGAGCGCTAGCTCCATTAACCAATGGGAATGGCCTGTTAATGGCCAATCAGATGCTCCTGAACGGACCAATCCGATCCTGCCATTAACAGCCAATCAGAAGTGCAGGGCCAGAACCCTGCACTTGACTTCAAGCTCAAGATAACTTTATTGGTATTATTCATTCACAACACCTAGAATGCTAATAGGGAGGTTAAAGATGGTTTTAGGGCCCACTGAGGACGGAAAGGAATCCATACTGCAGGATTTGTATTTCTTTGCTTTGCCTTCTGTGAGAAAAAGGTAGCGTTACAGGAAAAGACATGGTTGATCAACAAGCCTGAGCATGTACAGCTTCCAACACGCTCTAATCAGATTAGTTGGAAACATAAAAGTGGAGGGATAGCTCAAGGATCAGGCCAGGGCTTTTGCCTATGGGTAGTAGGGCTCATGGAGAGCCAATAGAAATGGATTCTTGGCTTGCAGTTCTCTTCCTGTCTCTTTGACCAAGAGTCTTTACTTTACTGACACAAGAGAACATTTGTAACTCAAGGTTGAATGATGATTGTTAACCAAACTAGGTAACATCATCAGTACAGTCAAACAATAAACAACATCCTAATCAAGAAATTACCAAGAACTCCCAACCACCAACACTGACAGGGCAAGCCTGTTGTAGGTAAACACAGAGCAAACCCCACTTTTTTCTACCATTCATGATGTTACTCAGGTGGATAATGAAATGTCTGCAAAAAAACAACCAAGCTCAGAGAGCACCAAGGATGCCAGAGACTTGTCTTTGGGTACTCAAAGCTGAAGGCTGTTTTGGCTTCTACCGAGCAGTTAATATGAAACTGTTTTTAATCTTTTCATTTAATAGGAGATTGGTACAAGGGTTAAAAAAAATCACTCCATACTTATTTCTTACCTGTATTTCCTTTACAGATTAAAATGCCCCAAATTACCATTGAATAAAATAGAATAGAATACTTTTATTGGCCAAGTGTGATTGGACACACAAGGAATTTGTCTTGGTATAAATACTCTCAATATACATAAAGAAAAGGTACATTCATTACGAATCAAAAATCATAACGTACAACACTTAATGATAGTCATCGGGTACAATCAACAATCAAATCATTGTAAATCATGATTATCTTAAGGCACCCACATAACCAAATCCAATTTTAAGATTTTTTTTGCAGGGGTCATTAAACGATGTCACGATTATTAAGTAAATCTAAGTATTTCTGCTGGCATTTTTGCTGGAAATTGGCTAAAAAGTTTGGAAATTAGCAAAAAAACATTGAACATTGCCATCATGGTTATTATAACCAGTCATAAAGCTGAAGTGGTTGCCAAGCCACTCAAATTGACCACAAGTGTGCAGCTGTCAGAACTCTGAAACTTTTGGGTTGTAACTTCAAATAGTCACTAAGAGACCAGTCACTAAGCAAATACCATCTTTCACCCAGGACCCACCAGGAAACATAGTCTTGGCTTTCCTTCTCCCCAAACTTCCAAGCCTCCCTGCTGATGTTATCTAGTTGGATAATGAAATAGCTGCAAGGAAACAACCAAACTCAGAGAGCACTAAGGTCTCCATAGTTCAGCCCTCAGCTATGGGTATTTTCTTCTGTTGGATCCAAGTCTTCCTTTAGAACTCTGCATTTCTCACACGCAAGTCCAGCCTTCTTTTCCTCCTTCTGTTGTCCCCATCCAAGGGGCAGCAAGTCTTGTTTACTCTTCTAAGCAAGAGAACATCTGGAGCAATTCCGTACTTAATTACCACACTTGTCAACAGCATCACTACGGAGACAGAAGAGAGAGAGAAAGCCCGCTGAGAGATAAACAGATTAGTGGGAGATGGAGAGCAGAAAAATAATGGGAAAAGGGGAGGATGGCAGCACCTGCTATCAAAAGTCATTTTAGCCCAGATGTTATTCTCTTCTGGCACTGGGTGAAAAATTCCAACACCTAGTGCCTCTCTCTGAACTAGAAATATCTTCAAAGAAAGATTTAGGCCTCAATGCATGAAATTTTCAGGAGCTGGGAGCAGAATTTTTGCATTCTAAGGAAATTATAGGAGTTATAAGTAGTCCTTGATTTACAACCATTCGTTTAGTTATCTTTCAAAGTTACAAAGGCCCTGAAAAATGTCACATGACTATGTAACAGGAAACCCTATATCATTTCAGACAAATAGTTATCTAGTCTCTTCTTAAAAATTTCCAGTGTTGGAGCATTCACTACTTCTGAAAGCAAGTTGTTCCACTGATTAATTGTTCTATCTGTCAGGAAATTTCTTTTTTCTTCTAGGTTGCTTCTCTCCTTGATTAATCTCCACCCATTAGTTCTTGTCTTGCCTTCAGGTGCTTTGGAGAATAGGTTGGCTCCCCTCTTCTTTGTGGCAATTATCCTGTCACTCCACCCTGCTATTATGCCACTCCAATCCTTCTTTTTATTAAACTAGACATATCCAATTCCAGCAACTGTTCTTTATATGTTTTATTTATGTTTTTATATGTTTAAAGTCCTAGACTTTCTCCAATAAGTATTGGGTTATCTTTTCTGTGGTGAAGAAATCATATTCACTCCAACATGACATATAAATTTAATAATAAAATAAATAAATAGATTCACATTTTTAAAAATAAGTTTTCATTTAGAAGCCGAATTTCTTCAGGCCATCATTCCTACATCTTAGAAGTGGTTTCTTCTACACTCTTGCTATCTATCTCTGCCTTTATTTTAGTCTCACATTTGTTTCCTTGTTATGCCTCCAGCATATGGTTTGTTTGGAAATTGACTTGATAGCTTATGACCCGACAAAGCATCCATATTCCTATTATACCTTACTTTGGAAAAAAAAGATGCATTCTGAGAAGCCAGACACCATTTTGTAACATTCTAAGGTAAGAGAAATACCTAGAAGAATCCAGCTTCATCTGTGACAAATATTCTTCTGAAGACAAAATCTATATCCCATGCACAGCATCGCTGTTTCACCCTATGTTATTCTTTAATAAAATATCAAGATTTATATTTGTGGCCTGGCGTATTCAAGGATAAGAGGGTTTAACTGCATGTCGAACTACACATGGGGTAACATGTAGTGAGAACAGAACACTTCCATTCTATCATATGCAAAGCTCTCTGCCTCCACCATTTCACTTCTAGACTAACTTACCTAACTTACTTCTCCCCTTCATAAATACTCAGGTAGCCATTTATAGCCTGCATCTTGGGAAGCCCAAGCACTTTAGGTGATAATATGCAATAAGATATGAGGGGTTGCAGTTAGAGATGGTATTCAGCAGGTTCTGACCAGTTCTGGAGAACTGGTAGAGGAAATTTTGAGTAGTTCGGAGAACCGCAAATACCACCCCTGACTGGAGATTTTACAGTATCCTTCCCCTGCCACAACCACCAAGACACATCCATAGAACCGGTAGTTAAAAAAAAAAAATGAATCCCACCATTGGTTGCTGTGTCTTAGCCATGAAGATGTTGGGCTTGTCAGCCAGAAGATTGGCAGTTTGAGACCCAAGCATTGTGTGACGGATGAGGTCCCATTCGTGCCCTGCTCCTGCCAATCTAGGATTTTGAAAGCATACAAATGCAAGTAGATAAATAGGTATTATTTTGGTGGAAAGGTAACAGCATTCTGTGCACTTTGCAAACAGTCAGGCTGGCCACATGACCATGGAAGTGAAGGGCTGCTAAAACGAAGCAAGGCTATGGCATGCACTTGGAAGAAAACCTGGGTGCCTGTAATTGTGGAGCCTGTCAGGCAAGAACAAAATATGAGAATATGCATGTGTAGCACTTGTATTAATTCTATGTGGTTAGAGGACTGATAATAGTAACAAAGACATCCTACATACCTCAACTAGAAGTTAGGAATAGGGATGGCCTGGAGCAAATACAATGTATGTTAGATAACTCCTGGAGCATTCATTAGCCAAGGCTCAGGAATAGGGATGGCTAGAGAGCAATAGGACAATTGTTATATCATTATTAAAATGTTTATTAGAAGATTTGTTTTATATATCCCACCTTTTGCTTTAGTGAAAAAGTACAAAAGTGTTCTCAGGAGTGGGATTCAAAAATCCCAGCAACTGGTTCACTGCCCGGTTACTGGGTAGGCATTGCCATGGTGGGTGTGGCCTACTGGAGCTTCTGGGGGAGGGGGCTTTTTTGCCTTCCTAAGGGTCCAGAGGTCCCCCAGGCCTCTGGGACAGCAAAAATGGTTCCAGAAACAGGCCTGTCTCCAGACTTTCAGAAGGCTCATTTTTCCCCCTCCCAGAACTTCCTGCCCTCATAAAAGTCACAAACATCTGCCAAAAATAGGTGGCTTGGTGAATTATTACTCTTGTCACAGAATGCAATCCTGGCAGATGGAACAAAAAGAAAAACTTTATGCAATGAAGTTTTATCTATCTTTCTCTCTCCCACCCCCCACCCGTGTGTGTGTGTGTGTGTGTGTGTGTGTTTGTGTGTGTGTAGCCAGGACTCCTGAATTCTCCAGAAGAAAGGAACATGGCAGAGAGTTCAATGAACATTGTGCCTGGAAAATCGAGGATCCTGCTAGTGCAAAATAGGAAATGACATCATAGCAACTGCTGCCACTTGCCCTATAAGCTTCTGACACTGAAGAGTGTGATAGAGGCATCAGAACCATGAATGATCATCCAAGGACTTTCAGATCAGAGCATTTCTGTATTTATCCTAAGTTCATGTACAAAAGAGCCAGTTTGCTAGCTTATAGAAGCCAAGAGACAATGAGTATTAGACCTACATTAAGCATGAAAGCCAATTGGGTGACTGTGGGCCAATCCCCAGAGACTGTGAGTTCTTGTCCAGGGGTCATCAAACTTTCAGACCATTAAATTTCATAATTTTAAAACTCATGGACCATTAATATGATCTGCCTAATGACCAGCTGGGTGAATGTGGCTAGATAGTCATGTGACTGGGTTGGTGTGGCCAACTCGATTTCACTCATGTCAAAGGGACGTCTTCCCTCCCTGCCCAGGCTTCTTAGGGCTTCAACAGGAAGCAATTGTTGGAGCTAAGCAGCCATCCTGAGGAAGAGTTGGCAAAATAGCTGGCTCCAATCAAATTGGATCTGACCAAGAAGGAGGCTTAGCAGAAGCACTTCACTGAGGACTACAAGCATAGGCTTTCCAAGCAGAGGGAAAACCTGTGGAAGTGCAAGGCCAGGTACTGGCGCCTGGAAGCTCAGTAGGCTGAGTTGGTCAGCCAGTTCCAGGCCATGATGCAGTCCAGGGCTGGGATTCAATATTTTTAACAATCAGTTCTGTGGGCATGGCTTAGTTGATGGGCATGGCTTGGTGGTCATGTAACTGGATGGACGTGGTTTGTGACTGGGTCATGTGACTGGGTGGACATCATGTGACTGGGTGGATGTGACTATATATCATCTATCCATTAAATGTTATTGCCTGGGCATGGCCAACTCAATATCACCCACATCGAAGCACGCATCTCCTCGCCTGGCCTCTCATGACTGTGGGGATGCTGCAACAGTTGTAAGTGTGAAAAATGGTCATAAGTCACTTTTTTCAGTGCCACTGTAACTTTGAATGATCACTCCACACAAGCAAAGTACTAGCAAAAGAGGGAAAGAAAACTCCAGAGAGGCTCCTGAGACAGGAAGTCTAGTCCTGCCAAGAATGTAATAAGGGTTAACGGAGAGGCAGTTTCTGAAAGCAACACCAGAATGTTTCCTTCCTGCCTTCCTTACAGGATTAGGCCAGTAATTTCTTCTAACAACTGGTTCTCTGAACTGCTTAGAATGTTAACAACCGGTTCTAGCGAATAGGGGCGAACTGGTAGAATCCCACTCATGATGCAGTCCCACTGGAACAAGGCTCTCTGGCTCTTCACCACCAGTGGCACTTTGGTCAAGCCTTCACCCAAAGCCCCAGCCAGGAGGCTGAAGCAGACCCCAAGTTGGAATTGCTGCCCCCCTCTGCCCCACACAAAAAGACCCCGAAGGGGGAGACTCTCTGCAGCAACACAAACATTCATTGCACATATCCAGCCCAGGTGCTGTAATTTGATTTAGTTCAATATAAAAAATTCAAATAATTTTTCTGCAGATCACCAAAATTTTCTCGTGGACCACCAGTGGTCCAGGGACCACCAGTTGGTGACCACTGTTCTAGTCCCATTTTAGGCATGAAAGCCAGCTGGATGACTTTCATGCTTAAATCCATCTCACAAGGTAGTTGTTATGAGGAAAATAGGAGGTGGAAAGAGTATGACATATGTTTGCCATCTTGAGTTTCTGTATTTATAAAATAAAATTATTTGCATTTAAAGGCAAGATAAGGCATATTATAAACAGCATAGATGCATCCATAGCAAAAAAAGGGGGGGGGGGAGAAGGCAAATACTAGATTCAATGCATAAGTATCACATGGCCTTGCGAGTGAAGATACTGAATTAAAAGTGTGTCTTTATCCATGAATGTCATAATGAATGAGTGCTAGGATGGTGTATGTGTGTGAGAGAGAGAAAGGAGAAAGAAGCAGAATGACAGATGGGCTTGCTCTGGTATATCTATATGACAGAATTATCTTCTATGTTTTAGAATTTGTAAGATGCCTGTGTGGGTGTATATTCATGTGACAGAGAAAGAGAGGGAAGCATGTGAGCATTTTGTTCTGTTTGACTATGGAGCATTTAACGTGCCTCCCTAAATTGTGTGTCTGTCATAGTTGTGTGGCATATATTATGTTTGCATCACTATTCATAAGAAATATATTTTTGCACAATTATTAATTAGTACTGTTCTTCTCCTTGTTCAGAAGATAGTTATGTTAATCTATTGCAGTAAAGAAAAATAAGTTTTTGGACCTTAATGATTTACAAATATATCATTGCCTACAGTAATCCATATATAGGCTGTCAATCATTTGGAAGCCTGCACTCACAAACAAAAAAATCTCCACACCACAAGCCAGGCAAACACCTGGGCACAAACAGATCCCCCCTGATACCTCCAGCTCAAACACACCCCAACCAGGCACCCAGATGAAACCCAGCTTCCTAACGAATGATAGCCGTCCATTTACCCGAAGCCAAGCTGCACTAAAGGCCTCCAATAAAGTAACACAATGTTGCCAGCCAATCAAGATACAAAAAGAGCCCCCCCCCAAAAAAAACAGACAGAAGATACTAGTAGCAGAACACAGCAAACTCCAAGACCAATAAACACAGACCAAGACTCTCAACCAATCAGGAGGAAGAAAAAACCATTCTGACACAGCAATAGGCTGCCCCAAATTTAAATCTGAAACCACTGTAAAAGTCTGACTCACAAACACCATACAGAAGCCTGATGATGGCAGATGAGATTCTGCTGAAACGTTGCTAAAACTTTAAAAGCACCACGTGGGAAAATACCCGAACAAAGCTGAATGCCAGACATGTAAGTACCCGCGAAAACTTAAGAAAACAAATATATATATATATATATATATATATATATATATATATATATATATATATATATATATTCATTCTTAAGTTTTCGCGGGTACTTACATGCATGGTATTCAGCTTTGTTCGGGTATTTTCCCACGTCATTATAGTTGTGCTTTTAATTAAGTCTATCAATTTGTTTCGAAGACAGATCTACTCCAAGACTCCACAAACAAACCCATAAACATGGATCCAACCACATATCTGGAAAAAATAACCAAGAAGAAAATTATAACCAGCCACATGAGCAAAGAGATCCAATAGATGATCATCCCAAGAGAAAAATCTTCCAAATGCCCCAAACTATATAGCCTCCCAAAAATACACAATGAAGGCATACCTCTCAGACCCATAGTCAGCTCCAGAGGAGCACCACTACAAAACCTAGCTAAACACTTAGCAAAACAGCTACAGCCCCATGCTGAAACAGCAGCTTCACATGTACAAAACTCATACCACTTCTTGGAAATGATCAAAGATCTACACATGGAACAAGAAGATCTGCTTGTAAGTTTTGATGTGGTTTCACTATTCACACAAGTCCCAATAAAAGAAACTCTTGAAATCATCAAAAATAAATACCAACCAGCTAAACATCTCATGGAACTAGCGGAACACTGCTTAACCAACACATATTTCATATACGAAGGACAAAGATACAAGCAAATTGAAGGAGCCCCTGTGGGATCACCACTGTCACCCATCATTGCAAACTTGTTCATGGAAGAATTCGAATCCAGAGCCCTGGCTAATGACACCCACAAACCCAAACTATGGTTAAGATACATCGATGACACATTTGTGATTTGGCCCCATGGAAAAGAAAACCTAAACAATTTCCTAACACACCTAAACAGCACACACCCCAAAATCAAGTTCACCATGGAAATGGAAACAAACAAACAACTACCATTCCTAGATGTACTAATCTACAAAAAAATAATGGCACACTAGGACACACCGTATACCAGAAGAAAACACACACTAACCGCTACTTCAATGCCCAATCCCACCACCACCCAGCACAGATAAACTCCGTGGCTAAAACACTAATTACTAGAACCAAACGCCTGGCAGACAAGACACACATTAAGACTGAACTATGCACCCTGACTAAAGTACTGACAGCCTCCACAAAAGCAAAATCACCGGCTTGATCCACAAAAACACACTGAGACATAATAGAGACCCAGAAGATGAACAGACCTATGGAACAGCTGTCCTGCCCTACATAAGAGGTACTACAGACAAAATCAGTAAGATTCTATACAGACACCACATCAAGACTGCCTTCAAAACAGACAGAAAAATAGCAGCCATCCTTAGAAACCCCAAAGATAAAATTGACCTGGAAAACCAAGGCATATACAAAGTCCCCTGTGCATCATGTCCGGCCACATACATTGGACAGACGAATAGAAGAATAAGGATGAACACAAAAATGCAGTCAAAAAGCTGGAACACACTTCCTCACCAGTCCAACACATGGAAGCCACAGGTCATAGCATCAACTTCAATGGCACCAAAACCCTAGCCACTATAGAAAACCCCAGCCACAGAATCATCAGAGAAGCCATAGAGATTGAAAAAAGACCAGAAAGCATGAACAGAAGAGATGATTCCACCAGACTGTCAATCATTTGGAAGGCTGAACTCACAAACAAAAAAATCTCCACACCACAAGCCAGGCAAACACCTGGGCACAAACAGATCCCCCATGATACCTCCAGCTCAAACACACCCCAACCAGGCACCCAGATGAAACCTAGCTTCCTAAATAATGACAGCCATCCATTTACCCGGAGCCAAGCTGCACTAAAGGCCTCCGATAAAGTAACACAATGTTACCAGCCAATCAAGATACAAAAAGAGCAAAAAAACAGACAGAAGATATTAGAAACACCAATCAAGCAGAACACAGCAAACTCCAAGACCAATAAACACAGACCAAGACTAACCAATCAGGATGAAGAAAAAACCATTCTGGCACAGTAATAGGCTGCCCCAAATTTAAATCTGAAACCACTGTAAAAGTCTGACTCACAGATGAACACTATACAGAAGCCTGATTATGGCAGATGAGATTCTGCCGAAACATTGCTACAACTTTAAAAGCACAACTATAATGACGTGGGAAAATACCTGAATAAAGCTGAATGCCATACCTGTAAGTACCCGCGAAAACTTAAGAAAACACACATATATATATATTGAAAACCTTGGCTGGAGCATAAAGTTTTGTTTGTTTGGAAAAATCAGATGGCCCTACTTTTTGTTTGCAGTATTTCTTTATCACCCACCTCAAACCAGTTCACAAATATTTATTTGGTAGATAAGGCAAAATAAAAGCAGAAATATCAGTGTGAAATTTTAAACAGAGATCCAAAAGTAGAATAAAATCAGAAAAATGTAACCACCATACTCCATATAATCAGTGTTTCTCAACCATAGCAACTTAAAGATATCTGGACTTCAACTTCCAGAAATCCCCAGCCAGCATGCCAGCTGTGGAATTCTGGGAGTTGAAGTCCAGACAACTTCAAGTCATTAGGATTGAAAAACAATGCATATAATATATGAGTTACTATGGTTAAAAAGATCTTCATCTGACATTTACCATAAAGTAAATGTCAGGTGTTGTGGGCCGAGCTGTGTGAAATACATTACTATAATTTATACCCAATATATGATTGGGATTAATGGAGTTGAAGTCCAATCTAGAAGACAATGAAATGAAGAAAGCTGGTATTGTCATAGAAAAATTAACTTGTTCAGTTTACAGAACATCTTACCCACCTCTTTTTTCGAGCATTTCTCCCGTCTCATAGCCTTAAAATCAACACAATCAGCCTGTAATGTGATCAACGTGAGTGAGAGGGAACACAACTATTAGATGGTCAGACATGACCTTTAATTAAGTATTCTCAAAGGCTAATCAAATCGTGATCTTCTGGGAAGGGAATATGGGGGTGTTTTTTCATGCTTTGATGAAGGAGACTGGGACTTCAAGAGGCAAATGGCCTGGAAGTGCTAGGATTAAGAAATGGAAATCAAATTAGTCATAAAGAATATGAATACAAAATAGAGAGAGGGAGGGAGGGAAGGAAGGAAGGAAGGAAGGAAGGAAGGAAGGAAGGAAGGAAGGAAGGAAGGAAGGAAGGAAGGAAGGAAGGAAGGAAGGAAGGAAGGCCATGAATCCAACATTCCTGAATGTGGAAATTTGATTTATTTCTAAACTATTGCTCCTCTTAGCCCAATATTGGCAGTAGTTGCCCCAAATCTTGGAAGGATGCTAACCAATTCTGTCTGGAGATGGGGGTTAAGAGGGCAGGTTTAAACCTGGGAAAGTTTCATACAAGCCACTGGCACTCTCATTTTTGTTTTGGAGAAGCAAAAAAAATATTAATGCTTCCATTGTGCTATCCCTTTGCTCCCACTAATATTGTGAAAAATCTAAGCAAATATTAAAAGCGAGAGGGCCAGAATCAAGTGAGAAATGGTAATACCTGTTGTATGTTATTTATTGGCCTATCTATAATCGACTTACTTCAGATGAGAATAATATAGAGGAGGGACCCTGTTGTTCGTATTGCTAAATAATTAGAAGTTGTACAGTGTGCTGTGAATCAGTCAGAAAACTCAACAAACACAGAGAACAAATGGGAGTTTGTCAAAGGAATTAATCAGGAGAATTATAATTTTTCATTATAAATGAAAAGCTCATAGTTAGCTAACGTGAGAGGTTGTGAAAAAAAGGAAAGAAAGACCTTCTACTGGGTTTAAGAGGTTTAAGAAACAAGAGTGAAGATGAACAGTTAGGAATCTGATATATTGTCTATATATATATGTCATGAAACTAGAATTGATAGTTTATTATGCTCAGATTTTAACCTTTAACCTTAATTTTAACCTTCAACGAAAAGGAATTTAACATATGACAAGGAATATAACATAACATTATTCTCCATAATATAAGGATCTTCCTTTTTTAAAAAATACTCCTCCTTAGTGACCACAGCGGAGGACCAGCAATTCAGTCATTAAGTGAAACCATGACTGTGCTTATGATCTTACTTACCTTTGCTTTACAGACCTATGAAGATTGTAAATAGGAGAATTGGTCTTACTTTTCATCACAATTGTAACTGTGAATAGCTGCTAAACAAGGCAGTTGCTAAATGAGGACTCCCTGAATCAACCTCTTCACACACACGCCTCTTTTTAAATAAAATAACCTATTCATGCAACATTCAAATACAGGTAGTCCTTGCTTAGCAACCATTCATTAAGCAGCAGAAGTTATAACAATGCTGAGCAAGGGGGACTTACAAGTGGTCCTTGAACTTACGGCCATTGCAATGTCCGTAAAGCGCATGCTCACCGAACTGGTTGTTATGCCGGTAGGATCCCATCCCCCATGCTCATGCAAACACCCACCACGTGTGCAAGTGGAGTTGCAGGCACACATGCTTACCTGCCACTTATAGACCCAGTTCTGAAAGGGCCACAGCCGGGGGACTGAAGAGCCTGACTTAGAGTATTCTCTTTGTGATTTGGGCCCTCCTCATGTGCTGAAGTCTTATATCCAGCAGGAACCTTATAAAATAACGGCCTCCCTTTTATGTTGTGAAAAGCCAGCTGAAAATGAATATTGAGAAACAATTTATCATCCCCTGAACATCCTCCTATATGTGGGCATAAGTCTTCTGAGGTAGCCCGGAAAAGAAGCACACCCTAAAATATTAGCTCTAACTTTATTCTAATGTTACATTAACAGAATTGGCAAGGCTGAAAGTACCTCTCTCCTACCCTCCCTTCACCTTTACAGTCGAAGAAACTAGGGAAGGTCCCTTCTGAGATGATTGCCATCTCCCAATTCCTTCTGCGGATTCAGCTACTGCTTGTCTTGACGATTGTCTAGTCTATGTCTATTCCTCCTGTCTCCTAAAGTCAATCTCACATACCATTACATTGCAAATGACCTTGGGAAACAGGAGAAAAAGCCCTCAGAAGGAGAGGAGGTGTGATACATTTCAGAAGGGATCCTCCCTAGTTTTCTGGAGAATAAAAGGAGAGGAGGGAAGAAAGACTTTCAGTCTTGCAAGAACTATTTTGAAGGACTTGAAGTGAGTTATGAATATCAGAAGTTGCCTTTACTTTAGGGTGGCCTGGTTTAATGCCATCTCTTTTTAGTATTTTCCCCAGATATTCCTTCTTCAATTTTAAAACCACATTTGCTTCTGTTTAATTTAATATTTTGAACCTTTTAGTTTACTTAGATTTAAATTGTTAACTACACTTGTCCTATATGGTTTTCCATTAATACCTGTAAAAAGGTAGTCCTCAACTTTCGATTACAGTTGAGTCCAAAATTTCTGTTGCTAAGCAAGTCATTTGCCTCATTTTATGACCTTTCTTGTCACAGTTATTAAGTTAATAATTGCTGGTGTTAAGTAAGTAACACAGTTGTTAAGAGAATCTGGCTTCCCCATTGACTTTGCTTGTCTGATGATCACATGATCCTGGGACACTGCAACTGTTATGTTTTGAGCATGGGCGAAAAAGAATGGAGACAAGCCTCTGAACGGTGAACTTCAGCTCTTTATTTACATTGTGATTTCTTCAATTCAACAGCAGTAAAACCCGCCTTATATAGGCAAACCCTGTAACGTTTAACCAATAACGAGCTAGGAACGCTAGCTGTTATAACCAATAAGAACTCTCTGTTAAGGGCCAATCGGATTCCCAGGAACGGGCCAATCCGGTCCGGCCGCTTAACAACCAATCAGAAGTACAGGGCCAGAACCCTGCACTTACTCCAAGCTCACACTTTATTAATCTTATTGCATACACAACACCCCTTCCCCCTGGCTTCTTATTTCAGGGCGCAGTTACATAGTCCCTTAGGTAGGACAGTTGTCTTTTTAGTCTCTTTGATTTTCGTTGTATGGGCTGGTTGCAATCATGCTGAGGTAGATCGTTGTTTGGCAGTGGGGCTGTTTCTGGTTCAGAGTTCACTTCTACATCATTGCCCACATTTTCTGCAATTCCCTGAGGTGCAACCGTTTCTCCCTCCGGCTCCGCTTCCTGAGTTTCTATTAAACCGTCGTTTCCTTCGAACTGGTTTCCTAGGAATTCATCTTCTTCCGTACCTGCCCCCCCCTCAGTTTGGTCAAAGGGGATTTGCGGACTGGCCGCTGAAAGCCGCGATTGTAATTGGTCGATATGCCATTTCCAAACTTTATCGTCAAGGCATTGCACAAGGTAGGATACACGTACTACTGTCGCTTCCACCCACAACGGGTCGCCCAATAGGTTTTTTGCATAAACCAGGTCTCCTACCTGGAAGGTGCGACAGAGGCCACTGGATCCTAGTGGTTTCTCCGGTTCATAAGCTGGGTGCAAACGGTCGAGGTGGGAGCGGAGCTTTCATCCCATTAGCAGTTCAGCAGGAGTTTTGTTGGTGATGCTATGTGGGGTGATGTATTGCAAGAAGAGGATTTGATTGACCTTGTCATCAATGTTGTCGTAGTCTACCTTTTGCAAGGTTTTCTTCACAAATTGGACCATGCGTTCTGCTTTGCCATTGGTCGCAGGGTGCGCAGGCGAGGTGAGCGCATGGCGGATGCCGCGGTCAGCAAGGTACTGCTCGAACGCTAGTGCAGTAAATTGTGGGCCGTTATCGGATACCAGGACATCTGGTAATCCATGGATTGCAAATAGTCTGTTTAAAATTTTGATAACCGCCTCGGAGGTCGTAGTCGTCATGCGATGAATTTCGAGCCAATTCAAGTAGGCGTTGACGGTAAGCAGGAAAGTGTGGCCTTTGGTTGGCCCCGCAAAGTCCAGGTGAATTTGGGACCAGGGTCCACGTGGTGTCTTCCATTCAGTAGGCATGGCTTTTGGTGGGGCGTTGCTGACTTCTTGGCATTTGGGACAAGCTTTAACCCATTGTTCGATTTGCTTGTCAATGCCCGGCCACCATGCGTAGCTTCGCGCAAGGGCTTTCATTTGCACGATGCCGGGGTGGCCATCATGCAAAGTTCTCAGTAGCGCTTTTCGGAGCAGTTCTGGGATAACGACTCTATCGCCCCAGATGACACAGCCTTTCTGGGAGAAGAGCTCGGTCTGTTGAGATTTGAATGGTGTGAAGTCATCTGATAACTGGTCCAATGGCCATCCGCGTTGTACCCAGCCTAGGACTCGTGCTAGGGTGTGGTCGCGTTTGGTTTCTCTCGCGATATCTCGGGCGGTCAGTGGCGGCGAGTTGAGTGCCTCGATTTGTAACGTGGTTACCGTTGGTGCCGGATCATCGAGAGTCTCTGGAAGCGGTGCTCGGCTCAATGTGTTGGCGTGGGGAATGGCTTTCCCCGGGCGGTATTGCAGCTGATAGTTATAAGCAGCACAGAATTCTGACCATCGGGTCATCCTAGGGGATTGTTAGGGACAACATTGTTTACCCTAACTGGTTTAGGTAAAATAGTAAATAATGTTATCATAGTTTGTTAGTTAAAGTGTCTGCAACTTTAACTGTAGGACTGTAATTAGGGGAGTGGTTGTGAAAGCACTTTAAAAGAAGCAAGACCACAGCTTGCTCTCTCTCTGGTTTTGATGATCCCTAATTACTGCATGGACTCAACACTGCGTTACTCGAACAGGAGAGAAACAAAGGACTGATTTGTAAGTGAACTGACATAGGATATTCTGCACGGACTTTGCTAACTGAATATCCCTGAATGGACTGACTAAATGATACATGATTATTGGACTGTTATTTTGACTATGCTATGAACTCATAATGGAATAAACTATATTTTTGATAGCACAAGCGTATCTGTTATTTTTACTGTATGTTAATAAACATACAAACTTATATCACTCATTTATCTGTGTGCCTATCTGACTAACGCTGCACATTCTGTTTAGCTTGTCTCCTTAACCCTGGTTGGGGAACTCAGGCTTAACACTGGTTATGGGCCCAGAGGCTGCAAAGTCAGTTTAACTAGGATAAAACAGATTTATGTAAAAGTGAGAGTTTGTGTTGTTATACATTACAGTAAACAGACAGCTGTGTTTTATTAATTATAGTTTTATATCCATATAAGAAAACATGGCACAAGTCAATCTACAAAGTTTGTCCCTTATATCCAAGCTGGATGGAACAAACTATGTATCATGGTCTATGAAATGTAGTCTACTTCTACGAAGAGAAGGTCTGTGGAACATAATTGAAAATCCACCAAACGTAGAGGAATGGGATCTAGAGGATGATGAAGACAGACTAAAGATAGAAGAATTTATGCATAAAAATGAACACGCTATTTGCATAATTGGGTTAACCTTAACTGACCAACAACTTGTTCATATCCATGGAGAACAAACGGCTGTTGGGTGTTGGCAGAAGCTGAAGAGGATTTATGTCCGAGATAACGTTGGTGCTCACATAAATCTTACAAGGAAGCTTTTTAGTATGCATCTCCAAACGAATGGTGATATGCTTAGTCATTTGAAAACTATGCAAAACATTTTTCAAGAACTGCACGAGAAAGAGCTTATTTTCTCTGAACTACATCAAGTTTACATAATTCTATCTTCACTTGATGAAAGTTATGACAACTACGTAACTTCCCTTGAAATATTGCCAAAGGAAAGTTTAACTTTAACTGAAATAACTGGCAGATTGATTGAAGAGGCCAGAAGAAGGCTTGAAAGAGATGAATTAAGGAGGGAGCAACTTCAAAAAGAAGATAATGAATCTCCAACTGCATACGCAATTAAAAAGTGTTTTAATTGTGGAGGAAGAGGACATTTGGCAAGATTTTGTAAAAAAGCAAAGTGCCAGAACGCTGGCCAGAATACTAAAAGTCAGCAAAAGATAAATAAAAGTTTAGAGTTAGCCATGTATACTAATGAAGCTGTAAAAAATAATTTATGGGTGGTTGACAGTGGAGCATCCCACTGTATAACAAATGATAACAAAAATTTTATTAAAATGTCCAAGAGCACACAGCAGATATCATTAGCCAATGTCTGGAAACTGAAAGCTAAAGGTCAAGGTATAACATATTGTTCTTTTATAAAAGAGAATGTAAAAATGTTATATGTACCACAACTTAAGTTTAATTTAATTTCAGTTAGAATTTTGGTTAAACTAGGATATGTAGTTACATTTAAAGGAGATAACTGCATAATTGAAAAAGAAGATAAGAAAATTACTGCATCTTTAAGAGGTGAATTATATCTGTTAAATGATGATGGTTTAAAGGTGACTAACACGGTTTATGATAATAAGAAACCTCATGATGAATGTATTCACTTGTTACATCGAAGGCTAGGGCATTTAAATTTTAAAATGATTAAGAAAACTGTTGAATTATCTAATGGAATAAGTTTGAAACCTTGTAATAAGTATTTGCAATGTAATGCCTGTAATCAAAGTAAGAGCAGGGTCATACCAGCAAATAGAGTTGATGGATTTACTACCGAAGAGCCTTTAGAAGTAGTATTTGCAGATTTAATAGGTCCGAAAAAACCAAGTGTAGGAGGAGCTCGTTACATACTAAGTATAATGGACCATTATACTAGATATGGGTTTTGCTATTTAATGAAAAGCAAAACTGAAACGTATCTAAATCTCTTTAATTGGATAAAATTTGCTGAAAGGAAAACTAAAAAGAAATTAGTAACTCTTATAACAGATAATGGTACAGAATTTACAAATAATAAATTCCAGAATAGACTTAGAATGTTAGGTATTCAACATAAAAAGTCTGCACCATATAGGCCACAACATAATGCATTTATAGAGAGATGAGGCCAAACATTACAATCAATGGCACGAACTATGATGTCTGATTCAGGATTACCTGACAATTTATGGGGAGAAGCAATAATGTGTGGTAATCATATATTAAATAATATTGTTAATTCAACAACAGGTGAATTACCATTCACACTGTGGCATGGTACAAAACCTGATTTAAGTTACATGCACACATTTGGAGCACCAGCATGGGTGCATATCCCCACACAACTCAGACACAAAGAACAGCATAGAGCTAAAAGATTATTTTTTGTAGGATATAAATCTAATCATAGATCTTATAGATTTTGGGAACCAGGAACATCTAGAGTTTACACCAGTGCTAGTGCTAAATTCCTAGAACATGTAGGATGGAATAGATTAGAGCAAGATTTAAATAATGAAGTAATTATTGAACCCTACAAAAGGCAGAAAGAACAGACTAGTTATAAGAAGAATCCAATTAAAGAAGAAGTCCATGAAGAGCAAATAGGACCAGAACTAGAGGAAAAGGTTGATCAGGAAGAGTTAGATAATCAAGAAGAGTTAATAAATGAATATCTAGACGTACTACACGTGTAACTAGACCACCTGATAGATATCAAGCAAGTATAGTTTGCCAAGTAACTAAAGTTCCAAGTAGTGTAGATGAACTTAAGATGTATCCTGCTAAGGAGGATACAGGAGAATTGGCAAAAGGCAATGGAAAAAGAACTAAATTCATTAAAGGTAATGAAAGTATATGAAGATGCTAAATTACCTCCAGGAGAAAAATCCATTGGGTGCAAATGGATATTTAAAGTAAAAACTGGAAATGATGGGACTGTTACCCATAAAGCTAGGTTAGTAGCTCAAGGATTTAATCAAACTGCATCTGATTACGATGAAGTTTTTGCACCAAGTCTTAAAGCAACATCTTTAAGAGCAGCATTAGTGTGGGCAGCTAAGAAAAACTATGTCATTAACCATTTAGATGTAGAAACTGCTTATCTGCATGCACCATTGCAGCACACTATATATTTAAGAAAACCAGTAGGTATAAAAGACAATAAAGTAAATAGTAATGATTGTTGGAAACTCAAAAAGAGTCTTTACGGGTTGAAACAATCTGGTTTTGAGTGGAATCAACATATTGTGAAAGAGTTAAACAATATAGGTTTTAAATCTGGTTTAGCAGATCCATGTGTGTTTAAAAGAGAAAATAATGGAACGGTGTCATTATTGTTATTATTTACAGATGATATTGCTTTTATAACTTAAGACTAATAATGAAGCTAATGAGATTATACCATTATTAGCCAAAAAGATAAAATTAAAGCATTTAGGTGAAATTAAAAAGTATCTAGGATTGACAATTAACAAAACAAAAAATGGATTTAAGATATCTCAAGAAGATAAAATTTGCCAATTAATTAAAACGTTTAAAATGGAACTTTGTAAACCGGCAAAGACTCCAATGAGTCAGGAAGTTTGCCAAACTGATGATCAAAGTCCCAAATTTGATAAGTCTATATATCAATCTTTGATTGGTAGCTTATCATATATAAGCAATTGGTCTAGGCCAGATATAGCTTATAGTGTAAATCAGCTGGCACGTTTTAATTCAGATCCACATCAATGTCATTGGCAATCATTAAAGAGAATTTTAAGATATCTTAAAGGAACAATGAACCATGCATTGTATATAGAACCAAAGGGTGATTTGAGTCTTAGTGCCTGTGCAGATGCAAGTTTTGCAACTGACATAAACACTAGAAAATCAACATCTGGGATGGCTATATTATTTGGTAAGACATTAATAGGGTGGAGGTCAATCAGATAACAGCATATTAGCTTGTCCACGATGGAAGCGGAATTTTCATGTCTGTCATTATTATGCACTGACTTAATTTTGTACAAACAGTTATTATTAGACATGGGTATAACTGTTAAAGATTCCATTATTGTGTACGAGGACAACCAGGCAGCTATACAGTTAGCTACTAGTATTGCTGTAAAAACTAGATCAAAGCATACTGATTTAAGATACTTAAATGTTAGAGAATCTGTAAAGAATGGGCTAATTAAATTGGAATACTGCATGACAGAAGAAAACATTGCAGACCAATTTACAAAAGCTCAAGGAGTAATCAAATTTAAAGAGACTTGTAACAAATATGATTTAAAGATGTAAATAGTTATATTTATTATTATTTCCTAAAAGGGGAGAATGTTAGGGATAACATTGTTTACCCTAACTGGTTTAGGTAAAATAATAAATAATGTTATCATAGTTTGTTAGTTAAAGTGTCTGCAACTTTAACTGTAGGACTGTAATTAGGGGAGTGGTTGTGAAAGCACTTTAAAAGAAGCAAGACCACAGCTTGCTCTCTCTCTGGTTTTGATGATCCCTAATTACTGCATGGACTCAACACTGCGTTACTCGAACAGGAGAGAAACAAAGGACTGATTTGTAAGTGAACTGACATAGGATATTCTGCACAGACTTTGCTAACTGAATATCCCTGAATGGACTGACTGAATGATACATGACTATTGGACTGTTATTTTGACTATGCTATGAACTCATAATGGAATAAACTATATTTTTGATAGCACAAGCGTATCTGTTATTTTTACTGTATGTTAATAAACATACAAACTTATATCACTCATTTATCTGTGTGCCTATCTGATTAACGCTGCACATTCTGTTTAGCTTGTCTCCTTAACCCTGGTTGGGGAACTCAGGCTTAACAGGGATAATATGTAGGGAGTCGGCTTATCTCCGGCTATTATCCCTAACAAAGGTTTGTGGTCAGTCACAATAGTAAAAACCCTACCATACACGTATTCGTGAAATCTTTTCACAGCTGAGACAATTGCGAGGGCTTCTTTATCAATTTGTCCATAGTTCCGCTCCATTTTTGAAAGAGTCTGAAAAATATGCAACAGGGGCTTCGTTCCCATTAGGTAGTACGTGGCTCAAAATGGCGCCCACCCCGAAAGGCGATGCATCACAGGTTATAACAAACGGCAAAGTCTCGTTATCCTGCATGAGTACAGAGTCAGAAGTGAGCAGTTTTTTAACATTTCGGAATGCCTGTTCTTCACGGTAACCCCATAACCAATTTGCTTTTTTATCTAACAATCGGTGTAACGGTTCAGCGACAGTTGCTTTGTGCGGTAAAAATACATTATAAAAATTGATGAGGCCTAGGAACGCCTGGAGATCGGCCTTGTTTCGTGGCCTGGGAGCGTTTTTGATCACTTTTAATTTACTTTCGGTAGAATGAATGCCCTGGCTATCAATCAGGTACCCTAAAAACTCAACACTGTCAGTACACAATTTACATTTGTTTTTTTTAACCTTAAGACCGGACTCTTGGAATTTTTTTAGGACTAATTTTAACCGGTCCTGTAAGATTTTTTTTGTAGGGGCTGCAATTCATACATCGTCAAAATAGGGGACCACGCCCTTAATTCCTTGCAATAACCTTTCCATAAGGCCCTGAAAAATCCCCAGGGCTACACTCACTCCGAATTGCAGCCGGGTACATTTAAACCTCGGTGTATCACAATAGTTTGGGCCTGTGCCGTTTTTTCATCTACTGGTAATTGCTGATATGCCTGAGCTAAATCCAATTTAGCGAAAACTTTCCCGCCCCCCAGGGAATGGAAGAGGTGCTGCACCACCGGAACTGGATACGCGTTCTGCTGCAGGGCGTGGGTCAAAGTGGCCCGGTAGTCCCCACAAATTCGGATTGACCCGTCTGGCTTAATGGGTGTTACAATAGGGGTTTCCCACGGGGAGTGATCGATGGGCTCCAACACCCCCTGAGCTATCAGTTTGTCGAGTTGTTCGTTGATGTTCAATTTTAAGGCAAACGGAACTCGACGGGGCTTTAGGCGAATGGGAGCTATTTTTGGATCTAAGCTGAATGAGATCGGGGTCCCCTTGTACTTGCTTAAGCTGTCCGCGAAGACGTCCCTGAACTCATAGAAAAGGTCTTCCTCCCAGTCACAGCCACCGATTCGGTTTACGCTGGCCACTTCAATGCCGAGTGGTGCAAACCATTGGAGGCCCAGTAGGCTAGGCCTATCTCTATCGATGACCGTTAAAGGTAAGTACGCTGTGTGCTTCTTGAAGGAGACTCGGACTCGGCAGGACCCAACGACAGGAATTCGATTCCCCTGGTAGTCCTTGAGGATGAGGCATTGGAAACGGAGATCTTGGCGTTGAATTGTGGGGATGAGTTGCTTGAGTGTCTTCCAAGACACCATCCAGAGGGACGATCCCGAGTTGACCTCCATGTGGCAAGGCTGGTTCTCGATGGCTACCATGACTCGGATTTTCTTAGTGTCCAAGGCTGAGGCATGACCGATAGTGATAGTATGGTGAGCCTCTTCTCTCTGCAAAGCTCGATTTCTGTAGGAGTGGTTTACTGGCTTTCGCCTTACAGGATGGTTTCCTGTCGATTGGTGATAGTTAGCCCCTTTTGAGGCCTGGCTGGGTCCTGGCAAGCTGTGGCAGGCCCGTCCGATGTGGCCTCATTTCCTGCACTCATGGCAGAGTGCGTCGCGGAATTTGCATTCGAACCTGGCATGTTTGGCTCCACAGCCAGCGCAAGGGCGTAAGGGCTTTGGGTGAGGGTCCCGGTCAGACCTCAGTCGATGGACCCCTTCTTCGTCACTGTCTGATGACAGAGAGAGGTCCTCGTGGTGCGTTGTCGTGAGCTGCCCTTCTGAACTAGGTGAGATTTCGCTAGCCGGTGGTGGTACCAGAGTGCGGTTTCGGTGTAGTTGTGCAGCTGACTTCCTGGTTGCTTCTGCTCAGTAGCATCGGCAATGGTGTCGGCAAGGCTGATGTCGCCTTTCGCCATCAGCTTGCTTTGGACGCCTGGTGCATCTAATCCCAGAACTATGCGATCTCTTAGTGCTTCTTCTAGATTGGTGAATCCGCAGAGGCCTCCCAAATTTCAGAGGTCTGCTATGAAGTCGGCCACGCTTTCTCCCTTTCACTGGCTTCTTTGATAAAACTCATGGTGTCTCATGAGCGTAGGCACGGTCGGGGCATAGTGGTCTCGCAGGATAGGTTCGAGGTCGTCCCAATCCATGGCCTTCACTTCTCAGGGTTTGGCTAGTGCTTTAGCCATCTTAAATACGGTTGGACCGCAATGCGTTAGGAACACCGCCCATTTCTTCCCGGCTGTGGCGTCCTTTAAGTTGTTCATCTCTAGGAACATTTGGAAATGATCCATGTAAGACTCCCAGTCTTCTTGCGTTGGATCGAAAGGAGCGGGTGGTATGATGCCGCCGGACAGGAGCGGGTGGTATGATGTCGTTCCGTTGTTGGCGTCGTCTGTCACGTGCTTGGTGTTCTTCGAAGTTTCGTTGGTTCAGATATCTCCAGATCCCATCCTCGTCGCCAGTGTTATGTTTTGAGCATGGGCGAGAAAGAATGGAGAGAAGCCTCTGAACGGTGAACTTCAGCTCTTTATTTACATTGTGACTTCTTCAATTCAGCAGCAGTAAAACCCGCCTTATATAGGCAAACCCTGTAACGTTTAACCAATAACGAGCTAGGAACGCTAGCTCTTATAACCAATAAGAACTCTCTGTTAAGGGCCAATCGGATTCCCCGGAATGGGTCAATCTGGTCTGGCCACTTAACAGCCAATCAGAAGTGCAGGGCCAGGACCCTACACTTATTCCAAGCTCACACTTTATTAATCTTATTGCATACACAACAGCAACCATCCTAAATATGAACCAGTTGACAAACATCCAAATTTTGATCATGTGACCATGGGACACTACAACTGTCCTAGGTATGAAAATGGTCACAGGTCACTTTTTTCAGGGCCATTGTAACTTTGAATAGTCACTAAACAAATGGTTGTATGTATACCCGCATAAACCTGCAATAGTATGGGAAATAACCCTGGAAATAAGGCAATAATAAAGTAAAATTAGCTCGACTTGTTGTGTTTCCTGTCTGGTCTACTTAGGAAGCTGACAATACTCTTGGTTCCTAAACTGTGTGCTGCAATGCCCTGGGGCACTATGGGGATTCACAGGGGACCAACAGGATAATACAGACATATTCAACATATGTCAGACATTGTGTGAACTATGAGCCTTAAGGGCATGGTGAAAAGAATTACTGAGACATTAAGGCTTCTATAAACTGAGGAAGTCTGGGAATGTCTCATTTATGCCATGGTTTTTGAATTATTTTCCACCATGAGAGACTTCAGAGGCGGAAGACAATCCAAAAGTCACACATTAAATATTTATAGAATCATAGGGCTGGAAGGGACGTTGTGGGTCTTCTGTTTCAACCCCTATCCAAGGCAGGAGTTATTATTCCTTCCAGGATTGTACAGTATATTAGACATGCAGTGGTTTATGCTCTGTTCATCCAGTGGTATGTACTGATATCTTTGTGCTTGCCAATCTTGCTAAATGCTCCACTCATATCAGGTTGTGGTAATTCTCTCTTTGATTATCCTTCTTTAACTTTTTTTTTTTTGAGGGAGGAGTGTTCAGCCAAATTCTCAGGTTTCTATCTTTCTTAGGAACTAGATTCATGAAATGCCAGCAATTGGTCCTTGAATATAACCAATAATTCCTCTTGCTTTCATTTTGTCCAGTTCTACTTTCAGCTTTGTTTTCAATACTACTGGTACATTTTTCATGTGCTACTAGCTGTACATCTTTCCAAAGAGTAATGTCATGAGTTATTGGAAGACACTCAATACCCTGACAAATATCTTCAAATCTGCTTAGCCAGAGAGGCATTTTGTGTACAATAGGTTTATATTGATTGAGTCAGTACAATTGGCTATTTGTACTTTTTTAGATGTTTCAAAGCTCAGCATGGTTCTTTGGGGATATGGTTCTGCTAATGCTCTTATGTGATATGCTGTGAACCATGGACTTTGAAGATCTAGGAAGGAAGCTTATGACCCTGAGGGCTCAAATGTTGTTCTCATCCAATCTTCAATTAACAGAAAAGGATCAAAAAGGGAAATAAAGATGCAGTAAATGAATTACTGGCTACACAAACGGATATCAATAGGAGACATTCAGTTGCTGAGATCATGATCTGAATTATTTAGGTGATGGACTGCTGAAATGTAATGAATTGCAAGAGATTGCAATGATTTGCAGTAATGAATTATAAAAACTAATAATATGTGATTGGCTGAAAAACAGTGAATTTCATTAAGAGTTTCATTAAGAGACCTGGGGGAGGGTCTGGAACAGATTGCTAAGGGACAGTATAGATAGATTGTTTAGAACTGTACAAAAACTAAAGCTTACATTGAAGTGTGTTGTGTATGGATACTAAGAATTATGGGGGGCGGGGGAATTTTAATGCATTTTGAGATCGTGTCAGTAGAGAGTATCCTGGTGGGATGCAAGATATAATATGTTAGCTTGCAAATTAGTCTCTATATTAGAGATCCTAGCTAGTATCAATATTAGCACGATGGGGATGAAACTAAGTGTTAGGTGTATTTCTGGAAAAATGTGTGCCGAAACTTTAAAAAACATTATTAGTGAAGTGTAGTAACTCAATAAATCAATAAAATGAATAGTACATCAGTGATAATAAGTAAGAAACTACTTAACATAGAGCAACTCAAAAACATAATGCAAAATCGGAAGATGTGGAAAGACCTGGTCAACAGAATTGCCAAGAGTCAGATATGACTGAATGGATAACAAAAACATCATCATCATGCATAAGATATCAATTCAAAATGAATGCAATTCTTAAATTTATGATGACATCTTTACCATGTAGAAACGTATTGCTCTCATCTTTCCATTTCCGAGATACAAAGACAACTGAGATACAATGAGCCAGTTTTGTCAAGTGGTTAAAGCACTAATCTAGAAAGCCACTGAGTTTTAGTTCCTCCTTAGACCTGAAAGCCAGCTAGGTGAGCCTGGGCCAATCATTATCTTTCGGCCCAATTCACCTCACAAGTTTGTTGTTGTAGGGAAAATAGGAGGAAGGTATTATGGGTATGTTTGTTGCCTTGAGTTATTTTTTAAAATAATGTAAGTGGAATATAAATAAACAAACAAATACATTTCAAAAATTGATTTAAAACATCCACATATCTTAAATCTATTATTTGGCATCAGGAACACATAGCCAAAATATGTTAGAAATTATTAATTCTGCCTTACTTTTAGTATTTGCTGCTACAGGTTGCACAATACTGTTAAGTACCCTAGTCTACATTGTCTCTATTTTATTTTAAAAAATCTTACATGAAAACCTAAATTGACCAAAGCCATGTTGGGATTAACAGATAATCAGAGTTGGAAGGGACCTTGTCATCTAGTTTAATCCCCTGCCAAACACCATTTCTGACAGGTGGCATCCAGGCTCTTCTTGAAAGTTCCAGTGATGAACCTCCCAAAACTTCTGAAAGCAAGCTGTCCTATTGGTTGATTGCTTTTGTATCAGAAAATTTCTCCTTATTTCCAGATTGAATCTCTCCTTGTTCAGTTTCCATCCATCCTTTCTTGTCTGACCTTCAGGTGCTTTGGAAAATAGCTTGATCCCTTCCTCTCTGTGGCAGCCCCTCAAATATTGGAACACTGCTATCATGTCTCCCCTGGTCCTTCTTTTCATTAGACTAGCCATGCCTAGTTCCTGCAACTGTTCATCATATGTTTTAGACTCCAACCCACTAATCATCTTGGCTCTTGTATGCACTCTTTCTAGAGTCTCAACATTTTTTTATAGTGTGGTGACCAAAACTGGATGCAGTATTCTAGATGTGGTCTTATTAAGGCTTTATAGAGTGGTATTAGTACCTCACTTGATCTTGATCGTATCCCTTTGTTAATGCAGCTTAGGATTGCATTGGCTTTTTTGGCTGCTGCTGCACACTGCTGGCTCATATTTCACTGGTTATCCATTAAGACTCCGAGATCCCTCTCACAGTTACTACTATTAAACCTGGTTTCACCCAGTCTTTATGTGTACTTTTGGTTTTTCTTGCCTAAGTGTAAGACTTTACTTTTCTCTACATTAGATTTCATTTTGTTAGATAGCACCCAGTGTTCAAGTTTGTCAGGATCCATGTGGATCTTGAGCCTATCATCTAGGGTGTTGGCTATTCTTGTCAGCTTAGTATCATCTGCAAATTTGGTAAATTCCCTTCTATTCCCTCATCTAAGTTGTTTATCAAGACATTGCGGCCTGAGATGGAATCTTGGGGTACCCCACTGCTTACTTCCCTCCATGTAGATGTAGTACCATTAAGCCTTAGTGAAGGGATACAACAAAATTATGAGAAACTCACTTCTTCCTGTGCACACTGATCTTCTTCATCTATCAATTGGCAAGCATAAACTGGACATTAATATTTGAACCACTATAAGTCCGTGTATTTGCCATACGTTAAATGAATAAATAAACCATTAAGGACTACTAGTTGAATATGGTTTGTCAGCCAGTTACAAATCCATCTGATGGTGATGCTATCTATCCAACTTTTTTCTAGAAAATAGGTTGTGGTCGACTTTGTTGAATGCCTTGCTGAAGTCTAAGTATATTATTGTTCTGTCCCTAATTTACATACTCGAAATCCCCGCGCTTTGATTGGCTAAAGCGCGGGGATTTCTAATTGGCCAGGCGAGCCGCGCCGATTGGCCCGTTGAAAGTCTCCCGTGATTGGCTCACTCCAAGAGCGGGAGACTTGAAACACTGCCATTGGCCGCGGCCGCTGCGGCGAAAAAGATAAAAGCCGCGGGCTTTTTCCTTTTCGCCGGTTCGGTTCTCAACTTCAAAATAAAGAGCTTTAAACTAAGTCACCGACTCCTGGCGTCTTTTGCGGACACGACACTGGCGACGAGGGTGGGATCCAGACCCTGAACCGAACCCCGTGTCCGACAAGAGCCAGACTTAGCACCGAAATGGCGAAAATCGCACCGCCCGCCCCCTTCAACCCCGCCACCGAGGACTGGGAATCGTTCTCAGACCGTTTCCGCATGTACCTCGAGTGCACCGGAATGAAGCCCGCTAAAACGCGCCGTTTTCCTCACGCATTGCGGAACCGAAGTGTTCCAGATGGCCAAAGCATTGGCCAAGCCGGCCGACGCAACCGCCATGGATTGGGACGTCCTCGAACCTATCCTTCGGCGACATTACGCCCCCGAGGTCCCCATCCTGATCCGGCGCAACGAATTCTACCGGCGGGACCAGAAACCAGGCGAAAAACTGAGCGACTTCGTCGCCGAGCTGCGGCGCCTAGGAGGGCTCTGCGAATTTGATGGCCTGAATAGCCTCCTAAGAGACCGATTCGTACTCGGCCTATGGGACCCTGCGCTCCAGAGCCGGCTTATGGCTAAGGGCGACATCAGCCTAGCAGACGCCCTCACTGCAGCCGCAGCTGCAGAAGCGACCCGCACTTCCGCTGACAGCATGTGAAAACCAGACGCAAAGGGCGGAAACAACAACCCGGCGAGGTCGGCCGACCCAAAAAACGAAACAACCGCACACTACGGCGATTTCCATTCTGCATCCAGCACGTCCGAAGACGAAGAAGACATACATCGAGTCCAGACGGGGCGCGGGGACCAACGGAACCGAAGAGGTCATAGGTCGAGGACCAACTGTGCCGGCTGCGGCGGCGACCACCCCAGATCAGAATGCCGATTTTTTGACTCTATCTGTCGGCATTGTGATAAAAGGGGACACATTGCCCGGGTTTGCCGCCAAAAGAAGACTCGCAGTCCACCCAGATGGGACCAACACGATCGTAAAAGGGAAAGCCCACCGCCCAGGACCAGAGATCGCCAATCGGACAGCCGGTGGGACCGAATCCAGCAACCATCGAGAGGCGGCGACAACCGGCGCAAGGAAGAAACCCACCAGACGGTAACCATCGGCCACGCCATCTCCGACGGCGCCAGAAAGGTACACGTAGAGGTCCATATTGAAGGACGACCATGCAAAATGGAGGTGGACTCTGGGTCCTACCTCTCCATGATTGCATGGCACGAGATAAAACGGTTAGTGCCCACCCTCCATAGGAGAAACATAAACGCCCAAAGACTTATTATAAAAGACTACCAGGGAAACCGCGTCCCGGTAGTGGGCACCAAGAACTTTAATGTGACATATAAGGGCCGCACCGAACAACTCCCACTCACGATCGTCGATCGCGACCGCCCAAGCCTGCTGGGCCTACAATGGTTCGCCCCGCTTGACATCGCCCTCACGGGAGTCAACCACGTCACCGACGACGGCTGGGAACAGCGGCTAGCCCAGGAGTTCCGGGAGGTCTTCGACGGAAGCCTGGGCAAGTACCAGGGACCCCTTATCTCTTTTGATCTAGACCCTAGCGTCCCCCCCAAGCGACTAAAACCTAGGCGGGTACCATTCGCCCTAAAACCTAGGATTGACGAGCAGATTGACAAGCTCGTCAAACAGGGGGTGTTACAGCCTATAGACCATGCCAGATGGGAGACCCCAATAGTGACCCCGGTCAAGCCAGACGGGTCAGTGAGAATTTGTGGGGACTATAAGGCCACCCTAAATGGCGCGCTGCAACAAAGCGCTTACCCCGTCCCAATCGTGCAACACCTACTGCACTCACTGGGAGGGGGCAAGGTCTTTGCCAAGCTCGATCTCGCCCAGGCATACCAACAGTTGCCAGTCGATGAAAAAACAGCGGAAGCCCAGACCATCGTTACACATCGGGGGGCTTTCAAGTGCAACCGACTCCAATTCGGAGTCAGCGTGGCACCAGGCATCTTTCAGAGCCTGATGGAACGTTTGCTGCAGGGCATCAAGGGGGTGGTGCCCTATTTCGATGACGTATTAGTGGCGGCGCCAAACGAAGCCGAATTAGAAAACCGACTCAGAGAGGTCTTAACCAAATTTAAAGAAACGGGACTTAAAGTAAAAAGGGAGAAATGCCAACTGTGCACGGAGCGAGTGGAATTCTTGGGCTACCTTCTAGACCGGCACGGCATTCACCCCACAAGTAAGAAAGTAAAAGCTATCAAAGAGGCCCCCACCCCTAGGTCTAAGACTGAATTACAGGCTTTCTTGGGGTTGCTGAACTTTTATAATGTTTTCCTACCCCAAAAGGCAACGGCGGCGGAGCCTTTGCATAGGCTCCTGGATAAGGCGGCAACCTGGACTTGGGGGAAACGGGAGCAAGCCGCCTTCCAAAAAACCAAAGACCTCCTCACCTCCGACGCCGTCCTGATCCAATTCAGCGAAACCTTGCCCCTGGCCGTCACTTGCGACGCATCACCTTTCGGCGTCGGCGCTGTCCTCAGCCATACCCTTCCTGACGGAAAAGAAGCACCCATCGCATTCTTTTCCAGGACTCTAACCAAGCCAGAGCGGAACTATAGCCAGCTGGACAAAGAAGCCTTGGCTATGGTTGCCGCCGTTAAGCGGTTCCACGAATACCTTTACGGCCGCCCTTTTACCATTGTGACAGACCATAAGCCGTTGCTGGGCATCCTTGCAGGAAATCGAGCCACCCCGAACATTCTGTCTCCCCGGATGACAAGGTGGTCCGAGTTCCTGGCAGCCTACAGCTACGAACTAATACACAAGCCGGGTAAGAAGATTTCGCACGCGGACGCTTTAAGCCGCTCGCCGTTACCAGACTCCGACCCTGACCCAGCACCAACGACAAACACCCTTAACATCGAAAACCTGCCCAACCTGCCCATAACCGCGTCAGACATTGCCCGGGAGACTATTAAAGACAGGCGTCTGGCGCGGGTTTTGCATTGGGTGGAAAAAGGTTGGCCAGAAAGGGACAATGACGAATCCGTTAAGACATTTAAAAACCGCCAAACCGAACTCTCACTGCTTAAGGGGTGTATCTTATGGGGTGACAGGGTGGTCATCCCGGACAGGCTACAAGGGAAGGTTTTAGAAATGTTGCATGAGGGGCATCCTGGCATCGTCAGAACTAAAGCCCTGGCCAGAAGTTACGCTTGGTGGCCAGGGATGGACAAACAGATAGAGGCCTGGGTAGCTAGGTGCCAGCGATGCCAGGAGACTAGACCCAGCCCACCCGCAGCACCCATCCTAGAGTGGGAAACACCGAGGGGGCCCTGGTCCAGAATCCATTTGGACTTTGCCGGTCCCACAAATGGGCATACCTTTCTAATAACAGTTGACGCTTACTCCAACTGGTTGGAGGTAAGCGACATGAAATCTACCACCACGGAGGCCGTAATCAAAAACTTTGCAAACTCTTTGCAACACACGGCCTCCCAGACGTCGTCTCCGACAACGGGCCACAGTTTACTTCCCTCGACTTCGAGAGATTCCTGGCGGAGAGGGGCATCCGCCACGCATTAACAGCACCGGCGCATCCGGCGGCGAATGGTAGGGCGGAACGGATGGTACAATTTACCAAAAAAACCATCCGGAAAATGGACCACGGGGAGATCCAAGACAAAATTAACAGACTCCTCTTTATACAACATATCACCCCGAACACCACTACCAACAAAAGCCCAGCCGAGTTACTAATGGGTAGGAAGCTGAGGTCCCCACTCGACAGGTTACACCCAACATATAACCCGGAGCGGCCCCCAGACTCAAGTTCAAAATACCGAACATTCGCACCCGGAGACCTCGTGTATGCGAAAAACCTGACGGGGGACCCCCTATGGATCCCAGCCGTCATCACCCAAATCACAGGCCCACGCTCATACCGGCTCCAAACCACAGATGGGCGAGCCTGGAAACGACACATTGACCAACTCAGGTCACGTTCGGCAACAGAATCCACCCCCCAAGAAACAAACCAAGGGGGGAGGGAATACCCGAATAAACAAACGCAAGAAAAAATAAACCAGCAGTACTTACCGGAACGCAACCATCGCGATCCCCCACCGGAGAAGAAACACCAAGCCAGCTCAACCGACTCGGAAAGACCAAGCGGGAGCGGCGAGACCCGTAGCTCAACCAACCCGGAAGGCCCAGGTGGGAGCCACGGAGAAAGAACCGGCCCGATCATCCAACCGGTTCGCACAGAAGAGTGAGCGGCCAAAAACTCGACCGCTCCGGTCGAAATCCAGCTTGCAACTTAGTTGCGCAGGTCAAGTAGGACTAGACAGAGCCCCGCCTACCTACGTGACTACGCAACGTAAAGACTGTACCAAGAGGGGAGGGGTGTTCTGTCCCTAATTTACATACTCGAAATCCCCGCGCTTTGATTGGCTAAAGCGCGGGGATTTCTAATTGGCCAGGCGAGCCGCGCCGATTGGCCCGTTGAAAGTCTCCCGTGATTGGCTCACTCCAAGAGCGGGAGACTTGAAATGCTGCCATTGGCTGCGGCCGCCGCGGCGAAAAGGATAAAAGCCGCGGGCTTTTTCCTTTTCGCCGGTTCGGTTCTCAACTTCAAAATAAAGAGCTTTAAACTAAGTCACCGACTCCTGGCATCTTTTGCGGACACGACAATTATGTCTATAGAATTTCGCTGGTCTATGTTGAAAAATGAAATAAGATTGGTTTGGCATGATCTGGTTTTAACAAACTCGTGCTGAGTTATTACTTTACTTGTTTCTAGATGTTGGCAGGTCTGTGTTTTTATTATCTTTTCCAGTATCTTCTTGGGTAGTGATATTAGGCTGATAATAGCATATATCTTTGGAGTTCATCTCATGGTTCCCACTGCATATGGAGAATGCAATTTAGAATATAAGTGATGGAAACAATAAGTTAACTAATGAAGTAAAAACATATTGTTTTTCTGTAATACTGAGGGCAAGGGGAAGAATGTAATATATCTGAATGAAGATGGTTGGTTTCATGGAATGATTGTACAGAAGTGAAAGAGAAGATTTCATTTTGAAGACAAGGATTAAACTGTACATCAGAAAATATGAATTGGTATCATATACTGGTAGTGTCAGAATTTGATAGCAACAATTAGGATTAGAAACAACACTTAAAAAACAAAATTAAGTGCAAGGATTCTAACAAGTATCTTTTTGCTTCTAAATAAACCATTCATATTGCTGACTTCTTATTTTCTCAGAATAGCAGAGTTGGAAGCAAAGGTGGAATTCAGCCAGTTCTGACAGGTTCTGGAGAATTGGTAGTGGACATTTTGAGAACCGGCAAATACCACCTCTGGTTGGCCCCACCCCCATCTATTTGCTGCCTCCCGAGTCCCAGCTGATTGGCTGGGCCTCCTTTTGTTGCCCTGCACAGGAGAACAGAGCTGGAAAGCAGGTTACTGGGGTGGGGAGGGAATGGGGATTTTACAGTTTCCTTCCCCTGCCACCCCCCACCAAGCCAGCCTCACAGAACTGGTAGTAAAAAAAATTGAATACCACCACTGGTTGGAAGGGGCCTTGGAGGTCTTCTAGTCCAATCCACTTCTCAAGCAGGAAGCCCTAAACTATTCCAGACAAATGGCTGTCCAATCTCTTCTTAAAAACTTCCAGTGATAGAGCACCCACAACTTCTGAAGGCAAAGCTGTCCCACTGGTTAATTGTTTTCAGTGTCAGGAAATGTAACCTTAGTTCTAGGTTGCCTCTCTCTTTTATTCATTTCCATCCATTCTATCTTTTTCTTTCATTGTTTCAGTGATGTGGGAGAAATTTTAGCTGTTTCCTTAAGCCAGGCTAATCTGCACATGAATACAACTTAAAGAAAGGTCACTAGCTTAATTTTTAGTAGGATATACACACATGAATAGAGGAGACCATTGGTTGGGGATACAGGTAGTTTTTGCTTAGCAACCACAACTGAGACCAGCGACTTAGTCACTAAATAGTGTGATAGTTAAGCAAAACATCACATGATCAGGATGGACTTACAATGTCATGTCCCATTCAGTTATTAAGTGGGTCACTGAGGCTCAGTACAGCAAATTTATTCAGGCATTCACTAGACTAGACCAAAGAATGAATGAGAAAGGCGAGTATTAGTGTAGAAAAAGAGATCTGGGTTTCAAATAATTGCTTTAAGCAAAAATCTGCTTATATGAACATGTGACAAAGGAATACATCTAAAAGCATGACTGATATGATTGTTTATGATGAAAGACAGAGAACTAGAGAAAAATACAAATTGATAAGAGACTCTAAGTGTGAGACCAATCATTTTTTGCTGGCATGAACCATGGATCTTGGGAAAAAAATAGACATGAAAGAAAAAGAAGAGAGAAAAAGTAAGAATGAAATTAGAATGAATGTAGGAAAACAAAGCACAAGTCATGTACACAACAGTGTTATAGATTAATATACAATCGGAATGAATGAGGAGTGGTTGAGGGGAAAGAGAGGGTGGGAGGGAGTAAAAAGAAATAGGTTTTGGAGTGCTGCAACAGGAGGTGGCATTAAACCGAGGGTGTGGAACTGTGGCCCTTTTATGACTTGTGGACTTCAACTCCCAGAATTCCTGAAATAGCCATACTGGCTCAGGAATTCTGGGAGTTGAAGTCCACAAGACATAAAGGGGCCGTAGTTCCCCACCTCTGTGTTTAAATTAATGGAATATGAAACAGAAGGCTTGGTGGAAAGGTGACATGAAAAGAAGTGAATGGAAAAAAATGCATGTAGCAATGTTTCTCAACCTTGGCAACTTGAAGATGTGTGGACTTCAACTCCCAGAATTCCCCACCTAGCTAAGTGGGGCTAAGAAATCATGGGAGTTGAAGTTCACACATATTCAAACCGCCAAGGTTGAAAAACTCTGGCACATAGGAAAATAATTGCTGCAAACAATCCTTTGTGGATAAGAAAAAGACTTAAAAAGAAAAAGATAATTCCAAAAATATAATCAAAATACAAAAAATGCCGCCCAAAAGCTGCATGGACTTGCCCATGTAAATTGCCAAGAGTCAACTCTGACTTACACACACACAATAGAATATACTTAAGGAAAGTAATAAATGAGTGGAATTAAAAGAGGCAGTGAAAAAGCAGAGCAATTTTGATGAAAATAATCATTTCAGAGGTAGATGAAGAAGCCTAAATAAGGAGTCCGCCAGCAGAGTGAAATTAAAAATAAAAGTAATGGAATGATTGGGAATAACATTGAAGTGAGGAAACGTTGAAAGGAATCTAAATGTGAATGAAAGTGATATGAAGAGGAGCGGAATTGAAATTAATGCTATATGTCTTTGTGTCCAAGAAGAAGGAAAAAAAGGATAAAAAGGAAGGCATAGTTGGTGTAAGAATGCTGAAAAACAATAAGGCTGCAAGTGCGGGTGGTGTTAATTGGAGAAACAGTAAACTATGAATGTGGTCTGCTTATGGTGAGGCTATAGGACATGTTTAATGTATGTGTGAAAATTACATTGGGTACCTAATGATTGGAAGAAAGCCATTATTATTCCCTTATGTAAAGAGAAAACTAACCAGTGTGAATACAGAAACTATAGAGGGATTCAGTGTGCCTGAGAAGGTTAATTCTCTCTTTGACAGAATTCTGATTGAAATGGTGCCAGGGGTGTCAGTGAACAAGCTTTGCAAAGTGCAGTGGGGCTTGCAAACCAGATTTTTGCTCTTCAGCAAGTCGTTGAGAAATGAAAGGATGTGAGAAAGGAATTTACTGCGTGCTTGTTAATTTAGAGAGAGCATATGATAGAGAGAATGAACTGCAGAATGATTTATGTGAATATGATAAAAGTTAATTTCTGAATGCAGTTATGGGGTCTATACCACAGAAGCAATACATGTGTGAGAATAACTGGAATGTGTAACAAATTGCATTGAATAGGGAGAAAGACAAAGTTGACTGATGTTCCCTTGATTCTTTTAATGTATTCATGAATAAAAAATATAAGGAAGGCTTGTGTATCAAAAGAACGAATGTTGGACTGTAGGATACCACAAGGAGTAACTGGAACTGATAATTTAATGTATCAGACCAGGGTTGTTGCTTCTGACTGGGAAATCAGAACGAATAATCACAAATTACACAAAAATAATGAAAAATTCAAAGAAGTAGACAGGTTTGTGAACCGTGTAAAAAATGTACTAAAGATGGGGAAATGGAGAAAGAAATTTTAAGCTATGCAAATGCTAGAAGAAAGGGAATAGAAATATGATATCTGCTCCAAGGAATTAGTGTTTGTGAAAAATAGAGAAAGCATCTCTCCAGAAAAAAAATGTCTCTGCCCATTTTGTAATGTGGGAAGGAAAGCGGGTCTTTTCAGAGAAGCACAAAACGAAGGTACTTAATGACATACTTATGGTAAACCCAAGAAGAGATAAGATCCAGAGTAAATGGATGTGTGGTTGAAATATAAAAGTGGGTAACTAGTGAAAGAAGTACATTACAGTGGCTTGTTCAGGCAGAAATAATGAATAAGGATTGAATTGTAAAACAAGTATATGAAAAGAAAAATGAATAGGCTGAGTGATGGCAGGAGAGGAGGTCATGCTTGAGAGGAGGAAATAAGATCCTGAAAAAAAGGGAAGAATTTTAAATAACAAAAAGCAATTTATAAAGCGCTGTATTGTAAGAATAGAAAGGTATAATTAATTAATTGAATTGGCATAAACTAGCTGTATCTCCTTTTTCTTATGTCATGTTGCTAATTTCTTTCCCTTATTATTTTTTATTTGTTTTCTATCTTCTTTTTTCTACTTCCTCTTTTGTTGCTTCAGGTGTAAAAGGGGAAAGTTTTGGTTCTTGCTCTGGGCAGCAAAACTCATTGTTAACTGTGGTTGTTGTAGTTTACTTTACTTTATTGTCATTGCACCTCGTACAACGAAATTAAATGCCATCTTCAGTGTACATCATACATAAGAAAACTATAAAAATAAAATAAAAACTGTTGTGTATGTACCATAGTTAATAAAGTATGAGCTTGAGGTAAAGTGAAGGGTTCTGGCCCTGAACTTCTGATTGGTGTTAGGCGGCCAGATCGGATTGGTTAGTTCTGAGGAATCCGATTGGCCCTTAACAGAGGATTATTAGTGGTTTAAAGAGCTAGCGTTCATAGCTCGCTATTGGACAATTCTCACAAAGGTTGCCTATATAAGGCAGAGTTCACTGTTATTGTTTTGAGAAGTCACTATGCAATAAAGAGCTGAAAGTTCACATTCAAAGACTGTTTCCATTTACTCCAATCCATGTCCAAGTACTTAACACTGGCGACGAGGATGGGATTTGGAGACGTCTGAACCAAAGAAGCCAGGAAGCAATACCGAGCACGTAAAAGAGACGCCAACAACGGAACCATGTCCAGCGGCATCGTACCACCCGCTCTGTTCGATCCAAACCAAGAGGATTGGGAATCCTACATGGATTGCTTCCAAATGTTTCTTGAGATGAATAATTTGAAGGATGTCACACCAGCAAAAAAGCGGGCACTGTTCCTGATGCACTGCGGCCCAGCTGTATTTAAAATGGCAAAAGCACTCGCCAAACCTTGAGAAGTGAAAGCCATGAGCTGGGACGACCTCGAACCCATCCTGAGAGACCATTACACACCAACCGTGCCTACACTTGTGAGATGCCACGAGTTTTATCAGAGGAACCAGCGAAAAGGAGAGAGCGTGGCCGATTTCGTGGCGGATCTCCGAAATTTAGGGGGCCTCTGCAGGTTCGCCGATTTAGAAGAAGCACTAAGAGATCGAGTAATTCTGGGATTAGATGCACTAGGCATGCAAAGCAAGTTGATGGCAAAAGGCGACATCAGCCTTGCTGACGCCATCGCCGAAGCCACGGCTGCGGAGGCGACCAAAAAGTCGGCTGCACAATTAAGGCAAAGCCACACTCCGGCAACACAAACGACCGGCGAAATCTCACCCAACTCAGAAGGGCAGCTACTAACGACGCACCACGAGGACCTCTCTTCGTCGTCAGACAGCGACGAAGAAGAGGTCCATCGACTGCGGTCCGACCGGGATCCTTGCCCTAAGCCCTTACGCCCTTGCGTTGGCTGTGGAGCAAACCATGCCAGGGCCGAATGCAAATTCTGCGACGCACTCTGCCATGAGTGCGGGAAACGAGGCTACATCAGCCGGGTCTGCCGCAGCTTACCAGGACCCAGCCAGACCTCAAAAGGAGCCAACTATCGCCAATCGACAGGAAACCGTCCTGTGAGGCGAGAACCAGTAAAGCACTCCTACAGAAATCGAGCTTTGCAAAAAGAAGAGGTTCACCATACTATCACTATAGGTCACATCTCAGTTTTGGACACTAAGAAAATTCGAGTCACGGTAGCCATCGAGAATCAGCCTTGCCACATGGAGGTCGATTCGGGATCGTCCCTCTCGATGGTGTCTTGGAAGACACTCAAGCAACTTATCCCCACAATCCAATACCAAGACCTCCAATTTCAACGCCTCATCCTCAAGGACTACCAAGGAAATCGAATCCCCGTGGTCGGGTCCTGCTGAGTCTGAGTCTCCTTCAAAAAGCATACAGCGTACTTACCTCTAATGATCATCGACAGAGATAGGCCTAGTCTATTAGGCCTCCAATGGTTCGCGCCACTCAGCATTGAAGTGGCCGGCGTGAACCGAGTTGGTGGTTGTGAATGGGAGGAAGACCTTAGTTCAGCGACGTCTTCGCGGACCGTTTAGGCGAGTATAAGGGGACCCCAATCTCATTTAGTCTAGATCCAAAAGTAACCCCAATTCGCTTGAAGCCCCGTCGAGTTCCATTCGCTCTTAAAGCTAAGATCGACGAACAACTCGACAAGCTAATTGCTCAAGGGGTGTTGAAACCCATCGATCACTCTCCATGGGAAACCCCTATTGTAACACCCATTAAGCCAGACGGGTCAATCCGAATTTGTGGGGACTACCGGGCCACTTTAAACCACGCCCTACAGCAGAATGCATATCCAGTTCCGGTGGTGCAGCACCGCCTCCATTCCTTGTGGGGCGGAAAGGTTTTCGCTAAATTAGATTTAGCTCAAGCTTATCAACAACTACCAGTGGATGAAAAGACGGCCCAAGCCCAAACAATTGTAACGCACAGAGGTGCTTTTAAATGTACTCGATTGCAATTTGGGGTTGGTGTGGCCCCGGGAATATTCCAAAGCCTCATGGAAAGGTTGTTACAGGGAATCAAGGGCGTGGTTCCGTATTTTGATGACGTATTAATTGCAGCCCCTACCAAAAAAATCTTGCAGGATCGTTTGAAATGTGTTCTTAAAAAATTCCAAGAGACAGGACTTAAGGTGAAAAAAAATAAATGTCACTTATATACTGACAGTGTTGAGTTTCTAGGGTATCGGATTGATAGCCAGGGCATCCACCCTACCGAAAGTAAATTAAAGGCAATAAAAAATGCTCCCAGGCCATGTAACAAGGCCGATCTCCAGGCATTCTTAGGCCTCATTAATTTCTATAATGTATTTTTACCGCACAAGGCAACTGTTGCTGAACCGTTACACTGGTTATTAGATAAAAAAGTATTGTGGGTATGGGGTTACCGGGAAGAACAAGCGTTCTGGAATGTTAAAAAATTGCTCACATCTGACTCTGAACTTATGCAGTATAGCGAGACTTTACCATTAGTTATAACCTGCGATGCCTCGCCCTTCGGGGTGGGCGCCATTTTGAGTCATGTACTGCCTAATGGGAACGAAGCCCCTGTTGCATACTTTTCGAAGACTCTCTCACATGCAGAGCGGAACTATGGACAAATTGATAAAGAAGCTCTCGCAATCGTTTCAGCTGTAAAGAAATTTCATGAATATGTGTATGGAAGGGCATTCACCATTATAACTGACCACAAACCGTTGCTAGGGATAATAGCCGGGGACAAGCCAACCCCCTACATATTATCCCCTAGAATGACCCGATGGTCAGAATTCCTAGCTGCTTATAATTATTGCCTGCAATATCGCCCGGGGAAAGCCATTCCCCACGCCGACGCATTAAGCCGAGCACCGCTTCCAGAGACTCTCGACGATCCGGCACCAACAGCAACCACGTTGCAGATCGAAACACTCAACTCGCCACCTATGACCACCCAAGACATTGCAAGAGAAACCAAACGAGACCACACTCTAGCTCAAGTCTTTGGCTGGGTAGAACGCAGATGGCCATTGGACCAAGTACCAGATGACTTCGCGCCGTTTAAAGCAAGACGGACTGAACTTTTTTCCAAAAAAGGCTGTGTCATCTGGGGCAATAGAGTCGTTGTCCCAGAACGACTCCGGAAGACGCTGCTACAAATTCTGCACGAGGGCCACCCCGGCATCGTGCGGATGAAAGCACTTGCATGAAGCTACGCATGGTGGCCGGGCATGGACCAGCAAATCGAGCAGTGGGTCAAAGCATGTACCAAGTGCCAACAAGCCAGCAACGCCCCACCAAAAGCCATGCCTACTGAATAGGAGACGCCACGTGGACCCTGGTCCAGAATGCACCTGGATTTCGCGGGGCCAACCAAAGGATATACCTTCCTGCTGACAGTCGATGCATACTCCAATTGGTTAGAAATTCATCGTATGACGGCCACAACTTCCGAGGCAGTGATTAAGATCCTAAATAGACTCTTTGCAACCCACAGATTGCCTGATGTCCTGGTGTCCGATAACGGGCCACAGTTCACGGCATTGATGTTCGAGCAGTACCTCACTGACCGCGGCATCCACCATGCGCTCACCTCGCCTGTGCACCCTGCGACCAATGGCCAAGCAGAACGCATGGTCCAATTTGTTAAAAAGACTTTGCAAAAAATGGACTATGACAATATCGATGACAAAGTCAACCAAATTCTCTTTTTGCAACACATAACTCCACATAGCGTCAGCGGCAGAACTCCCGCGGAACTACTGATGGGACGAAGACTCCGTCCCCACCTTGACCGGTTGCACCCTGCTTACGAACCGGAAAAGCCAATAGGATCCAGTGGCCGCTGTCGCACTTTCCAGGTAGGAGACCGCATTTACGCACGAAACTTATCAGGCGATCCGTTATGGATAGAGGCAACGGTAGTGCGAGTGACCGGCCCCAAATCCTATGTAGTGAAATGCTGTGACAATAGACTGTGGAAACGGCATATCGACCAATTACGGTCACGACTCACAACGGCCAGTCAACAACTCTGCCATGACCAAACCGAGGCAGGGGAGGTACAGAAGAAGATGACGTTCCAGGGAACCTACTCAAAGGGAGCGACGAACTAAGTGAGACTCAGGAAATGGAGCAGGAAGGAGAATTGTTTGCACCGCAAGAAATTGCACCTGAGCAAGAAGCAGAGACACTGCCAAACAACAATCTACTTCAACAGGATTGCAATCAACCAGTCCAACGAAAATCCGAAAGACTTAAAAGACAACCGTCCTATTTAAAGGACTATATAACTACACTGTAATTAAGAAGCCAGGGGGAAGGGGTGTTGTGTATGTACCATAGTTAATAAAGTATGAGCTTGAGGTAAAGTGCAGGGTTCTGGCCCTGCACTTCTGATTGGCTGTTAGGCGGCCAGATCGGATTGGTTAGTTCTGAGGAATCCGATTGGCCCTTAACAGAGGATTATTATTGGTTTAAAGAGCTAGCGTTCATAGCTCGCTATTGGACAATTCTCACAAAGGTTGCCTATATAAGGCAGGATTCACTGTTATTGTTTTGATAAGTCACTATGCAATAAAGAGCTGAAAGTTCACATTCAAAGACTGTCTCCATTTACTCCAACCCATGTCCAAGTACTTAACAAAAACACACATCCTTCACATTCTAAATCTATACAATTGAATTGAAACCCCCCGATATTGCATTAATATTGCACTATACAGTAGAATTCAATATAGTTCGTGCTCTTAGTACTCTAAGATAGAAGCTGTTTTTCAGCCTATTTCTCCTTTGTTTTTATCGTCCTGTACCATCTGCCAGATGGTCTGTAGAGGAGGTAGAATTCCTATCTTCTATTTAAAAAAACCCCTAAATCTAAAAAAGATTCAAATTACACAGGAGCTTGCTTTTCCAGAGATCATCATCTGTGAACTATCCTTAAATACCACAATCCACTTCTTACTATGCTACAGAGCCCCTGATTATGACATAGTTTCATGCAAACAAGCTAACTTCGCTGCTGATGTGGACTGCCTCTTGCCCACACACTCTTATTTTCCTTGGTGGCCTCAATCTATCTCTTATAAATTGGACCGTAAATAAATGTACATCCAAACCCATACATGCAACCCTATACAATGCTGTTACTACACTAGGACTGGATCAATTAGTAATTAACAACATAGACTCAACAACTGCCTTGACCTCATCTTCTGCAACAGCTCAAACTCAATATATAGCCTACAAATACAAGAACGCTTTTCAAACAGTGACCCCAGTATGATTGACATTTGTCTCAATTTATGCTCTCACAAAGAGGATCGTAATGATGGATCCCCAAAATACAACTTCAAAAAAACCAACTATGATTTCATAAATGCCGACCTATCATCTCTAGATTGGCACATTCTATTCTCTAGCTGTAATACTACAGAAGACTGTTATAATGCATTCTTGCTTGAACTTGAAATTACCCATAATAATAAGGAAACTTCAATAAAAAAACCACTATGGCATAAAACCAAAACTAGCTACATAGCAGAATTTAAAAACTGATACAACACCTTATGCCAACAGATAAAGGCAGAATGCACAAATTACCACTGCAAGCAAGAGGAAAACTTCCTATGTACAAAATCCACTCTACAATTTTGTAAACACTAAACTCAAGAACCATCCCACCCTTAAAAGTTGTACCACAACTAACTGCAATGATCTACTACATATTGACTTTACAGAAGATAACATAGAAAAGGCACTGTGTAAACTAAAACTATCCCTATCTATTGGCTCCATTGGATTATGCGCATACTTCTTTAAAAAGCTCTCTGTACAGATGCAGATAGATAAACTTAACAAAACATTCATACAAAGTCTTTATTATTAGTTCATCAGGTATCCTCATAACTCACATTTGCGACAAAGTTCTTTTTAATGTCCAATCCTTTGCATATCTGTCTTGTAGGTAAAAAGATGATTATCTGGAAAACTTCTGGTTTGTAGCACTTCGGGGCAGGCAGGAATCCATGATTGTGCATGGTTTCTGCCTGTGCTCACCGCTGGAGTGCCCTGACCCACCCGGCTTCAGGGCTAGCCACCTCCATAGAAGGTGGTGAAGACAGGGGGGATCTGGCAGGGTCGAGAGAAATCGCACCTCTCTTCCCTAGCCGGCTAAACTCCCTTTTCTGAAGGTAGTAGAGCGGCAGTCAGAAATGGCCGCCACAAAGAAGCGCTCAGCCGGAAAAGAAAGTGCAGGAGGAATTAAGAAGAAGTGAAAGTTTTTTGGCTGACCGGGACAAAGCAACAACGAAGGTACCCTGGAACTTAAAACTTGCAAAAGATACATCGTTCCCAGAGATTTACAAAAGGCGAATGGAAGTTAAAAGGGAAAGTTCTTTTTTTTTCACTCTCCTTCCTAACGTTGACAGTGAACAGAAATAAATGAGAAATCAGAAAAATCTGCTTTGAGGTAAACTGGATAACTAAATGCTAAAGGGATAATAAGGATTTCTGAACAATTAAAAAAAAATTTTTTTTTGTTAAGTGGGAAGGGAGAGGAAAAGAATTGGAGCAGGATTTTGAAGCAAGGAGGAGATTGCCTAGAATTTTAAAGAATCATTAAATACTAACAAGACTTCTAAAAGATACATTTTAACTGGAATTTTGCAACTAAACAGTAACCCCAGAAAGAGAAAGTCAAGAAAGAAGAAAGTGCTAAAAGAAGCAGCTTATTTGGACTTTTTGGTCTTTTTGGACTTTGGGACTTTTGGAAATTATCTTTGAAGGACTAAAAACATTTGGGTGGTTGTTTTGGAAAAAAATTTTCTTTCTACAATGGCATCACTTGTGGATGAATTGAAAATTGAATTCAAAAAATACAAAGAAGAGGAACAAGAAGGGAAGGGCTCTCTTGAGTCTCTTTTTCAATTCTTAGAAATGGCGATTTGCACTTATGAGAAACTGACTGCGCAACAAGATGATTGGGACAAAGAAGAAGCCATCTTTGATGAACAAGTAACTTTACTTGGGGAAGAAAGGGAAAAGGAGACTTTAAGATTTAAAACAACAACCAAAAAAGAGAAAAATAAGGTGAAAAGTGGATATAATGTTAGAAGACAACCGAAAGGGGGAATACAGAAAAGGAAAAGGGAGGTGGAGAGACAAGCGAGTAAAAAGGGCAGGGAGAAGAAGAAGCAAGGGAGGAAGGAAGGGATGAGAAGCTTCAGTGGTGTGGAGCAAGATGTAAAGAAACAAGATTCATTTAGAGATAATGGGTAAAAATATAATTGAAAAAGGGATTCTGCAAAGGTACATAAGATTGTATTGTTATATTTGTACTTAGAAATAATGTTAGAAAATTTGGAAACAACGTGTGATCAAAAAGTGGGATAAAATATTCATTGTAATTTTGTGAAATTTTTGTGAATAAAAGGAAGGTAATGAAATAAATGAGAGAATTGAAGTAGGAAGAAATGGGAACATTTTAATGATACAATTTTTTAAAATATAAGTGATGTGAAGTGGGGGGAAATAACTATGGAAAGTTTATAAGTGTTCCCATAAAAGTATGATATTCAATTGAAAAGTAATGTGTAAAAGGTTTAAGATTTAAATGAATATTAATATTAATGATAGATTTGAATTGGTATGGACTGTTGTTTTAATTATATTACATATTTATAATTTTTTTTCTTTAAAATATAATGTGTAACTTTAGAATGTACTAAACAGAATCCCAATGGAAGTTATGTACTATACTAAGTGTTATAAATTTAGGGGAAAGAGATAAAGATGTCATACTCCAATTAGTGTACAGGAGAAATGTTGTTTAAAGAGAAAAGATAAATAGATAGCTGGAAACAGAACAGACAAAGAATAATAAGCATAATGATCTGAACTGAAATGAGATAAATAAAATAAAATTGAGAAAGTTAAAAGAGGGGAGAAGCTATATAGAAAATGTAAAATGGTAATAAGATATGGGATGGTATATAAAATGAACATGAATCTGAATTTGTATCTCTATGGAGAGATGTAACCCGGGATCAAGCAGCTTTCAGAAAAGATGTTTTATGTTTTCATGTTTTATGTTTTGTTTGTTTGTGTATTGTCTTTGAAAATCAATAAAATTTGTTTTAAAAAATAAAGATGATTATCTCCTTATCCCTTTTCTCCCATCTCATAGCGGTAGAAGTAGAACAGTTTCCATGAGTCTATGAGTTCAGCCAAGAGTGAGGAAACCTCCCCCAACCCATCGAGGGTCAATTTAATGACCAATCAGGATTACAGATGTGGTCACATGACATGGACTACATTTCCCAGGATACCTTAATTACATTTACCATGATGCATTCCCTTAAGGGGACAGCTCACAATTGCTAACTAACTATCCAATTCCCATACACTGGCTGGACAGCACAGCCACAGCAGAACCCCTAAGCATTATATATGAAATATCATTCTGAACCAGCTCCTTACCAAACCTATGATCCTTAGCTACGGTCATCCCTGTCTTCAAAAAAGGTGACTGTTCTGTCTCATGCACAGAGATGGATTTGTAGCTGTGCAGGTGCAGATATATAAATTTCACCAAACATCCATAACAAAGTACATTTATTGGTACATCAGGTATCTTCATGATTCACATTTGTGATGAAGTTCTTCTATAATGACCAATCCTTTGTATATCAGCCTTGCAGGTAAAAGATGGTTATTTTCCTAACCCATCTTTAGCGGTAAACTGCTTATCAGTTCATGAGTCCAGGCAAGAATGGAGGAAACCTCCCTCAACCACTCGAGGGTCAATTTAGTGACCAATCAGGACTGCAGATGTGGCCACGTGACATTTCCCAGGATACCTTTAACTACATTTACCATGATGCATTCCATTAAGGGGACAGCTCACAATTCCTGAGTAACTATCCAACTCCAATAGACTGGCTGGGACAGCACAGTGACCCTAGCCTGGCTGAAAATTACAGACTAATCTCACTTTTTGATTTTGCGTCACATGCATAATCATGGAATCAATTATTAACCAATTCATCACCCTCCACTTAGAGTCAAACATCCTACTCTCCCAAAAAACAATTTGGTTTCAGGAAAAAAATTGTCCTGCAATCTACAACTCATACATTGCAAAAACATATGGACTACTCTACTCAACCAGGGTAAAGCAATTTACATAGATTTCTGCAAAGTCTTTGATTTAGTAATACATGAAAAATTATTGCTAAAACTAAACTCTTACAGCATTTCCAGATCCCTTCATAAGTGGATGACTGAGTTCCTGTCAAACAAGCAACAGATAGTAAAAATAGAGAGTACTATATCAAATCCTCCTCCAGTTAACAGTGGTGTCCCCTAAGGCTGCATTCTAGGACCCACACCTTTTATACTTTATATAAATTACCTTTGCAATCATTTTATAAGCAATGGCATCCTTTTCGCGTATGATGTAAAACTATTCAATACCACCAACAATGCTATTGTCCTTCAAAGCAACCTTAATTATGTGTCTGAATGGTCAAACAATTGGCAACTCCAAATCTCAACCAACAAATGCTCTGTCCTACACATTGGTAAAATAAATCAGTACATCAAATACAAACTAGGCAGATATGACCTTGTTGATGATCTTCACTCTGTCAAGGACCTTGGAGTACTCATATTAAATGACTCATATTAAGTGCCAGAGCTCATTGTAACAGCATTCCCAAAACGGCATTAAGAGTTGTAAATCTAATCTTACAAAGTTTCTCCTCCGGAAATATTGAATTGCTAACTAGGGCATACAAAACCTTTGCTAGACCAATATTCGAATACACCTCATCTGTTTGGAATCCGCACTTTATATTGGACATTAATACAATTGAGCGAGTCCAGAAGTATTTTACAAGAAGAGTACTACACTCCTCAGCTCGCAACAGAATACCCTATATCACCAGGCTTGAAATTTTGGGATTGGACAACCTTGAACTATGTCGCTGAAGGTTGGACTTAAGTGTAGTACACAAAATTACCTGCTACAATGTTCTACCAGTCAATGACTACTTCAGCTTCAACCGCAACAATACAAGAGCGCACAACAGATACAAACTCAATGTAAGCCACTCCAAACTTGATTGCAGAAAGTACAACTTCAGCAACAGAGTGGTCAATGCCTGGAATACACTATTTCAGTGGTCGCTAACCAGTGAGCCAGGGACCACTGGTCATCCATGAGAAAATTTTGGTGGTCCACAGAGAAATGTCACCTCCAAAGCACCCCCCAAAGCAATTAATCCAGGCTGTGTGGGAACACAAGGCTGCACCACCCACATGGCCCACAGCAACACAAGGCTTGCGTTGCTTGCCTTGCGAACAAGATAATGAGAGGAGGGGGGACAGGGTGGAGGGGGGGCACTTGCCCCACGCACCCCATGTGCCTCGCCCGGCCACCAGGCTGCTTCTTTTTTCTTTTTCTTTTTTCTTTTTCTTTTTTCTTTTTTCTTCTGCTTTTGGCCGTATGCAAGGAAAGCAAAAGTTTTATTTCTCTCCCCCAAATTCCGCCAGAAATGAGTCTTTGGGACTCTGCAAGGCCTCCTGCTCCAAGAAGCTGCATTGGCAAAGACTCATTTCTGGTGGAATTTGGGGGAGAGAAAGAAAGACTTCTTCTGCTTCTGCTGCTTTCCTTGCATGAAGCCAAAAGTCTCTGCCACCCCCCTACCCCCCCGCCGAGAATGGAGCTGGAGACTGTAAAGAATGATCAATCGGTAGGAAAACCGATTTACCCTGGGAAAATCCCCCAAAAAGTCTGCAGGAAAATCCCCTACCCCGTTTTCCTACTGATCAATCGTTCTTTATTTGGGATCGCAGAATACCATTGAGAGAGAGAGGGGGAGGGAGGGAGGGAGGAAGGGAGAGAGACAGAGAGAGAGAGAGATGGGGAGCTATGGGGTGTATGGGGCAAGTTCCCCCACTCCGCCCTTTCCCCCCTACTCTCTCCCACTGAGAACGGAACTGAAAAGCAGGTTACGAATGTGGCTGCCTTGGAGGGTGTGTGTGTGTGTGTGTGAGGGACCTCTGTGTGTGCATCTTCGTGTGTGTGTGTGTGTGAGGGACCTCTGTGTGTGCGTCTTCATGTGTGTGTGTGTGTGTGTGTGAGGGACCTCTGTGTGTGCGTCTTCATGTGTGTGTGTGTGTGTGTGTGTGAGGGACCTCTGTGTGTGCGTCTTCATGTGTGTGTGTGTGTGTGTGTGAGGGACCTCTGTGTGTGCATCTTTGTGTGTGTGTATGTGTGTGTGAGGGACCTCTGTGTATGCATCTTTGTGTGTGTGTGTGTGTCTGTGTGTGTGTGAGGGACCTCTATGTGTGCGTCTTCGTGTGTGGGAGTGTGTGTGTGTTTGTGAGGGACCTCTGTGTGTGTGTCTTCGTGTGTGTGTGTGTGTGTGTGTGTGTGAGGGACCTCTGTGTGTGCGTCTTCATGTGTGTGTGTGTGTGAGGGACCTCTGTGTGTGCGTCTTCGTGTGTGTGTGTGTGTGAGGTGACCTCTGTGTGTGCATCTTCGTGTGTGTGTGTGTGTGTGTGTGTGTGGGACCTCTGTGTGTGCGTCTTTGTGTGTGTGTTTGTGTGTGTGTGAGGGACTTCTGTGTGTGCGTCTTCATATGTGTGTTTGTATGTGTGTGTGTGTAAGGGACCTCTGTGTGTGCGTCTTCATGTGTGTGTGTGTGTGTGTGTGTGAGGGACCTCTGTGTGTGCGTCTTCGTGTGTGTGTGCGTGTGTGTGTGTGTGTGTTTGTGAGGGACCTCTGTGTGTGCATCTTCGTGTGTGTGTGTGTGTGTGTTTGTGAGGGACCTCTGCGTGTGCGTCTTCATGTGTGTGTGGGGGGGGAGAGAGAGAGAAAACATCACTGCCAGACCTCCGAGGTTAGATTGGAGATCTCTCTCTCTCTCTCTCTCTCTCTCCCTCCCTCTCTCCCTCCTTCTCTCCCTCTCTGTCTCTCCCTCCAATGTCAGCAAGCCACCGTCAATCAAAATTCAGTGGTGCACGGGATTTAAAATTATGAGATTGGTGGTCCCTGAGGTCCAAAAGGTTGGTGACCCTTGCTCTGGAGCACTGTCCTATCTGCCACTGTACAATTAGCAAACTATACACAGGTGCAGGAAGTTAAAATACTCTCTATAGTGCAGCGGTAGAAGGTCACCAGCACTTTTTCATTCAGTTGTTGTTTCCTGAGAAGTAAGATAGTATAATAGTGTGCCTTTGATGTTGTCTCTCCATCTTATTCGGGGTCTGCCTTGTGTTGTTTGACCTTGTCCTCTTTTTATATTTGCCTTGTACAGTATGAAATCTGAAGACATCATCTCCAGGTGACCAAATCTCTTTATTTGCTGTTTTTGTATGAAGTTTAAGATTGGTTCTATGCCAATTCTTTTTCTTATGATCTCATTTCTGATTTTATCCTTTTGGGTCACTCCAACAGTTTTCCTCAGACATCTCATTTCCATAGTGACTAACTTTCACTTATTGTTTTATTGTAAATGTCCATGTTTGGCACTGGTAATATAAGATGAAGATGGATATCTTTTTTCCCCCTATGATCTGCATTATTTTAATTTCTTTCAAAGCTAAATGATATGATAATCTATATGTAGGTTTTAAGTATGTTCAAAATAAAAACAAAAAGAAGGGAAAATAATTAGCATGTAAAAAAATAATGAAATGCTGTTAAGTAACAAAAAATAGAGCTATTCTACTTCTGTTTGGGTTCATTTTTCTCCAACAGAAAGGTACATGCTCCAACAGAAAATAATGATAAGTAGCATGAAAGTGCAGGATTGAAGCTTAAAATTAAACAGGATCAGGAATTACTTATTTACCTTAAATGAACTGAAATCTCCAGTGTTTAGGTAATATCTCAGATAAATCATTGAAAATTGGTGAAGTGTCAGATAATGGGAGAAAAGTCAATTGGTTCAAAAAAAGAAAAAAAAGGAAGATCCGCAAAATTAAATACCCATCAGACCACCAGCAATATCTGAGAAGATTATATATCAGATCATAATAGGATTGATTTGTAAGCACTTTGAAAGAAATATGGCCATTGCAAGAAGTAAGCATGGATTTATCAACATTTCTTACTACACTAATTAACTAACATTAACACAGAGGCAGGACAAAAAGAATATGGATGCTTTTGAATGTTGTTGTTAAAGAAGGCTCCTGAGAATGCCAGCAACAGCTAAGAAAACAAACGAATCAATTCTCTCAAGATGAAAATGACCACACTCATATTTTTATATTTTGGTTGCTGTAGGTAAAAACCCAGCTCCCTTGAGAGGTGCCTAATGTTGGGAAAGGTGGAAGGAAAAAGAAGAAGACTGCAGTAGCAAAGTGAGATGGACTTGATTACAGGCGGGTTGCGCGGGTGGGATTCTACCAGTTCACCCCTATTCACTAGAACTGGTTGTTAACATTCTAAGCAGTTCGGAGAACTGGTTGTTAGAAGAAATTACTGGCCTAATCCTGTAAGGAAGGAAGGAAGGAAACATTCTGGTATTGCTTACAGAAACTGCCTCTTTGTTAACCCTTATTACATTCTTGGCAGGACTAGGCTTCCTGTCTCTGAAACTTATTTGGAGTTTTTTTTCCTCCTTTGCTGGTTCTTTGCTTGTGTGGAGTGACCATTCAAAGTTACAATGGCACTGAAAAAAGTGACTTATAACCATTTTTCACACTTGTTGCAGCATCCCCACAGTCATGAGAGGCCAGGCGAAGAGATGCATGCCTCGATGTGAGTGATATTGAGTTGGCCACACCTAGCCAATAACATGCCCACCAAGCCATGCCCACCAACTAAGCCATGCCCACAGCACCAATTGTTTTAAAAAATTTGAATCTCACCCCTAGCCGGGTGGGTACAAAGTTAAAAGCCTTGAATGGCCTGCCTAGGATTAAATGATCCTAAAGAAGATTATTTGTTTGTTTGTTTATTGTATGGCATATCATATATGGACTAGCAATATATATTCATATTTCACTTAGATTAGTAAAACACAACAAAACATAAATATTAAAAGGGTTTGTGTTCAAAAACCAATGTCTAGACCAGGGGTCCCCAACCCACCAGTCCATGGCATGCCAAAAATGAGGCCACATAAACAAAGTAAGCCCCCTCTGTGGGATGCAAGCAAAATGTGAAACCATGCCTCTTCTGTTTAGTGGAAAAACTCTCTCCACAGAATCGGTCCCTGTATGCCCCAAAGATTGGGCGCTGCTGGTCTAACCATTGAACCATAGCATCATTTATATTTTAAAAAATATTGGACTGGTAGATGCCCAGAGGCCTATCTATGTGATACATAATCAACCAGCCAAATTTCCTTAATAAATTGTGGGGGTGTTGTAGTCATAATACAGGTAGTCTTTGACTTACATCAGAGGTGGTATTCAGCAGGTTCTGACCAGTTCTGGAAAACCAGTAGCGGAAATTTTGAGTAGTTCAGAGAACCAGCAAATCCCACCTCTGACTGGCCCCGCTCCCATCTATTCTCTGCCTCCCGAGTCCCAGCTGATCTGCTGGGTCTTCTTTTGTTGCCCTGCACAGGAGAACGGAGCTGGAAAGCAGGTTAGTGGGGTGGGGAGGTAATGGGAATTTTGCAGTTACCTTCCCCTGTCACGCCCACTAAGCCACGCCCACCACGCCACACCACAGAACCAGTAGAATTTTTTTGGAATCCCACCACTGACTTACAACCACAATTGAGCCCAAAATTTATGTTGGTAAGTGAGACATTTAGGTGAGTTTTGCTCCAATATATGACCTTTCTAGCCACAGTTGTTAGATGAATCACTACAGTTGTTGAGTTAGTATCATGGTTGCTAAGTGAATCTGGTTTTCCCATTGACAATGATGTCAGAAGGTCACAAAAGGTGATCATATGTCCCTAGGACACTGCAACTGTCATAAATATGGGTTATTTGCCAAGCGGCTGAATTTTGATCACGTGACCATGAGGATGCTGAAACGGTTGTAAGTTTGAAAAATGCTCATGTCACTTTTTCAGTGCTATTGTAACTTTAAACGATCACTAAATAAACTATTGTAAATTGAGGACTACCTGTATATCTTGATTTTAGTCATGGTAAGCATAGGCTGAATAGTAAGATAATTAAGACTATACATAGTCTGTTCAAAAAAAACACAGTAATGGTTTCCTCATCAAACAGTATAGAGGTATTGAATGGAGTGTCATGAGATTTAGCCCTGCACCCTCAACTTTCAATAGTTTTATTAACAGTTTGGATAAAGAAATTGAGAAAAAATTATCATGCATGGAAAACTGAGTGGGAGAACTAATTCACTGCAATACAGAAATAAAATTCAAAACCAGTTTGATAGGTTAGAGAAAGCTGACCATAACAAAGTGAAATTTAATAGACACAAACTCTTGCAAACTCTTCATTTAGGAAACAAAATGATCAAATATCAGCTGGGGGGTACCTGCTTTAGTAATACTGTACAACTTGTGAGGGGGGGAAATGAAAAAAAAAGTGAAACTGAATATGAGTCAGCAGTTATCACACAGCTGCAGGAAAAGGCATGTGCCATTTTTAATCTTCATCAACAAAAGTCTAGTTTCTAAATAAAGGGCAGTAATAGTTCCACTTTATCTGGATGCCATCCAAATAAGACACAATCTTATTTGGGCAGAAGCAATCTCAGCAATAGTTCACTTTTGAACAAGACACTTTAAGAAAAATGGAGACAAACTGAAGCAAGTTAGAGAAGGACAAGAAGGAGAATTAAGTTGATTAGAAACTCCTTTTGAGAGAGACTGAAGAAAATGGGTACAGTAGGTTTATCTTTAGATAGAGAAGACAAAGAGAGATATGATAGCACTTCTCAAAAATGTGGAAGGATGTCATACGGAAGTTCAAGATCTGCTCGCTATTGTTTCAAAATAAAATGTGGAACCATGAGTTAAGATTGCAGGTAAATAGACTCCAATTGAAGGTCAGAAAAATCTTCCTAATAATAAATTTAGGTAGACAGTACAGCAAGTTTTATAGAGAGATGGCAGTTTGTGTATCTTTCCACCCCATAGTTTACGGTATGAGCAGGAATGGGATTCTACCAGTTCGCACCTATTCACTAGAACCGATTGTTAACATTCTAAGCAGTTTGGAGAACCGGTTGTTAGAAGAAATTACTGGCCTAATCCTGTAAGGAAGGCAGGAAGGAAACATTCTGGTGTTGCTTACAGAAACTGCCTCTCCATTAACTCTTATTACATTCTTGGCAGGACTAGACTTCCTGTCTCAGGAACCTCTCTGGAGTTTTTTTCCCTCCTTTGCTGGTACTTTGCTTGTGTGGAGTGACCATTCAAAGTTCCAATAGCTCTGAAAAAAGTGACTTATGACCATTTTTCACAGTTACGACTGTTGTAGCATCCCCACTGTCATGAGAGGCCAGGCAAGGAGATGCGTGCCTCGATGTGAGTGATATTGAGTTGGCCATGCCCAAATTTACTAACTTAGCAATTGCAGTGATTCACTTAACAACTGTATCATGAACAACCATAAAATGGGGCAAAACTCACTTTCCAACTTTCTTATTTAACAACAGAAAGTCTGGGCTCAGTTGTGGTCATAAATTGAGGACCACCTGTACGGCCAATTGCCAGAGATTCTTTAATATGGATTCCTGTTGGACTCCAAGACTTGTGTCATTTTCCAGCTCTATGCTTCTAAAATACTGGTCCATTCCAATCCATTTCCTGTTCACCAAAACCCTGGTTTAGTTTAGTTTAGTTTATTGTCATTGCACGTCATACAACAAAATTAAATACCATCTTCAGTGCACATTATGACTTTAAAAACAAACACAAACACACATCCTTCACATTCTATACATTGAATTGAAAACTCCTGATATTACATTCATGTTGCACTATACAGTAGAATTCAAAAGAGCTACTGCCCTGGGATAGAAGCTGTTTTTCAGGCTATTTGTGCTTGTTTTTATTATCCTGTACTGTCTGCCAGATGGTAATAGTTCAAAAAAAGGGTTCCCAGGATGAGATGGATTTTTGAGAATGTTTTGAACTTTCTTAAGGCAGCAGGAGCTATAAAGCTCTTCCAAAGAGGGGAGAAGGCAACCAATGATCCTCTTGGCAATGACATTAACCCTCTGGAGTGCTTTCCTATCTGCCACTGTGCAATTGGCAAACCATGCAGAGGTGCAGTAAGTTAAAATGCTCTCTATTAGCAAACATTTCTATTAGTTTTAACCCATTTTCCATTAAACAGAAATATATACAGGTACTCCTTGACTTACTGACGTAGTTGAGCCCAAAATTACAGTTGTAACTTATGGTGGTTACCATATAACAGACCTGACTCGATGACTCTCTTTGTGTTGTTGACTGAATGTGATGGTCATTATTTAAGCAAAGGCCATTGTCTGCAATGAGTGTTTTTTGCAGGAAAAATGAAGTAACGGCCAGTTTCCAGCAAAAAAAAAAAATGTTGTAAATTGCAGTCATGTGATCACTGCAAACAAGGGTGGGATTATGCTGGCTCGGACCAGTCCGGGCGAACCCCTAGCTCCGATGATCGGTTGGTTCTGAATCGGTTTGCTCCGTTGATCATGTGGGCCTGCCTGCCTGCCCCTGTGCTGTACTCACCTACATCTGCTCAGCTGAATCATGTGGCAGAGCGGATTGCCACACCTTAGCTGTGTTACTTCCCTGAAGTAACATTGAAAGTAAATACTTTTGAAAACTGTGCATGCATGTGCATTGTGCATCAGGTGTGTGTGCATGCAAAGCGCACAATTAACGAACTGGTTTTTACATAGGCAACATCCCACCACCAACTGCAAATAGCCATAAATGCAGACTGACTGCCAAGAGCTCAAACTATGATCACATGACTATAGGGATGGGCAGCCATCATAACTTTGAAACTTCAAAAAGAGTCATCACTACTTTTTTGAGGGGTGATCTGTTGTAACTTTGAATGGTTGCTAAGATGAGAATAGACCAAGATTTTCTTCCAACATGTTCTGTTTTGCCTCTGGTCTGTTCTATATTTCTTTTACAATTCTGATATCTCTGTAAATTATTTAATTCCTGTAAATTATTCTATTTTGTGCTCATTAGCGTTCTATTCTGCCTCTCACCTTAGTTTAGATCCTATTAGCTCTGTTAAGCATTTGCTCTTGTACAGTGGGATTAAGATGCCATGTAATGTGTTCCTTCTTCCAGAAAACTCTTTCTCAACTCAGGATTTTTATGTACAGTAATGCTTAATCACAGTGTAACTAATCACACCCTGACTAAAGGGTGTGGTCAAAAGTGCTAAGGTGCTGCCAAACCTAAAAATAAAAAAATAAAACAAATGGAATTTTAATTGTATCACTGCAGCAATAGTTTTGACTTTTATGACCATACCCTGCAAGTAACTTGCTTATTAAATCCCAATAGGTAAAAAAATAACAAATTATTCAGCAACATTAATTAAAAGTTTCCTACCTGTGGATAATGCAGCCTGGGAGATTAGAAATGGATTTTCCTTTAATTTTGCTCTCCGAACAGGATATTAAATTTTGTGCATTTATTATTATTATTATTATTATTATTATTATTATTATTATTATTATTATTATTATTATTATTATTATTATTATTGACTTTGAATGTCAAATGATTCCCCAAATAAAAAGATAGAGAAAAAAATATAAGCACAGATAACTATAATGTGTAGTGCCTGGTTTCATTGCTTTGTCCATTTAGAGGTTGCCAATTCCAGCTAAAACCAGTCTTAGAGATATCTCCTTTCTCATAAATATGAGTGTGTGACACACCTATATATGTCTGTGTAAGCTCTATGGCCTCCCCAATGTTGTGTCCGCGAAATGATGCCAGGAGTCGGTGACTTCAAATCATGCTCTTTATTTGAGGTTGGAACCGAACTGGGGCAAAGGGAAAAAGATCGCGGCTTTTATTCTTTTAGCCGCGGCGGCCGTGGCCAATCTCCCGCGATTCGAATGGACCAATCGCGGGAGATTCTTAGCGAGCCAATTGGCGCGGCTCGCCTGACCAATCAGAGTGCCCCGCGCTTTGGCCAATCAAAGCGCGGGGATCTCAAGAATGCTAATAAGGACAGAACACCCCTCCCCTCTTGGTTCAGTCCTTACGTCGTGTAGTCACGTAGGTAGGCGGGGCTCCGTCTGAGCCTACTTGACCTGCGCAGCTCAGTCGTAGGTTGGATCCCGGCCGGTTCGGTCGGGATCTCTGCTGCTCCTGCTACCGTCGTGGGAACCGGCTGGTCGATCGGGCCGGGCCGCTCTCCGTAGCTCCCTCCTGGGCCTCCCGGGTTGGTTGAGCTGCGGGTTTCGCCGCTCCCGCTTGGTCTTCCCGGGTCGGTCGAGCTGGCCTGGCTGTCTCTTCCTAGCGAGGGGTCGTGATGGCTGCTTTCCGGTAAGTACGGCTGGTTTATTTTTCTTTGGTTTTGGTTCCCTGGGTATTCCCTCCCCCCTTGGTTTGTGTTGTGGGGGTTGGTTTTGGCTGTCTGTGCGTCGGCGGTCTCTTGATTGGTAGTCCTCGACCTTAGTTGGTCGATGTGGCGTTTCCACGCTCGTCCGTCTGCTGTTTGTAGCCAGTACGAGTGTGGGCCTGTTATTTGTGTGATGACAGTGGTATCCATAATGGGTCTCCCGTCAGGTTTCTCGCGTATACGGGGTTGCCGGGTGCGAAGGTTCGGTGTTTGCTGTTTGAGTCTGGGGGCTTCTCCGGGTTATACGTGGGGTGTAACCTGTCGAGTGGGGACCTTAGTTTCCTGCCCATTAATAGTTCGGCTGGGCTCTTATTGATTGTGGTATTTGGGGTTATGTGTTGGGTGAAGAGTAGTTTGTTAATTTTCTCCTGGATCTCCCCGTGGTCTATTTTCCAGATGGTCTTCTTAGTGAATTGGACCATCCGTTCCGCCCTACCGTTTGCCGCTGGGTGAGCCGGTGCTATCAGCGCGTGGCGGATGCCCCTTTCCGCTAGGAATTTTTCGAATTCCAGCGAGGTGAATTGGGGCCCGTTGTCGGAAACGACGACGTCTGGGAGGCCGTGTGTTGCAAAGAGTTTGCAGAGTTCCTTGATCACGGCCTCCGTGGTTGTCGTCTTCATGTTGCTTACCTCCAGCCAGTTGGAGTAAGCGTCAACTGTTATGAGGAAGGTGTGTCCTTTTGTGGGCCCGGCGAAGTCTATGTGAATCCTAGACCAAGGTCCCCTTGGGGTTTCCCACTCTAGGACGGGTGCTGTGGGTGGGCTTGGCCTAGTTTCCTGGCATCGTTGGCACCTTGCTACCCAGGCCCCAATTTGTTTGTCCATCCCTGGCCACCAAACGTAACTTCTGGCCAGGGCTTTAGTCCTAACGATGCCAGGGTGCCCCTTGTGTAGCAGTTCCAGAACCTTCCCTTGTAGCTTTTCTGGAATGACCACCCTATCCCCCCATAGTATGCACCCTTTTAATAGTGAGAGTTCCGTTTGGCAGTTTCGGAACGTTTTGATGGACTCGTCGTTGTCCCTTTCCGGCCACCCTTTCTCTACCCAATGCAACACCCGCGCCAGACGTTTGTCTTTATTAGTCTCTCGGGCAATGTCTGACGCGGTTATGGGCAGGTTGGGTAGAGTCTCTATGCTGAGGGTGGTCGTCGTGGGTGCTGGGTCGGTGTCAGGTTCTGGTAGCGGCGAGCGGCTTAAGGCGTCTGCATGGGAGATCGTCTTACCCGGTCTGTGTATGAGTCCGTAGTTGTAGGCTGCCAGGAACTCGGACCACCTTGTCATTCGGGGAGACAGAATGTTCGGGGTGGCCTGGTTTCCTGCAAGGATTCCCAGCAGCGGCTTGTGGTCGGTTATGATGGTGAAAGTCCGGCCGTAGAGATACTCGTGGAATTGTTTTACGGCGGCAACGATAGCCAGAGCCTCTTTGTCCAGCTGGCTATAGTTCCGCTCCAGTTTGGTGAGGGTCCTTGAAAAGAACGCGATGGGCACTTCTTTTCTATCGGGGAGGGTATGGCTGAGGACAGCGCCGACGCCAAAGGGTGATGCATCGCATGTGACGGCCGAGGTAGGGTCTCGTTATATTGTATGAGGACGGCGTCCGAAGTGAGGAGGTCCTTTGTTCTTTGGAAGGCAGCTTGCTCGCGTTTCCCCCAAGTCCAGGTCGCCGCCTTGTCCAGGAGCCTATGCAAGGGCTCCGCCGCCGTCGCCTTTTGGGGCAGGAAAACATTGTAAAAGTTCAGTAGCCCCAGGAATGCCTGTAGTTCTGTCTTGGACTTGGGTGTGGGGGCTTCTTTGATGGCCTTGATTTTTTTGTTTGTGGGGTGAATGCCGTGATGGTCTAGGAGGTATCCTAGGAATTCGACCCGTTCCGTGCATAGCTGGCATTTCTCCCTCTTGACCTTTAGCCCGGTCTCTTTAAATTTGGTTAGGACCTCCCTTAGGCGACCCTCTAGTTTGGCTTGGTTGGCTGACGACACTAGGACGTCGTTGAAGTAAGATACCACCCCCTTGATGCCCTGCAGTAGTCTTTCCATTAGGCTTTGGAATATTCCTGGTGCCACGCTGACTCCGAATTGGAGTCGGTTGCATTTAAATGCTCCCCGGTGGGTGACTATGGTTTGCGCTTCTGCCGTTTGCTCGTCGACTGGCAACTGTTGGTAAGCCTGGGCGAGGTCGAGCTTGGCGAAAACCTTGCCCCCTCCCAGTGAGTGCAGTATGTGTTGCACTACTGGGACGGGGTAGGCGCTTTGTTGTAGCGCACCATTTAGGGTGGCCTTATAGTCCCCACAGATCCTCACCGACCCATCGGGCTTGATCGGGGTGACTATGGGGGTCTCCCACCGGGCGTGGTCTATGGGCTGTAGGACCCCTTGCTTGATGAGCTTGTCAATTTGTTCGTCTATCTTGGGTTTAAGTGCGAATGGCACCCGCCTTGCTTTCAGGCGTTTTGGGGGGACGTTTGGGTCTAGGTTGAAAGATATAAGGGGCCCTCGGTACTTGCCTAGGTTTCCGTCGAAGACCTCTTGGAATTCCCGGGCCAGTTGCTGCTCCCAGCTGTTGTCGGTGACGTGGTCGACTCCCGTGAGTGTGTGGTCGAGCGGGGCGAACCATTGTAGTCCCAGTAGGCTTGGGCGGTTGCGGTCGACGATTGTCAGGGGAAGTCTGTCGGTGTGCCCTTTATAGGTGATGTTGAAGTGTTTGGTTCCGACTACCGGGATGCGGTTTCCCTGGTAGTCCTTTACAATGAATCTCTGGCTGTCTATGTTCCTCCTTTGGAGGATAGGCACCAAACGCTTTATTTCATGCCATGCAATCATGGAGAGGTAGGACCCAGAATCCACCTCCATTTTGCATGGCTGGCCCTCGATGCCTACCTCCACGTGGACCTTCCGGGCGTCATTGGTGATGGCGTGGCCGATGGTGACCGTCTGATGGGTCTCCCCTCTTCGCCGGTTATCGCCGCCTCGCAGGGATCATCCATTCCGGTCCCATCTGTTGTCCGAGGTGCGATCTCTGGTCCGGGGTGGTGTGCTCTCTCTCCTCCGGTCGCTCTGGTCCCATCGTGCCGGGCTGCGATTCTTCTTTAGGCGGCAGACACGGGCGATGTGTCCCTTCTTGTCGCAATGCCGGCAGATCGATTCGAAAAACCGGCATTCCGACCTGGGGTGGTCGCCGCCGCAACTGGCACAGTTGGTCCTCGACTTACGACCCCGCCGGTTCCGTGGGTCGCGGCCTGTCTGGAGGCGATGGATGTCCTCCTCGTCATCTGAAGTGCCCGATGCCGAGTGGAAGTCGCCCTGGTGGGTGGTCGTCTCGGGTTGGGCCTCGGTCGACCTTGCCAGGTTGTTGTTTCCACTGCGGTCCCCAGTGTTCGATCTGCGCATGCGGTCGGCGGAAGTTCGGGTTGCTTCGGCGGCTGCGGCTGCGGTGAGGGTGTCTGCTAGGCTGATGTTGCCCTTGGCCATCAGCCGGCTCTGGAGGACGGGGTCCCACAAACCGAGCATGATTCGGTCTCGCAGGGCGTCGTTCAGGTTGTCGAATTCGCAGAGCCCCCCTAGGCGCCGCAGCTCGGCGACGAAGTCGCTGAAGCTCTCACCCGACCTCTGGTCCCGACGGTAGAATTCGTTGTGTCGGATCAGGATGGGTACCACTGGAGCATAGTGCCGCCGAAGTATGGGTTCGAGGACGTCCCAGTCCATCGCGGTCGCATCGGCGGGTTTGGCAAGCGCCTTGGCCATCTTGAAGATCTCGGTCCCGCAGTGGGTCAGGAAGACGGCGCGCTTGGGGCCGGTGGCATCCTTCAGGTCGCTGCACTCGAGGAACATGCGGAATCGGTCAGAGTACGATTCCCAATCCTCGGTGGCGGGGTTGAAGGGTGCTGGGGGCGCGATTTTCGCCATCGCGGTGGTTCGTCTGGCTTCCGTAGGACACATGGTTCGGTTCAGGGCCTGGATCCCACCCTCGTCGCCAGTGTTGTGTCCGCGAAATGATGCCAGGAGTCGGTGACTTCAAATCATGCTCTTTATTTGAGGTTGGAACCGAACTGGAGCAAAGGGAAAAAGATCGCGGCTTTTATTCTTTTAGCTGCGGCCAATGGCACCGCTTTGAATCTCCCATGATCCGAATGGACCAATTGCAGGAGATTCTTAGCGAGCCAATCGGCGCAGCTCGCCTGACCAATCAGAGTGCCCCGCACTTTGGCCAAGAATGCTAATAAGGACAGAACACCCAAGATACACAAAGAAGGAATACCACTCAGACCTATAGTCAGCTCCATAGACTCATCAATACAGAATCTTGTCAAATTTCTTGCCAAACAACTCCAGCCCTACACAGAATCCATCACCTCACACGTACAAAACTCCTTTCACTTTATAGAAACAATAAAGAAACAAAACCTACAACCCAGTGACCCACTTGTGAGCTTCGATGTGATATCCCTCTTCACCCAAGTACCCATCAAAGAAGCCTTGACAGCCATCCAAAACAAATACAACCCCTCCCCCCAAATACATCCTAGATCTGCCTAACCAACACATACTTCATCCACAATGGACAGAGATACAAACAGATAAAAGGAGCACCCATGGGATCACCCCTCTCACCCGTCATCACTAACCTATACATGGAACACTTTTAAACCAACACTCTAGACAAATCCGAACACAAACCCAAACTCTGGCTCAGATCTGTAGATGACACTTTCGTAATTTGGCCACACGGGAAAGAAAAACTGGACAACTTCCTCACACATCTTAACAACCTACACCCCAAAATACAATTCACCATGGAAACAGAAACCAACAGCCAACTTCCCTTCCTGGACGTCCTAATTTACAAAAAACCCAATGGCTCCCTAGGATACACATCTACCAGAAAAAAACACACACCAACTGCTACCTAAATGCACAATCCCATCACTACCCTGCACAGATCAACTCCGTAGCCAAGACCCTCATCTCCAGAACCAAACACCTAGCTGACAAAGACAACCTGAGAACAGAACTACACACCCTCACTAACGTATTAATTTCCAACGGATTCCAAAGAAACACTATCACCAATCTAATCCAAAAGAGATACCCCCCAAACACCAAGACACAGCACAAGACAACGGTATCACACTCCTCCCCTACATCAAAGGCACTACAGACAAAATCAGCAAAATTCTTCACAAAAACAATATCAGGACAGCCTTCGGCACTGATCAAAAAATAGCCATCATCCTAAGAAACCCCAAAGACAAGATCCAGCTAGAAAACCAAGGAGTTTATGAAATACCATGCAACAATTGCCCAGCCACATACATTGGACAAACCAACAGGAGAATAAATGCATGCATTGCAGAACACAAAAATGCAGTCAGAAGAGAAGAAAATACTTCCTCCCTCTTTCAGCACCTTAAAGCCACAGGACATGAAAATAATTTCGAAAGAACCAAATTAATATCCAACACTGAACACTCCAGCAAGAGAATAATCAGGGAAGCCATCGAGATAGTGAAACACCCCCATGATATGAATAGATGTGATGATACATCCCACCTACCAGACATCTGGAAGCTAGCCCTCACCAACATACGAGTCCCAGCCACGAAAACCAACACCAGACCCAAAACAACATGGGATACCACCGCCAATACCCCTCATCAGACCCAGGCCCAAGCCCATTCTATAAACGAAGGACAACCACCATCCAGAAAACAGGCCATGGTTGCTTCATCAGCTGTTGCACCCCTGACCCCAAAACCAAACAAGCTGACACACACCAAGAACACAGACCCCGGCCCCAAACTCAAAGCCAGACTAAAACCCAGAATGCTACATCACAGCCATCCACTCAGGACATCATATCAGAAAACTCACAAAATTACACCACAAGAACTCAAGAAGTTACAACGCAGCAAATGACCCAGGATATCACAGAACAAGACCAAGGATACCACAGCAATAAATCTCACACAGTCATCACACAACCCATTACCCAAGCCGTTACTACACAGGAGGCTAATGGAAAAGAGATCAAAACACAAACGACCCAGGAGATTACAACGCAGGACCTAGGATACCACAACAAAAGAACTCACAAGCCCATCACACAACCCATTGCCCAAGCCATTAAAACACACCAGCCTGAGGATGGCGAGTGGGACCTTGCCAAAACGTCGCCAAGATACTCTTAATCTTACACGGGAAAAGACCCAAACACACCTAGAATTACATATATATATGTGTGTGTGTGTGTGTGTGTGTTTTCTTAAGTTTTCATGGGTACTTACATGTATAATATTCAGCTTTGTTCGGCTATTTTCCTATGTCATTATAGTTGTGCTTTTAAAGTTGTAGCAACGTTTCGGCAGAATCTCATCTGCCATCATCAGGCTTCTGTATTGTGTTCGTCTGTGAGTCAGACTTTTACAGTTGTTTCAGTTTTAGATTTGGGGCTAGCCTACATATATATATGTAGTCCTCAGCTTACAACAGTTCATTTAGCTCAAAGTTATAACAGCACTGAAAAAAGTGACATAGGACCATTTTTCATACATACAACTGCTGCGGCATCCCTATAATCATGTGATCAAAATTCAGGCATATTTATGACGGTTACAACGTCCTGGGAAAATGTGATCCCCTTTTGCGACCTTCTGACCAGCAAAGTCAATGGGGAAGCCAGATTCACTTAACAACCATGTTACCAACTTAGCACCTGCAATGATTCACTTAACAAGTATGGCTGAAAAGTCGTAAATTGGGGCAAAGATCACATAACAAATGTGTCAATAGAAATTTTGGGCTCAAATGTGGTCATAAGTCGAGGACTACCTGAATGCTAATGTAACAACAGCCAGAAGCCAGATTCCCCCCCAGATTAAGAAAAAATACCAATTGAATTATTTCTGATTGAAATAAGTCACCTGTAAATGGCCCCATTTATAAAAAGCATATACAGATACATCGTCTGCATATACCAAACATTTTCCCTCTTCCATATTTGCTAAAAAAAAGGGGGGGGGAAACCTACATGCATAGAATGAGAAACAGAAAGAGAGAGAAAAACTCCTTATGCTTTCTTTCTAGCAAAGACAGAGGGGAAAAAAGAATAAGATAGTTTAAAAGAAAGGGCATTTATCCTGGACAGGAAGGAAAGAGAAAGAGAAAACTGGATGGCGGGGAGGAGGAGAATTAAGCTACTGAACAGAGATGGAAAAACCCTCTTTTGAAATGCATTACAAATGTGCTAGTTTCAGAAGGCATGCAGCCGTTCTCTGATGGCCAATCTTCAAAGCAACTCAATATAACAGGTATGCAGCCATTTGTACCTCCTACTACCACTTCCCCCACCCATTAACATTTTCTAGTCTTCTCTGTAAATATAAGAACACTCCCTCCCTTCAAAGGAAATTATGAAAGAAACCTTCTTCCTTTTAGCTAAATACGGTATAATGTACTATATAACAAGAGGGAAAAAAATTATGGGAGGAATCCAATAATTTATGCATCAGACATATAGGGAGCTGCAGCTTTCTTTGAAGGCAATTCATCTCAGTTCCTATACTAAATAGGATAAAGTAACCCAGACAGAACAGTTCCAAATCAAACATGAAATTTTACAAGAGGTCTATAAATGCCATCATGTGTCATTTGTAACCATTCCGTGTTTCTTCATCATTTATTTTATCTTTTTTCCCCCTTACAATAAAAAATCCATTAAGGAGGGGAAGATGGAGCAGCTGCCCAATTCCTTTTGATTAGAAATGCTTAAGTGTCATTTGTCTGGAATAATCCAGCCCTGATAATCCTCGCTCTGATTTCATCCTAGGATGTTACAAGAAGCACCCTTTCTTTCTCTGGTTCCATCCAGGACCTCCTTGACCTCCAGACAGGCCGATCTCTTTCCTATAGGGAGCAAATAATCAGAAAGATTGATTTAATTGATCATTTCTATCCCAGCTACTAAGGGATCAAACCCACCATTTCACTCCTTCATGGTTTTATTGGGTTGCAGGTAGTCCACTAAAATTGAGCCCAAATTTTTTGTTGCTAAGCAAGGCAGTTGTTAAGTGAGTTTGCCCCATTTGTGATATTTTGCCATATAAGGGGTTCTTGGCTTACAGCTATAATTGAGTACAAAATTTCTGTTGCTAAGTTAAGTAAGTTTTGCCCCATTTTACAAGCCTTTCTTGCCACAGTTAGAATAGAATTCTTTATTGGCCAAGTGTGATTGGACACACAAGGAACTTGTCTTCGGTGCATAAGCTCTCAGTGTATATAAAAGATATAAGAGATGAATCATGATCATAGTCATCATAAATATACTCATCATGAATCATGATGTTAAATGAATTGCTACAACTGTTAAGTTAAATGTTGTTAAGTGAATTTGGCTTCCCCATTGACTTTGCTTGTCAGAAGGTTGCAAAAGGTGATCTCGCATGACTCCGGGACACTGCAACTGCCATAAGTATAAGTCAGTTGCCAAGCGGCTGAATGTTGATCATGTGACTATGGGGATGCTACAGTAGTCATGTGAAAAATGGTCATAAGTCACTTGTTTCAGTGCCATTGTAACTTCAAATGATTACTAAATGAAGTGTTGTATGTTGAGTGCCTGTACTCAACTTAAGTGAACAACTGCAATTGTTAAGTGAATCATGTGGTTATTAAGCAAACTTGGCTTCCCCCATTGATTTTGCTTATGAGAAGATCACAAAAAAGGATCATATGACTCCAGGACAGTGCAACTGTCATAAATACATGACAGTTGCCAAGCGCCCAAATTTTGATCATGTGACCATGGAGATGTTGCAATGGTTGTGTGAAAACTAGTCATAAGTTGTCTTTTCCAGTGCTGTTGTAACACAGCTATTAAGTGCTCTTGGAACAGGAACTGCAAGTCCAGAAACACCTTTAGCTTTCTCCAAAATTGGGAAGTCCAACCTCACCTAGGAATAAACATGGAAAATCTCTGGTCCAAACACCATCAGCCACATAGTCTTGCTTGAGCTAAGTCTGAATTTATTCCTCCCACCCACCCACCCTGGACTCTGATAGGCTTCCGACATAACTTTGACAAAAATCACATGAGCAATCCAGGACTGAGATATACAACTGGGTATCTTTGGCATACTATATCTGACTCCAAATTGACAAATAACCTCATCTAGCGACTTTCTATAGATGTTAAAAGGAAGGGAAGAGACCATTCCATAAGTCAGGGACTTGAGGTCTTATCCCCATGCAAGATGGACTGAACTCTCCCACAAAAACAGGAGGAGGATCCTAAAATTTCTCTGTGAGGTCCAGAAGGCCAGTATGATTCAAGGCATTGAAAGATGCTGAGAGGTCAACAAGAACCAGGATGGTATCCCAACTCCATCCCAGCTCTTTCAGAGGTCATCAGCAAGCACGATCAATGTTTTTTCATCACTATATTCTGATGTAAAACCGACTTGAAGGGGCTTCAGATAATCATTTTCCTCCCTGAAGCAATAATTCTTCAACTATTTTCTCTAACAAGGAAGAAAACTGGAGAATAGATAAAAGTTGCCTAGGATTGTTGGATTATACTTTTCTCTTTCTTTCTTCAAAGACATATCACACATGCAAGAGATATCTCTCCTCCTTTGCCACCATCATTAGCCCAGATGTCTTTCCTCCGTTGGTTTCGCCCATTGACCAGACAGAGCTGGGGTTGTACCTGATGACAAAATACTAAGCCTTGCGTTCTTCGTAAACTTTACAAATCTTTGGGATTAACAGCCTAGTTAAAGATGAATTTGTTGCCCAAACCTATTCAGAGCAACTTCTCAGAGTTAATGAAATAAGTAATCAGAAATCAGAGAAGAGAGAAACAAGGCTCAAGAGAAGACAGTTTTGCCGAAGGGAGGGGAGGAAATCTATTCTCGCATAGGGAACATGGGTTCTAATCTGAGATTCACTGGCTTTGTCTCCCAGCCTCATCAGCAGTCACCTGGGTCAGGTCAGAGCAAGATAAATTGGTAGCTGCTCTGATGTGACACCCAAGTCCTTGAATTCTGGCAATTTATTATTCATTAAAAGCTGTGTGAGGCAATCACCTTGGATAGAGACATCTGTCTGCATTTATGAGACATCCCCAAAGTGGAATGCATCCAAAGTGGGTGGAAGGCAAGTGTATAGAGAAGGATGGTCATATTCCTGATCATAATACAATGTGATAGAGCACATTTCAAATGTCCAAAGTGCTTTGCATGCATCTGCTCCATCTTTGCTAACCAAATTTTAGGTTCAGAGTTGAGAAGAAGGATGAATCTCCGAAGGCCACCCTAAACAGTTAATGATTCAGGGTAACATTTTATTCAGGGAAACATTCATTTCTACACCCCAACTTCATATAAATGGCTCACCACATGTCTTCCATTGTTACCCAATGAGATAGAAAACAGCCATTGTGGGATCGTTTCCCAGAGTTTAATCTAAAAATCTGCTTTTGGTGCTCCATCCTAGAAGCGAAGCTATCAGGAAAATAAGAGGGCATGCAGTCACATACCAAATGTGTTTTCTTCAGAGCGCTAACTACCATCCACTCCATTCTGCATCAGGGATTAGGTCTCCTAGGACAGAGGGAGGGCCTCAGGCTCTGGCTCTGGCCCCAGAATCTTTCATTGTACAAATTAAACCAGGAGATGAATAGCTTGGAAGGATGAGTGGGAAAAGATACAAAAGGTAGTCTGTTCCAAAAAGAATGTGGAGATAAATAGGAGACTGGGATGAAGATACTTCTGTCACATCACACAAAGGGTGTGGTGGTGTTTCCCCACACTTAGCAGATGTAGTCCTTGACGTATAATCACAACTGAGATCAGAATTTTGGTTGCTAAGCAAGGCAATGGTTAAGTGACTCATAAATGAAGGTGAATATACATGTCCCAGGATAATGTTGCAGGATCCAATCTGGGTTGGTCACTGGGACCAGAGGTTTAGTCTTGCAAACTTTCAGACTCATGCAGGGGCCCATCGTAGTCAGAGAGAAGTTCCCTGAGGATACTGGATTTACTTGTTTTTCTTTGAAGACTTTTCGCTTCTCATCCAAGAAGCTTCTTCAGCTCTGATTGGAAGGTGGGGAATGGAAAGATTTATATTCCTTGCAGACAGCTGATCATCTGCATTCTTTTAGAGAGTCCCTGAGGCCACCTGGAGGTTTATCTGTATCCTCAGGGTCACCTGAGTAGTGCAAATGGGTTAGGAGCCTTCTTGGAACTACTCTAAGATTGTGTTGTAGACTGGAAATAGATGATGTCATATGCCTCAATAGAGAGAGATGTTCAGTTTTGACATAGATGGCCTCTTTGATCCCTCGTTCAAAGCAGCGGTCCCCTCTGTCCAACATGTGGACTGTCCAACATGCTGTCTTCAAAAGAGTGGCCATTGTCTTTTAAATGCAGATAGACTACTGAATCTAGTTCTGATGGGTTTGTTCTCCTATGTTGTGCCATGTGTTTATGAAGTAGTTGTTTTGTTTTCCCAGTGTACAGATCTGCATATGGCTCCCTGCATTGTATTGCATATACCACATTGCTCTATTTGTGTCTGGGTGTTTTATCCTTAGGGTGGATGAGCTTCTGCCTTAGTGTGTTCTTGGGTTTGAAGTGTGCATGTATTTTGTGTTGGCTGAAGATCCTCCTGAGCTTTTCTGATATTCCTGAAACATATGGATTGATAACATTGTTTCATTTAGTGTTCTCTTTGTTGTCTGTTATGGAGGAGCTTCTGTTAGGTCTTTTTTGAGATTTGAATGGCCCACTTGGGATAGCCACATGTTCTCAAGGATTCCTTGATGTGTTTTAGTTCTTTGCTTACTTTGCTTATCAGAAATTGGCTGGAAAGCTTGCAAATGGCAATCATGTGACCTGTTGTAAATATATGCCAGTTGCCATGCACCCAAAGTTTGATCACATTCTCATGGGGTGCTGTGATGGCCATAAGTGCAAAGAATGGTTGTAGGCCACTTTTTTCATCACTATTGTAGCTTCTAATGGTCATTAAATGAATGGTTGTAAGATGAAGACTGATTGTATGCTACAACTAAAGAAGTCTTCTCCAGAAAAATTCTGCCCAGACAGTGTACATATGCAGTGCAATCACTTATTAAATAAAAACTTAATAAGAAGTATAGGTTGTTTGAGAAGATCTGTCACAGTCTCCTTCTACAGAAGATCGCTGTTGTGAATGCATAAGGTTTAATAAAGTTATTTTGAGCTTGGAGTCAAGTGCAGGGTTCTGGCCCTGCACTTCTGATTGGCTGTTAAATGGCAGAACCTGATTGGCCATTAACGGAGCCTTTGTATTAGTTAATGGAGCTAGCGCTCCTGGGTTATTATTGGTTAAATAGTTATTAGGTTGCCTATATAAAGAGGGCCTTAGCTGCCCTTGTTTTTGAGCAGTCACCATGTAAATAAAGAGTTGAAGTTCCCTATTCCAGAGGCTCGTCTCCATTCTTTCTCGCCCATTCTCCAAACTTAACAATCACTATAAAACTTGGACCTATGGAACAACAGAAAACAGAACTATCTTTTCTGTAACATGGTCCAGCACATCATTAGCAGGAATGTTAAAGACAGTTATAGGATATTCACAAAAATTGATTATCATCATCATGCTCGCCATTGTCTGTCCACTGCAAGATGAAAGCCTCGAACACATGTTTCCAACCAATGATTGAGTATATTTGAGAACTGGGACATGTTACAGAATAATGACACTATTAATTATTTCAACCAACTGCAATAATATTTTCATTATTTCAATTTAATGATATGGTATCTCATCATAAGTGATTCTAGGTGGCTAACATAGAATTAAAACATATTAAGACAACAACGCAATAATCATTCATCCATGAACCTCCCAATCTTCATGCTTGGAAAAATGTCCATGTTTTAAAGATTTTATGAAATGCTAGCAGAGTCAGGACCAACCAAATCTCAGGGGTGGGGGTGTAAAGGGTATATTGTTCCAGAAAGCAGGTACAATAGAAAAATCCCACCCATTGACATCCCCCAATAGACAGGATTTGGAGTATCCCATTTTGTGGGACCCAGTAAGAGATACTCCCACAAATAACCCAGATGCATTAAAGATCATAGAAAAAGAAAGAAAAAAACCTTTGATTTATAGCCCTGTCATGACATGGCATGACAGCGTGCTATTTGTTTTTTGCTCCCAAAAAGAAAACACTCAGTTGAAGTTTGCATACTCACCGCTCCAGCAGTCTATTATCTAACAAATTCAAAATCTTTCCTCGGTGTGTGGGAACTCAGCTGATGGTTTTCACCTAAACACATTACTTTCTCCAGCAAGATGTGCTATTTACAAAAGAGTCTTCAGGGAACTGTAGTGCTACAGTCCATTTCCCCATTCCAATCTAAATAAATAAACTAAGCAGACAAACCTACTTCCCGGCAGGACATAATGGTAGACAAAAACAATATGAGACCTGCTTTACCAAGAAGATGGGTTGGCATATCACTATCATTTGTTACTGGAAAGATAACATAACAGAAAAGATGAAAATACAAAACAGTGTTCTGTTTCTTATTCTGAAGTTCTACAGCTACTTTTGTCATTTCTGGCACTGATAATTAGGTTTTTCCACCAGTTACCATGGCATGGATAAGTCTACCAGACTGCCTGAGAAATAAAAGACAACATGGGACAGCAGCCAACCTAATTTTTCTAGGAGGACAAGTCATAATGCAAAGTCCACTACATCTTATCAACAAAATGTGATGGCTTCTTCTGTTTTGCACAGGTGGCCATCCAAGACAGGAAACATTTCACAAAATGCTATGATGATGCAAAGTAGACACCAGTGTTGGAAACATCTTCTTAAACAACCCTAATTGGCAGAGATATTACAGAGCACCCTGGAGTACAGCTAGTCCTTGATTTATGATCATAATAGAAACCAAAATTTATGTTGCCAAGTGAGACATTTGTTAAGAGAGTTTTGCCCTACTTTATGACTTTTCTTAACACAGTTGTTAAGTGAAACAATGCATTTGCTAACAACCCACTTGTTAAGTAAATCTGTCTTCCCCATTGACTTTGCAAAATCAATCAATCAATCAAACAAATGTTTATTGTCAATGTACAACATGTGTACTATGAAATTGAAATGAGCCTCTCTTGGTGCAGCCCCTCCCCACCCAAAAAACCCACAAAATACATCTTGCATGTTGTGCTGGCCCTGCAAATCTATCATATTTGTGGTGTTATATTGCATTCAGAAGTCTGACAGCTCATGGATAAAAACTATTTTTCAGCCTATTTGTTCACCCTGGCTATGTTTCTATATCTCCTGCCCAATAGTAGAGAGTAAAGAAGTGCTGACCAGGTTTGAATGTTCCCTTACTCTGAAAAAGGTAATCATGTTACTCCAGGACACTGGAACCATCATAAATATAAACCAGTTGCTAATTTTGATCACATGATGCTGGAGATGCCACAATGGTCATAAGTGTGAGAAACAATCATAGGTCACTTTTTCAGTGCTGTTGTAACTTTGAACAGTCACTAAATGGACTGTTGTAAATCAAGGACTACCTGTACTTATACAGGGAGAAGACACAGAAATACCATAGTTAAATAAGGTGTCGTCATTTACTGGCCAAGCTGTATTTATCTTCATCTCTGCTTTATTTAAAAATTGATAATTTCCAGAAATAAGCAAAGCAATATCTTGGAAATACTCTGAGAAAGCCAATGGCCTAAGATGAGGACAACATGGATAATTGTAAAGCTGACTTAGGGTGTCTTTGTATCATTATGGGAATTCCATGTGGAGGAACTATGTCGTCATTGTTTTTTTAACTCGTCTGTCCTACACAAAACCCAGATTCTTATTTCCAAACAATGTAAATTTCCATCAAGACTGTTCTATGTAGAACCCAGAAATCCTGCTTTCTACTCTTCTTGAGTTCTGAGTTCTTCCCTTGTCCAACTCCTTTTTCAGAAAGCCATAATATTAATCCAGCAGCAATAGGGGGTTAAATATTAGGACTCCTGTTGAGAAGGGTCATTGCTTTCTTTTACTGTCCCTGCTGGGCTCAGTCAGACATTTTCCAACCTGTCAGGAACTTCATTTTTAAAGCCAGGCTGATGTCTTCCTCCCTAAGGACGATGATAGGTTGAAGTACAGGCCTCCCAGGTGGGTAGGGGAAGCAAGGACCTGAAGAGAGTCATGTAGAGCTGTAAGAGATGGTGTTAAGAAAGACTGTGGTTGCAATGGGCCTGGAGCCTTGAGAGAAGATCATTATAAAGAAATACAAAACACATTTCCCGTTCTTTATGAACCACCATTGTTCCATCTTGTGATCCAATTTTACAAACGAGGAACTGAGCTTGAAAAATGGGGAAATCACCTAGATGGCCCACATTGGTGTTAATCTGTGACCCACTTACCTTGTTTCTCCTCCAATACTTCCCTCTCCTTTGTTCAGCTACTTCCACGCATCTCTCCACTGTTCCAGTTTTCCCCCACAGATATTCACCCTCCCAGATACCATGAGATTGTTTTACTAAAATGAAAATCCATGCATATACCTGGAACTGTTGTTCTAAATCCTGGAAACTTCCCTCAGGATGACATAGGACTTGAGCTGCTTTCATTTCACTTGGGAGAAGAACAAAAAAAAGAGAGGTTGGCAGATCTCTAAGAAACCAGCTCATCTCCCCAAACTGTGTCTAACTGATCATCATGAACAGCTACCTTTCACTTTTGAGTTTCATTTTAAAATTTTAAAATTACTATAAATCTTCTCATTAGTCCTTATCGCCCATCCCCTCCCACTTGTGACTGTATGATTAACTGTTGCTTGTACCGTAACGATTTTTATTGACTGTTTCCTAGTATGATTTGATTGCTTATTGTACCCTATGACTATTATTAAGTGTTGTACCTGATGATTCTTGACTTGACAAATGTATCTTTTCTTTTTATGTATCCTGAGAGCATTTGCACCAAGACAAATTCCTTGTGTGTTCAATCACATTTGGCCAATAAAGAATTCTATCTATTCTAAATTGTAGGGTAATCAACTGGCACAACCTTGTATTTGGTTATCTTAAGCCACTCTGAGAACCTTTATTGCTAAAAAGAAGGATTACAAGGCACGAATCAAACAAATAGCCCCTCTGCCTCCCCCATCTCTATCGGATGAGAGTACACAGCAGTTATTTAAGAGTTTCATCTAACCTCAACTCTTATTTTCATGCACGGTCCAATCAGTGGAATGTAGGCAGCAACAACCAAATTATTTAGAAGCTGAAGCTGATTCCCAGTGAAGGTAAGCTAAAACATTAGGTGAGTTCAGTTTAAAAATATAATAGCGAGACAAGAAGGCCAACAATACAAAGTTTATCAAATTAAGTAAGAAAAGTGGAGAATGTAGACAGGGAAGATTATTTTCTCCCTCTCTTATCATGCAAGCAGTTGAAGCCATCAATGAAATTGATGGGTCGTGGATTCCGAAAAGAAAGCAGAAAGTGTTTTTTTTCTACAGCACATAATTAATTCATGGAATTTGCTACTGGAGGACAGGATGAGGACAGAGCGACAGCCATGAGCAAGAATACTTTCAAAGATAGCAAACCTCTAGCTTCTGGTTAGGAGAAGTATTGTGGAATCAAAGCTGGGTGGGAACAGCAGAAGTTGTCCCCAGCAGTGACTGTAACATACTGCTGAACATTAATTACTACAGGTCAACAGCAGCTGCTACCTATTAACTTCTTGGGGGTTCCTGGAAACATCTGGTTGGCCACTGTAGGAAGTGAAATGTTGGACAAGATGTATCTTGTCTTCTGCCTCAAAAGGGCTAGATTCAGATATACCTCAACAATCACCTTCTGTTTTCCCAAAGTGTAGAAGTTATCAGAATTCCAAACATCTAACACAGTCAAAATAACCATACCCAGCTTTCCATTGCTATACAGATAGTCTTTGACTTACAACAGTTCATTTAGTGGCTGTTTGAAGTTACAATGGCGTTGAAAAAAGTGACTTACAACCAGGGGTGGGATTCTACCAGTTTGCACCTATTCGCTAGAACTGGTTGTTAACATTCTAAGCAGTTCAGAGAACCGGTTGTTAGAAGAAATTACTGGTCTAATCCTGTAAGGAAGGCAGGAAGGAAACATTCTGGTGTTGCTTACAGAAACTGCCTCTCTGTTAACCTTTATTACATTCTTGGCAGGACTAGAATTCCTGTCTCAGGAACTTCTCTGGAGTTTTTTTCCCTTCCTTTGCTGGTACTTTGCTTGTGTGGAGTGACCCTTCAAAGTTACAGTGGCACTGAAAAAAGTGACTTATGTGCAGTAATGAATCAACAAGTTTCTGTTATGTTTTGAGCATGGGCGAGAAAGAATGGAGACAAGCCTCTGAACGGTGAACTTCAGCTCTTTATTTACATTGTGACTTAAGCTTCAATAGCAGTTAAACCCGCCTTATATAGGCAAACCCTGTAACTTTTAACCAATAACGAGCTAGGAGCGCTAGCTCTTATTACCAATAGGAACTCTCTGTTAAGGGCCAATCGGATTCCCCGGAACGGGCCAATCCGGTCTGGCCGCTTAATGGCCAATCAGAAGTGCAGGGCCAGAACCCTGCACTTAACCCCAAGCTCACACTTTATTAAATCTTTATGCATTCATAACACCCCTTCCCCCTGGCTTCTTATTTGCAGGGCACAGTTACATAGTCCCTTAGGTAGGACGGTTATCTTATTAGTCTCTTTGATTTCCGTTGTATCGGCTGGCTGCAATCACGCTGAGATAGATCATTGTTTAGCAGTGGGGCTGTTTCCGGTTCAGAGTTCACTTCTACGTTGTTGCCCAAATTCTCTGCAATTCCCTGAGGTGCAACCGTTTCTCTCTCCAGCTCCGCTTCCTGAATCTCCATCAAGCCGTCGTTTCCTTCAAACGGGTTCTCTAGGAATTCATCTTCTTCCGTACCCCCCCTCAGTTTGGTCATAGGGGAGTTGCGGACTGGCTGCTGGAAGCCGCAATCGTAATTGATCGATATGACGTTTCCAAAGTTTATTGTCAAAGCATTGTACAAGGTAGGATCTGGGGCCGGTTACACATACTACTGTCGCCTCCAACGGGTCACCTGATAGGTTTTTAGCATATACCAAGTCTCCTACCTGGAAGGTACGACAGCGGCCGCTGGATCCTAATGGTTTCTCCGGTTCGTAAGCTGGGTGCAACCGGTCGAGGTGGGAGGGGAGCTTTCGTACCATTAGCAGTTCGGCGGGAGTTTTGTTGGTGATGCTATGTGGGGTGATGTGTTGCAAGAAAAGGATTGATTGACCTTGTCGTCAATGTTGTCGTAGTCTACCTTCTGCAAGGTTTTCTTCACAAATTGGACCATGCGTTCTGCTTTGCCATTGGTCGCAGGGTGCACAGGCGAGGTGAGCGCATGGCAAATGCCACGGTCAGAGAGGTACTGCTCAAACGCTAGTGCGGTAAATTGAGGGCCGTTATTGGATACCAGGACGTCTGGTAATCCGTGGGTTGCAAAGAGTCTGTCTAAGGTTTTGATAACTGCCTCGGAGGTCGTAGTCATCATGCGATGGATCTCGAGCCAATTCGAGTAGGCGTCGATGGTAAGCAGGAAGGTGTGGCCTTTGGTTGGCCCCGCGAAGTCCAAGTGAATTTGGGACCAGGGTCCACGTGGTGTCTCCCATTCAGTAGGCATGGCTTTTGGTGGAGCATTGCTGACTTCTTGGCATTTGGGACAAGCTTTAACCCACTGTTCGATTTGCTTGTCAATGCCCGGCCACCGTGCGTAGCTTCGCGCAAGGGCTTTCATTCGCACGATGCCGGGGTGGCCATCGTGCAAGGTTCTCAGCAGTGCTTTCTGGAGTCGTTCTGGGATAACGACTCTATCGCCCCAGATGACACAACCTTTCTGGGAGAAGAGCTCGGTTTGTCGAGTCTTGAATGGTGTGAAGTCATCTGATAACTGGTCCAATGGCCATCTGCATTCTACCCAGCTTAGGACTCGTGCTAGGGTGTGGTCGCGTTTGGTTTCTCTCGCGATATCTCAGGCAGTTAGTGGCGGCGAGTTGAGTGCCTCGATTTGCAAAGTGGTTACCGTTGGTGCAGGATCGTCGAGAGTCTCTGGAAGCGGTGCTCGGCTCAATGCATCGGCATGGGGAATGGTTTTCCCTGGGCGGGATTGCAGCCGATAGTTATAAGGAGCTAAGAATTCTGACCATCGGGTCATCCTAGGGGATAATATGTAAGGAGTCGGCTTATCTCCGGCTATTATCCCCAATAATGGTTTGTGGTCAGTCACAATAGTAAAAACCCGGCCATACACGTATTCGTGGAATCTTTTCACAGCTGAGACAATTGCGAGGGCTTCTTTATCAATTTGTCCATAGTTTCGCTCAGTTTTTGAAAGAGTCTTTGAAAAATATGCAACAGGGGCTTCGTTACCATTAGGCAGTATGTGGCTCAAAATGGCGCCTACCCCGAAAGGCGATGCATCACAGGTTATAACTAACGGCAAAGTCTTGTTATATTGCATGAGTACAGAGTCAGAAGTGAGCAGTTTTTTAACATTTCGGAACGCCTGTTCTTCACGGTAACTCCATAGCCAATTTGCTTTTTTATCTAACAACCGGTGTAACGGTTCAGCAACTGTTGCTTTGTGCGACAAAAATACATTATAAAAATTGATGAGGCCTAGGAATGCCTGGAGATCGGCCTTGTTTCGTGGCCTGGGAGCATTTTTTATCACTTTTAGTTTACTTTCAGTAGGGTGAATGCCCTGGCTATCAATCAGGTGCCCTAAAAACTCAACACTGTCAGTACACAATTTACATTTGTTTTTTTTAACGTTAAGACCGGCCTCTTGGAATTTTTTTGGAACTAATTTTAACCGGTCCTGTAAGATTTTTTTTGTAGGGGCTGCAATTAATACATCATCAAAATAGGGGACCACGCCCTTAATTCCTTGCAATAACCTTTCCATAAGGCTCTGAAAAATCCCCGGGGCTACACTAACTCTGAATTGCAGCCGGGTACATTTAAAGGCACCTCGGTGCGTTACAATAGTTTGGGCCTGTGCCGTTTTTTCATCTACAGGTAATTGCTTATATGCCTGAGCTAAATCTAATTTAGCGAAGACTTTCCCGCCCCTCAGGGAATGGAGGAGATGCTGCACCACCGGAACTGGATATGTGTTCTGCTGCAGGGCGTGGTTCAAAGTGGCCCGGTAGTCCCCACAAATTCGGATTGATCCGTCTGGCTTAATGGGTGTTACAATAGGGGTTTCCCAAGGGGAGTGATCGATGGGCTCTAACACCCCCTGAGCTATCAGTTTGTCGAGTTGTTCTTCGATTTTCGATTTTAAGGCAAACGGAACTCGACGGGGCTTTAGGCGAATGGGAGCTATTTTTAGATCTAGACTGAATGAAATCAGGGTCCCTTGTACTCGCCTAAGCTGTCTGTGAAAATGTCCCTGAACTCATAGATAAGGTCTTCCTCCCAGTCACCGCCGCTGACTCGGTTTATGCCGGCCACTTCAATGCCAAGTGGCGCGAACCATTGGAGGCCTAGTAGGCTAGGCCTATCTCTATCGATGACCGTTAAAGATAAGTATGCTGTGTGCTTCTTGAAGGAGACTTGGACTCGGCAGGAACCGATGACGGGGATTCGATTCCCTTGGTAGTCCTTGAGGATGAGGCATTGGGAGCGGAGATCTTGGCATTGAATTGTGGGGATGAGTTGCTTGAGTGTCTTCCAAGACACCATCGAGAGGGACGATCCCGAGTCGACCTCTATGTGGCAAGGCTGGTTCTCGATGGCTACTGTGACTCAGATTTTCTTAGTGTCCAAGGCTGAGGCGTGACCAATAGTGATAGTATGGTGAGCCTCTTCTCTCTGCAAAGCTCGATTTCTGTAGGAGTGGTTTACTGACTCTCGCCGTACAGGACGGTTTCCTGTTGATTGGCGATAGTTAGCCCCTTTTGAGGCCTGGCTGGGTCCTGGCAAGCTGCGGCAGACCCGCCCGATGTGGCCTTGTTTCCCGTATTCATAGCAGAGTGCATCGCGGAATTTGCATTCGGACCTGGCATGATTGGTTCCACAGCCAGCGCAAGGGCATAAGGGCTTTGGGTGATGGTCCTGGTCGGACCACAGTCGATGGACCCCTTCTTTGTCGCTGTCTGACGACGAAGAGAGGTCCTCATGGTGCGTTGTTGTAAGCTGTCCTTCAGACCTGGATAAAATGTCGCTTGTCGGTGGTGGTACCGGAGCGCGGTTTTGGCATAGTTGTGCAGCTGACTTCCTGGTTGCTTCTGCTGCAGTAGCATCGGCGATGGCGTCGGCAAGGCTGATGTCGCCTTTCGCCATCAGCTTGGTTTGGACGCCTGGTGCATCTAGTCCCAGAACTATGCGATCTCTTAGTGCTTCTTCTAAATTGGTGAATCCGCAGAGGCCTCCCAAATTTCGGAGGTCTGCTATGAAGTCAGCCACGCTTTCTCTCTTTCACTGGCTCCTCTGATAAAACTCGTGGCATCTCACGAGCATAGGTACGGTTGGGGCGTAGTGATCTCATAGGAGAGGTTCGAGGTCGTCCCAATCCATGGCCTTCACTTCTCGGGGTTTGGCTAGTGCTTTAGCCATCACAATACATTAGGAACACCGTCTGTTTCTTTCCTGGTGTGGCGTCCTTTAAGTTGTTGGTTTCTAAGAACATTTGGAAGCGATCCATGTAGGACTCCCAGTCCTCCTGTACTGGATCGAACGGAGCAGGTGGTACGATGCCGCCGGACATGGTTCCGTTGTTGGCGTCGTCTGTCAAGTGCTCGGTGTTCTTCGAAGTTTCGTTGGTTCAGATATCTCCAAATCCCATCCTCGTCGCCAGTGTTATGTTTTGAGCATGGGCGAGAAAGAATGGAGACAAGCCTCTGAACGGTGAACTTCAGCTCTTTATTTACATTGTGACTTAGCAGTTAAACCCACCTTATATAGGCAAACCCTGTAACTTTTAACCAATAACAAGCTAGGAGCGCTAGCTCTTATAACCAATAGGAACTCTTTGTTAAGGGCCAATCGGATTCCCCGGAACGGGCCAATCCGGTCCGGCCGCTTAACAGCCAATCAGAAGTGCAGGGCCAGAACCCTGCACTTAACTCCAAGCTCACACTTTATTAAATCTTCATGCATTCACAACAGTTTCGGTACAGGCCAGGCCTCACGTAGGCTGAAAGCGTACCAGGAACAACAAACATCAATCAACAACATGTCATCATGGGCTGTTAACTGGACTGCAAATGCAGAATGGCTACTTTGTGCTAAAATGAACATATAACAGTGTGATTGGATGTTACTATGTGTGCACTAATATTTTTACTCATGTAACATAATGATTGGATAGAATTCACTGCTTGTGACGTATCACTGTGTGTTTTTAATAAAAGAGCTTTCCGAGCTCATGATCGGGGCAGCTCACCCAAGATAGAACCAGACTGGTGTCTTTCTTGATGCATTCGACCACCCAGTGAGAAGCCTTCCTAATGCGGAGCAAAGCCGCACTTATGACCATTTTTCACACTTGTTGCAGCATCCCCACAGTCATGAGAGGCCAGGCGAAGAGATGTGTGCCTCGATGTGAGTGATATTCAGTTGGCCACGCCCAGCCAATAACATGACCACCAAGCCATGTCCACCTAGTCACATGACCACCAACCACGCCCCCCAGCTAAGCCACATCCACAGAACCTGTTGTTAAAAAATTTAAATCCCACCCCTGCTTACAACTGTTTTTCACACTTAGGACTGTTGCAAGTATCCCTACAGACACATGATCAAAATTTGAATGCTTGGCAATTGACTCATATTTATAAAGGTTGCAGTGTCCTGGGGTCTTTAGATCACCTTTTGTGAACTTCTGACAAGCAAAGTCAACATGGAAGCCAGTTTACTAACAACCAAGTTACTAACTCAACAATTGCAAAGATTCACTTAACAGATGTGGCATGAAAAGTCGTAAAGTGGGGCAAAACTCACTTAACAACATAAATTTGGGGCTCAGTTGTGATCGTAAGTCAAAGACTACCTGTATTAATGTTTGCCAGGGAACAAATATTTTAAGACATGCCTTTATCCTTATCCTGGCCATTAGTGCCCATCTCCATCCTTATTTTGGCTCTGTTGCAACAATGCTGTATTATTTTGTACTTGTGGAATTCAATGTAAATGTGAAATAATGAAGAGGAGGAGGACACTCAAAGGCCAAGAGTTGTGTAATGCTGTTGCTTGGAAGTGATGCCAAAAGGTGCAGAAAGCCAAATCTCACAGGTTGGTCCAGAGCCAGCTTGAGAACAACTGGATTATTCAGTTGACCTAATTAGCATGTATAAATTAGCAACAGGGATTTTTCCCTTTCCCCTTGGAGACATTGCCAAGATCTTCCTTGTATCTCACTTTTTTGGGGGGGGGGAGTATTGCAGCAAAGAATCACTGAATTTTGACTTTTGTTCTGAATCTATTGTAAACATCTTCCTGGGCTCTCAAAAAACTACTGATCCAATCTCTCCGTTAATAGAGTTTTTTTTTTCTCAGGCAATCTGTGACAACCAGGCCAGGTCTCATCCTAGATCCAATTCAAGAAGAAATGAAGGTGATGCTGAAATGAGATGACAGACTATGTCTGGTTACTTGCTAAAGGTGAACGCTGCACAATTGCACTGGCTTTCTAGAATTAGAGAGGGAGTAGGAAGAGGAAGAAGGGAAAAGTAATGGTACCCATTTTTCTTGCCTTCTACAGGAAACAAGAAACCTTCTACAGGGTTTTTTTTAAAGTATTTATTTATTATTAATGTCCATGGTTACCAATCTTAAATTCACAATTCTGGGCAGATTACAGATCAGTTTGGGATGCTGTGTGTTAGCTTATATCCATTCCACAACTGTGATCGGTAGATTACTTCTTGTATTGAGGTGGTATTCAGCAGGTTCTGATCAGTTCTGGAAAACCAGTAGCGGAAATTTTGAGTAGTTCAGAGAACCAGCAAATACCACCTCTGACTGGCCCCGCTCCCATCTATTCTCTGCCTCCCGAGTCCCAGTTGATAATCTGGGTCTTCTTTTGTTGCCCTGCACAGGAGAATGTAGCTGGAAAGCAGGCTAAGTGGGGTGGGGAGGGAATGGGATTTTGCAGTAACCTTCCCCCAGGAGTGGGAAGGTGTTATGTATGTACCATAGTTAATAAAGTATGAGCTTGAGGTAAAGTGCAGGGTTCTGGCCCTGCACTTCTGATTGGCTGTTAGGCGGCCAGATCGGATTGGTTAGTTCTGAGGAATCCGATTGGCCCTTAACAGAGGATTATTATTGATTTAAAGAGCTAGCGTTCATAGATCGCTATTGGACAATTCTCACAAGGGTTGCCTATATAAGGAAGTGTTCACTGTTATTGTTTTGAGAAGTCACTATGCAATAAAGAGCTGAAAGTTCACATTCAAGACTGTCTCCATTTACAACCCATGTCCAAGTACTTAACAGAAGGGAATGGAGATTTTATAGTATCTTTCCCCTGCCATGCCCACCAAGCCACACCCATAGAACTAGCAGTAAAAAAAAAATTAATCCCACCACTGATTGAGAAGGATCACATGGCAAAGAGATCAATTCTCTCTTTGGCTTGGACTGTGGAACAATAGTTCAATGACAAGGATTTTTTAGTATTTATTTGATTTGTTAGTCGCTTACAAGATACAGGTATAAGAATAAACATAGTTTTGAATACATGAGATAGATACTTATAAGAAAAATAAAAAGAAACAATAGGACAGGGACGGTAGGCACGATTGGTGTGCTTATGTATGCCCCCTACAGGCCTCTTAGGACAGGGGTGAGGTCAATAGTAGACAGTCTAAGGTTAAAGTGTTTGGGGTTTGGGGAAGAAACCATAGAGTCAGAATAGAGTGTTCCAAACATTGACCACTCTGTTGCTGAAGTCGTATTTCCTGCAGTCAAGTTTGGTGCGGTTAAGCTTGAGTTTGTATCTATTGTGTGCTCTTGTATTGTTATGATTGAAGCTGAAGTATTCATTGACAGGTAGTGTTATGTATGTACCATAGTTAATAAAGTATGAGCTTGAGGTAAAGTGCAGGGTTCTGGCCCTGCACTTCTGATTGGCTGTTAGGCAGCCAGATAGGATTGGTTAGTTCTGAGGAATCCGATTGGCCCTTAACAGAGGATTCTTATTGGTTAAAAGAGCTAGCGTTCATAGCTCACTATTGGACAATTCTTACAAGGGTTACCTATATAAGGCAGAGTTCACTGTTGTTGTTTTGAGAAGTCACTATGCTAATAAAGAGCTGAAAGTCACAATTCAGAGGCTGTTTCCATTTACTCCAACCCATGTCCAAGTACATAACACTGGCGACGAAGGTGGGATGTGGAGACGTCTGAACCGAAGAAGCCAGGAAGCGATACCGAGCACGTGATAAGACGACGCCAACAACGGAACCATGTCCGGCGGCATCGGACCAACCGCTCCGTTTGATCCGAACCAAGAGGATTGGGAATCCTACATGGATCGTTTCCAAATGTTTCTCGAGAGGCATAACTTGAAGGACGCCACACCAGCAAAGAAGCGGGCACTGTTCCTGATGCATTGCGGCCCAGCTGTATTTAAGATGGCTAAAGCACTCGCCAAACCTCAAGAAGTGAAAGCCATGAGCTGGGACGACCTCGAACCCATCCTGAGAGACCATTATGTGCCAACCGTGCCTACACTCGTGAGACGCCACAAGTTTTATCAGAGAAACCAACAAAAAAGGGAGAGCGTGGCCAATTTCATGGCAGACCTCCGAAATTTAGGGGGTCTCTGCGGGTTCGCCGATTTAGAAGAAGCACTAAGAGATCGAGTAATTCTGGGATTAGATGCGCTAGGCGTGCAAAGCAAGCTGATGGCGAAAGGCGACATCAGCCTTGCTGACACCATCACCGAAAACACGGCTGTGGAGGCGACAAAAAAGTCGGCTGCACAACTATGGCGAAGCCGCACTCCGGTAACACCACTGACCAGTGAAATCTTACCCAACTCAGAAGGGCAGCTCTCAACAACGCACCACGAGGACCTCTCTTCGTCGTCAGACAGCGACGAAGAAGGAGTCCATCGACTGCAGTCCGACTGGGACCCTCGCCCGAAGCCCTTACGCCCTTGCGCTGGCTGTGGAGCAAACCATGCCAGGGCCGAATGCAAATTCCGCGATGCACTCTGCCATGAGTGCGGGAAACGAGGCCACTTTGGCCGGGTCTGCCGCAACTTACCAGGACCCAGCCAGGCCTCAAAAGGGGCTAACTATCGCCAATCGACAGGAAACCGTCCTGTAAGGCGAGAGCCAGTAAACCACTCCTACAGAAATCAAGCTTTGCAGAGAGAAGAGGCTCACCATACTATCACTATCGGTCACGCCTCAGTTTTGGACACTAAGAAAATCCGAGTCACGGTAGCCATCGAGAACCAGCCTTGCCACATGGAGGTCGACTCAGGATCGTCCCTCTCGATGGTGTCTTGGAAGACACTCAAGCAACTCATCCCCACAATTCAACGCCAAGACCTCCAATTTCAATGCCTCATCCTCAAGGACTACCAAGGAAATCGAATCCTCCTGCCGAGTCCGAGTCTCCTTCAAGAAGCATACAGTGTACTTACCTCTAACGATCATCGATAGAGATAGGCCTAGTCTATAAGGCCTCCAATGGTTCGCGCCACTCAGCATTGAAGTGGCCGGCGTGAACCGAGTCGGTGGTTGTGAGTGGGAGGAAGACCTTATCTCTGAGTTCAGCGACATCTTCGCGGACAGCTTAGGCGAGTATAAGGGGACCCCAATCTCATTTAGTCTAGATCAAAAGATAGCCCCCATTCGCTTGAAGCCCCATCGAGTTCCATTCGCTCTTAAAGCAAAGATCAACGAACAATTCGACAAGCTAATTGCTCAAGGGTGTTGAAGCCCATCGATCACTCTCCATGGGAAACCCCTATTGTAACACCCATTAAGCCAGACAGGTCAATCCGAATTTGTGGGGACTACCGGGCCACTTTAAACCACGCCCTACAGCAGAATGCGTATCCAGTTCCGATGGTGCAGCATCTCCTCCATTCCTTGGGGGGCGGAAAGGTTTTCGCTAAATTAGATTTAGCTCAAGTTTATCAACAACTACCAGTGGATGAAAAAACGGCCCAAGCCCAAACAATTGTAACGCACAGAGGTGCCTTTAAATGTACCCGATTGCAATTTGGAGTTAGTGTAGCCCCGGGGATCTTCCAGAGCCTCATGGAAAGGTTATTACAGGGAATCAAGGGCGTGGTTCCTTATTTTGATGACGTATTAATTGCTGTCCCTACCAAAAAAATCTTGCAGGATCGTTTGAAATGTGTTCTTAAAAAATTTCAAGAGGCAGGACTTAAGGTGAAACAAAATAAATGTCACTTATATACTGACAATGTTGAGTTTCTAGGATACCGAATTGATAGCCAGGGCATTCATCCCACCGAGAGTAAATTAAAAGTGATCAAAAACGCTGCCAGACCACGCAACAAGGCCGATCTCCAGGCGTTCTTAGGCCTCATTAATTTCTATAATGTGTTTTTACTGCACAAAGCAACTGTCGCTGAACCGTTACACCGATTATTAGATAAAAAAGCATTGTGGGTTTGGGGTTACCAGGAAGAGCAAGCATTCCGGAATGTTAAAAAACTGCTCACATCTGACTCTGTACTTATGCAGTATAACGAGACTTTGCCGTTAGTTATAACCTGCGATACATCGCCTTTCGGGGTAGGCGCCATTTTGAGCCATGTACTGCCTAATAGGAACGAAGCCCCTGTTGCAAACTTTTCGAAGACTCTTTCACAAGCAGAGCGGAACTATGGACAAATTGATAAAGAAGCTCTCGCAATCGTTTCAGCTGTAAAGAAATTTCATGAATATGTGTATGGAAGGACATTTACCATTATAACTGACCACAAACTGTTGCTAGGGATAATAGCCGGGGACAAGCCAATCCCCTCCATATTATCCCTAGAATGACCCGATGGTCAGAATTCCTAACTGCTTATAATTATCGCCTGCAATATCGCCCGGGGAAAGCCATTCCCCACGCCGACGCATTAAGCCGAGCACCGCTTCCAGAGACTCTCGACGTTCCAGCACCAACGGCAACTACGTTGCAGATCGAAACACTCAACTCGCCGCCTATGACCGTCCGAGGCATCACGAGAGAAACTAGACAAGACCACACCCTAGCTCGAGTCCTAGGCTGGGTAGAATGCGGATGGCCATTGGATCAAGTACCAGAAGACTTCGCACCATTTAAATCTCGACAGACTGAACTTTTTTCCCAAAAAGGCTGTATCATCTGGGGCGATAGAGTCGTTGTCCCAGAACGACTCTGGAAGACGCTGCTACGAATTCTGCACGAGGGCCACCCCGACATCGTGCGGATGAAAGCGCTTGCATGAAGCTACGCATGGTGGCTGGGCATGGACCGGCAATCGAGCAGTGGGTCAAAGCGTGTGCCAATTGCTAACAAGTCAGCAACGCCCCACCAAAAGCCATGCCTACTGAATGGGAGACGCCACGTGGACCCTGGTCCAGAATCCACCTGGATTTCGCAGGGCCAACCAAGGGCTATACCTTCCTGCTGACAGTTGACGCATACTCCAATTGGTTAGAAATTCATCATATGACGGCTACAACTTCCGAGGCAGTGATCAAGATCCTAAACAGACTCTTTGCAACTCACGGATTGCCTGACGTCCTGGTGTCCGATAATGGGCCACAGTTTACAGCACTAATGTTCGAGCAGTACCTCGCTGACCGCGGCATCCGCCATGCGCTCACCTCGCCTGCGCACCCTGCGACCAATGGCCGAGCGGAACGCATGGTCCAATTTGTTAAAAAGACTTTGCAAAAAGTGGACTATGACAATATAGATGACAAGGTCAACCAAATTCTCTTTTTGCAACACATAACTCCACATAGCGTCACCGGCAGAACTCCCGCCAAACTACTGATTGGACGAAGACTCCGCTCCCACCTCGACCAGTTGCACCCTGCTTACGAACTGGAAAAGCCAATAGGATCCAGTGGCCGCTGTCGCACCTTCCAGGTAGGAGACCTCGTTTACGCATGAAACTTTTCGGGCGATCCGTTATGGATAGAGGCAACAGTAGTACGAGTGACCGGCCCCAAATCCTATGTAGTGAAATGCTGTGACAATAGACTGTGGAAACGGCATATCGACCAATTACGGTCACGACTCACAACGGCCAGTCAACAATTCTGCCATGACCAAACCCAGGCGGGGGAGGTACAGAAGAAGATGACGTTCCAGGGAACCTACTCAAAGGGAGCGACGAACTAAGTGATACTCAGAAAATGGAGCAGGAAGGAGAATCGTTTGCACCGCAAGAAATTGCACCTGAGCAAGAAGCAGATCCACTGCCAAACAACAATCTACCTCAACAGGATTGCAACCAACCAGTCCAACGAAAATCCGAAAGACTTAAAAGACAACCGTCCTATTTAAAGGACTATATAACTACACCGTAATTAAGAAGCCAGGGGGAAGGGGTGTTGTGTATGTACCATAGTTAATAAAGTATGAGCTTGAGGTAAAGTGCAGGGTTCTGGCCCTGCACTTCTGATTGGCTGTTAGGCGGCCAGATTGGATAGGTTAGTTCTGAGGAATCCGATTGGCCCTTAACAGAGGATTCTTATTGGTTAAAAGAGCTAGCATTCATAGCTCACTATTGGACAATTCTTACAAGGGTTGCCTATATAAGGCAGAGTTCACTGTTGTTGTTTTGAGAAGTCACTATGCTAATAAAGAGCTGAAAGTCACAATTCAGAGGCTGTTTCCATTTACTCCGACCCATGTCCAAGTACATAACAGGTAGGACATTGCAATGTATGATTTTATATACTATATTAGATTGGACCAAAGGCGGCATAGTTCTAGGTTTTCTAGGTCTAGAGTTTCAAGTCTGGTGGCATAGGGTATTCTGCAATGAGTAGAGAAACGGAGAACTCTTCTTGTGAAATATTTCTGGACTTTTTCAATTGTGTTAATATCAGATACATGATATGAGATCCCTATCATATCATATCATATTCAACATTGCAATTTATATCTGCTTGCTACTGCTTGGCAGAATCCATGGCTGTGGTACAGACCCTTCCAAATACAGCCAATTAAAATAAACCCAGAGGGTTACAAGCCTCAGTCTTAGAACATAGAACATAAAAGAATAGATTTGGAAGAGACCTAGAGGGTTTTCTAACCTAACCCCCTATCTGAGAAGGAGATCTTATGCCATTCTGGATGAATGGATGTTCAGTCTCTTCTTGAAAACTTCCAGTGATGGAGGACCCACAACTTCCATTGATTAATTGTTGTCGCTCTCAGGAAATTTTTCCTTATTTCTAGGTTGCTTCTCTCCTTGATTAGTTTCCATCCATTGTTTCTTGTCCTGCCTTGAGGTGCTTTGGGAGAATAGGTCAACCCCTTCTTCTCTTCGACAGCCTCAAGTACTGGATGACTGCTGTCACAGTTCTAGTCCTCCTCGTCATTAGACTAACATACCTTTGTTCCAGAGGTGGTATTCAGCAGGTTCTAAGCAGTTCTGGAGAATTGGTAGCGGAAATTTTGAGTAGTTTGGAGAACCAGCAAACACCACCTCTGACTGGCTCCGCCCCCATCTATTCTCTGCCTCCCATTGAGTCCTGGCTGATCTGCTCGGTCTTCTTTTGTTGCCCTGCACAGGAGAATGGATTTGGAAAGCAGGTTAGTGGCGTGGGGAGAGGATGGGGATTTTGCAGTATCCTTCAGCCACCCCCACCAAGCCACGCCCACAGAACTGGTAGTAAAAAAATTTGGAATCCCACCACTGCCTAGTTCCCTTAATCATCCATGATATGGTTTAGCAGTCCAGTGGTGGGATTCATTTTTTTTTTTTACTACTGGTTCTGTGGGCATGGCTTGGTGGGTCTGGCAAGGGAAGGATACTGTAAAATCTCCAGTCAGAAGTGGCATTTGCCGATTCTCTGAACTACTCAAAAATTCCGCTACCGGTTCTCCAGAACTGGTCAGAATCTGCTGAATACCACCTCTGGTTTAGCCTCCAGACCAGGGGTCTCCAACCTTGGCTCCTGGAAGCCTGGTGGACTTCAACTCCCAGAGTTCCACAGCCAGCTGGCTGTGGAATTCTGGGAGTTGAAGTCCGCCAGGCTTCCAGGAGCCAAGGTTGGAGACCCCTGCTCCAGACTATCATCTTTCATGTTCTCCTCTGTGCTCTTTCTAGGGGTTCTGAACATCTTTTTTGTAAAGAGAAGAAAACTAGTTCTGAAAGAAACAAGGCACACATTATTTAATTAATCAATTGCATTTGTACAACCATCCATCTTGCATAGAGATGCAAGCAGCATACATAATAATAATCAAGGATATATTTAAAAATTCACTAAAACAACCCACTGAAATTAAAATAAAAACAAATATAAAATAAAGCTCAAAAGAAATCCACGAAAAGACAAAGCACTGCTACGGCTATGGGTAGAAACAGACAGGCTCGTTGGTGACTAATAATTTTTAAATTAACATATACAAATTAATGACTTTAAAGTTTGACAAGCTTAGTAATAGAAATAGGGTGGCAGCATTGCATGTTATTTTTGAATTATTATATGACAAAACGGAACCCGTAACTGATGAAACGCATGCGTATCTTCTATAGTGTATTTAATAGTGAATGCCTTAGTTCTTGGAGAAAGCAATTTATTTTGCTGAGGAAAAAAAATACTTACACTTATGATATAGTTTGAGGCATGGGTTAAATGAATGGAGACAGTCTTAGTTGGTGAACTTTCAGCTCTTTATTACATAGTGACTTGTGTCTTTAATAACAACTCTGCCTTATATAGGCAACCTTAATGTGAAATAACCAATAGGGAGCTGTAAAACGCTAGCTCCAAAACCAATAAGAGTCCTTCGTTAAGGGCCAATCAGATTCTCTGAACCCAACCAATCCGATCGAGCCGCTTAACAACCAATCAGAAGTGCAGGGCCAGAACCCTGCACTTTACCCCAAGCTCGCTTTTATTTCAACTATTTACATACATAACACCCCTTCCCCCTGGCTCCTCAATTATTGTGTGACTATATAGTCCTTCAAATAGGACGGTTGTCTTTTGGGTCTATCAGATTTTCTTTGGACTGGCTGCGTGCAGTCCTGTTGAGGTAGAATGTTGTTTGGCAGTGGCTCAGCTTCTCGTTCTGGTGTGATTTCCCTTGGAGCGTACGATTCTTCCTCCTGCTCCATTTCCTGAGTTTCACTTGATTCATCGCTTCCTTTGAACAGGTTCCCTGGAATGTCGTCTTCTTCCATTCCTTCCCCCCCCCTCAGTTTGGTTGTGGGGGAGTTGTTGGCTGGCCGATATGAGTCGTGACCGTAATTGGTCAAAATGTCATTTCCACAGTCTTTCATCAACACATCTTACAATATAGGATTTGGGCCCAGTCTCGCGTATTATCGTTGCTTCAATGCAAACCGGGTCGCCCGATAAATTTCTTGCATAAACGGGGTCGCCTACCTTGAAGGTACGGTAGCGTCCGCTGGATCCTGCAGGCTTTTCTGGCTCGTAAGCAGGGTGCAGTCGGTCGAGGTGGGAACGGAGTTTTCGCCCCATGAGAAGTTCTGCGGGAGTTCTGCCGGTTATGCTGTGCGGAGTGATGTGTTGTAGAAGTAGAATGCAGTTTATTTTTTTCGTCAATATTATCATAGTCCACTTTTTGCAAAGTCTTTTTTACAAATTGGACGATGCGTTCCGCTTGGCCGTTGGTAGCAGGATGTGCTGGCGAGGTGAGCGCATGGCGGATGCCATTATCAGCAAGGTACTGTTCAAACATTAGCGCTGTAAACTGTAGTCCGTTATCGGACACCAGGACGTCCGGCAATCCATGAGTTGCAGAGTCTATTAAGGACTTTAATGACTGCTTCGGAGGTTGTATTGGTCATTCGATGAATTTCTAACCAATTAGAGTATGCATCGACAGTCAACAGCAATGTATGTCCTTTAATCGGCCCTGCGAAATCCAGGTGGATTCTGGACCAGGGTCCGCCTGGCGTCTCCCATTCGGTCAGTGCAGCTTTTGGTGGTGCGTTGCTGGTTTGTTGACACTTAGTGCAGGCCTTGACCCATTGCTCGATGTGTCGGTCCATGCCTGGCCACCAAGCGTAGCTATGTGCGAGTGCTTTCATCCGCACGATCCCGGGATGTCCTTCCTGCAAAATTTGTAACAGCGTCTTTTGGAGTCGTTCTGGAATGACGACTCTATCGCCCCAGATGACACAGCCTTTTTGCGAAAAAAGTTCAGTCTGCCTTGTTTTAAATGGCGCGAAGTCATCTGGGACCTGGTCCAATGGCCATCCACGTTCTACCCAGCCTAGGACTCGAGCTGAGGTGTGGTCTCGTCTGGTCTCTCTCACGATATCTCGAGCGGTCATAGGGGGTGAGTTGAGCATCTCGATTTGTAACGCAGATACTGTTGGTGCCGGATCGTCGAGAGTCTCTGGTAGCGGTGCTCTGCTGAATGCATCGGCGTGGGGAATGGCTTTCCCCGGGTGATGTAACAATCGATAATTATAAGCAGCTAGGAACTCTGACCAACGAGTCATTCTATATAGGGGGTTGGTTTGTCCCCAGTGCTTATCCCCAGTAAAGGTTTGTGGTCAGTTACAATGGTAAATGTCCTTCCATATACATACTCATGGGATTTTTTTACGGCTGACACAATTGCAAGAGCTTCCTTATCTATTTGTCCATAGTTACGTTCTGCATGGGAAAGAGTCTTCGAAAAGTATGCAACGGGGGCCTCGTTTCCATTAGGCAGCACATGGCTCAAAATGGCGCCCACCCCAAACGGTGAGGCATCACAAGTTATAACCAATGGTAATGTTTCATTATGTTGCATAAGTACAGAATCAGATGTAAGTAAATCTTTTACATTTCAAAACGCTTTTTCCTCCCGGTAACGCCAAACCCACAATGCTTTCTTATCTAATAACCGGTGTAACGGTTCAGCCACAGTCGCCTTATGCGGTAAAAACACATTATAGAAATTGATAAGGCCTAAAAATGCCTGGAGATCTGTTTTGTTACGGGGTCTGGGAGCATTTTTTATCACCTTTAATTTACTCTCAGTAGGTTGAATACCCTGACTATCAATGCAATAACCTAGACATTCAACACTGTCGGTATACAGATGACATTTATCCCTTTTTACTTTCAGTCCCGCTTCTTGGAATTTTTTAAGAACACATTTTAAACGATTCTGCAGAATTTTTTTACTAGGAGCTGCAATTAACATGTCATCAAAATACGGAACCACGCCCTTGATTCCCTGCAATAATCGTTCCATTAAACTTTGGAATATTCCCGGGGCTACATTTTCCCCAAATTGCAATCGGGTACATTTAAAAGCACCTCTGTGCGTTACTATCGTTTGAGCTTGGGCTGTTTTATCATCCACGGGCAATTGTTGATAGGCTTGAGCTAAATCTAATTTAGCAAAAACCTTTCCGCCTCCCAGGGAATGAAGGAGGTGCTGCATCACCGGCACTGGATACGCGTTCTGTTGGAGGGCGTGGTTTAGAGTGGCCCTGTAGTCCCCACAGATTCGGATTGACCCATCTGGCTTAATGGGGGTTACAATAGGAGTTTCCCATGGATAATGATCAATGGGTTGCAGTACCCTTTGTTTAATTAGTTTGTCAAGTTGTTCATCTATCTTGGCTTTAAGGGCAAACGGAACTCGATGGGGCTTTAAACGGATCGGGGTGACCTTCGGGTCGAGGCTAAATGAAATTGGGGTCCCCTTATACTCGCCCAGACGATCTGCGAAGACATCGCTGAATTCAGAAATAAGGTCCTCCTCCCACTCGCAATCACCGACTCGGTTCACGCCAGCTACTTCGATGCCGAGTGGCGCAAACCATTGGAGGCCCAACAAACTAGGCCTGTCCCTATCGATGATCGTTAGAGGTAAGTATGCTGTATGCTTTTTAAACGAGACGCGGACTCGACAAGACCCAACCACAGGGATCCGATTCCCTTGGTAGTCTTTAAGGATGAGACGTTGCGTTCGAAGGTCTTGGCGTTGGATGGTAGGAATGAGTTGCTTTAATGTCTTCCACGACACCATCGAGAGGGACGACCCCGAATCGACCTCCATGTGGCAAGGTTGGTTCTCTATGGCTACTGTAACTCGAATCTTCTTAGTGTCCATGGCTGAGGCGTGACCTATAGTGATAGTATGGTGAGCCTCTTCTTTCTGCAACGCTCGATATCTGTAGGAGTGATTTGCTGGATCTCGCCTTACAGGACGGTTTCCTGCCGATTGGCGAAAGTTGGTTCCCCTTGAGGCCTGACTTGGTCCCGGTAAACTGCGACAGACTCGACTGATGTGGCCTCGTTTCCCGCACTCATGGCAGAGTGTGTCACGGAATTTGCAGTCTGCCCTGGTTTGCCCCGCAACCAGCGCAAGGGCGTGAGGGTTTAGGGCGACGGTCCCGGTTGGACCGCAGTCGGTGGACCCCTTCTTCGTCGCTGTTTGACGACGAAGAGAGGTCCTCGTGGTGCATCGTAACAAGCCGCTCTTCTGACTTGGATTAAATGTCGTCTGTCGGTAGGGTCGTTGGGTTTCGGCTTCGCCGTAGTTGCGCCGCAGACTTTTTGGTCGCCTCAGCAGCAGTGGCTTCAGCGATGGTGTCAGCAAGGTCGATGTCGCCTTTCGCCATCAGCTTGCTTTGCACGCCTAGCGCATCTAATCCCAGAATTAAGCGGTCTCTCAGTGCTTCATCTAAGTCTGCGAACCCGCAGAGGCCTCCTAAGTGTCGGAGGTCTGCCACGAAGTCAGCCACACTCTCTCCTTTTCGCTGGCTTCTTTGATAGAACTCGTGGCGTCTCACGAGTGTAGGTACAGTTGGCGCGTAATGGTCTCTCAGGAGAGGTTCGAGGTCATCCCAGCTCATTGCTTTCACTTCTCGAGGTTTCGCGAGTGCTTTCGCCATTTTAAAGACAGCCGGGCCGCAGTACATCAGGAACAGCACCCGCTTCTTGGCTGGTGTGGCGTCCTTCAGGTTGTTTGTTTTGAGGAACATTTGGAAGCGATCCATGTAGGATTCCCAATCCTCTTGGTTCGGATCGAACGGAGCGGGTGGTACGATGCCGCTGGACATGGTTTCCGTTGGTGGCGTCGTCTTAACATGTGCTCTGTTTTTCTTCCAAGTTCCTTAAGATCAGATGTCTCCAAATCCCACCCTCGTCGCCAGTGATATAGTTTGAGGCATGGGTTAAATGAATGGAGACAGTCTTAGTTGGTGAACTTTCAGCTCTTTATTATATAGTGACTTGTGTCTTTAATAACAACAACTCTGCCTTATATAGGCAACCTTAATGTGAAATAACCAATAGGGAGCTGTAAAACGCTAGCTCCAAAACCAATAAGAGTCCTTCGTTAAGGGCCAATCAGATTCTCTGAACCCAACCAATCCGATCGAGCCACTTAACAACCAATCAGAAGTGCAGGGCCAGAACCCTGCACTTTACCCGAAGCTCGCTTTTATTTCAACTATTTACATACATAACAACTTTAGTCTGAAAATATGACGGAAGTGCAAAGTGGAAGAGAAGAGGTGTGCTGCTGTGCAACAAATGAATTAGAAGGGCAAATTTACTGTGCAATAAAATCACTGCATAGAAAACCTTTTACCAGCCTCCAGCTGTTAAATCTTGAGCTCTAGTTAAAACTAAATAGATACCATAGGCCCGAAGTCTGCCTGCCTCCACTTTACAGATGGACGACTGTTCAGACCAACAAATATCCAGTTCATAACTTGATACTCAACCTATAGCAGCCATTTGGAATAACACATTTTCAACGGTAAAAATCTTGGGATACAAATTAGCATTTGTAATTTTTGCAAATTTTGCAAAGTACCATATCAGAATACAACATACGGAGGTTACATGCCAGTCAGTTATTGTACAGGATATCCCAAATACACTCCAGAGTAAGCCTTATGATTCTACTTTCACATTTTATTTATTTATTTACTTGCTTACTTACTTATTTATCATCAAATTTAGAAACTACTCACCCCCGTCACAGAGGAACTCTGGGTGTACAAGTAAAATGTTACAAACATAAAAACTGAATATAAAATTTTAAAATAGAGGCAAGGATAGTTCAAATTCAACATTAAAAGTTCATTAAAAGGCAGAGGGAGGACCTTCAGAGTACTAACCAGCCTCACAGCTGCCTGATCTTCCTCCTTTTCCTATCTGACTGTGAAAACAATTAGCTAATGGAACAACTTTCCTTTCTGAGTTGTAGCTGTACCATCGCTGGAGGTTTTTCAAGAAAAGATTGGACACCCATTTGTCCAGAATGATATATGGTCTCATGCCAAGGGCAGGTGATTGAACTAGAAGTCCCCCAAGATGCTTTCCAGCCCTAAGATTCTATGATTCTATGAAGTAGTACTGATGATGTTATCTAGTTTGGTAACGAAATGTCTGCTAAAAAACCTCCAAGCTCAGAAAACATCAAGGACACCATGATTCTATGATTTCTTTGTGAGTTCCAAGGAAGAGAAAATAATAGAATAACAGAATTGAAAGGGACCTTAGATGCCCTGTTCTGCCCTGCTCCATAGGCAGGAGACACTATACCATTTCCATACATAGCTGTCCAGTCCCTTGTTAAAAGCCTCCAGTGATGGAGCACCCACAACCTCTGGAAGCAAGTCGTTCTGAAGGCAGAGCCGAACCTTTACATATTTCCAAAATGTCAGGAGAGTAGTGGTCCACCTCACCTTCAAGGGGAGAAATTCCCAAGGGTGGAGGCAATGGCAGAGAAGGCTCACTTCTTGGACCCCACCATCCAGAATCCCTATTTTCTACCCTATTTTTTTACTTTTATTTTTGCTCTAGTCCTCTCTCTCTTTTGTATAGATCTCTTTTTCTTTCCGTTGACTTGGACTAAAATGCTCATAGCCAATCAGAAATCCCTCATATTAAAAAGTTTGCAACTCTTCTACAACAGGATTCATTCCTCTTCCCACAATTCTCCTCTCTCATTCATTCTATCTCTCCTCCTCTGCAACTTTTCTGGTTTAATCTTCGACATCTCCACACGTCTTGGCTCGAAGACGCCAAGTTATTAACAGCTCAGAGATAGAGAATGATTCCCTCAGTCACTCCTTCCCTGCTGATGCAGCGGAACATTGGCGCTATTTTGTAGAGGATTCCCATGTAATGTTCCCCAGGTCAGCTGCATCCTGACTCGGTGGAAACCTCAAGGTGCAAATTAGAAGTTGAGAGAGACACACACACACAAAACTCCAGCACTAACCGACATCACACAAAACTTAGTGGCACTTTAGTCCATTAAACAATCCCTCTTATAATAGACACACAGGCAAAAAAAAAAAAAAAAATCTTTTGGGAAGTCTCCCTCAAAATGTGGCTCCAGCTACATCAATATAAGTGTTGCAATACATGAAGATATATATATCTATATAAGTAGTCCATTCAATCCATTCTCCATTGGATGTCTGTGAAAGAATTCACATGCTTATTTTCTCAGGAATTGCAGAAACACAATGTTGAAGTAAAGAAATCAGATTAAACCCCCGCCCATTAAAAACTGGTGTTAGAATGACACCAAAAGATCTTGACCCAGATAAAACATACCTGTCAAGTCCATTCTTAGTGCAACATTTGAAAGGCAATGGAACATCACAAATATCATTACATAGCTCACAATAGCTTTATAGCTATCAGAAAACTACCACTAATACAGACTCAAACATAATAGTGTGGATTTAAACACAATTGTTAAGTCTGGAGCATGGGTACGAATAATGGAGACGAGCCGATAGAAACAGTGAATTTCAAACTCTTTATTTACATGGTGTGACAGCTCAACTGGAGGGCTGCTATAGCCTTCCTTATATAGGCAACTTATTAACTATTCAATCAATAGCAATCTGGGAGCATTAGCTCCATTAACCAATGAGAATGGCCTGTTAATGGCCAATCAGATGCTCCTGAACGGACCAATCCGATCTTGCCATTAACAGCCAATCAGAAGTGCAGGGCCAGAACCCTGCACTTGACTTCAAGCTCAAGATAACTTTATTTAATATTATTCATTCACAACACCCCTTTCCCCTGGCTTCTGCTTACGGGGCGTGGTCACATAGTCCTTGAGGTAGGATGGTTGTTTTATCAGTCTTTTTGATTTTCACAGAGTGCTTGGCGATTGGCTGCACTTTTGCTGAGGTAGATCGTTGTTTAACGACAGGGGTGCCTCTGGTTCAGAGTTTGCGTTTCCGTTGTCACCAATATCTTCGGCAACTCCCTGAGGTGAACTTACTCCCATCCCTGGTTCCTGTTCCTGCATTTCAGTTCCGTTATCAATCCCTTCGAAAAGATTTTCCTCTAGTTGAAATTCGTCTTCCTCTGTATCTCCCCCCCCCCTCAGTTTGGTCATAAGGGAGATCAGAATTGCATGACTGCAGCCGTGATCATAGTTGATCTATGTGGCACTTCCAAAGTCTATCATCAGGGCACTGTACAAGGTATGATCTTGGGCTGGTTACGCGGATTATGGTCGCTTCTACCCACAGCGGATCACCCGATAAGTTTTTAGCGAATACTAAATCGCCTACCTGGAAGGTATGGCATCGGCCGCTGAATCCGAGTGGTTTTTCTGGTTCGTAGGCTGGGTGTAACCGGTCGAGGTGGGAGCAGAGCTTTCGCCCCAATAGCAGCTCGGTGGGAGTTTTGTTGGTGATGCTGTGAGGTGTGATGTGCTGTAGGAAAAGGATTCAGTTGATTTTCTCGTCGATGTTGTCGTAGTCTATTTTTTGTAGCATTCTCTTGACAAATTGTACCATGCGCTCAGCCCTACCGTTGGCTGCAGGGTGCGCAGGCGAAGTGAGATGTCGGATACCGCGGTCAGCTAGGTACTGTTCAAAAGACAGCGTAGTAAATTGGGGCCCGTTGTCGGATACCAGAACATCTGGTAATCCATGGGTTGCAAACAGTCTTTCCAGTCTTTTGATGACCGCTTCGGTGGTCGTGAATCATTCAGTGAATCTCGAGCCAATTCGAGTAGGCGTCGACAGTTAATAAGAATGTGTGACCTTTGGTTGGCCCAGCAAAATCCAGATGGATGCGGGACCAGGGTCCCCGCGGTGTCTCCCATTCGGTTGGGGTTGCCTTTGGTGGAGCGTTGCTTACTTCTTGGCATCTCTGGCAAGTTTTAACCCACGATTCGATTTGTCTGTCAATGCCTGGCCACCACGCATAGCTACGTGCGAGGCCCTTCATGTGCACAATGCCAGGGTGGCCATCGTGCAAGGTTTTTAGCAGTGCCTGTTAGAGTCGTTCTGGGATAACGACTCTATCACCCCAGTTGATACAGTCCTTTTGCAAGAACAACTCTATTTGATGACTTTTGAATGGTGCAAAGTCGTCTGGTACTTGGTCCAATGGCCATCCGCGTTCCACCCATGTGAGGACTCATGCTAAGATGGGGTCGCGTTTTGTTTCTCTCAAGATGTTACGTGCAGTTAATGGCGGCGTATGGAGTGTCTCGATCTGCAACGTTGTCATCGTTGGTGCAGCATCGTTGATGGTTTCTGGGAGTGGTGCACGGCTCAACGCGTCGGCGTGGAGAATGGCTTTACCGGGGCGATATTGAAGCTGATAATTGTAGGCAGCCAAGAATTCTGACCAGCGGGTCATCCTGAGAGAAAGTATGTAGGGAGTTGGCTTATCCCCAGTGATTATCCCCAGCTACGGTTTGTGGTCAGTTACTATAGTAAAAGCCCGGCCGTACACGTACTCATGGAATCTTTTAACAGCCGATACAATTGCCAGGGCTTCTTTATCGATCTGGCTATAATTTCGCTCAGTTCTCGAGAGTGTTTTTGAAAAGTAAGCAACAGGCGCTTCGCTACCATTTGGCAATACATGGCTAAAAATGGCGCCCACTCCAAAAGGTGATGCATCACATGTGATATTCAACGGTAAAGTCTCATTGTATTGCATTAGCACAGCGTCAGAAGTCAGTAGTTTTTTTACATTACGGAACACCTGCTCTTCTCTGTGACCCCATACCCAAATTGCTTTTTTATCTAATAGGCGATGTAAAGGTTCAGTGACAGTTGCCTTGTGCAGCAAGAATACGTTATAGAAATTGATGAGGCCTAAGAACGCCTGGAGGTCGGCCTTGTTCTGGGCTCTGGGAGTGTCTTTTATTGCTCTTAATTTGCTATCGATAGGGTGAATACCCTGACTGTCAATCAAGTACCCTAAAAATTCAACACGATCTGTACACAGCTTGCACTTATTTTTCTTCACTTTCAGGCCTGCTTCTTGGAATTTTTATAAAACCAGTCTTAAACAATCCTGTAAAATTTTTGGAGTGGGGGCAGCAATGAGCACATCGTCAAAGTAGGGGACAACGCCTTTGATCCCCTGTAATAGTCTCTCCATTAGGCTCTGAAAGATCCCCGGGGCTACGCTGACTCCGAATTGGAGCCGCGTACACTTAAAGGCATCTCGGTGTGTTACGATAGTCTGTGCCTGTGCTGTTTTTTCGTCAACCGGCAGTTGCTGATAAGCCTAGTTTAGCGAAGACTTTTCTGCCCCCCCAGGGAATGGAGGAGGTGTTGTACCACCAGCACCAGATATGGATTTTGTTGCAGGGCGTGGTTTAGGGTGGCTCGATAGTCCCCACAAATTCTAATGGAGCCGTCCGGCTTAATTGGTGTCACGATTGGGGTTTCCCATGGGGAGTGGTCGGTTGGCTTTAAAACTCCCTGGGCTATCAACTTATCAAGCTGTTCGTCGATTTTCGGCTTTAGTGCGAATGGAACTCGACAAGGCTTAAGGCGGATGGGAGCTATCTTTGGATTAAGGCTAAAGGATATTGGGGTCCCCTTGTACTGGCCTAGCTTTTCCATGAAGACATCCCTGAATTCGTGGGCGAGGTCCTCCTCCCAGTCACTGCTGCCGATTCGATTAATGCCTGCCACTTCAATGCTGAGTGGTGTGAACCATTGCAGGCCTAACAGGCTACGCCGGTCCTTGTCGACCACCGTTAGGGGTAAGTATGCTGTGCGGTTCTTGAATGCAACCCGGACTCAACTGGATCCTACGACTGGAATCCGGTTCCCCTGGTAGTCCTTGAACACGAACCGTTGGAATTGAAGGTCTTGGCGCCGGATAGTGGGGATGAGTTGCTTGAGGGTCTTCCAGGAGACCATTGGAAGAGACGATCCCGAGTCAACTTCCATTTGGCAAGGCTGACTTTCGATGTCCACTTTGACTTGAATTTTCTTGGCATCCAGTGAAGAGGTGTGGCCGATAGTGAGTGTTTGGTGAGTCTCTTCCCGTCTCGTTAGGCGATTCACGGGTCGGTTTCTGTAGGAGTGGTTTGCTGGTTCTCACCTTACAGGATGATTTTCTGTCAATTGGTGGAGATAGGTACCCTTCGAGGTCTGGCTGGGTCCAAGGAGACTTCTGCAGACCCGTCCGATGTAGTCTCGTTTCCCGCACTTGTGGCAGAGCACGTCGCGGAATTTGCAATCGGAATGGTAATGGTTGGCCTCGCAGCCAGTGCACGGTTGCTGGGATTTCGGGTAACGGTCCCGGTCAGACCACAGGCGATGGACCTCTTCTTCGTCGCTGTCTGATGACGAAGAGAGGTCCTCATGGTGGGCCGTCGAAAGCTGTCCTTCTGACTTAGGTGAAACTTCGCTGGCTGGTTGGTGTGCTGGAGCGCGATTCCAGCGTAATTGGGCAGCCGACTTCTTGGTTGCCTCCGCTGCTGTAGCCTCAGCGATGTCATCGGCAAAGCTAATGTCGCCCTTAGCCATTATTTTGCTCTGTACGTTTAGAGCGTCTAACCTGAGAACTACTCAGTCTCTCAAGGCCTCCTCTAGGTCGGTGAAATCGCAAAGGCCTCCCAAGTTCCGGAGGTCTGCAACGAAATCGGCGACGCTTTCTCCTTTCCGCTGGTTTCTTTGATAGAACTCGTGTCGTCTTACAAGCATTGGAACGGTCGGTGCATAGTGGGCCCTTAGTAGCGGTTCAAGGATGTCCCAGTCCATGGCCTTCACTTCAGTCGGTTTCGCTAATGCCTTAGCCATTTTGAATACCATCGGCCCGCAGTGCATTAGGAATACCGCCCATTTCTTCCTGGTTGTGGCATCCTTCAGATTATTCGTTTCCAAAAACATTTGGAAATGGTCCATGTAGGACTCCCAGTTCTCTTGAGCTGGGTCGAACGGAGCGGGTGGTACTACGCTGCCGGACATGGTTCCGTTGTTGTGCGTTTCAGCCACGTGCTTAGTTGTCTTCGTCGTTGTTTTAGTTGGCTCTGATGTCATCCAATCCCACCTTCGTCGCCAATGTTAAGCCTGGAGCATGGGTGCGAATAATGGAGACGAGCCGGTAGAAACAGTGAACTTCAAACTCTTTACTTACATGGTGTGACAGCTCAACTGGATGGCTGCTATAGGCTTCCTTATATAGGCAACTTATTAACTATTCAACCAATAGCAATCTGGGAGCGCTAGCTCCATTAACCAATGAGAATGGCCTGTTAATGGCCAATCAGATGCTCCTGAACGGACCAATCCGATCTTGCCATTAACAGCCAATCAGAAGTGCAGGGCCAGAACCCTGCACTTGACTTCAAGCTCAAGATAACTTTATTTAATATTATTCATTCACAACAACAATAATGACCTCTACAGAACAAGCCCATCTAATCATGCTGCTAGAACTTTACAAAGGAATTTAAAAATGTGTATGCATACACATATGCATAGATTCCAGGTATTATACATTCTTTACAAGGGGAAAAATACTCTAGGAAGCCCCTTAATAAAAACTGTCATAAGAAACGTTACTTTGAAGCCACACAAATATTGGCATCTTTCCATTCAGGATTTTAAAAAAGCAGATTGCAAGCTAAAATCATTTTAAGCCAGACACATATGCATCCACTAATATACCTAGCTTTGCAAATTTCTATAATCTTTAGGATCTGTTGCAGGGATGCCATGCTGTATGTACCTGTGTGTGTTTTACTGTGTGTATGCATTCCCAAATCTGAGTTTTGACCTCATGGAACAGCCACAAAGAACCTTTGGCATGTTAGCAGCAACATAAGCAGAAATGCCACCAAATAATCTGGTTCTGTTGGTTGTGTGTTATGATTTTTCCTTAACACAGGAAATGGTCCACAGGAACCTATGAGCTTATGAATCCTTTCAGTAGCTTATTCAGCCAAACCACAAATCTCACCACCCCACCTACAATCTTTAAAAAAAAATTTGTCTTCCACATCTTTTAAAACATCCGAGTGTCCTCAAGTTCACAGTCTTCACACTCTCCCTTCTTTTTTCCTTCCTCCATCTGCCTGGATCCAGGATGGAGTCCTTTCCTCCTCCTCCTCCTTCTTTTTAGCGATTTTCAGGCTGGCTGCAGCCCTAACAGGTGGCAGGTCCCAGGGGAAGCTTTCTGCAAACCGGTGAGGTGCCAACGCTTCTCTGGTATGCAGTGGGCGAGACCTGCAACCCTGCCACTGCTTAATTTAGCTTTCATATCAAATTGGGAAATCAGCAGAAAAGCTACATCATAAATAGTCCTGCAGTCCCAAGGGGAATCCATTAAATTAAACCAGTATGCTACAGCTCTACATCTGTAAGGCAACCTGGGCTGAGATAAGGGGAAAGGATGCTTGTCTGTGGTGGTGAGAGAATAAACCAGGCTCTGTGTATGGGAAAGGCAGTAGCTATAGATACAGCTGGCCCAGATTAGAGACTAATGGGACTTTTTGTCCCAAACATACAGGCTCTGCAGAGATTCCAACTAGCCAGCTGCTCTGATGCAGCAGGCAACAAGGCTGCCGGAGGTTCAGATATTTTTGTTTGTCTTGTGGTTGTGAACTAAGATTGCCACCTAGTGGGCCTCAACCTACTCTAGATTTTCCATTCTCTTTCTCAGCTGGTATTTTCACAAAGAATTCTCACCTCTCAGATGAGAGAGATGCAGTAGAACTCAGACTTTCTCGCTGGCACAGATTCAACTTGTTAAGAGTATATGCATATTACAAACCATAATTAATTCTACACCAAGCTTGTTTCATATGACACCCACCCAGTCCTCTGTTACCTCAGTTAATTGGCCACGGTAGCTGAACTAATCCGGCCTTTCTCCTTAATTCATTAGATTCCCTGCCAACCAAGGTGGGCAAGCAGCCTGCACTTGAACAGCAGGGGTGAAGTCACTGTCTGGCCTACACCCCAGGAATGGATTTGCCGGCTGCCAGAGAAAGGGGTGCTGGATTGAACAAAGGACCGTTCCAAGCAAAGGACAAAGACAGACCTCATGTCAAACAGCAAAAGAAACAGAACTTCTGGGAAGTCTCATAATTCAGTGTTAGAGTTCATGCTTTTAAAGAACTTCATCTGACAGGCAACAGATGTATTTCTGAATTAGCAATGAATTACCCTTCCAGATAAGGTAGATTAATGTCGTGACTTGGTATAAGATAGGGCTATCACATCTGTGCTGCAAAAACTGAGCAGATAATAGAAGCAACAAGGTGTGGAAAGGGGAAAATATCTAATTTTTTTGCTGCCGTGTGATGAGCTTCTGGATTTTTGCTACTCAATGCGGTAGCTCTAGTATTCAGTACTTCCCAATTCTCCTAATTGCCACTGATTTGTTTAGGTGGCAGCAGAATCTGTATATGAAGTCATTGTTTTGTACTCTCTAGTGCCTACTCTGGGTACAGTAGCACTTCAATATCCCCTAAGAGTGGTTTTTCTCAGTACAGCTATTTGTGATAACTAGGATTAAAACTGGGGACTTTTAAATGGGCTCTCCAGCTAAGATATCCTCCAATATTAAGGTTCCCATATTAAGCCAAACCAACATCTGGTCTGGCTGTTTCTCAATGTGTTGTATGAACCCAGCTATTTTTATTTGTTAACCAAATATTATGGCTTAAGTATTGTTTGAACTTAACTGTAGTTTGTTTGTCAAACCATGATTAAACAAACCAGGGATTTACCCAATCAGCAATCCTAACTGTCAAGCCCTATTTCTACATTGTTATTCCAATCATCCCTATGTGAATTTAAAGCTAATAACAAGCACCAAGGTTGGGAATTACTGCTAGATAGAAAAGTACCATGGATTAGTTGTAGAAAATATCCTAGACTGTGCAAATTAAGGAAAATGGGTAAGACTCAAATCATGATTTCACATATTTAGTTGTTTTAAAAAAAGTGAATTCATAGAGCAGTGAGGTGGACTAAAAACTGAATTCACTTTTTTTCCCTCCATTTTTGGACCTTTGCTGTTTCATTTGTATTCCTTTTCTGGTGCCCAAGAGTCTGTTTGCTGTTAACCTGAAGAAACTTCTTTTTCGTTTACTCTAATTGGACACAAAAGTGTTGTGTGCTCAAGAGAATAAACTATTGGCTTTAGGTGACCAACTTTTTGGAAGCCCCCTTTTCCCCTTAAATAAGGAATTTATTCACATGCTTCAAAGGGTTTTGCATTTAAGGCAGGTATTGCAGTTGTTAGTTTCTGTTGTGAACTAATAAAATACTCAAATAAAGTTTATCAAAAGCTTTAGAAAATAGCAGGGTTCTAGCCCTGCACTTCTGATTGGCCAATAATAGCGATATCGGATTGGTCCGTTCAGGAGAATCTGATTGGCTGTTAACGAGCCACTCTCATTGATTAAGGGGGTTAACACTCCACGTTTCCTATTGGTTACTAAAGCAGCAGCTTGCCTATAAAAGGGCTGCTTTTGCTCTAGGGTTTTGCTCTGTTCAGAATGTATAATAAAGAGTTGAAGTTCACTGTTCACCGTCTCGTCTCCGTTCCTTGCGCCCATGCGCAGAACTTAATACTGGCGACGAGGGTGGGATACGGAGACGTCAGAGCTGACTGAACACTACAGAGCACGAAACAGAGCACGTAGCTGAAGGCGCATCAATGGCGGAAACCATGACCGGCAGCACCATACCACCCGCTCCATTTGACCTGGCACAAGAAGACTGAGACTCATACATGGACCAGTTCCAGATGTTTCTGGAGACCAACAACTTGAAGGATGCCACTACTGGGAAAAAGCGAGCGGTATTCCTGACTCACTGAGGACCTGCTGTTTTTAAGATGGCTAAAGCACTGGCAAAACTGGCTGAGGTGAAATCCATGGACTGGGACATCCTCGAGCCCCTCCTACGGGCCCACTATGCACCTACCGTACCAACGCTTGTCCGAAGACATGAATTTTACCAGAGAGATCAGCGGAAAGGAGAAAGCGTTGCAGATTTCATCGCAGATCTCTGGAACCTGGGAGGCCTCTGTGGGTTTGCCGACCTCGAAGAAGCTCTCAGAGACCAAATAGTTCTGGGATTAGATGCACCACACGTGCAAAGCAAGCTGATGGTGAAAGGCGACATCAGCCTTGAAGATACCATCGCTGCCGCTACTGCAGCAGAAGCAACCAGGAAGGCGGCTGACTGAATGCGCCGCACCAACGCCCCGCTTCAACAACTCGCCGGCGAAACCTCACCTCACCTTGAGGGACATGCAATGGCAACCCACCACGAGGACCTTGAATTGTCATCAGAAAGTGATAAGGAAGAAGTCAACCGGCTCCGGTCTGAACGAGACCAATGTCACCAGCGTAACCAGAGACTGCAGTACCAATGTGCAGGTTGTGGGGCAAACCACCCACGATCAGACTGCAAATTCCTCGACGCGCTCTGCCATATTTGTGGAAAGAGAGGCCACATCAGAAAAGTCTGTAGAAGCAAGCTAGGATCCAGCCCACTTCAGAGGGGGACCAACTACCACCAACCCACAGGAAGTCATCCTGTGAATCGGGAACAATCGAACCACCAATGGAACAACCACTTCTTCAGAAATAAACCACTAGCCCATTCAACGAAATGAGAAGAGGCACACCAAACCATCATGATTGGTCACGCATCATCATTAGATGCAAAGAAGATCCGAGTGAAAGTCACCATCGAAAACCAGCCCTGCATGATGGAAGTCAATTCAGGATCATCCCTCTCGATGGTTTCCTGGAAGACCCTTAAACAATTAATCCCTGCCATTCGGCGACAAGACCTCAGAGTCCAAAGAATCATTCTCAAGGACTATCAAGGAAACCGAATTCCGGTCGTTGGATCCAGCCTAGTCCAGGTCTCATTCAAAAATCGTACTGCATCTTTACCGTTGACGTCGTTGACCGTGATCGGCCTAGTTTGTTAAGCCTTCAATGGTTCGCTCCACTTGGGATTGAGGTAGCCGGCATTCACCAAACCTGCAGCGACGACTGGGAGGAGGCCCTCATCCAGGAATTCCAGGACGTTTTTGCAGACAAACTAGGTGAGTACAAGGGGACCCCAATATCATTTAACTTTAACCCTGAAGTAGCCCCCATCCGCCTTAAGCCTCGTCGAGTCCCTTTTGCCCTTAAACCAAAGATTGACGAGCAGCTTGATAAATTAATAGCCCACGGCATTTTAGAACCAACCGACCATGCTCCTTGGGAAACCCCAATCGTAACACCTATCAAGCTGGATGGATCGTTAAAGATTTGTGGGGACTACCATACCACCCTGAATCACGCCCTTCAACAGAACGCTTACCCAGTGCCGGTGGTACAACACCTCCTCCATTCTCTGGGGAGCGGAAAAGTCTTCGCTAAATTAGATTTAGCACAGGCGTACCAACAACTGCCTGTAGATAAAAAAACAGCAGAGGCACAAACGATTGTTACGCACCAAGGCGCTTTTAAGTGCAACCGACTCCAATTCGGAGTTAGCGTGGCCCCAGGGATCTTTCAGAGCTTGATGGAGAGGCTATTACAGGGAATAAAAGGGGTCGTACCATATTTTGATGATGTTTTAATTGCTGCCCCGAATAGAGAAATACTAAAGGAGCGTCTTAAACTGGTTCTCCAGAAATTTAAAGACTCTGGCCTTAAAGTTAAAAAATAAATAAATGTCAACTGTGTACAGATAAAGTAGATTCCTGGGGTACCTAATCGATAACCAAGGCATTCACCCCACCAGTAGCAAGCTAAGGGCAATCAAGAACACCCCAAGACCCAGAAACAAGACTGATCTCCAAGCTTTCTTGGGGCTTATTAATTTTTACAACATCTTCCTGCCCCACAAAGTGACCGTAGCCGAGCCCCTACATCGGCTCCTCAATAAAAAAGCAACCTGGGTTTGGGGGCACCGAGAGGAGCACGCGTTCCAACAAGTGAAAAATCTATTAACTTCAGATGCTGTTTTAATGCAGTATAATGAGACTTTGCCTTTAACAATCACATGTGATGCGTCACCATTTGGAGTAGGAGCCATTCTGAGCCATGTGTTACCAAACAGTAGTGAGGCCCCTATTGCCTATTTTTCAAGAACTTTATCAAAGGCTGAACATAACTATAGTCAAATCGATAAAGAGGCTCTTGCTGTTGTAACTGCTGTTAAACGGTTTCAAGAATATGTTTATGGACGAGTTTTTACTATTGTTACCGACCACAAACCTTTGCTGGGGATTATAACGGGAGACAAGCCAACCCCCTATATATTATCACCTAGAATGACTCGCTGGTCAGAGTTTTTGGCTGCGTACAATTATAGGCTGCAGCACCACCCGGGGAAAGCCATTCCCCACGCTGACGCATTGAGCTGTGCACCACTTCCGGAAACCATCAACGACCCAGCTCCAACACTTACAATGCTCCAGATTGAAACGCTACAGTCACCGCCGTTAACATCTAGAGATATCGTGATCAAAACAAACCACGATCCTATCTTAAAGCGGGTTCTTAGCTGGGTCGAATGAGGATGGCCAGTAGATCAAACCCCTGACGACTTCATTCCCTTCAAGAATTGGTAAACGGAACTTTTTTTGCAAAAGGGCTGCATCCTGTGGGGGGGTAGAGTCATTGTCCCAGAGCGGTTACAACGAGCGGTATTAAAGACACTGCATGAGGGCCACCCCAGCATTGTGTGAATGAAAGCGCTCGCACGAAGCTACGCATGGTGGCATCGACAAACAAATCAAAGCCTGGGTAAAGACTTGTTATAAGTGCCAGGAAGTTAGCAATGCCCCACCAAAATAAACTCCGACAGAATGGGAAACACCTCGGGGACCATGGTCCCACATTCATATTGACTTTGCGAGACCTACTAAGAGACATATGTTCCTATTAACAGTGGATGCCTATTCAACTGGCTCGAGATCCACGAAATGAAGAGTACCACAACCGAGTCCATCATCCGGAAGTTGAACAGATTATTCGTGACGCATGGACTGCCAGGCATTCTGGTATCCGACAATGGACCCCAGTTTACCGCATTTCCTTTTGAACAATACTTAGCGGACCGCGGTATTCGCCATGCGCTAACTTCGCCAGTGCACCCTGCGGCTAACAGAAGAGCCGAGTGCATGGTACAGTTTGTTAAAAAAACCCTCTACAAAATGGACTATGGGGACATTGAAGATAAGATAAATAGAATACTCCTTCTCCAACACATCACTCCGCACAGCGTCACCAACAAGACTGCAGCAGAACTATTGATGGGACGCAAACTCTGCTCCCACCACGACTGGCTTCACCCGTCTTACAAGCCAGAGAAACCCTGTGGATCTAGTGGAAAATGCCATGAGTTCAAGATAGGCGACTTAGTTTTCACCAGAAACCTTTCTGGCGATCCGTTGTGGATCGAGGCCACTGTTATTCAAGCCACTGAACCCAGGTCGTACCGGGTGAAAACCTGCGATGGAAAAATATGGAAACGCCATATAGATCAGCTTTGCTCGAGGCTACAACCTAGTTTCCGCAACTCCAGTAACTCCCAAACTGAGGGGGGAGGGGATGTCGAAGAAACCGAATTCGAGATGGCGGAAAGCAGGAACGAAAGAAGTCAACCATTGGGCGTGACAAGTGAAGAAGGATCAAGGATGGGTGTGGCCTCACCACAGAGGAACAACCCAACAGAGGCAAGCCCGCAAGGGCCAGAGGACAACAACGAGAACATTAGCGGCACCGAGTCTTCCAACGAAGAACCACCAGCACCCGACTTGCCCGAAAATGCCCCACCAAAACAGGCTTACGGACAAGAACCAGTGGGACAGTGTAAATCCAATAGACAGTCGAAGCAACCTTCCTATCTCAGAGATTACATCTCCGCACCCCCCAAACGGAACCCGGGGGGAAGGGGTGTTGTGAACTAATAAAATACTCAAATAAAGTTTATCAAAAGCTTTAGAAAATAGCAGGGTTCTAGCCCTGCACTTCTGATTGGCCAATAATAGCGATATCGGATTGGTCCATTCAGGAGAATCTGATTGGCTGTTAACGAGCCACTCTCATTGGTTAAGGGGGTTAACACTCCACCTTTCCTATTGGTTACTAGAGCAGCAGCTTGCCTATAAAAGGGCTGCTTTTGCTCTAGGGTTTTGCTCTGTTCAGAATGTATAATAAAGAGTTGAAGTTCACTTTTCACCGTCTCGTCTCCGTTCCTTGCGCCCATGCGCAGAACTTAAGTTTCCAACAGAGGAACAAAACTTCAGAGAAGATAGCAAGCAGGTTGGAATCCCTTGGAATCTTTGATCCTGTGCCCAAGCAAGATTCAACCTGCACTGGTTTGGCAATGCAAAATGCCCAGCCAAGGGTGGCCTGGTTTATGCATCATTGGATGGGCATCAGGGTAGTGCCAGAGTAACTTTTACAGGGAATTTACCTTTCCTATCTGCTTGCAGTCTTCTTAGAAATCATAGTCAGTGCACACAATCCCAGAATATGATCTGCTCTTCAGCTTCCCGCTCAGTCATGTTGTACACAGGATGATGACCTTGGGGAAACACAGTGCTTCTCAGCCTAACCACTTGGCTTCAGAGGGTGGTTATAACAGAATGATTGCAAATGCCATCCTGTGCTGAATGTCTCTGTGGATCAGAGAGAAAAGGGAGAGCTCACCAGTGGAGGAAGAATGTGAGAGGAAATTCAACAAAGCCATAGACAGAGAGGTAGAGGAGAGGTAGATATGGATGGATGGATGGATGGACGGACGGACGGACGGACAGACAGACAGACAGACAGACAGACAGACAGACAGACAGACAGACAGATAGATAGATAGATACATAGATAGACAGACAGACAGACAGACAGACAGACAGACAGACAGACAGACAGATAGATAGATAGATAGATAGATAGATAGATAGATAGATAGATTTGTTTGTCTTTAGCCAGCCAGATTAAACTAACCAATTTAGTCCATATTGGACTTTTAAAATTCCTATCCCTCAGAAGGAACATGAGTGGCAACTGTGGATGACGGTGGCTGTGAACCAACATATCTGGAGAGCTCAAGAATTGTCTTGATATTATAGGGGCTGTTATGATTTTCACAGCTGCATCATAGGCAGAAATTCAACTATTCCCTTTGATGAAATCAAACTAATGATGTTCTTGTCTTTGTGATGGTTATGGTATTGAGCCTTACTGAAAAAAATAACAGCATCCAAACAGCTGAAACCCTTTCAAGATTTATTTATTTTTTAGTACTACTGTAATAATGTCCAGCGCCTGGTGACACTTCACTCTGCTAAAAAGGGTCCCTTTTCTTTACTCTCTGAGAGAGATCGAAATAAAAGCACAAAAAGGTATTAACCTGGGAGATAAAACATATAAAATGACATAGTTAAATTACCTTTGAGTGGGACTTACAATCTGCCACCACCTCACTCTCATTGAATGTTAGCGCTAGGGATTTGAGCTCTGACAAATCACAACTTTACCTTCAAGGCAAGGCTGTTTTCTACTACCCATATGTAAAGTAGCATTACCTCTGGGATACTCTTCCTGCAGCAGCCTGCATCAAAGCCCCCCAACCTCTTTCTTCTCTGGCTGTCGCTCTTCTTCCCTCTTTCCAAATTCTCCCAATCTCTATTTCTGGCTGGCTCTGGCACCATCCAATCATTGCCACCAACAGTGGCCAGCTTCAGCTGCCTGCCATCTGAACCTGCCTGCATGCTGCCTGCTTTTTCACATGATGGGATGTGACCCTCCCGCTCGGTTGCACACACAGCAAGTCTCTGGCTGAGCTGCAGCAGCCGGCAGACTTCGGGACATGCTTGTTTGCAATTTATGATCCTGCTGAGGATAGATGGCAGCCTGCAGGGCTAGGCTTCATGAGGAACAGACAGGGCTGTGATCTCCAGAACAAAAGCAGGAGGGAATGAATTGTCTTCGGGAAGCACGGGGAGCAGATGGTTCCGTGGTAGAAATATTTAGTCAAGATGGAAATTGGGTTCAAAACAAGAAGCCATTGGGACTGGGAATTCATCCAGCTGGGTGTGGTCGAAGGATGTTCTACCAAACATGAATTCTTGTTAGTACATCTGTGTGCCATTATTCTCTAAGCTCCCTGTTTTATCATTATGATCAAGGAAACTAAGTGGAAAGACTTGGCTGTAAGAAGGATCCAGGAATGGATAAGAATTCCAGGAAAAGTCTATTCTTAGTACAGTTTGATAAGCTACACAACTAAAGGCCCCAAAGTAGATCCAAATGTAATTATGTTTACAGTAGATTTATTAAAGGAAAGAAATAGTGTTAATGGGTTGAGTTGAAATGTAATTAAACCTGGAATAATCTCTGACCTCTATGGTCTGTATATTCTTGAGGAAGCACTGCTGGTGAGTCTGGATTGCCTTTAGAACAGCAAAAACTCCAGAATTTTTGCAAGCTAGTAGGCAATAGTTAATTTGAATTTTGCTCCTAACCTTACCCCTATATCTGAGCCACAAAAATCAGGATAATCATTAGCAGAGATACAGAAAAGCTGCTTTGCTATCTAATGGATGTTCTGATATTTGCAACCCAGATATAATAAGTTTATTCTAACCATTTGAGGGAAGGCATAATATATTAGTAGGTTATTGTGGATTTATTGGCAAAAGTATTTCATTATTTATGGATAGTATTCATTACGGTATACAATTTTCTTATGAATTATTTCAGTTATGATTGGAATATGCTGATTCCGGGATTTGATGATTAGGTTTGTTATGATTTTAGAAATATTCTGCATTGTTGGAGTTTAACAGATATATATATATATATTATGTTTTATGTATTAGTTTAAATTTAAAATAGGTATCACAGACAGATGTTTGATTGTAGACATATATAGGTATATGTCTGGCTTATATATGTTTTATTTAGAATAAAAAACTATGGTATTATATAATAGCATTATTTCATTATTAGATTATATATTTTATATTTTAGCTTTGTATCCTTTTTTGTTAAACGAAGACAAGAGATTTTATCCTATAATTGTACCCTTATTGAAGAAGGATGGAAGTAACTTTTTTATGTTGCTTTTGGGTTTTTATGTGTGTGTGTGTGTGTGTGTGTCACTTTTAAACTTTCTCCATTGGTCCCCATCCCTTTTTTCCCTTTTTTGTTGTAATTTTGTATTCTAATCTTTTATCTGTGAAAAATAATTAAAATTCTAAAAAAAATACAAACAAAACAAACATTGGAATACAGTTAGTGTTAGGTCTGGGAGAGTGGGCGCAAGGAACAGAGACGAGGCATCGAATAGTGACTCCAACTCTTTATTAGTGACTTCAGAACAGAGCAAAATACTAGGGCAGCAGCAGCTCCTTTTATAGAGCTGGCTGTTGTCACAACACCCAATGATTTGAGTTTGCCGCGCTGGGAGCGTCCAATCAGCAACGAACAGCTATCAGCCAATCAGATCAGCCAAAACTGACCAATCAGAAGTGCAGGTTTACGAGCCTGTCATGGAAGGAAAACTATTAGAGTTGTAAGCTAACGAGTTTGCTTAGTTCGGAACACTCCTCCCCCCTAGGTTCCGTCTCAAGGGTGAGGTGATGTATTCTCACAGGTAGGCAGGTCGTTTCACCTGCCTGCCTGATCTATGTTGCTCCATCGGTCTTTGGCCAGACTCTGGTTCCGGTGGGCTGTTCGTTAGACTCAGCGGTAACGGGTGACTCAGCGTTGTCATCTCTACTCCCGTCAAGGCTGTTATCTGGATTCTCTGGAATTGCTGATGCCGCTGTGCTGCTACGCGGTGAGATGACCATCTGTCCCGGCTCTTCTTCAAAAGGTGAATATTCCAGGCTTGGTCGCGCTGCTTGCTGAGTTTCGTGTACTGGATCAGGTACTAGTTCATTTTCGGTCCCTTCAATTTCCCTTCTCCCCCTGGTTTGGGTTCCAGGGCTTGTGAAAAGGGTAGGTGCCAGCCTGGAACGTAACTGGTCGATGTAGCACTTCCACATCTCCCATCATCAGTTTGTAAACGGTAGAAACGGGGACCCATAAGTTGAGTTATGGTAGCGGGGACCCACAATGGGTCACCGGTAAGGTTTTTTGCAAAGACCGGGTCGCCTACCTTGAATGTGCGGAGCTTGCTACTGGAACCCAGAGGCTTTTCTGGTATGTAGGCAGGGTGTAGACAGTCAAGATGTGATCAAAGTTTTCGGCCCATCAGGAGTTCGGCTGGGGTTTTGTTTGTGGTGCTGTTTGGAGTAATATGTTGGAGGAGAAGCATCCTGGTTACCTTGTCGTGGATGTTCCCTTGTTCTATCTTGTGTAAGGTTTTCTTTATGAACTGGATCATTCGTTCAGCCCTACCATTGGCCGCAGGGTGAGCCGACGATGCTAAAGCATGGCGTATCCCCCGGTCTGCTAGGTATGTTCAAATGCCAAGGCGGTGAACTGTGGGCCATTGTCTGAAACCAAGACATCTGGCAAACTGTGTGTGGCAAATAGTCTGTTTAGTTTTTTAACGATGCCTCTGTGGTGGTGTTCTTCATTTTGTGGACCTCAAGTCAGTTGGAATAGGCATCCACTGTTATGAGAAATGTATGCCCTTTGGTGGGTCCCGCAAAATCGATGTGGATATGGGACCAGGGACCTCGGGGTGCTTCCCATTCAGTTGGTGGTGCTTTTGGTGGAGCTGAGCGTGTTTCCTGGCACTTGTTGCAGGTGGCCACCCAGGTCTCTATTTGCTTATCTGTACCTGGCCACCAAGCGTAGCTCCTTGCTAGTACCTTCATCCGCACAATGCCCAGATGTCCATCGTGCAATAGTTTTAGGACCTTATGCTGTAGTCTTTCTGGGATGACGACTCTGTCTCCCCATAACACACATCCCTTTTGGGTGAAAAGTTCTGTCTGCCTGTGCTTGAAGGGCTTGAAGGTGTCGTTTAGTTCGTTGTCAGGCCAACCTCTTTGTACCCAGCTGAGGACTCGTGCTAAACAAGTGTCTTTCCTTGTTTCGGATGAGATGTCTTGCGCAGTCAGCGGTGGTGAAGGGAGTGTCTCGATCTGTAGTATAGCTAGGGTTGGAGCTGGATCGTCTATGACTTCTGGTAGCGGTGAGCGGCTCAGGGTGTTAGCGTGGGGAATGGCTTTCCCCGGTCGATGTCACAGTTGATAGTCGTTTGCGGCTAAAAACTCTGACCAGCGTGTCATTCTTGGAGATAAGATATGGGGAGTTGGTTTATCCCCCGCCAAGATGCCCAGTAATGGTTTGTGATCGGTGATTATAGAAAAGGACCTTCCATACACGTACTCATGGAATCGTTTGATCACAGCCACAATAGCGAGAACCTCTTTATCTAGTTGGCTATAGTTTCTTTCAGTTTTAGATAAAGTTCTGGAAAAAAATGCAATGGGTGCCTCAGTGCCGTTTGGCAGGACGTGGGTCAGGATGGCTCCTACTCCAAATGGTGAGGCGTCACAGGTGACGTTTAAGGGTAAAGTCTCGTTATATTGTATTAATACGGCATCGGATGTTAAAAGGTCTTTAATTTGCTGAAAAGCTCGCTCTTCTCGATGTCCCCAGACCCAAGAAGCCTTCTTATTGAGGAGCCTATGCAGGGGTTCATCAACAATCGCCTTCTGGGGTAGGAAGATGTTATAAAAGTTAATAAGTCCCAGGAAGGCTTGAAGATCTGTTTTGTTCCTAGGTCTTGGGGCGTTTTTTATTGCAGCCACTTTTTTCTCAGTAGGGTGAATTCCCTGTTTGTCAAGAAGGTAACCAAGGAATTCAACCCTCTCCGTACATAGTTGGCATTTGTCCTTCTTGACCTTCAGGCCAGGGTCTTTAAATTTTTGGAGGACCATTCTCAGCCGCTTTTCTAGTAGACTTCTAGTGGTGGCAGCTTTCAAGACATCATCAAAATATGGCACGGCCCCTTTTATGCCTTATAGCAATCTCTCCATCAGACTTTGGAAGATGCCAGGTGCTACGCTCACTCCGAACTGGAGTCTATTACACTTAAATGCCCCTCTGTGCGTGACTATAGTTTGGGCTTCTGCGGTCTCTGCATCTACAGGCAGCTGCTGGTATGCCAGGGCTAGGTCCAATTTTGCGAATATTTTCCCACCCCTAAGGGGGTGCAGTAGGTGTTGGACCATAGGCACGGGGTAAGCGCTCTGCTGAAGTGCATGATTTAGGGTGGCCTTGTAATCCCCACAAATTCTCAGAGATCCATCAGGCTTTATGGGGGTTACTATTGGAGTCTCCCATCAGGCATGGTCAATCGGTTCCAACACGCCTTGGGCTATTAATTTGTCCAATTGTTTGTCAATCTTTGGTTTAAGTGCAAAAGGCACTCGACGGGGCTTAAGGCGAATGGGCGCAATATCTGGGCAGAGGTTAAATGATATGGGGGATCCCTTGTACTTGCCTAGCTTCTTGGTGAACACTTCCTGGAATTCTTGGATGAGAGCTGCTTCCCAGTCATCACTTCCGGTTTGGTTGATGCCCGCCAGTTCGATTCCAAGTGGCGCAAACCACTGCAAGCCTAATAAGCTGGGTCGATCTTTATCGATGACTTTAAGTGGTAGAGTTGCGGTGTGGTCTTTGAAGGAGACTTGGACATGGCGGGAGCTGGTGACTGGGATCCTATTTCCTTGATAGTCCTTCAATATAATTCTCTGAGGGCTGAGATCCTGGCGACGGATGTCAGGGATCAGCTGTTTGAGGGCTTTCCAGGAGACCATTGATAGGGAGGACCTGGAGTTCCATAATGCATGGACGATTCTCAATGGTGACCTTTACTCGGATCTTTCTTGCATCAAGGGATGAAGCGTGGCCAGTGGTGATGGTTTGATGTGCTTCTTCTCGTCTGGTAGAAGTGGCTGGTGTTCGATTTCTGTAGTAGTGGTTCCATTGGTTGCTTGAGCGGTCCAGATTTACTGGTGGGGTGCCTGTTGTCTGCCAGAAATTATTTTCTCTTCAGTTTGGGCTGGACCCTCGCTTGCCTCTAGAGACTTTTGCAATGTGACAGGAGTCTAGGAATTTGCAGTCTGATCTTGGGTGGTTTCCCCTGCATCCAGCGCACTGATACGAGGGCTTACGAGTCTGTTGATCTTGCTGATCTCGGTCTGATCTGAGTCTGTTGACCTCCTCTTCTTCGCTTTCTGAGGAGGATTTGAGATCTTCATGGTGGGTAGTTGCTGCGTGCCTCTCGGAAAGGGGCGTAGGGTCACTGGCGAGTTGGCAGTGCGGTGTGTTCGCTCGCCGCATTCGAGCTGCCGACCTCCTGGTTGCTTCTGCTGCAATAGCATCGGCGATGACATCCGCAAGGGCGATGTCCCCCTTTGCCATAATCTTGCTCTGAGTTGTGGGGTCTTTTAGACCCAGAACAATTCGATCTCTCATGGCTTCTTCGAGGTTTGCGAAGCCACAGAGTCCCCCCAGGTTTCTGAGGTCCACGATGAAGTCTCCAACACTTTCGCTTTCCTGTTGGTCCCTCTTGTAAAACTCGTGTCTCCTGATGAGTGTTGGCACTGCTGGGGCATAATGGGCCTGGAGGATTGGGACAAGGTTGTCCCAGTCCATCGTCTTGACTTCACCTGGTTTTGCAAGTGCCTTTGCCATCTTAAAAACGGCAGGCCCACAGTGGGTCAGGAATACAGCTCGTTTCTTGCCAGGCGTAGCATCCTTCAGGTTGTTGGTCTCCAGGAACATCTGAAACCTGTCCATATACGAGTCCCAGTCTTCATTAGCCGGGTCAAATGGAGTGGGTGGTATGGCACCGCTGGTCATTCTGCCATGATTGGTGCGCTCTCAGCCATGTGCTCTGTTTGTGTTCAATGAGTGTTCATTCAGCTCTCTCGTCTCCGAATCCCATCCTCGTCGCCAGTGTTAGATCTGGGAGAGTGGGCGCAAGGAACGGAGACGAGGCATCGAATAGTGACTCCAACTCTTTATTAGTGACTTCAGAACAGAGCAAAATACTAGGGCAGCAGCAGCTCCTTTTATAGACACCCAATGATTTGAGTTTGCTGCGCTGGGAGCGTCCAATCAGCAACAACCCGCTATTAGCCAATCAGATCAGTCAAAACCGACCAATCACGATCCACTGCTAGCGGGCCAATCAGAAGTGCAGGTTTACGAGCCTGTCGTGGAAGGAAAACTATTAGAGTTGCAAGCTAACGAGTTTGCTTAGTTTGGAACACTTAGATTTAGTGTTGTTGACAAATATGTGTTAAAAATAGGGGAAACTAACAGGTTCAGAGACAAACAGAACTGCAAGTAAGTCCATATTATGGTGTGTGGAATATTGTAGGATGAGCAATTTGCCATCTATATCCAATAGACAGGAATTGGAGGAAGGAGTTTTGCTGTCTTCTGCAACTACAGCTCTTCTTAGGTGGCTTTGGAATTTTTTTTAGTTTAGTTTAGTTTAGTTTATTGTCATTGCACCTCATACAATGAAATTAAATGCTATCTTCAGTATACATTATGACTTTGAAAACAAACACACACATCCTTCACATTCTATACATTGAATTGAAAATCCCTGATATTGCATTAATATTGCACTATACAGTAGAATTCAATAGAGTTAATTTTTAAATCAGATAAAAATTTGGGAAGTTATAGTCCAAAATGTTTGAAGATGTTATATTGAGGGTAGCTAAGCGGTATAGTCTTGGTCATTTTATGTTGCCATTTTTCTTCCTATTGGCAAATACATATAGTCCTCAACTTAAGACTACAATTGAGCTCAAAATTTCCATCCCTAGGCAAGGCAGTTGTTAAGTGAGTCATTCCCAATTTTATGACCTTTTTGCCATGGTTGCTAAGCAAATCACTACAGTTAAGTGAATCAGGCAATTGTTAAACGAATGTGACTCCTCCCAGTGACTTCGCTTATCAGAAGCTCCCTAAGGAAGGTTGCAAATGACAATCCAGGACCATGGCATACTACAACCATCATAAATGCATGCTGGTAGCCAAGTATCTGAAATTTGATCACGGGATGCTACAGTGGTCATAAGTATGAGAACTAATCATAAGTCACTTTTTCAGTGCTGTTGCAACTTGGAATGTTCATTAAATGAATGGTTGTAAGTCTGTGTTCCTTGTGACTTTAAGAATTACATGACAAGGAGATATTCAATAGAACCAGCTTCCCCACCACTAAATTGTAAAGAAAAGTTATCTCTGATTAATATCTTCCTGTCATACAAGCGTTAAAGAGACACACATTAGGATTTGGTCTATATGACCCGCTAACCGCTCAGCAGTCATTGAGGCTTGAATGGATGACATCAACCTGTGATCACATCTATGTTGACATGGAGATAGTCTTTTTGGTCTGCTTCAAAAGCTACTTGTGCCAGCAGGCGCTGAACTATGCAACTTCTTTCCTTCTCTTTAATTTGATTTATGGAAATCTGCCCTCCTACTGGTCCTTATTCCCTGTAGTTCCTCTTCCCTCTAGTTATTTTTGGAGGTTTATGTCCAAGGAAGGTACATGAAGATCTGGCTCTGCTGGGGGAACTTCATACTGGAGGTGGTTAATTAATTAAATTGAACCCCACATGTCCAGCACCCCTCTTTGCCATTTTGTGTCTATGATTTTATCTGTCCATGTTTTTTACCTTTTTGTGATGTATGATTTTAATATTTTTCCATTTTTTTATGTTGTAAGCCTCTCAGAATGATTGGATATGAGATGGTCAGCAAATATTTTTTAAACAAACAAACAAACAAAGCCTTGCTGTGTTTTATAAGTTAGAGCAAGCAATAGCTGGTCAGGAAAAGTAATGAACAATTGGTCTTTCCCCCTCCAATGGTGGACCAACCAAACCAACATTTCTTCTCCTCCCCCTTGTCCTCCATCACAAATTCTGTTAATTTCCCCTTCTAGGCAAGTGTCAGAAAAAAGACATTATTATGGTTTGTGTATATTCTTTTCCCAGTTAATGGATGGAAGAATATCCACTGTGAAGGGAACAAAGAGAGGATGGGTCCAACAATTAAATCCATGGGCTCCCAAAGACAGTTCCATGAAAATAATTGATGCTTGCTTTCCCAGCATAATAATAGTCAACATTGTTACCAGAACAGAACAGAAACAGATTTGGAAGGGACCTTGGAGGTCTTCTGGTCCAGGGGTCGCCAACCTTTTGGACCTCAGGGTCCACCAAACTCATAATTTTAAATCCCAGGGATCACTAACCGGTTCTGTGGGCATGGCCTAATTTATGGGTGTGGTTTGGTGGTCATGTGACTGGCTGGGCATGGCTTGTATGTAAATATTATATTTATATAAATATTGAATGTTTTATGTTGTGAATCAATAAATACTTAATAAAGATTATTAAGAGCTTGAAGCAAAGTGCAGGGTTCTGGCCCTGCACTTCTGATTGGCCGATAATAGCGACATCAGATTGGTCCATTCAGGAGAATCTGATTCGCTATTAATGAGCCTCTCCCATTGGGTAATGGAGCTAGCGCGCTCTGTGTTTTCATTGGTTAAGTAAGTTAAGAGTTGCCTATATAAAGGAGCCCATCGTGGCCGTTGAGCTGAGCTGTTTCACATGTAAATAAAGAGTTTGAAGTTCACTGTTTCTCTGGCTCATCTCCATCCTTGCACCCATGCACAAAACCTAACACTGGCGATGAGGGTGGGATGTGGAGACGTCAGAGCTTACTGAACAACGAAGAACCATAACCGAGCACATGGCTGAACGAACCAACGGCGGAACCATGTCTGGCAGCATCATACCACCCGCTCCATTCGATCCGGCACAAGAAGACTGGGACTCATATATGGATCGCTTTCAGATGTTTCTGGAAACCAACAATTTGAAGGATGCCACTACCGGAAAGAAATGAGCGGTATTCCTAACTCATTGCGGGCCAACCGTATTCAAGATGGCCAAGGCACTAGCAAAACCGGCAGAAGTAAAGTCTATGGACTGGGACATCCTCGAACCACTGCTGAGGGCTCACTACGCACCGACCGTGCCAATGCTCATGAGAAGGCATGAATTTTATCAGAGAAGTCAGTGGAAGGGCGAAAGTGTTGCTGATTTAATCGCGGATCTCCGGAATCTGGGAGGCCTATGCGAGTTTACCGACTTAGAAGAAGCCCTAAGAGACCGAATAGTTCTGGGATTAGATGCACCAGGCACTCAGAGTAAACTAATGGCGAAGGACGACATTAGCCTTAAAGATGCCATAGCTGAAGCTACTGCAGCAGAAGCAACCAGGAAGTCGGCTGCCCAAATGCGCCACACACACGCACCGGTTCGCCAATGAGCCTGCGAAATTTCACCTCAGAGGGACAGCTAGATACAGCCCACCACGAGGACCTTGAATCGTCATCAGAAAGCGATGAGGAAGAGGTCCATCGACTTCGGTCCGAACGAGATCAACGCTAGAAATCGCAGTGCCAATGCGCCGGGTGTGGATCAAGCCACCCCTGGTCAGAATGCAAATTCCTCGACGCACTCTGCCATGTGTGCGGGAAAAGAGGCCATATAGGATGGGTCTGTAGAAGCAAGCCAGGACCCAGCCAGCCCTCAAGGGGGGCTAACTGTTGCCAACTGACGGGAAGTCGTCCCGTGAAGCTAGAACCCGTGAACCACCAATGGAACAGCCACTCCTACAGAAACAAAACCCTAAACCACCCAACGAAGCGAGAAAAGGCTCACCAAACGATCACGATCGGTCACGCCTCATCTCTTGACGCCAAAAAGATCCGCGTGAAAGTGGCCATCGAAAACCAGCCCTGCCTGATGGAAGTCGATTCAGGATCGTCCCTCTCAATGGTTTCCTGGAAGACCCTCAAGCAGCTCATCCCCACTATCCAGAGGCAAGACCTCAGATTCCAAAGGCTCAAGGACTATCAAGAAAATCAAATCCCGGTCGTTGGATCCAGCCGAGTACAGGTATCGTTTAAGAACCGTACAGCATTTCTACCCCTGACTGTAATTGACAAGGATCGGCCTAGTTTGTTAGGCCTCCAATGGTTCACTCCATTTGGAATTGAAGTAGCCGGCATTCACCAAACCTGCAGCAGCGATTGGGAAGAAGACCTCGTCCATGAATTCCAGGACGTCTTCGCAGAAAAATTAGGCGAGTACAAGGGGACCCCCATATCGTTTAACCTCAATCCCGAAATAGCTCCCATCCGCCTTAAGCCTCGTCGAGTTCCATTTGCCCTTAAACCAAAGATTGACGAGCAGCTTGATAAATTAATAGCTCAGGGTGTGTTAGAACCAACCGATCACTCTCCCTGGGAAACCCCAATCATAACACCCATCAAGCCGGATGGATCGATAAGAATTTGTGGGGACTACCGAGCCACCCTGAACCACGCCCTTCAACAAAACGCTTATCCGGTACCGGTGGTGCAACACCTCCTCCATTCCCTGGGGGGCGGAAAAGTCTTCGCTAAACTAGACTTAGCCCAGGCATACCAACAACTGCCTGTTGACAAAAAAACGGCAGAGGTCCAAACAATCGTTACGCACAGAGGTGCGTTTAAATGTAACCGACTCCAGTTCGAAGTGAGCGTAGCCCCGGGAATCTTTCAAAGCTTGATGGAAAGGCTATTACAAGGGATAAAATGTGTTGTCCCATATTTTGATGATGTGTTAATCGCAGCCCCAACTCAGAAAATACAAAAGGAACACCTGAGGTTGGTTCTCCAGAGATTTAAAGACTCAGGTCTCAAAGTTAAAAAAAACAAGTGTTATTTATGTACTGATCATGTAGAATTTTGGGGATATTTAATTGATAGTCAAGGCATTCACCCCACCGATAACAAACTCAGGGCGATCAAGAACCCCCAAAACCCCGGAACAAGGCCGACCTCCAGGCTTTTCTGGGCCTTATCAATTTTTATAACGTTTTCCTGCCTCACAAAGCAACTGTAGCTGAACCCCTACATCGTTTATTGGACAAAAAAGCAATCTGGGTATGGGAACACAGAAAAGAACAGGCATTTCGATATGTAAATAATTTATTGACTTCTGATGCTGTCCTGATGCAGTATAATGAGACTTTGCCTTTAACGATCACGTGTGATGCATCCCCATTCAGAGTGGGTGCCATTTTAAGCCATGTTTTGCCAAAGGTAATGAAGCCCCTGTTTCCTATTTCTTAAAGACGTAATCAAAAACGGAACGCAACTACAGTCAAATTGATAAGGAGGCCCTTGCTATAGTATCCGCAGTTAAGAGATTTCATGAATATGTGTATGGCCGAGCCTTTACCATAGTGACTGACCACAAACCTTTGCTGGGAATAATAGTGGGAGATAGGCCACCACCGTATATATTATCTCCCAGAATGACCCGCTGGTCAGAATTCTTGGCGGCATACAATTACAAGTTGAAACATCGCCCGGGGAAAGCCATTCCCCATGCCAACATGCCGCATTGAGCCGTGCACCTCTTGCAGAGACCATTGATGGTTCCGATGGTTACAACACTGCAGATCGAGACACTTCGAATGCTGCCATTAATGGCCCAAGATATCACGATGGAAATGAAACGCGACCCCATTTTAGCACGAGTCCTCAGTGGGGTCGAGCTGGGATGGCCGTTGGACCAAATACCTGACGACTACGCCCCATTCAAAAATCGGCAAACGGAACTATTTTCTCAAAAGGGCTGCATTATCTGGAGTGATAGAGTTGTCGTCCCAGAGCAGTTGCGACCAGCAATACTAAGGACCTTGCACGATGGCCACCCCAGCATCGTGCGTATGAAAGCCCTCGCACAAAGCTATGCGTGGTGGCCGGGTATTGACAAGCAGATAGAGACATGGGTAAAAGCCTGTCACAAATGCCAGGAAGTAAGCAACACCCCGCCGAAAGCAACCCCAACTGAATGGGAAACACCGAGGGGACCATGGTCCCGTATTCATCTGGACTTTGTGGGTCCTACCAAGGGACACACATTCTTATTAACGGTGGATACCTACTCGAACTGGCTTGAAATCCATGAAATGAGGAATACAATGACCGAATCAGTCATCAGGAAACTAGACAGACTCTTTGCGACACACGGATTACCAGACGTTCTAGAATCCGACAACGGGCCTCAATTTACCGTGCTGTCCTTCAAACAGTACCTGGCGGACCATGGTATTCGACATGTGCTAACTTCGCCGGCGCATCCTGCGGCCAACGGAAGGACCGAGCGCATGGTACAATTCGTCAAGAAAACCTTGCATAAAATGGACTATGGCGATATGGAAGACAAGATTAACTGGATACTCCTTTTGCAGCATATCACTCCACACAGCGTCACCAATAAAACTCCCGCCGAGTTATTAATGGGACGGAAATTCCGCTCCTACCTTGACCGTCTACATCCATCATATGAACCTAAAAAACCACACGGTTCCAGCGGGAAATGTCACAATTTCCAGGTCGGCGATTTGGTTTTCGCTAGGAATTTATCGGGCGATCCATTGTGGGTCGAGGCAACTACAGTACAAGTAACTGGCCCTAGATCGTACCACGTGAAATGTCGCGACGATAGAATATGGAAGTGCCATATTGATCAGCTGCATTCAAGGCTACAGTCGGGGATCTCCGAGCCCCCTGATTTCCAAACCGAGGGGGGAGGAGATAGCGAGGAAGCTGAATTTGAAGCGGCAGAAAGTTTAAGCAGTAGTAATGACCACTCAGAGGCAGCACGTGATGGATCCGGAATGGGGGTGGCCTCGCCTCAAAGAGATGCTGAGAGCAGTAGCGACGATGAAAATTCGAATGCGGAACGGGAGGCACCTTTTTCACCAGATAACATCCTACCCCAACAAGACTGTAGCCAAATACCGGGAGGACAACGAAAATCTAATAGACAATCAAAACAACCTGCCTACCTCAAAGACTACGTGACCGCACCCCTTAAATGGAACCCAGGGGGAAGGGGTGTTGTGAATCAATAAATACTTAATAAAGATTATTAAGAGCTTGAAACAAAGTGCAGGGTTCTGACCCTGCACTTCTGATTGGCTGATAATAGCGACATCCTTGCACCCATGCACAGAACCTAACATTTTATATAAAAAAGAGCAACTTTACCCAAAATCAGGCAAAGCAGGCAGGCAGATTGAGTTGCTCACAGAATCACAGATTCATTCAGAGATCTATCTATCTGCCATCAGTTAGCTCAGTCTGTCACATAAAATTTGCTTGCAAGCAAACTCACAAAATTAACTCACAACACCAACCATGTATTGAATTCCAAACCATGTATGTAAATATTGAATTTTTTATTTTAAAAAAAGAGCAACTTTTACCCAAAATCAGGCAAAGCAGGCAGGCAGATTGAGTTGCTTACAAAATCAGTCAGTGATCTATCTGACATCGGCTAACTCAGTCTGTCACATAAAAGTTGTTTGCCGTGAGTCTGCACTCAATAATAGAACCTTCAGTCCTAAGGGATGTTCAAAAAGCAGAGCCAAAGATCTAAAGATTAGCTAGAAAGCAAGGAATCCAACCATTTCTTGCTTCCTAGCTAATCTAAATCTCCCAGCGCAAAACAGCTAATGGTTGGAAAAATAGCAATTTAGCAGGCAAGTTTGCTGGGTAAGGAGTGAGAGGGCAGGGAGGGTTCCTGTGGACCATGTGCGCGGTGCAGCCTGTGTTTCTGCACAGCCAGGATTAATTGCTTTAGGGGGGGTGCTCTGGGGGTAAGATTTCTCTGTGGCCCACCAAAATTTTCTTGTGGCCCACCAGTTGGCGACTACTGTTCTAGTCCAACCCCCTGTTCAAATAGGAGATCTTATACAATCTGGACAAACAGGTGTGTCCAGTCTCTTCCTAAAAAACTTCCAGTGATGGAAGATGGAAGAACGAAGAAAAGATTATCTTGACCAGTTTCTTAAGTTATCTTCTTTTCCAGCTGATGTGAACAGCAGAGACAGTTGTTTAAGGCTGCCCTGTAGAAGTATTCTTGATATTCACATGAGGAGAAATAAAACCTTTGTTCCAATTTTTCCTGATCCTTGGTCATTCCAACTATGTTATTTTTTTTGTGTGCCAAGTCTCCTTCCCCTTTTTAAAAGCTATAAATCTGAAGGTTATTTCAATCCCCCAAAGTGTCTCCAAACCACAAGAGATTGTTCATAACGGATGATGGTATTTCACAGGCTTCACATTCAGCACCAAGAGTGTTTAATTTCAAGAGACAGAAGCTCTAATCCAATGTTTTTCAACCTTGGCAACTTTAAGATGGTTGTATTTCCACTCCCAGAATTTTCCAACCAACATGAGAAATACTGCTCTAATTCATTCTATCTTTAAACAGTATAAGGCTAGGTGGTCATCCAGAAATATGATTAAGACAACATTGTATGAATAACTTCTAAAGCCTATTGTTTATACACAATTCTAATCACTGGCAACTTCCTATAGTTTCCTACATAGCATAATTCAAAGGAAACAAACCATCTCAATTTATACCTCATGCTTGATTTCAGAAGATGGATCTTTATGCAAAAAAGAGGGAAACACTAGCAAGAGGCTAAGAAAGCATTTACATCTATAAGAATTAAATCCTTTAAATCAGGACATCTCACTCCTGGATAAACTGCAAAGACTGGAGCCTAAGATAGGCTTTATGGTGAAAAAGGATAGCTACTTTTTGGATAATGTTTCTCAACTGCAACAAGAAAATGGTGGACTTCAACTTCCAGAATCTCCACCCAACATGCTAGAGTTTAAGACCCCACATATTAAAATAGATAAAGTTGAAAAACATTGCTTGAGATTTTGCTGGAAGTAGAAGAAAGAGGCTTTTTTCCCCTTTACTAACTGTACATTCTTGCAAATAGCAGCTTCATTTCTCAGAAAATAATGGAGTAGGTTCAAATTTACACAGAAAGCACCACCTTTAATGAGAAAATAGTTCTCTCTCCAAAATATCTGAAAATTGGGGTTGCATAAGGGCACTCAAGTGCTGTACATATCCAGAGACACCTATTCCTCTGTCGCTGCTGGTGTGCATTATGAGCTTTGAAGCTTTTTGTCACATGTATTGATGCAGTTTATTTTGTATCTCTATCCAAATGATTTGTACACATATTAAGAAATCTTGGCAACCCCTGATCCTTTGATCTGGGCTTTGCTGCTGTCCACCAAATAATGACTAAAAAACCCTCTAGTCATATTATATAATTGACTGCCTTGGCTCAGAATTGCATTTTGCTTTATATGTTGAATTTTATGTATTGTGTTGTATTGTATATATATTTTATATATATAGCATTTTCTGTTCAAAACTAGAGATGTGTAGAAACGCTGCAAGATGATGCTAAAGCAAACAGATAATTACTGCTATTATTAATGCAAAATGTTTAGCTGGAAAACATTAACAGCTGAGCCTGAGAAGAAATGTCTCAAGTGGGAGATATTACAAGCCATTCAGCAGCCCTTTTTAACCTAATTGATATGGCTGAGCTGAACTCTCCGTTACCATGGAGATTAAACCAACTGGACTTCTCAAGGGTATCTAACTTGTGGTGGAATCATCTGCCCTTTCCCAAAATGCTGTTTCTTGTCTCTGCCCATGTTGAAAATGGCTTCCGTGAATCATCTGTACTGTATCTATAAAAGTATTACAGAACTAATTTTTTCAAAGATGGCTGCCTACTGCCCTTTTTCAAGATGGTGGCCCTCCAAAACAAGGCAGGCATCAGCTGCCCATAGTCAAAATGATGGTAGAGCTTTAAGGTTTTCGAAAAAAAATGGGAAGTGTTCATGATTTTTTGAGGATCACCCTGTGCTTTCCTTGAGCAGATGTGCATACTATGCAGAGTTTCCCTAACAAGCTGTTTCTTTTCCTTTAAGCGACATGAATGTACTTCCTTGAAAGTTTTAATTGGAATCTCAAGAGGGAGGAAGACTAAATGATGTTTACACACTATGATAGATGATAGATAGATTCAACATTTATCTGTTGCGATTCTAAGTGTGTCTCAATTTATGATGACTGTGTGAGAACACAGCCAGGGGAAGAATGGCTCTGTGCCTTGCTTCTAAGAGGAGAGGGGCTGGAGGCGAGACTACCAGGGATTTGTGCCCTAGATAGTTGGAGAGCCACCTGCCTAGTGTTGAGTTGCAAGCAGTGTCTGACGTTCTGGTTCAGACTTTGGCCCAAGAACCAACCTTCAGTATCTTCAAAGGATGCAAGCCAAGAAGCGGGGGCTACAGTCACATCCGGACCTATCAATTAATCAGAGCAGAGCTGGAAGGGGCCTTTGAGGTCTTCTAGTCTAACCCCCTGCTCAAACAGGAGACCCTATACCATTTCAGAGAAGTGGCTGTCCAGTCTCTTCTTAAAAATCTCCAGTGATAAAGCACCCACAACTCGTGAAGGCAAGCTGTTGTTAGGGATTTTCTCTTTAATTCCAGGTTGCTTCTCTCCTTGATTAGTTTCCATAGTTTCTTGTCTTGCCTTCTGTGCTTTGGAGAACAGGTTGACTCCCCCTTCTTTTTTGGCAGTCCCCTCAAATATTGGAACACTGCTATCATTCTTGTAAAAGTCCTTCGTTTCTCTAGACTAGCCAAACCCAAATCCTGCAACCGATCTCCATATATTTTTGCCTCCAGGCCTTTAATAATCTTAGTTGCTCTTCTTTGCAAGTCAAATGGTTTTTTTTAAAAAAAACCCGCTTAAAATTATAATACTTGCATATGTATGTATACCGTATGCATAGTTTTATTTATTTATTCAATTTCTACAGGTATGCCGCCTATCTCTGAAAAGCGACTTTGATCGGCTTGCAATTAAAAGGACAGACACGTAAGTAACCACAGGCGCTCTCTCTTCGCTGGCAACAAAATCCTCACTGCAAAGGACTTTCCAGAATCCGGGGACTTAAAAATAACAGATGCACCTCAACTTCCTTTTGTTACACTCCCTATAACACTCCTATTTTTCTTGAGCTAAAAGAGTTCATCAAACCTCTGTGTCTCTGTCGTTGAAATATGCTCTATTTCGGAAACTAGTAATTTCTTTAAAGTGCTGTATTCTGTAAATCTTTGCATCTTCTTCCTTCTCTATCTTAAGTGCGTCGTATCTCTACGATGCTGAAGCCAAAGCGCGACGTGATGGGCAGAGCCTGCGCCCTTTTTCAAGATGGAGGAATCCTGCACGTGGGAAGAGGAGAACCCTGCTTCTAGCAGCGGGAGTAGCGGCAGCAGCGATGAAATGGAGGATATGGAGATGGAGGAAAAAGAGAAGAAGCAAGGAAAGTCTCAAGCAGGAGCTTATGTGCCGGGGAAAGATCCCCCTCCAGCCCCTGGAGAAGAGCTGGTGATGGACGAAGGCGCATATCGACTCTACCATCGAGCAGGCACCGGTAGGAAGAATTGGGCAATTCTCACATTATATTGGAGAAGGATGTGATCGCGGGCAAGAGAGAAAAACAGGGAGCATGAATCGCTAGTAATGCAAACCAAAAACTAGGGTTCGGCATTTGCTAGTAATCTAAATGGAGCAATTTAGGAATTTAGCTTTCCGCCCTTCCGAGGTCGGTAAAATGAGGACCCAGATTGTTGGAGGCAATATGCTGACTCTAAGCCCCTTAGAGAGGGCTGTAAAACGCTACGTAAGTTTAAGTGCTATTGCCAATTGAGTTTAGGATTTTTGTTCCTGCCACAAAAGGGTTGGTGATAAATATATGATCCTACTGAGAAAACTGGAGTTTAGAATTACACTTAATTACACTTAAGGGGGGGGGGGGGGTTGTCCAAAACTGATGTTAGTTTCTCCGTTGCTGTGACTTTTGGTCTGTTGCATCTCCACAATTCCAGGGATCAGTTTTGGATGATCCTGGACAGTAATTACAAGAATTGAACTCTAGAGGTTCAAGAAAGGATCAAATAGAAAAAAGTAGTCATAGAAGTTCCATTTAACCCTGAGGTATCAGACAGAGGATAGGGCAAAGCACCTTCCAAATACTTTAAAATTTGCAGAGTCTGCACTGCAAACAGAACCTGAGAGCTATTTTGTAAGTCTATATACTCAACACATGTTTGATAAAATGAAACCCAATGTTTACATATAAGGAAAGAAGATGAGGTTAAGTTGTGAATAGGATACCAAAAATTAGTAATAAACAAGCTTTGCTGGCTGGGGAATCCTGGGAGTTGAAGTCCTCCAGGCTTAAAGTTGCTAAGGTTGGAGACCCCGATCTAGATAAATGGCCCAGATAAATGAGGTCCTTCTATTGCTATCAATTTAGGGGCTCCTTGCTTGAGCTTTGACGTCTTGTGTGATGCTCTTGGAGACAACCGAACTAGCTATCCACTGAGCCTTTTCCTTTGTGCGGGAACACAAGCCGAAACTGCCCAAGCGAACAGGTAAGTGCTTGGGATGGGTCAGTGCAAGTAATCCTTGGCTTATAAACCATTCATTTTGCAACTGTTCAAAGTGACAGTGGAACTGAAAAAAGTGACTTATGACCAATTCTCACGGTTATGACTATCACAGATTCTCCATAGCCACATGATCAGAATTTGGGCACTTGGTAACTGGCCTGTATTTATGATGTTTGCAGAGGCCTCTGGTCATGTGATCACCCCCAGCAAAGTCAATGGAGAAGTGGAATTCACTTAACAACTGTGTGATTCACTTAATTTGCAGCCATTCTCTTAAACAACCACAGCAAAAGATTGTAAAATTGGGCATGGTTCATTTGACAACCGCCTTGCTTAGCCACAGAAATTCAGGACCCAATAATGGTCGCAAGTTGAAGGCTACCTTATTGTAGGCTAAGGGAATCTTCCATAGCCTGATACCTACTAAAAGTATTTGATTTCAACCCCCATCCTACTACTCAAACCGCATAGCCCACTGTAGGATGGGGTCTGAAATCCAGCACAGGTGGTTCCAGGTTGGGGAAAGGTAACAATCTTATCAATCCATTTTATAACATTTTTTTCCTCCCTCCCCCCTCCAATCCCACCCTAATAAACCCACAGGTTGCTAGTGATGAAAATGCACAATCTCCATGGGACCAAGTCAGCTTGCAAAAATTCTTCTGAGTCAGAGAGTAGCAGCGAGAGTGAAGATGATGATGAGGACAAGAAACCCCAGCTAGAACTGGCCATGGTTCCCCACTATGGAGGGATTAACAGATTGCGAGTATGGAATGTTTCTTGTTGGTCTTTCCTATCTTTGCTTCCTTCGATAACATTGTTTCCCACTTAATGCTTTCCCCTGCTATTTCCCCTTTCCTACCTCCCCCATAGGTGACAGAGCTGGGAGAGACTCAGGTGGTTGCAGCATGGTCTGAGAAAGGGCAGGTGGATATATATGATCTTCAGCGCCTCTTGGTGGCTGTTTCTGACCCCCAAGCGTTGGCAGTCTTCTTGCGAGAAGAGCAGGCCAAGATCAAGCCCATCTTTTCATTTACTGGACATATGTCAGAGGGCTTTGCCATGGACTGGTCCGCTAAGAAACCAGGTAATGGAAGTAGGGAAGGGAAAGATAGTTGTAGGAGGTGAGAATGGATGAAGTCTAAATCATGATATTTTGGATATTGCTTGTTGTAGGCACTCTTTTGACCGGGGACTGCAATAAAAATATCCATCTATGGGCACCCAAGGAGGATGGATCATGGTTTGTAGATCAGCGGCCTTTCACAGCCCACACAGCATCAGTGGAAGACATACAGTGGTCCCCAAATGAAGCTACAGTAAGTTATCGATAAGTTTGTGCAAGTTTGCAGGTCATCTTGCATCAAGGGAAGAGGATATTTCAATAAACTTTTATTTACTTTAAGAGACATCTTAATAATAATAATAAAAAAACCCTTTTAACTGATTGGATAAGCCATTGTTTCTCCATCTTGGACATTTTTAAGATTTATGGACCTCAAGTTCCAATATTTCCAGCCAGCGTTGTCTAAGCGTTTGGACCTATTGATTTTTATTTGGGAATAAATATAACTGAACACATTAGGACACATTTCTGAGTAAGAATGCCTAACTGCTTCCTTCTCATTTTGAATAATTTTCATTAGTATTATACAACAAGAAGGTACAGTAGATACAGACAAAAAATACTGTATCCTATATATGCATAAAACCAATATACTAATTCTTTGGAACTGTGGAAATTTCAGGGAACTTTGATTCCGGGGTCTGCACCTTTATTAAAGACATTTACATGCAAAAATAGATTAGTTCTTTTCTTCCTTTAAGAATGTACAGCAAGAAAGTCTGTTGCAGAGATAAGAGAGCTTAGCTCCCCTTGTTGAAAAAGAAATGCATTTTTTGTATCTCCGGGTTAGGTTTTTGCTTCATGTTCGGCTGATGCCTCCATTCGCGTCTGGGACATACGGGCTGCACCAGGAAAAGCCTGCATGCTGACCACCAGCAAAGCGCACGATGCAGATGTCAATGTGATCAGTTGGAACCAAAATGAGCCCTTTATTGTTAGTGGTGGTGATGATGGGATCCTAAGGATTTGGGATCTGAGGCAGTTCCAGGTGAGCCAATGGATTCCTGCTGCCAGATGAAGTATGGAATAATCACAACTTAACCTGAGGCATCTGGTTGGTTTGGGTCTAATGGGAACACAACTATAAAAGTGATGCGACCTCAGTAGCTTTAAGATGTGTGGACTTCAACTCCCAGGATTCTCCGGCCAGCATTGCTAGAATTCTGGGAGCTGAAGTCCATGCATCTTAAAACCATCAAGGTTGAGAAACATTGGCTCAGCCTTGGGGCATGAATCAAGAGCCACACATTCATTTTGTGATTGCAACATCCCCTACACTCCCTCCCTCAAATCTGACTTCTATTGAATATGGAGACTTGCAGTTGCCACTGTATCCATATTGTACCTTAAAACTTCCAAAGTGAGCCTTATCTCACCAACTGGAAGCATGGTTTTCAACATGTCCCACAAAACCTGGTATGGCCCTCAAGCCAATAGAAGGCACGGTTTCCCTCCCTCTCTGCTATCCCATTTGCCCATCTTGTTATCATAGTATTCTTGTACGTTCATTATTTTATTGTTCTATTATTTTACCTGTTTTGATTACATTTTTTTATTGTTACAAGATCCTAGAGTAGCCCCATGATGAGATTGGTGACAATTAAATTTAATAAATTGCAACATTTGGCTTCTGTGTTGTGTAATCCCAGAGTAATTATTGGGTTATTTAATGAACTCTACTTCAACGAACATGGGCACCCATCTCCATTTTTCCTTATCTTGGCTTATAATAATGGTCATTTTCTTCCCACAGAAAGGTTCAGCAGTTGCAACCTTCAAGCAACACACTGCACCCATCACATCAGTGGAATGGCACCCCACTGATAGCGGTGTCTTTGCTGCCTCTGGGGCCGATGACCAAGTGACTCAGTGGGACTTAGCTGTGGAACGTGACGAAGGAGAGGCTGAGGACCCAGCCTTGGCTACCATCCCACCCCAGCTACTCTTCGTTCACCAGGGAGAGAACGATATCAAGGAGCTGCACTGGCACCCACAATGCCCTGGCACCCTCATCACCACCGCCCTCTCTGGGTTCAACATCTTTCGAACCATCAGTGTCTGAGGGAAACTTTCAAAATGGCTGCCCTCTAAATTCAGGTGGCACTTGCAGGGGTGATCAAAGAAATCAAGATGGTGCTCACCTTTCTACATGTGCAATATATCATGCATACAGAAGTTATCATTCTGCTATAAAAAAAGAAAATTCAAAACAGGTTTTTTATGTCTATAGAACTGTCCCAGCAAATATGTTGGCTTCCATATATCTATTATAGCCATAATGTACATTGGGAAGGAAACTATTTTGAAATAAATGCAAAAATGTGTTTAAATATAAATTATTTTAGAAATAAAATTCTGTGATTAAGCACTCTGAGACTGAGTTTTAAGAAAAACCTGGGATGGGTGCATTGAAACATTCATGCTTTGTTAGATGTTCATAAATGCTAAGATTGCACATGGAAGACCTGGTTTGAAAAAGAAATACATCTCCAGAAAAGGGAAACAGGCTTCCTGCCAAAATACTTTTATTTGGTAGTCCTTGACTTATGACATTTGGGGGGAGAATTTTAATTTCTAAGGTTGCTGTTAAGTGAGTCGCACCTGAATTTAACCTTTTTTCCTCACAGTTGAGTGAATCACTGCAGTCACTAAGAGATTCCAGTTTCCACCATTGACTTTCTATGTCAGAAACCAGCTGGGGAGGTCACAAATAGTGATCAGGTGACCCTGGAACTGTTGAAAATAAATGCTAGTTGCCAAGTGACCAAATTTTGATTATGTGACCATGGAGATGCTGTGATGGTTCATAAGTGCAAGGATTGGTCCTAAGTCACTTTCTTCAGTGTCACTGTAACTTCAATGAATGGTTTCAAGTTGAGGATTAATTGCATAGAGCAGTGATGGCTAACCTTTTTGTCGTCAGGTGCCAAACTCATAATGCATTGTGTGCATGACACCCGCCCGTCCTACGCATGCACATGTGTGCAAGGCAAATTCCCGACGATCAGCTGGTGGGGGACACGCTTGCATGTGCGGTGGGCCTGATCTGGGGCAACAGCTCACATGCCGGCAGAGGTGGCTTTGAGTGCCACTTTCAGTATGCGTGCCATAGGTTCTCCATCACAGGCATAGAGCAACATTTTTCAACCTGGGCAACTTCAGCTCCCAGTATTCCCATTTGAGAAACACTGGTATAGACTGTAAACACTGGCTTTTGTGTTATTTCCCCATCCTTCATTTAGTCATTAGATTCTAGCTTGTGCTACTTGCAGCATGATATTTTTTCTCATGTTTCTCTGTTTGAAATACAAAGATACACCTGAACAAAAGACCAAAGGTCTTTTATGTTGCTGCAGCAGTGCTATCTAACCCACAGTCTATGGGCCAGTACCAGTCCACAGCAGGCCAGAAACCAGGATGCGCAAACAGGCGAAGCCGCATCCATCATGAAATGTAGACAGCACATGAAACCACGCATCCCTCTAGTCCACGGAAATACCTCTCCAAGAAACCAATCCCTGGCGCTGAAAATATGATCTATCAAGATACCAGCCTTTCCAGCTACTGCCCTGGGAATGTTGAGCAAGAGCTCTCCTCGTCCCCAACCAGCAGAAGTCATGAAAGGAGTCAAATAAAACCATAGGTGGTCAACTAGTAATAACTGCTTCCCCCCTCCTCCCTCCAAGTATAGATGTACAGCTTTTGGGGAGTTCAATACCAAGTGGCATGGGTCAAGAGATTGCAGGAGGTGTAATCCAAGCTACTAGGAGGACACGAAACTACTTACCCCTGTTGAAAAAAATCTGCATTCCTTATATAGAGGAAACATGTTCAACCTGATATCTTTGATATTAACTGACAGCAATATTTTATCTATTAGGAACTTACTTCAGCAACTTTTTTAGAACATCCCATTCTTTAATAACCATGCATACATGCAACATATTAAGCATATGGCTAAGAATACTTTTATAATTGCTATGTATAGATTGTAATTATAGGTCCTTAAGTTAAGAACACTTATTCAGTGATCAGTTACAATGGTGGCATACAAGGGACACCTACAATTGGCCCAAGTTGAGGCTGTTGCAGTGACTGAGGTCATGTGACCAAGATTACACACTTGGTAAACACCTTGCAAAACTGATGGCTGCAGCATCCTACAGTCAATCAGCATTTGCCACTTTACCAATTTACCACTAGACTGATAGATTATTGCTGCAATCATGAGATTACACTTTTCAACAGTATTGCTTAGCAATCAAAATTCCAATCCCAATTGCCATCATAATTCAGACTAATGTCAACATAACAAACTTCCTCAATCCAGACTACAACTCCCGGTACTTTTACGCAAGATATCTGAGAACTCTGGAACAGAGCTCCCAAATTTTTCTGGCTTTGCAGAACCAGTGGGTGGGGAGAGGGGATGGTTCCACATGAGCAGCCGGCACATGCATGGATAGTTCCATTTGCATGAATGGTGGGCATGTGCACCCACCACTCACACCAACGGAGCATGCACGAACTCACTTGCCTAAGTGGCTCTGCACACACATCGCTTCTGCGGCTGGGTTGTGAAAATCTCAACTCAGTGGTGAGACGCGGTCCGGGGGTGGAGTCGGGGACCCCTGCTCTGGAAGACAAATAGGCAAGCATATGCTAACAATTCCAAGTGGCAATCCTAGGATCTGAGCCACTGTTTTCACTGCATCCCGCTCCACTGTAAGGATGTATATGCTACAGTCCCTTCCTGCTCCACTGAACAGAGCAAGACTGTCTTCTTGACGTTGGTGCCAAGGCGTCCAGCACTGATGATGTCACACAGAGAAATGGGTGCATCCTTGGAAAAACAGAGCGCGATGTAATGGGCGTGGAACCGCATGGGATCACCTATCAAGGGGAGAGGGAAGAGTTAGCAAAGCAATAAGGCTGGTCTCGGCATGATGTCCTCAACACTGGCTCGTTAAGTAGTATGAAGGAAAACCTACTTTATGTACTTTTCAATAGAAAAGCAAAAAATGTTCTTAAAAGCTATTTGTCCTGCCAGAAAATTGCTGGAACAGTTTGCTGAGGATCTCTTCATAGTCTACATGCACAAACTCATTCTTAAAAGGTCGTGGGTAGGTACATTTAAATAGGCAACTTTTAATATCCGGAAATTAATGAAAAAAGGAGCCAGATATTCTTCAATATATGAGCTTTGGGGGATCACCTATTATGAATGGCTTTATTTGACAGCCTTGTTCGCTAGATTATAAAGTCTCAGACATCTGGAGAATACCATATTCAGAAAATGGATTGTAACAGTCTTTGAGGAGGCCTACTTCACTCCATCTTTGTGAAGTCCCCATTCGCACTCCTTTCTACTTCTGTTCAACTCACATATAGAATGACATTGTAATAAGCCATCATGTGCTTCTAGCTTAGCATGTTCTGTTTTACAATTCCCTGTATGCTACAAGCCATGATTTATAGCTTAAAAGATTGGATAAATCCAAGTTATCGTGGCTTCACACCTGGGCCAGAGAGAACAGTGAAGGGACACCTGTATATTTGCCTTGCCTTCCTTACAGATAGAATGTTTAAGCCATCATTCTTCATCTCAAGAGAATCAATATTGTTCCCACACACAAGTATTCTTGTAAAATCTCTGAGAAATCTGCTTTCACCTGGATAAACAAGGAAGTCACCTCCAAATTTGCTCCCAGTTGTGACATAATAACCTCTTTTCCAGAGGTCCCGGAAAATGCTATAGTGCATCTCATGACGTTCTTGACCTGCATAAGGCCAGAGCTGGGATGCTACATGCCAGTCTACTGTTTCTTCTTGAGCTATCTGATTCCGTTCAGTGGGGAGTTGGATCATCATTGATTCTCGGGGAAGCACAAAACAGGAACCAGACTCGGCAGGCCTTTTGAGGGGCTCTAGGAAAGAAAGAAGAAGTGATCTAATTTTTCATCTGAATGTCTTTATAAATGAACAGATTCCCACCCAGACATAATAGCTAAAAAAAATCCCACATGTTTCCCTCAGGATATAGCTGAACCAAAGTCCCTCAAATTTCTATAATTACATTTTTCTCTGCATACAGGTAGTTCTCAACTTTCAACCAATAGCAATCATTCAAAGTGCTGACAGACCTTTCTAGGGAGATATTTACAACCTGGATTCAAAGTTCCAATGGACGTCCCCTGTCACATGACCACATTTTGATTGCTCAGCATCTGGGCAACATTTGCAGTGTCCCAAGATCATGTGACTTCATTTTACAACAGTTTTGCCAATAAGTGACATTTACTTCCTATTTTCAGCAAAATCGGGTCCACAGCACATCATTGCTAAATGACCCTGGCATTTGTTTAACGATCACAGCTGTTTGCTGAATGACCATCACACAAAAATCACAAAGTTATGACTGTGATGGACTGTTTCCATTATGGTTGTAACTAGTGGATTATTTACATGGTGTAACTTTTTTTTCAATCAAATATTGAAAAATAATAATTTGTCACTTTTGTCATAAATAAAATTCCACTTTGCATGCCCAGCTGTCATTGTAAGTTGAAGGCTAGCAATGGTGACCTCAAATAGGAGAAAGGGTGGGCAGAATTGTAGAGCAGGAGGTTCTATGGTATTATTATTAGTAAAATCAACATCTAAATTTAATTTTGGATCTACTGCTGTGATACACACTAGCTCACCTCCTCCTTCTCCTTTCCGTTGCCATTTCTTTGCTCGGCCCTGGGTTATGTGGTCTGCAAGAGACTCCAACATGATTTTCTTCTGTTCTGCAGAGAGCCTCAGCTGCTCCTGGTAGTTCTCCTCTAGCTCTTGTTCGTAGGCAACCACTTTCTCTGGGACTAAGGCATCCTGCAGACACAAAGCAGCAAGCATACATAAGCAACCTTCCAGTCAGGTTGGCCATGCTGGTTAGGGATACTGGAAGGGGACATGATTGATAAACCTCATTCCTTTTTCTGAGCTCCAGAATAACCTAAGCCAGAGCTCTTATTTACAGCAAAATGAGGTATCCCTTTATACACATATACACCTTCTGGATCATACAGGAAATATTCACTGCCAATTGAAAAGTAATATAAAAACAAAATGATGCATTGAAATTGCTTTGGAATTTTTACTACCTTCTTTTTTTCCCCAAACACAACATTTGGGATAGCTCCTATTGGCAAACAGAAATTATACACACCCATTAGCACTTAATTCTGCTGCACATATAGCTCAGAAAGCGAAACTATAAAACATAAAACTGATGCCAACTTCTTGGATGTTACAATTGTGATGTTACAATGATGTCTGAGCTTATTTTACCTTCCTGCACAGCTGGGGAGGAAGGGGAAGAAAAAGGATAAATGGCTGTTGAAAAAAAAAGAATACATCATAATTTCATTGCTGGAAGAAATTACAAGTAGACATTGATTTACAACATTTGTTTAGTGAGCATTTGAAATTACAACGGCACTGAAAAAAGTGACATAACTCAGACTTGTGACTGTCAGAGTCCCATGGTCATTTGATTAAAATTTGAGCACTTGGCAACTGGCATGTATTTACGACAGTTGTGACATCCTGGCGTTATGTGATTACCATTTGTGATCATCTTGGTCAGCTTCCAACAAGCAAAAGTCAACAGGAGATGCCAGACTTACTGACTGACTGTATGATTCACTTAATAACTGCAGTGATTTATTTAACAACTATGGCAAAAAAAGATCATAAAATTGGGTGCAACTAACAACTATCTTGTTTAGCAATGGATATTTTGGTCTCAATTGTAGTTGTAAGTCAAAGCCCACCTGTAGAGGAATGTCTCAAAAACATTGTAAACTATTGATCTCTACACTCTGCAGAGTTTGAGAACAAGGGAGCTTATTGTTCACTTTTAAATTTAAAAAAAAAAAAAAAAGGTTGGTGAAATCATTACCTGGTTCTTCCCATGGCCAAGGGACTGAGATGTTGGGCTCCTAACCAGGGTTGCCAACCCTTTGTCCAATAACAGCCGAACCTCTTCAGGAAGCAGTTCCAAAGGCAGCCCAAGCCGCACATTCTGCCTTGGCTTCCGAGGCAATGCCCCCACCAGCACGCCAACAATGCGATGTTCCTCTCGGATTCGCCTTGCATCTGCATAGTTCCACACAAATGCCTTTCCCTCCAAGAGGTAGATTCGGATCATGCCTGAGCCTGCAACATCAGAAGAGGATCAAAGTAACAAGCTATTTGGGTATTTTTTTATATGAAAGGTGGAAGGCTCAGCAATTCCTGGGGATTTCCTAGTAAGCTTACAACCAGATAGTGATTTTTAACACAAACAAGCCCCTCATTTTCCTTTCCACTGGAAAAGCTCATTAACGAGGCTACCGGTGGCACTCCACATCTGGAGACTGTTTTTGAAGGAGCCCTTCAGATCTGGGTAAGGCTTAGCTAAGTAAATTAGAGTTGATTATTCGCAGAGTTCCCTTGTCAAAAGTTTATTTTTTCCTGAGAAGTAGGCGGTAAATATTTCAAAAGAGATTCACACATTCCACTAAGAGCGAAGAGCAAACCACAGGTAACAATCTTATGAACAGGGTCTGAAGCAGATGGCTTTGTTGCATGCTAACTTCTAAACAGATGAAGGAAGAGGAGGAAGGAAAGTAGGAGAAAAGGAGAAGTGTCTGCAGCTAAATTGTCCCAAATTGCATATTTACCTGAAAGTAAGACCCACTGAATGTCAGGGGGGGCGGGGGGGGCTGGTTTCTGATTACCTGTTTGTGAGATTATGCTTAGATTGCTTGATAGTCATTTTCCAAAACAATTCAATTAATCCAAGAGTGGGATTCAATGGTATTACTACCAGTTCGGTGACTTTGTTTTGCGCACGTGTGTAAAAAAACTTAAGCTGTGCTACCCGGACAACTGAAAAGCGCTGCGCACAAGTGCACAGCATTTGAAAAGCCACTTTTTTCCTGCTTTTTCAACCTCAGCTGTGCCATGCAAAGCAGCTGAGGTTGAAAAAGCAGGAAATAAAGGACAGATAAAAGCCCGGGTGGGCGGGTAGACCAAATAGCAGCAAACACAGAACTGGTTCAGTGTCTGTTGCTCTTCAGAGCTACCGTCTCTATGGAGCCAGGCAGAACCGGTAGCATCCCACTCTTGAATTAATTCCTGTATGAACTCCATCTTAGCTGGGACTTTAGCAGACTATACTAAATATACAAGGGTATCCTGTCCTTTTTCATCACAGGAAGAGCTTTACCTACTTGTCACCTCCAAAAACCTAACCCACACAAAATGCAACAGATTGGAGTAAAAGTACCTCCCCAATTCCCGTAAGAGAACAATGGAGCTTCCAGTCCCTGCTCCAATCCTAAACTCAGCTATTTTATGGATTACTGTATGTCCTTTATCATACTGGTAGTCCTTGACTTATGATCACAATTGAATCCAAAATTTCTGTTGTTAAGCAAGACAGTTAAATGAATTTTGTACCATTTTACAACCTTTCTTGCTGCAGTTAAGTTAGTAACATGGTTAAGTGAATTTCGCCTCCCCATTGACTCTGCTTGTCAGATCACAAAATGTGATCATATGACCTTTAGGACATTACAACCATCATAAATCTGAATCATTTGCCAAGCATCTGAATTTTGCTCACGTGACCATGGGGATGCTGCAGTGATTGTGTGAAAAGTGCAAAAAATGGTCCGAAGTCACTTTTTTCGGTGCCACTAAAACCTAGAACGGTCACTAAGTGAGTAGTTAAGTTGATTTTATAGGTAGTCCTTTATTTCAGAAAACTCACTTTGGTCCTTTATTTTGGAGCAGAGGTCTTCAAACTTGACAGCTTTAAAACTTCTGAACTTCAACTCCCACAACTGACAACCTCTAAACCAAGTTGGCTCCCAGTTCAGACATTTTTATTAGAATATGCATTCTGTAAAGTTTTCTTGTTGGATTTGCTCTGGAGTTCTTCTTCGTAAACTAAAGTTATAAACACAATTTTTTCCCCCTCTTAATGCACTTTTTTCAAGTTTTCCCCCTTTCCTTCCCCCAAGAAAATTTGCTCAACGTAGCTAGGCTCTCCTCTCCCTTGCCTTTATTGCATCGGCAGCTCAAGCTTCCCGCGTTCGTGCAGACCGCACAACCGGGCCCTCTGCAACTCCCGCCCCCGCGGAGCTAAAGAAATTCTCCAATCACCTTTTTAAGCCACCGGCCGAGCGGGAAGAAAGACGCCTCCCAGAACCAATACGCAATGCAAGCAAAGGCCCCTGCCTGGTTTCCAGAGGCAAAGGAGGGAGCGGATGAAAAAGGGAACTGGGCGGGGGGGTGAAAAAGAAAGACAGAAAAATACAGACACGCTCGCACCAGAGACACGCGAGAGAAACAGAGAGAGAGAGAGAGAGAGACGCTGCTCTCGCCGATCCTTTTGCAAAGCAAAGGAAGCAATTGCAAGAGAAACAGGAAGCCAGGAGGCGCGCAGGCGAGTGGGAAGATCCCCAATCAAGGCGTGTTGATCCCAGCCGGGGAGGCGGGTCTCGCTCTGCCCTTCCTCGCTTTGGATGTCGCAAGAAGCTGAGACACACACAAGCACACCTCCTCGTTTGCCCGTCCTGCAAAGTGACCCCACTCCACCCTCCCTTGAGAGCAGCTTGCGTGTGGTGGAAGGGTTCCCTTGCAAAAGGTGAGTGCGCGCGTGGGACGTGGAGATTAAGGAAGAGGGAAATCGGGATGGAGTGGAAAGCAACGCGGATGGGGATGGTTGGGCGCCCTAACTTCTAGGCGAGGGTTGCAACCTCGGATTAATTTAAAAAGGCTTCTTCCAACTTCCCAGCATCCTTCAGGTGAGGTGGGTTACCGTGCCCTTCGCCCCCAACCAACGTTGTAATGCAGGGCAACAGGAGGGTCCCAGATAGAGGCGAGAAGCTAGTCTAGAAATGTTTGCCTTGAAAGTGTAGCTAGCACAACTGTTGAACAGCCAATCATATTTTTATAGACCCCAGATAGCTGCATTTAGCGTTTTTATGTAACCCGAGATACAAATTTGGTTACTTAAGGGACGGCAGGACCAAACTAGATTTCTAGCTTATTTAAATCTCAATTTTAGATTTTTAGAAAGCAGGAGATTCTGAGTTCGAAGTCCCACTTTAGGTACTAAAGCCATCTGGGTGACTTTGAGCCAGTCATTCTCTCAGCCCACTTCTCAAAGTGATTGTTGTAGGGAAATTTAGAAATTTAGAGAAGCATTATTGGGCATGTTTATCTCCTCGAGATAATAACAATAACAACAACAACAACAACAAACAACAACACTTAACGGATGAGTAATATCTTTAACATGCTATCAGATATTTTGTTTTGGAAATTAATTTTTAAGTTTTGCCCTTTACTCCAATGTTACTGAGTTGTTTATTTTTTAAAAATGCATTGTACGTCTCTGAGGTGGTAAATCTGAGACCCACAGCACCTTCTGAGTTGAATGCAAGGAAGAATTTGACAGGCCTTAAATTATACTGTACTTATTTTTTTAGTGTTGCCTTTTGACATAGAAACAATACTTTTAAGCCTTTGGAGATTAATATGGTTGCACAAAATTTCCCTGAAGTTTTGCTTGTCCTATTATTTAAAAACTCTTCTACCATTCCTCCAAATTCTGTGGATATTTAACCTGAAAAGGAAATTCTCATTTTGTTCTCAATAACTCCTTTGCGCACATATCCTTGGCAACACAAACTCTGTATGTTCCTTTAACCTCTGGGCCCATAACGTGCATATTTTTTTTTTTTTGCATCATTACAAAGCCTCTGTACAATTTGTTCTGCCTGTACAAGTGCACTTCCACCTTCTTCCTTGCTGGATTTTTTAAAATTTTATTTTATTTTACATTAGTGAGTTCTTCAGAACCAGCTGGACAAAGGGTTGTGTATAAAATCTGTTTGACTCACATGAGGTTTTTGGATCCTCTAGACTTTCCTTCATCCAAATTGTTAACTAGTTGGAGAGGGTAGAAAAGAAGGGAAGGTAACTTGGTTTCTCTGGAGCTCTGATCTGCCCAAGTAAGTACATTTAGTGACAACCTCGCTTTTAAGTCTAACCCGTGGGGAGAGAAACAAAAATTTGGGAAGACAGATTTTTGTAAGGAATAGCTGGGAGAAAGCAGGCTGGACAGAGAGGTGGAGTAGCTTGTGCAAGAGAGTGTAATCACGATTACAGGAAAGAGCTTATTTTTTTTGTAATAATAGAGTAAAAGGTTATTTTGTAATCGTACTTACATTTGCTGCGAAAGTAATCAAAAGCTTTCTTTTTCTTCTTGCTTTGCTACTTTTACTCTTTAAATTTTAGTTTTGGTTTTTCTGTTCTTTCTAAAACTTTTAATAAAATATATTGAAAATTCCCCTGAAGGGTGTGTTCACTTTCTACTACTGAGAAAGGAAGGTTTCTGTAGAAAAGTTCAGAATGCAGTTGTGCAGGAAATTCATATTTTTAAGGGTTGCAAAAATGAAGAATGTTGCTCATTCTTGTCTATTCTCTTGAATTCTTCCTCACTTTTAGCATTCAGTATCCTCTGCTGCTGCTACTTCTGTTGTTGACAGTGTGATCTTAAACTACCTGCAATGTATTCCTTTTTTTAGCTGATCTCTCTTTTTCCACCTTTATGCAGTTTATTCCTGAAACATGTTTCATCAATCCTAAGAAGTAAGATGTCTAAAACAGATAAAAATGTTTCTTCTTAACACCCTTAAGTTGTCTTTTTTCTATTTAATGCAACAAGATCAGTCTTGGCAAAAGTTAGCATTCAAGATAATAAGTCGAAAGCACACATGTCCCTTGCTAGCATGCCTTTTTCCCTTCCCTTATTACAGAATTTATTACCCTGCTGATTCACTGCGGGAAACCATCCCAAATGGTTTCCAAGCAGACAAAGAATATAAGAAGAGATGTTGTACTTTTGCAGGCATGGAGATGAAGTGCTAAAAAGAAGCATTGCCAGATTCCATTGCTGGTCTGAGCCATCAGAGATGAGGGGAGACAACCGCTCAGCACTTGAGTCTTGATTGTCTTCGTCTTTTGCAGTTGGGACTGCAATATTTGTTGTTGATTTTTCTTCCCAAGATTGACAGTCTTGCCTCTCTCACAGAGCAAGATGGCAACAACTGGTTTACTTTGATTGGTTCCAAAAAGACAATGAGTCCTGATTAACATTTAGATAGCCAGAGAGCTATAGGCTACAGAGAGAAGGGGAGGATTGTCTCAGAAGAGGCCTCAATTTGAATGAAGCTTTAGTAACCTTGCCTAACATACTTAGTTGGCCTTTATGACTTGTAGATAAATAATTGCCATATCTTGCAGTGCAAATTAAATGAACCACACATTTTTACTTAGTAGCGTTTTCTCACAAATGCCAGATCTGCTTGTGTTGATCAACTTGGTTGTAACAGGAATTGACCAACCAGCTTGTTGCCCAAGCCTGATGTTGTGGGATTGAGAGAAAGATGATTGGCCCAAAGTTATCCGACTGGCTTTTTTGGCTAAGGTGGAATTAGAACTCACAACGGTATTTAGCCTGGTGTTTTAATCACTAGACCACAACTGGTTCTCCAAGTTAACCACACATTTTGCTGAAAATAACTTGTTTGGGCTAGTATTGATTTTTAAATCTGTTATTAATCTCTTATATCAAAATAATCCCTTTTCCCTGTCATCAAGTTTTCATCCTCAGGTGGTCTGACTACCTGTTTTATTTTTCTGTATCGTGTAATGTGTATGCAGTCCAAAATGAGTAGATCACTTCCTTTCCCCCCCTTTCATCCCTTCTTTCTCAAAAATCAAGTGTAGAGAAGGGGTCCCTGCCCTGTGCTCCATCTTTCCAATATTTTTCACTTTCATGCAGATTGACCTAACTCTCCATTTCTTGCCAGCTACAATGTCACCTGATGAAATTGTCTACTTGGTGGTCCTTCTCATCTCTATACCTGTTGGTTTCCTCTTCAAGAAAGTGGGTAAGTGTGAAACCTGGAGAAGGAAATGCTGCTAGACATCTCATAGGAAACTATCCTGAGGTTCATGTCAGAAGGCTTTGCCTTTAACTCCTCCTTTTTTTTTTTTTTTTTTGAAAAAGATTTTATTAATTTTCTACAAACAAACAAGACAAACAAAACATAAAAACATCAACTCTCATATGTATATCCAGTGTGTCAGTTGGTTCATCATTTTTGTGCATTCATTCTGTAGTCTCAATTACAATTATGTTACATAACAACTCATAATGTCAATCCAAACTTATATATCCTAATATCACTAAAAAAAGAAGTTTTTGACTATATTTTTAATCATTCATGCTTTATGAGCTAACAATACTTTAAACCAGTTTACTCTATAACAAATCATATAATCATATCAAATCAATCCTAAAAAATTCTTTATAAATATAATGTCAAATAACAAAATAATAGCAAAATAAAGATATTCCTTACTGTCTAGCATTCTAAATATTCTATTATCATATTTTATCATCTAACCATTGATAAAAAAGATCCCAAATTTCATAAAATTGTTTATCCTCTTGCTCTCTAATTTCAAATGTCAATCTACTCCTCTCAGCACATTCCAATATTTTCTTAATAATTTCTTCCTGTAATGGTATTTTCTCATTCTTCCAATTTTTAGCAAATACAATCCTAGCCGCTGTTAATACATTTACAATCAGGTACTTCAAATCTTTACTATATATATCAGGTAAAATTCCCAATAAGATCTCTGGTTTCAAGTCTATGTGTTTCTTTGTCATTTTTTCCAACCACATGCGAATTCTCGTCCAATATTTTCTAGCGTCCTCACAAGTCCACCACATATGGTAATACGAGCCGGGTATCTGATGACATTTCCAGCATTTTTCAGATTTGTTCTTAAACATTCTTGCTATTCTTGTCGGGGGAAAGTGCCACCTGTAAAACATCTTATACAAGTTTTCTTTATATGCTGTTGACATTGTCATTTTATAATTTTGAGACCACAATTTCTGCCATTTCTCTAGATCAATCCCATATCCAAAATTCTTCCCCCAAACAATCATAGATTCTTTGACTTGTTCTTCCTCTAATTTCATTCCCAGTAAATAACTATATAATTTTTTAATCACCTTCTCATCAGTACCCATCAAGATCTTATCTAAATCAGTCTGCTTATCATAGAATCCCTCCATTTTAGAATCTTCATCATACCTTGAATGTATTTGCGCATATGAAAACCAATTCATCCTTATACCTTGTTCCTCTAAGTTTTGGATCGATTTAAGTTCACCCTTTTCATCCAAGAGTTCCCCATATCTAACTGTTTGTTCCTTCTTATAAATTATAGGATAGGAAAATGCTTCAATAGTCAATAACCAAATTGGAATTTTCAAATAACATTGTCTTTTTATCTTCTCCCAGTTTAACCACAAAGACTCCCGCATATAACGTCTTCTAAAATAACCCTGTGTTTTAGTTCCCTTATACCATAAAAAAGCATGCCAGCCCAACAGCAAATCATGCCCTTCTAATGTCAACAACCTATGCTTTCTTAATGTTATCCATTCTTTGACCCACATCAAATTTGCAGCTTGATAATACAATTCCCAATTAGGCAGGCCAAAACCTCCTCTAATTCTAGCGTCTTGCAAAAGCTTTAGCTTTATTCTCACTTTTTTACCTTGCCATATAAACTTCAACATGATTTTATTTAAATCTTCAAAATAGTCTTTTCCAAGCCTAATTGGTATTGTTTGGAACAAAAATAAAATTCTAGGTAAAATATTCATCTTGATTGTTGAAATTCTCCCTATTAATGACAATTGCAAGTTTTCCCACTTCTTCAAATCTGTAGCTATCTGTTGTTTGAGTTTAATATAATTATTCTCTTTTAATGTGCTACATCTTGCTGTCAAATATATCCCCAGATACTTAACCTTATTTGTAATTTGGATTTTCAAAAGATCTGCCAGTTCTTCTCTTTGTCTCAATAGCATGTTCTTTGTCAAAATCTTTGTTTTATCTTTATTTATTTTCAAACCAGCCATCTCACCATATGTCTCTATCTTTTCCAATAACCTTGGAGCTGTTTCTAACGGGTCTTCCAGAATAAAAGCTAAATCATCAGCAAAAGCTTGTAGTTTAAATTCTTCCTTCTTAATTTTCATTCCTTTTATGCTTTTATCATCCCTAAAATTTCTATTCAACACTTCCAAGGTCAACACAAATAGCAAAGGGGATAGGGGATACCCTTGTCTTGTGCCTTTTCTTATATTAATAAAATCTGTAAGTTCCCCCTCCATCATTACCTTTGCTGTCTGTTTATTATATATGGCTTCAATTGCTTGAATAAATTTTTTAGCAAAACCCATCTGTTCCAATAGTAATAACATAAGTCTCCAATTCACGTTGTCAAATGCCTTTTGAGCATCTAAAAATATCAAAGCCATTTGCTTTTCAGGATGAGCCTCATAGTATTCCAAAGTATCCAAGATCACTCTCATATTGTCTCTGATTTGTCTCTTTGGCAGAAATCCATTTTGATCTGGGTGAATAAAATTATTTAAATATTTTTTAAGTCTTTCTGCTAAAATTGAAGCAAAGATTTTATAGTCTGCATTCAATAAGGAGATGGGTCTGTAGTTCTTAATTTGCAGTGGATCAGCCTCTTCTTTTGGAATAAGTGTGATATAAGCCTCTGACCATGTTTGGGTATCATCTTCTTTAACATAACTTCATTCATGACTTCTAACAATGGGATACTCAATGATTCTTGAAATGTTTTATAGAATTGTGCCGGAAGCCCATCTGGACCCAGTGCTTTCCCATTGTTTTGTCTCTTAAATGCTTCGTTTAATTCCATCATTGTTATATTGCTTTCTAACATTTCTTCAGTCTCTTTAGGTATCTTCGGTAAATTAGCATTCTGTAAATATTGTTTGACTTTTTCCTCATCAATATTCTCTTGTTTATATAGTTGCCCATAAAAATCTCGAATAATTTCCTTTTTCTCCTTATTACCATAACAAACTTGGCCTTGATCATCTATTAACTTCAATATTTTTCTTGATTCCTTCTCCTTTCTCAATTTATATGCTAGCCATCTACCTAGTTTATTCCCATCTTCGAAGTAATTCTGTTTAGAATTTCTGATTTTCTGTGCCAATTCTTCTTTCTCTATTAATTCCATTTTATGTTTAATTACATCCAGCTTCAATTTAATATCTTTTTTCTGTGGCATTTTCTGCAATTCTTTTTCAAGTCTTTTATACTCATCTTCCAAGGCCTTAGAAGCTTGCCTTTTCCTAATATTCTTTTTTCTTGTATAATCTATTATCAGACCTCTAGCATATGCCTTCATTGTATCCCACACATTCTGCGTTGAAGTATCTTCTTTTTTATTTTATCTGAAAAAAAAAGCCAATTCCTTCTCCATCCATTGTATAAAATCTTTCTCCTTTAAAATAGTATTATTTAATGTCCATCTCGATCTTTTTTTTTGTCCCTTCCATTTAATTGTCATTGGGCTATGATCTGCCCAAGTACTTGTTTCAATATTTATTTCTTGAATATTGGATATTAATTCTGTTGATATCCAAATCATATCTAATCTGGACCATGATAAATGTCTATTTGAATAAAAAGTATATTGTTTAGCTTTAACATTTCTTTCTCTCCAAATATCTTTTAAAAATAGTTCGTCTGTCATTTTAAAAAAAGATTTGGGGAGAGCCTTTCTATTTTGCTTGGTTGTTGTTGCTATATAGTCCAATTTATTGTCCACAATTCCATTAAAGTCTCCCATCATAATTATATTAACATAGTCCAGTCCAGTTATTTTCATGTGTAGCTTTTTATAAAACTCTTATTGTTTTTCATTCGGAGCATAAATTGCAATCAAGAGTATTTTTATATTATTGTCCATTATTTCCACCATTAATACTCTTCCATCTTCATCATTGTAGATCAGTTTTGCTGGGATAGCCTCTTTAATGTATAGAACCACTCCTCTTTTCTTACATTGAGTCAAAGAAGTAAATATTTTCCCCAATTTTAGCTGTACTAACAATTGTTCATGTTGTTTTTTAATATGAACTTCTTGTAGACAAATTATATCAAATTTTAATTTCTCTAATTTATGAAAAGTTTTCCTTCTTTTAACAGCTGAATGAAGTCCATTTATGTTCATTGTAATCAGTTTTCTTTCTTCCATGATTATGCTTTATATTTAGGTCTAACAGCTCTCGTGGATCTCACTTCACGCTGTTCTTTACTGTCCACCTGTCCACCTACAGCTCCTTTCTCTTTTTCAGTCTCCAGTTGTTCCTCTTGAAACTCAATTAATGAGACCTCTTTCTCTGCCTCCTCTCTTCTTCTTCCAAAAAATTCTGCATGGAAAAGTTCTGCTTTCTCAATTGAATCAATTCTAGGTCTCTGCTCTTGCCACGTAAACATTAATCCTTCTGGAATCAGCCATCTATAATTCACTTCGTTTTCCAGTAGCATTTTGGTCAGAAATCGATATTCTCTTCTCTTCTCTCTCACTCTTCTAGGTATTTGTTTTAAAACCACAATCTCTTTACCTTTGTATTTCAATGTTTTCTCTCTTACCACTTGTAATATTTGTGTTTTGATGGATTTTTTGGTAAATCTAATATGGACTTCCTTTGGTAATTTATTTCTCATCGCATATCTTGTATAAACTCGATATACCTCATCTACTCCATCCATCATCTTTTCCTCTGTAATTTCCAAAGCATCTGCCAAAATTTCTATCATTATCGCAGCCAAATTTTCTCCTTTTTCCTCTTCTATATTTTGAAATCTGAGATAAAATTCTGACCTTTCCATCTCCCACCTCAACATCCCATTTTTTTCTTGTTCAACCACTGTTAATCTACTGTCAATATTTCCAATCTTCTCCTCTCTTTGTTTCCCTTCTTCCTCAATTTTTTGGAATCTCTCCTCATACTTCCCCATCATTTGTTTAATATTTTCCACTTTTTCATCAGTCTTCTCTATTCTTTGTTCAATGATGTCTGATTTTATCTTGAGATCTTGGATTCCTTGCATAATCATCTGTAAAGTTACTATTTCTTGTTCTTTATTTTGCTTCAACATTGTCTGAATTAAACGTTGTCCTCCAGCTGGTGGGGAAGCAGAGGTAGAAGTAGAAATGCCAACTGGTATCGGTTTCCTGCTCATTTTAATGCCTCCAAAGCTTCAAATTCTTTTTGACTTTTAATCCAACTGGTAGAATAGTCAATTATAATTCAAAATGGAAAAATCCAATAGTAAAAGACCCAAAACCAAAGAAGAAAAAGGAAAAAAGAAAAAAGAAAAATCTTCAGGTTCTTCTTGATCCTAATCCAATTACAAAGTAGTCCACCATAAAAAAGGAAAAATAGAAAGGAAAAAAACAAACAAACCCAAAAGTGATATTATTGATTAAAAACAAATAAAAAAGAAAAGAAAAGAAGAAATTCCTTCAGGTTCTTCACACCTTAATCTCAATAATCAAAAAAGAAAAACAAAGTGTCCAAAAACATGGATAGAAAAAGCAAAGAAGTCCTAATAAAAATAAAGAGAAAAGAAAAATAAAGAAAAAACTCTGAGACTTTCCCTTTAAAATAAAAGGCAAAAAGAAGAATATTACTAGAATTGAAATTTACAAAAAGGCTGGCGAATGGGATATTTATATATATATATAAGAGAGCACACTGCACTTTATTTATTTATCCAAGGCTCTTATTATGACTCTCTTCTCCAGCAGCTTCAAAGCTAAGCCTCAAGTGTTGAAATATTGATAAGAGTCCAGGAAAACACCTGTAATAATATTTTGCTGTGCTCTCCCTCTATCTTATCACGTTGAAATGTCCTTGAGAAAGAGTCTTCTTGCAATTCTTTCCAAATAAAGTATTTTCAAGCCTCTAGTTGGCAGTGTTGCAATGTTTCTTAATGCTCTTCCCCCCCCCAGCCAGAAAAAATGAATAATGTATACAAAAAAAAAAGAAAAAGAAAATAGCTAAAGGGAGCCTCTATCCTAGAGAAAATTTAAAAATCAAAAGGAGCATAAAAATATATATAAGAGAAAATTCAATCCGGTTACCTACAAAGTCGCACTTAAGTCCCCCCAAAAAAAGTAAGGAAAAGAAAAAAAAATCCAAGCCTCAATTTGACATCACTTTAAAAAAACGCCGCTGAAACAGTTTTGGTCAAAAAAAAAAAAAGTCTCACAGGTTTCTTCTTTGTTCAGGATGCCCTTTCAAATCTCAGCGAATTTACAACACAAAAGAAGTTTCTCACCCAGCCGACACACTTTCTTTCCAGCCACTTTCCTTCCAGAGCTGTCCCGACTTCAGCAGCTATGGGGGCTGCCTCTCCGCCGCCAGCAAAAGGGCTTCTCTAGGATCAAACCAGAGATTTTGTGATATCTCTGGGATCCTGGGACAGTGCCCTTCACGATCCCCGTCTCTACGGGACGGTTTAGGTCCGTTGGGACCGACCAGGGGCGAAAATATCGGCTGCGATCTCAGAGCCCCAAGATCGCAGCTGTATCGCTGAAACGAAGCTCCGCCTTCTCCTCCTTTAACTCCTCCTTGAAGGGTTTGAGCAAGCAAGTTGTAAGAAATGCGTCTCCAAAGGAACTCTGAGAAGATGGGATATGAGATGGAGTGGGAATGGTGAGAAATAACAAACAATACATGGGATCTGGATATTAAGGTAATCCTTGATTTATGACCGGTGGCTTAGCAACTGTTCCAAGTTATGAGGGGACCTCTCCAGGAGTACTTATGATCAAGTTCCAGAATTCTGATAGCCACAAGGCTCCCTCCCTTGGTCAGTTTGTTGGCCACTCAGCAACTGACTCATATTTAAAGCCTTTTGCAGCACTCCGTGGCCACACAGGGCTGCATTGTATGACGATTTTGCTGAAAACCGAGATTTCCAGATTTTGACAAAAACAAATCCACAGCAAACAATGGATTTGTTTTACAGCCATTGTTGTAAAAAAAAGGTTGTAAAAACAGGTCAGTCACATAGGTGACCTGTTTTGCAACCATCATGACTTATGACCATAATGGCCAGTTTCCATTACGGTCATACGTTGAGGATTATCTGTATTTGCCATGATCCAAGAAGATTCTTGGGTGAGAAGCGAAACATTTTAAAAGGAAAAACGAAGAAAGTCCAGTTGTCTTTTGGAAAAAAATCTTTGGGATAACCATGGGTGATTGAGAATCTCCATTGGCAATTTTGTAAATTTTATTCAGTGTAGCTTTTTAAAAACTATGGAGCTGGGTAGGTTGTACATCCAGCCAAGCAAATAAACTCAAACTCAAACTCACAGCCCAGGGTGTGCATCTTTAGACAATGGGAAAACGTGTTCCTCTCTTTTTTTAATAGGTTTGAAGACCAAAAAGTATGGGGCAGCTGTTACAGGACTTGCACTTATTCTGGTGACTTGCCAGATCCACATCCTTCATTCTCTGATCACCATCCTGGGAACATGGCTTATTATCAATATCTCACCGAGGTAAAGTGACTAACAATTATTGTGGCTGTGAGATGGTCTACATATGCAAATAAATACTCCGGGTGCAAAGATGGGATTATACATTTCCCAAATTTCCTAAAATCTAAGTTTTTGTCTCTCCTCTCCCCCCCCTCCCCCCCAGGCTAGGTAGGTAGGTTCAGGACTTTCAAGCAAGACTCTCAGCTCCTTAGATGATAATGATTAAGCAATTAAGCAAAACATTATTTAGTAGAATGTGTGAATTAGTGAAAACCTAAGGAACTGCATTTATGCAAGTTAAAAAATCCTTTTATTACTCATACAGGCATTATTAAAAACAAGTAAGTGAAAGAACTGTCCCAAAACTGAACAAAAAGTTATCAAGAAGAGATGGTGAGAATATACAGAGTAGCCATAAGCAGGTAGCAGATTCCTCATGATCATTTCAGCAAACGGGTTGAATAAGAAATGCAACCTTATTGTACTCCATTATCTTAAAGCAATCAATGTCTCCATATAGTGTTCACACAGTGGCTTTCTGATTTGTGTACAACGATTGCACCAACTTGACCAAATTTGCTGGTGTTTTCAGGTCTTGTAGGGCTCTCCATAGTTTCTCATCACAATCAATACAATTGAAGGGTTCATTGTAGTCGATGAAGCACTTGATATTTTGATGTTCATGAGATTTTTTCCATGATCTCGTGTAGATTTGCAGAAGGGCCCCTTCGAAAGCTGTCTTGCACATATTCCCTTCTGATGGTTGGCGCTAGATGATGTATAATTTTAAGCAGCATCTTGCTGATGTGAGGGATGAGAGCAATTGTGCAATAATTGGAGCAATCTTTATTCTTTTTTGGCTGATGACTAAGCATTTCCAATCCATGTGTTGGTTTCCCAAATTTTCTGGTACAGGTCTCTAATGACAATGGGTGGTACAGGTCTCTGTAAGTCTGCAGGGATAGTGTCACCTGGAGTTTTATTGTTTGGCAGTTGGTTCACTGCCCATGTGATCCTTTCCTCAAGACTGGCCGCTTCTATTTCTATTTCTCTTGTCTCATCATGAGACTGAGCCTCTTTGCTACCTGCGTACAGCGATTCTGTATATTTTCACCGTCTGTTTTTGATGCCTTTTTGGTCAGTCAGTTCTTCCCCTTAACTTGTTTTTAATGATGCCTTCATAGTAATAAATGGTGCTTGGGTCTTCTTAACTTGATAAATGCAACTCGTTACGTTTTGATTAATTCATACATTCTGCTAAGCAATTATTTTCTTAATTGGGGTAGGTTATACCTTTTTGGTTTACATAAAACTGTAAGCCATGATCCCTATTTTCGCAGACTATGATAAACCAAAACCAAACAAAGCATACCTCTAATGTTTGAACACAATTTTCATGTTAGGATTTCTGGTTTCTAAAGGTTATCTATACTCTCAAGTGGGCAGGATCTTGTTTTCAGTTCCCAGTGTTGTTCACATTAACTTGGCTGAAACAAATTGTGTAGTTTCCACTCGCCACATGATATCAGCAGGTTGGCTAGGGAATTCTGGGAGTTGCAACCCATACATTTTAAAAGTTGCCCAGGTTGAGAAACAGTGGGTTAGAAGAGTAGTTAGTGTATGTCAGTTAGTCAGTTCAAGGATATGTATGTGTGTTTTTGAAACTGATGTAGAAAAGGGATTAATAATTTTAACCTCCTCCTCCTCCTCCTCTTCTTCTACCTCCTCCTCCTCCTAAAAAACAGGACTTGTCATCACCTGACGCTGGGATGGACATTTTCCTACTTATTATTTTTCCGCACAATTACTTACTTCAACTATCCAGAGCCAACACCATTCACCAATGCTGTACAACTTTTGCTCACTCTCAAGGTATTGGGCTATTTTGGGGATATTGAGAAGGAAGGTTGATGAGCATGAAGAGGAAATAAGGTTTCTTTTTCTGGAATTTTTGTCTCCCAGCTGCTGAGCTTAGCCATTGAAGTACAAGAACTCATTCAGGTGAAGAAACAGGAAGTGACAACTTTCACCAAATCTCCAATGATTGGTAGAGTTCTCCAAAAACCGGGGTTGGTGGAGATACTGTGCTACAGTTACTGCTACGTGGGGCTTATGACAGGTAAGGTGAACTGGCTAATAGGAAATGAAATGGGTCTACAGGTATAAACACATGTGATGCATCTTCCCTTTGGCAGCCTTATGAGCAGTGGGTTTATGGGCATTTTAAAATGTTGGCGTCTTCTCACCACATATATAAACATCAATAAGAAAAAGTATTGGGCTGAAGAGCTACTCTTTATTGTTACAATTTCTTTTTAAAGGAAAAGGAAGTTAAGAGATCAGAGCAGGTTGAAAATTATAAAGCCCATTCCACTTTTGCCTTCTCATCTACTTCTCACATCAGCCACCTATTGCTCTTGGTATTGTGCATGGTCATTGGGTGTAAGTGTGGCCTCTCCTATTTTTTGCAGAAGTATGTTTGAAACTACCTTGCTGATCAGACAAAAATAGCTATTCTTCCCACTAGCCTATACACTTCACTTGTATAGCTTCTCCTTTTTTGTTTTGTGAGAATTGCATGAAAAATGGCCATATGTTGCTGCTGCAAACATGAAGGCAGGAAATTACAGCAAAAAGTAAGATACCAGACATGTTTTGTTGCCAGAGCTTGCAGGAAATCATAAAATTGTACAACTAGCAAATGCTTAGGGTAGTAATGACATCTTTTAATCTTGCAAATGTGAATTTAGCTATTACTCTTATTAAATAATTTAGAAATAATTCTTGCTCATTAATCTGACCTCTATTGCTTTTGTCTGTTACATTGTAGTTCCCTTTTGTAATTTGTTTTCTGAATTAAAATCAGGCAACATCAATACTTTTTGGTACACTCATTAGTGAAAGTCTGCCAGTTTATCTGCATTTAAATCCATAATTAGTAGATTATAATCCACCTATAGATTCTTCCCGTCAACAAAAAGGCAAAGTAATTTTTATTACTGTGTTAATCTGAGTTTTGTATGCAACTTTTATTAAAATAAAGTGTTTAAAATCTGAAAAAAAATGTACAACTAGGAAATCTCTGTGTACTTCCCAAATTACACACAACCTTAACCTGTCAAGCCTATCCAAAACAGAAGGACTCAGATCATATTGGATACCGTATCTCACAACACTCCACTAAATAGCAGGTAGTTCTCAAGTTACAACTGTTTATTTAGTGATGGTTCAAAATTATAACAGCACTTTAAAAAAATTATGACTGGTCTTCGCACTTACGATCATGGCAGTGTTCCCACAGTCCCTTTAATCAGAATTCAGGTGCTTGGCAATGAGCATGTGTGAGCAGTAGTTACAGCACCCCAGGGTCATATGATTCCTGTTTCTGACCTTTTCAACTGGCTTCGATTCCACAAGCAAAGCCAATGGGGGAAGCTAGAGTTACTTAACAACCTTGTGTTTCACTTAATAAGTTCAGTGAGTCGCAGAAAAAAAATGAACATGAATTTGAACATGACTCACTTAAGAACCTAAGCCTTGCTTAGCAATGGAAATCCTGGTCCCATCATAAGTGGAGGACTACTTATATTGGCTTTGGGTTAAGGAAAATAATGTGAACACAACTAGAAGAAAGCAGGTTATAGAAACAGTGTCTTAAATAGAAATAGAATAACAGAAGGGACCTTGGAGGGCTTCTAGTCCAACTCCCTGCCTAGGCAGGAAACCCTGAACCATTTCATACAAATGGTTATCCAATCTCCTCTTAAAAACTTCCAATGTTGGAGCATTCACAACCTATGGAGGCAGTTTGTTCCACTGATTAATTTTTCTGTCAGGAAATTTCTCCTTTGTTCTAGGTTGCTTCTCTCCTTGATTAGTATCCACCCATTGCTTCTTGTCCTGCCCTCAGGGGCTTTGGAGAGTAGCTTGACTCCCTCTTCTTTGTGGCAGCCCCTGAGATATAGGAACACTGCTATCATGTCACCCCTAGTCCTTCTTTTCATCGGACTAGACATACCCATTTCTAGCAACCGTTCTTTATATGTTTTAGCCTCCAGATCCCTCTAATCATCTTTGAGGCTCTTCTCTGCACTCTTTCTAGAGTCTCAACACCATTTTTACATCGTGGCGATCAAAACTGGATGCAGTATTTCAAGTGTGGCCTTACCACGGCATTATAAAGTGGTATTAAAACTTCACGTGATCTTGATTTTATCCCCCTGTTTATGCAGCCTAGAACTGTGTTGGCTTTTTTGGCAGCTGTAATTTAACTGTGTGTGTGTCACATTCTCTCTGGACTAGTTTTATTTTTCCTCAGGCAAAATACTTCTCCCTTAAAATTGATATTAAAATTTCATTGTTTTCTGTTTTTGTACCCAGGCCCATTTTACCGCTATCGTACGTATCATGACTGGTTGAGCCAGATTGATTCTTCTGTTATCCCTAGCTGGCGGCCGATGCTTTACAGATTCAGAATGGTCCCCTTCTTTGGAATATTTTTTCTGGTTGTCTCCCATTTCTTCCCCCTTGATTACGTCCGAAGCAACGCCTTCTACGAGAGAGGACTCCCTTTTCGCCTCTTCTACATGACGCCCATCTTCTTTGTCTTCCGTATGCGTTTCTACGTTGCCTGGCTTTGTGCCGAGTGTGCCTGCATTGCTGCTGCTTTTGGTGCCTATCCAGTCGCTGCCAAATCTCGGTCAGGTGGAGGACCTACAGTGCAATATGAGCCCTTAAGTCCGTAAGTCAAGAACCTCTTCTTGGCCCTGCCTTCTCTAAAATACTTCTGCTTTCCACACAGCACTAATAACAGTGAACTGTGACCACAGGCTTTATAGGGTGGGTTACCTCTCCCCATAAAAAGCACCACTAATTCATTAGATATAGTAGAGCTAAAAGATTCCACCTTTTTTGTGAGGTTGGGGCAGTTTAAAGGAAATAGATGCACTGACCTTTGAAGAGGCCTTATGTCCACCTTTTCTTTATTTTTTATTGACATGTACAAATTGTGCCTTCGTGTGTCTGAGTTCTACAGACCAATTTTGGAGTCATGAGAAGTTTCTTCTCAAATAAGAAGTGTGCTAATTCTAGCATGGAAATGGGATTTCCAAAGTCTCTCAGGATGCTGAACTCTTTCTGGTTCATATGATTGTAATTGACTTAAAACCCAGCTCTAATTCTTGGCATGAAACTTAGCTGAGGCCCCTGTAGTTCAGTGTTGGTTTAGTTCCAGGCCCTGAGGTTGCCCGGTAATACTGCCTGTTCTAAAACTAAAGTACAGCCACTATCTGAAGTCTTTGAGAGAGAGAAATGAAATGAAATAGCACTGGTTATTTCCATGTGACTTTTGCTGAAAACTGCTTACAGAAACTACATCCAATGTTGCACAGGACTAGCATCATTTGCTTTAGGTTAGCAAATTTACTTTTGGACCATACAAAAAGTAAAAGCTAAGTCCTTCTGCTAAATGCATACAGGTAGTCCTCAATTTACAACGGTTCATTTAGTGACCATTCAAAGTTACAACAGCACTGAAAAAATTTATGACAATTTTTCACAGTTACAACCTTTGTAATATCCTCATGATCATGTGATCAAAACTCAGATTTTGGCAACAGGTTCATACTTATGATCATTGCTATGTCTCAAGGTCATGTGATCACCTTTTGAATAAAAACAAAGTCAAAGGGGAAGCCAGATTCATTTAACAACCAGGTTACTAACTTACCAACCAAAATGATTCACTTAACAACTGTAGCAATCCAGTTAGTAAAATGGGGCAAAACTCATTTAACAAATGTCTCCCTTACAACAGAAATTTTGGGCTCAGTTGAAAGTCAAGGACTACCTGTATAGACAACTACTTTCATTTACTATTTTTAAGAAGTCTGAAGATCGCAAACAAAACATTCATTAGTAATACAGAGTACAACATAATTTAACAGAACTAACCTTTCCATGACACTATAGGAATCTTTGACTTATGATCAGTTGCTAAACAACCATTTGATATTTTCAAGCCTGTAAAACGCTTCTGTCTGTTGCAAAATTTTGAGGTTGCATCCACTCCCCTACCAACCCCCACGGTTGCATTACAGGCACATGGCAGGCAACTTGTTCGCACTTATGAATGCCCCATGAAAAATGGAGACAGCTGCCTTGGTCAGGGAGTTGGACTGCAGATCTCCAAGGTCCCTAAAAGCTCTGATTCCAAATAGCTGAGTATAAACTTGCAGATTTTTGTTTAGTGTGTGTCTATATAATTTTGCCTTCCAAACCACAAGGTGTTCAAAACAAATGGTAAGTTTTCTCATGATTTAACACAGTAGGAGGAGAGCTGCATTAGTGTATGATAGTCCCAATCAGAATTAGTTCATTTGAAAAGATACTACCAGACTCCTTCTGTTAATAAACTAATCGACATTTTTAAGGTCAGCCTCATACATTTTTAGAACAGTTCTGGACATTAAAAATGCACGAAGGAATTAATTTTTCTCTTCTCTTACAAGCAGATCAGCTGACGGGGAAGCATCCAGTATTGCATATGATTATGAGACAATCAAAAACATTGATCCACACGGGACAGATTTTTGTGTCAAAGTAAAGGATGGCATGCGCTATTGGAACATGACTGTCCAGTGGTGGTTAGCACAATACATCTACAAAAGTGCGCCTTTCCATTCCTACATCATGAGGTGTGGCAAGCAACACTGGGTTCAAATAAAGTGTCATTCAGGGCAAGGAATAGTCTTTGAGGATGAAGTGATAGGCAGGTGAACTGGGAGGTATCAGGTCAATTGGGTTGGCATGAGAAGAAATCTTGCAGGACAAGGATTCTGGGACAGGAAGTGCTTCTTTTGAAGGTTCAGGATGAACACTAGGCAAATTTGGGATGAGGTGAATTGGGACCTGCCATCAAAAAAAGAGAAAGTCAGAAAATTTAAATAATTTATGAAAATCTAACCTCTTGAAGTAAACCCTGCAGCAGGGCTGTCAATCTCACATCATCATGGTGGTGTCACGTGACGTATTGGGACTTTTCCCCCCTTCGCTAAACTGGATATGGGCATGGCCAGCACATGACGCATCCAGCCCATGGGTTTGACAGCCCTGCCATACAAGATTATGAGACTGATTTGAGTCACCAGGTGAGATGGGCAATCTAGACAATAAATAAAAAGCTGCATAATTGTTTCCCATCTTTGTATGCTCTAGAACAGTGCCACCTCAACCTTTGCAGCTTGGCAGCCTGGTGGAGGTGGGGGGGGGGGAGAAAGGAACTGGGCCGCACGCAGGCACGGGTCAATTTGCACAAGCAGTGGGCCAGCACACATACATATGCATGTTTAGCTCCACTTGCACCAGTTCAGCTGCACATGCAAGCCAACCCGCTACTCGTGCGGCCTGATTGCAGATAAGCCACGGCCAGGCATTGGGGGCCCTTCTCTAGAGATGCTAGGTTTCAGCTCTCACTGTTCTCAAGCCAGCATAGTTTGACTGGGATCTTGAACTTCTGAAGGTTGTGACAGACTGAGCTAAATTTAAAAAGGGTCACGAGTTGGGAATGATCAAGGGGATATGAGGAATTTTGGGATAGGTGGGTTTAAAGGGATGAATATAGGACTGATCAGACTCTTTTCTTTTTAGGAATGCCTGGACGATGCTTATCTCGGCCTACTGGCATGGGATCCACCCTGGGTACTACATCAGCTTCCTTACCATCCCGCTCTGCCTACTAGCTGAGGGGGCCATGGAGAGTGGATTCTTGAAGCACCTCTCCCCGTCTGGGCGTCTTTGGGGTGACTGGATACAGTGGTTCATGAAGATGAGGGCCTATGACTACATGTGTATGGGTTTTGTGTTGCTCACCTTTGAGGAAACTATTCGCTATTGGAGCTCGATCTATTACTGCATCCATGTGGGAGCTGTGTTTTTCTTCCTGCTGGGAACAGTGTTGGGGATCCAGAGGAAATGGGGCTCCCCAAAAGATAAACAGGGTGCTGCTCCACAGAATCCCAAGCAACAGGAATGAGAGGGCAAAGTGATGTTGCTGTATGCCCACAGCAAGGAACACTACCATAGGCCAGTGAGGTTAAGGGAACAAATAAGACTCGGCGCGAGTCTAGTTTTGATATATGTCATGACTTAGGTGGGGATTGAAGGAAGTAATCCAAGATTGAACTTGGAAATCCCTACTTTTGGTCTGCTTTGTGACAAGGCAATTTAGAAATCCTAAAAATATTGCCTATTCTACTTCAGGGGATTCTGAGAAGAGGAAATTCCAGATCTTAACTTCTAACCCAGTCTCAACAATTTTAAGATATGTGGACTTCAACTCACATACTGGCTGGGGAATTCTGGGAGTTGAAGTCCAGCCATCTTAAAGTTGTTGAAGCTGAGAAATACCGTTCTGACTCTCTCTTTTGTTAGATTTCTTTCTAGCTTTCACTCTAGTCTTAACTTTTCATTTTTTAAAGTTGAAACCTCAGCCATTTTATAGGATAGGGTAAAGGAATTACACCCAACTGGCTGTTATGGAACTACAACTCCCAAGAACTCCAGCCAAATTTAACAATATAGGCAATGGAATATATATTATAACTGCATAGCATCTGAAGGATTGCACATTATCTGCCCTTTAGTCAGTAGTATTTTTAGTTCTGTAATACACATTCTGTAACTAACTCTCATTTTTATTTTCTTTAAATGTCATCGTAGCCTTGAAAATATCTGCGTATATAGTGGAATTTCTTGAAAGGGTGAATCTGGGACTTTGTCCTGTGGTAGATAAGGTGAGGCTGTCATATTTGAGCTGCAAAAATCAGGATGGTCATTAGAGGACATCTTGCATCCAATGATAATCCAGATTTTGGCAACTCAGATTTGGTAATTATATAGAAATGCTAAAATTTAACAAAAAATAAAAACTCCATCCAAATGTTTTTGATCACTTGTATGGAGAGATGTGCAAAAATGAATTAGGTCTCACAAAATCTTGAATTGGTGACCCTCTTACTCAAAGAGATGAGATTCTGGAATTCAACAAGATTTTCACAGGGCTGGATCCTGTTGCACAAAAGTCATGGAAAAGATTAGTTTGCTGGTGCAGAGGTACAGGTGAGGCTGGTGGACTAGTAAAGAAATCAGATGTTGCACACAAAGACTGCCATATTTAAATAGGTTACTGTTAAATATAAGGAACAAATGCATGTTTGATTTTTTTAAAGCTATGATATTTGGGGCTGAAATGAAAGACTTTTTAGGACATATAGGGCTGTGTCTTATGAGACCTAAAATATATACGCTGAGTATAAAGGGGTGAATTTTGGTTTGCAAAATGTAAAAAAATATATTTACTACCAGAAAAATGATTGCTCAGGTAATATGTTTATGTCTTAAGGAAAACTATACATGAATCTGCTTATGTTTGCATTATTTTTGTTCCAAGCTAGTATTTTATTGGAAGGTACTTGGAAAATAAAATTGTTTAAAAAAAGAAAAGAAACACACAAAAACATCAGTGTTTTGCAGTTACATCTTGCTGGTCCTGAACAAAGGAGCAGAAGATACATGTTGAATTTGAGAAGATCGGTCTCCTGTCCCTTACTCCAAGGAGCTGGATTTCAAGCGTCCTGTTCTTCCCAAAGAACTAACCATCATCTGTAATGTGAAACAATGTCAAACATTCATACCAGTTCTAGTTTCTTTCAACTATCTCACTTCCCTGACCCATTCAGTAAATCGAATCAATACCGATGTGCATTGCAATTTTTGTCTTGCTCAAACCAAATCCACCCCACTCAGATCTTGCATCCTTCACAGCTCAGCCTTTCTTTTCCTGAAAGCCAGCAGAACTACTCCTTCACCAATCTGAATTCATCTCGGGTCCTCCATCATGCTGGTCATAGGGTGATCCCATCAGGATATGTTGAAGGATGTTTAATGCTTCTCTTTCTTATCAAAGCTTCTGGGCTGTTGCACTCAAGGGTATGAGTGACTCAGAAAACAGAAAGAAAGCTCATATATTGGTAAGAGGGAATGACTAGATTGATAGTGTATCACCAACTGGTGGGCTGCAAGAAAATTTTGGTAAGCCACAGAGAAATCTCACCCCCAGAGCACTCCCCCCCCCCCCCAAAAGCAATTAATCCAAGGCTGTACAGAAACACAAGGCTACTTAGCCCACATGGCCAGTGGGAACCCTCCCCGCCCACTCAACCTGGCAAACTTGTCTGTTAAGTTGCTATTTTTCTTTTTTCCAACCATCATCATTTCCTGCTTCCTAGCTAAGCAGAGCCGAACCTCCCTTAGGACTGAAGGTTTGCTTGCAAGCAAATTCAGTGCAGACTCACCTCAAGCAAATTTGAGACTGAGCTAGCCGATGGCAGATAGATTGATCACTCAATGATTCTGTGAGCAACTCAATCTGCCTGCTTTGCCTGATTTTGGATAAAAGTTGCTCTTTTAAAAAAAAAATATTTACATGCATGGTGTGTTGTGAGTTAATTTTGTGAGTTTGCTTGCAAGCAAATTTTGTGTGACAGACTGAGCTAGCCAGTGGCAGATAGATCTCTGTATGAATCTGATTCTGTGAGCAACTCAATTTGCCTGCCTGCTTTGCCTGATTTTGGGTAAAAGTTGCTCTTTTATATATAAAACATTCAATATTTATATAAATATAATATTTACATACAAAGCCATGCCCAGCTAGTCACATGACCACCAAGCCAAACCCATAAATTAGGCCATGCCCACATAACCGGTTAGTGGTCCCTGGGATTTAAAATTATGAGTTTGGTGACCCCTGAGGTCCAAAAGGTTGGAGATCCCTGTTCTACATAATGGTTTCCCAAAAGCCCTATTTCAAACACTTGTTCACACTTTCATTCCTGAAGCTGCTTATACTTTTCAAAATAAACGTATTAAAGTGAAATTTTTATGTTTGTATAATTTTACAATTAGGCACACTTCCTTGGGTATAGCACTGAAGTATTCTTCCTAAAACAATTGTCCTATTTCCTTGTACTTTCTGCTCACTGTTGGGAGTGTATTAAATCAATGGAATGATACATCTGGATAATCTGCAGCCATGGAAGAAATTTGAAAAAGCACAAGTTTTTTTTTTTTTTTTTTTTTTTTTTGCTGCTTTAATTTGGGAGTGGCTGATGACAAAAAAAAAAATCTGCATTTTCTTTTTTTCAGCAAGATTCCTCCAGCACCAACACCGATCTTGTATTATGCTCTCTGCAGAAAGAATCCTAGGAACTGATAGTTTTCTAATTTTGATTAAATGTGAAATGCTCTTGATTGCAGGGTTGCAGAGCAATTTTTTTAGTAACCTGCGGAAACTTGTTTGGGAAATCATTCCATTTGGATATCTGAATTCTTTTACATGGAAATGTTGATTAGTAAATCCAAATGACAGTCACAGGAAGCCCTCAACTTATGGCCTAGGGGCAGGGCAGCCTGTTCTTCCCCCAATGCTATCTCCAGAGTAAGGAGAGTAGATCACTCCGTCCCTTAGAGAGTCTTGGAAAAAAAATGCTATGTTTAAATCTTGAGTTAAATCTTGGTGGTTCTGTGGCCATAGTCGGGGCCACTAAAGATATTCATGGTGAAGAAAAGGTTGGTAACTAGATGACAGGGATCACAACCCAGATGGAGAGGTCAGGATATTTCTGGGTCTTAATGCCTAGATAAGGGCTACATCCAGGATTGTCTAATCAGATGTCATGCACACATTGGGGCAGGGTATCAAAGCTGAACTAGGGTTCAAAGTTGCTACTTCCTTCTTCAGCTCTTGCTACCCTCCCCATCCATATTTGTGAAATGAGGCCAAGCCAGAGTATTTTCTACTCTGCATTGGATAATACTAATTCTGATTATAATTCTTCATGACTGCCAACAACCACGTGACCCCAAGAGAACCTGCACCCATATTGCCACATGTTGCCTGACACAAAATATAGAGGAGACAAAGATTTGTACTGAATGCAGGCTGAGCATCACCTCCCCCCCAACCAGGAGCTATCTAGGTAATATCCATCCTCTTGTCAAAAAAATTAGTCTTCACATATTGAGCTGCAAAAGTGACCAGAATTTCACCCCTCAAAACTTACTTTACATTCCCTGTAAGATAAAAATTTATCAGTCAAGCATGCACACCAGAACAACTAGACACAAGGGCAGTTTTTTCCCAAATGCCATCACTCTGCTAAACAAATAATTCCCTCAACACTGTCCAACTATTTACAAAGTCTGCACTACTATAACTTAAATCTTGTCATCACTCCTTATCACCTATCCCCTCCCGCTTGTGACTGTATGATTGTAACTTTGTTGCTTGTATCCTTACAATTTATATTGACTGTTTCCTAGTATGATTTGATTGCTTGTTGTACCCTATGACTATTATTAAGTGTTGTACCTGATGATTCTTGACTCTTGATAAATGTATCTTTTCTTTTACATAGCATGTATCTTTTACATTTTCTTTTATGAGCGCATTTGCACCAAGACAAATTCCTTGTGTGTCCAATCACACTTGGCCAATAAAGAATTCTATTCTATTCTAAAAAAATCAGACCAATAAGTCATCAGCATGCCCATCTGATGATTTATTGGTGGCAGCTTAAGGACTGATGGTACTATGAAGGAGACATTGAAGTCCTAATTGATGGCAACCTCTGAGATATTTCTCAGTAGCAGAAGAAACCTGTTTGTGCTACCCAATTTGTTGTTCACCTTGTATGCAATTTTTGCTATCCAGTAGGTGTGGCAATGGGCACCTCCATACAGTGCAGTATTTCTAGAAGGTTCAGTTGTTTTAAGTTGTTTTAATTCAAGTAATTGGGAACAGGGGAACAGTTCTAAATTCCTTGGTAAAACTCTTATCAAAGACTTCAGAAATTGTGGGTGCTTCATCATTGGAGGTTTTTAAGAAGAGACTGGACAGCCACTGAAATGGTATAGAACAGTGATGTCTAACCTTTTTGGTACTGAGTGCCCAAAGTATGTGTGCATCCTGAAAATGCAATGTGCGTGCATCCCTCGTGCATGCCCCCACCCCCTGCACACCTGTCCAACCCCCACATAGGCATGCATGTCCTTCATGCATGTGCTCCACCCCCATGCATGTGCCCGCATCCCTGGTACACGCCCTGCATACACCCCACTTCCGCACATGTGTGACAGAGACCCAAAGACAGCTGGCTGGTGGAAGGCATGCACACATGCATGGTAGAGCTGGTGCAATGGCTCGCATGCCCACAGAAAGGGCTCTGCGTGCCATCTCTGGCATGTGTGCCATAGGTTCGTCATCATGGGTATAGGATCTGCTCAAACAGGGAGTTGCACTAGAAGACCTCCAAGCCCAAGGTCCCTTCCAGCTCTATTTTGATTGACTGGTTGACTGATTTCTGTCAGTAATATACTGAATATAGAAGTTAGCTGGTTGGGGAGTCTGCAAAAGTACAGGATGCCTCTATATTGGTAATTCTAAATGTTACCTAAGTATTCTTCTGCTGAAAGTTAAATATAGTAATTGATTAATTTACATTTTGGCAAAGGTAAAGGTCATCCATCTCTGTTTACAGGCTGAATGACCATTTACAGTTACATCAGTGAAGACAAAGTAACTTTGTGACTGTAAAGGTCTTTATCGGTTTTAAGATTTTAAGCACAGTGGTGCATTCATTTAGCTACCACTTCACTTAATAATCGTTGCCAGTTGGAAAGGTGATCAATAAAAAAGGACTACATGACATGTATTATTTAACCAGTGAGTAGGGGCCTGAACAATTCACCCCAGGGATTTTAATCTGCTTCCTCTTTGCATGGACATACTGCTTCAAAATGAATGTGCATTTGCACAATGGCTTAAATAGTTTACAAAAAATATTTTTAAAGTGTTGAAGAATAAATCAGCAATAAATTTCCTGACAGTTAGAACAATTAATCAGTGGAACAACTTGCCTCTAGTTGTTGTGAATGCTCCAACACTGGAAGTTTTTTAAAAGATGTTGGATAATCATTTGTCTGAAATGGTGTAGGGTCTCCTACCTAGGCAAGGGGTTGGACTAGAAGACCTCCAAGTTCCTTTCCAACTCTTATCTATTCTATTCTTAAGAAGAAGAGACAGAATGCTAAAACTGTGCTTACAAAAAAGTCAAGGATACACAACATGACATTTTTGTTTTTAATCAGTGTGTACAGGAATATTTTATTTGGAATATTACATAAATATTGTTCTGTACAGTCATTAGCATATGTGCAAGCGCCGCGCTGTGATTGGCCAAAGTGCACGGCGATCTGATTGGCTGAGCGAGCTGCACTGATTGGCCCGCTGCGAATCCCCCGCGATTGGTGGAAACTAATCGCGGGAGATACAAAGCGGTCCCATTGGCCGCGGCCACCGCGGCCAGAGAATAAAAGCCGCTGTTTTTCCCCTTGAATCCCGAGCCGATCTCAGGATCCAATAAAGAGCTGAACTAAGTCACTGACTCCGAGTCTCCTTCCGCAACGGACAAAACATATATTTCAATGTCACTGTGACTCTGTAGAAAGATAGCAGCCACCCCTCTCCTAGAAAAATGAACCATTCTATGAAATATTTAAAAGGCAGAATATTTCCCCTAAAAGAGAAAGAGAAATCTTAAGGAGACAGAAATTCAGCCCCAGCAGATATTTTGGTGCCAGTTTATCTACAGGACAAGGTTATAAGGGAATGTTTTAAATTCATTTACAGAAAAAAAATCATTGTTGCATTTACTGTATGGTTTTAACTGTCCATCCTTTTTCTGAAGGATGTGAATCCAGTTTTTCTTCCTTCCTCATCTATGATGTCTCCATTTTGTTATAATTGCTTTATCTGTTTAATTAAATATCTAGTACTGATGTTTTTCCCTTCAAACTCTGCCTGAAAGCTATCTACCCACCCCTACCACACCCTAACCCCATCTCTTATTCTCCTACAGTGCCTGTCCTCATCCACAAAGTGGGTGAGGGGACCTTGTTCTCATGTTGCTGATCCAGATGCTGCCTCCAGAGGAGACCTTCCATTCATTTGAGCCAGGAATTGGGTTTAAATCCAGCCCTCCACTAGAAAGTCATCACAGCAACCAGCATGGGGCAGACCTCCCCAAGCCTGACTGACCACCCTTACCACCAAACCAAGCCTAATGCCACCCAGGAGACATGAAAGAAAGGACCCCGGAGATGGACAAGTAAAAGATTAAAAGACTCTTCAATCCCCAGAAGGCAGCTAGAAAGACTATGGGGGAGGGTGGAAATTCATTAATTTTTCTTTCTTGTCTCATTTACAGTGTACTCAGTTAAATGGACTCTGGGGGATTGCATTTGGGAGTGGTTGACATAGCAAGTTCTGAACATCTTATATTTCTGTCTGGTGGGAGGGAAATTTGTCCAGAATGTATATATTACCTATATTTTAGAAGTAGCTGCATACGCAAGCACATACACACAGAGACACCCCATTCAGAATCGGACTGAGGCTATCCCCTTTACCTATCATCACACAAAGCTCTTCCTAGGTTGATTTTTGCTTTGTGGCACTAAGGCCCAAGCAATCATACCTCCCTGCCAATTCTGTGGGAGAGGGGGCATGCCCTTCAGACAATTCCTTCACTGAAGAAGTAGCAGAAAAGAAATCCAAACTCCAAGCCCTGATTGTGACTCACAAAAGATACTGCCCAGTTGCCCCATAAAGCAGGATATGTTGCACTGCTGCTCTCATGAGTAGGAGTCCCAGGGTCATTGTATGTAATTTTAAAAATACTAAATAGCCTGGATTGCACACTGGCTAACCTCAATTTGGCCTCACAACCCCTGGAAACTAAGAGCTAGGGCAGGTTTAGTAACCATGGGCAGACTGTAATTTAAAGGAAAACCATGGCTGTGAAGAATTTTGGGACTTGTGCTTGCTTGAAACCTGACTGGAAGCTCACCTAAAGTGACATCAAACCTCTGAAAATAATTGGCATGGAAAATTGGATACTGTAAATTTCTTTCCAGAACTTTTGTTCTGGTTGCTAGACCTTCATGGCTGAAAGTTCCCCTTTTGGGAGCCAAGGGATACTTTTCTGTTCCTTTGTAATTGTAAACACCCCCCCACCCCCCGCATTCCAGAGCTGTCTTAAGTCTGCAATTTTCTTGGAATTGCTGAAAGGGCTGCGTTGTGGACCGGAGACAGGTGGTGTCTTAGTTCTCCCCTTCTATAAGGGAGAGCTGTTCAGTTCTGACACAGATGGATTCTTTTACCTCTCTTTCAAACCAATGGTCCTCTCTATTCAAAATGTGGACTTTTTAACATAGATAGAAAGTCTATACAAACAAGCACGGTGGCAGAAATTAACAAATATATTTTAAAAATTAAACATGTTAGCATGGGTCAGATTAGGTAAGAAGAAGCCACTCCCCCAAAGAAACAAACAGCACAGGCATCCGATCTTGCCTGCTACTGTATCAAATCATTAATTACTTCTTACTTATGGGATTATCTGGTTTATACATCAAATTACTACATTCCCCAGAATCCTATTGGCGGCATTAAAAAAAAAAAAAGCGCCGATACGGTGGCCTTCGACAGACAAGTTCGAACGCGCTATCTCGCTTCGTCGGGTTTGGCTCAAGAGTTAATTGGTGCAGAAGAGTGGTAACCCCGGGATGATTACTGAAAGTTGTGTTAATACTACAGCAACAGCCTCTCAAATTGATAGATGTAATTTGTGCCTTTAAGATTTTTTCTTTTAAGAAAGACATTCAGTGGCCTTCCTGAGGACACTTACATAGTCTCTGTTTATCATCTGTAGACATCCCTGCATGTGTCTCTAAGCTTGCAAGATATGACATTCTAGCCTGCTCCTATTTGTTTTTTCGGACGGAGTTCACTGACACGCCCCGGGTTGCAGTCCCTCCCTTCTCTCCTCCCCTTGCTAAATAAAGTCGCCTTCTGAGCGAAGTTTGGCAGGAGTGGTTCTGTTCACCGACTGTCCGACTGTCCGCACTTGCAATGGGCAATGCCTGGTCAAACTTGTGGCGCCACTTGACAGAAGGTGAGCAAGATGGGGGTGTTAAAACCGACGGGCTGCTGGGCTTAGGGTTGCTGGCTTTTGGAGGGTGGCCCGGATTGCTACTCATTCCAACCGACTGTCATAAAGGAAGAAGGTGCTACAGTGATTGTAGCAGCAGTAACATTAAGCTCGGGTCCCACACAATGGGACAAGATCAGGAAGCAACAATTTAAGTAATTTGCATTGTGGGTGTTTAGTCTAATGCTACTTTGAGGCTAGATACAGAATCTTAGAAAGTAGAGCTTAGAGCTTCTCCACTTCGTTTACTACTAAGTTTATTAAAGCAGAAACTTTTGGAATACAGCATGCTGAATTATTTCTTCTTGAGCTTTTTGCCACTTGAATTTAGTTCCCCCTGTCTGTGATAAATTGCCAGTGCACTTTCCTTCTGTCTTGGTTGTTCATATCTAATATTCCTTCTGTTATCTTCCTTTTTTTCCTCCCAGGAAGAATAATAACACAAAGAATGCTAACAAAGCAGCTAAAGAGCTGAAATCATATTTTTTTTTTAAATGTAGGGATTTGACCCTGAATAATTTCCCTTCCACCCTTACCACCTTTAACTGGGCTTGGCTGAGGCTGAAAGGGAGTATTGGGTGAAGGAAGATGTCAAAGTTTGCATGAAGACTATTTATGCAACCTTGAAAAAAATGAGTAGGTTAATCTGCTCCTTATGTTTGGTCTCCATCATCTTCATTGCATAACATTAGTTACAGTCATTTTCATATTTTATTTGTACTTTTATTCTTGTTTGTCCATTCAGCATTGGGGGAAATTGTCAGTTTCACTTTTGCCCTGTTCCATTCCTGGTTTTTGTTTTGTTATTTGAGGCCTACAGGGCTCAGGCAAATTTCCAGAACTGGCTTCAGGTGACCACAATTGAGCCCTAAGTTTATGTTGTTAAGTGAGACATTGGTTAAGTGAGTTTTGCCCCATTTTACAATCTTTATTGCCACAGTTGCTCAGTGAATCACTGCAGTTGTTAAGTTGGTAACATGGTTGTTAAGTGAATCTGGCTTCTCTATTGACTTTGCTCATCAGACATTTGCAAAACCTGATCATCCTGGGATCTGGCAACCATCATTTATATGAACCAGCCAAGCATCTGAATTTTGATCACATGATCATGGATATCTTGCAATGGTCATCAGTATGAAAAATGATCATAAGTCATGTTTTTCAGTGCTGTTGTAATTTTAAACAGTCACTAAATGAACTGTTGTTAAGGTGAGGACTACCTGCCTTGCTTAGTTTTATTCATGGGAATAGTGAGGTTTGTAATGCAAATTCACTTATAGTCCTCAAATTATAACCATTTGATCAAAATTACAACACCATTGAAACAAATGACTTACAACTGGACTTGCTCTTACTGTGCTGATTGGGGCTTCAGGTTTTTAGCACTGCTTACATGAATTAGAAAGTGAAAGTGACTCTGCAGGAACATGTGGAAATAAAAATAGCCATGGTGATTTAGTACAAGCATTTAGATGCCAGGTGTTTTTTGAAAGTCCCAGGAAGAAAGTAGGGTGTATGCAAAATATCTGTTTTCCTCCAAGTCAGATATTGACTTCTCTCTGTTCAATCTGGGATAGTTTGAGATTAATTCCTTTGGTCGGATCATTCTGTACAGGTAGTCCTCGATTTACAACAGTTCATTTACAACAGCATTGAAGAAAATGACATGACTATTTTTCACAATTACAACAGTGGTTGTATTCACCCCAGTTCTGGTGTACCGGTAGTGCCGAAGATCAGTTGGCAGAGAACTGGTTCACTCTGAGTCTCTCTGACATTCTGCACTTGGGCCTACCTGCCTGCCCCTGCTCCTAGGTCCTTTTTAACCTCTCAGCTGTTTGGCGCAGTAGAGCGGATTGCTGTGCTAAAACAACTGAGTGGTGCAGTAGCTTAGTTTTTACTGTTCTAACGCATGCACACGATCGCGCGTTTGGCACGCATGCGCATGATCGACCCTTGCAGCCATACCCACAGAACCGGAGTCCCACCACTGAATTGCAACCATTTCAGCATCTTCATGGTCATGGGATCAAAATTCAGATGCTTGGCAACTGATTCATATTTATGATTTTTTGCAGTCCTAGGGTCATGTGATCCTCTTTTGTGATCTCCTGACAAGCAAAATCAATGGGAAAGCCAGATTTACTTAACAACTGTGCTACTAACTTAACAACTGCAGTGATTCACTTAGCAACTGTGGCAAGAAAAGTCGTAAAATGGAGCAAAACTCACTTAAGAACTGTCTTGCTTAGCAACCTAAATGTTGGACTCAGTTGTGGTTATAAATTGAGGACTACCTGTAATTCCCCAGCTGCTGATGAAAAAAAAATCACTTGGGATATTTGAGTATGGCTTGAGAGTCTTTATAATCCATATAAATTGGTCTGTGAAGGGGGAGGCATTTTAAAATGGGATCCTTTTCCCTTGCCTCATTTTTGGATAGGCAAACAATCTAGTCAGTGCAATGTTTCTTAACTTTAGCAACTTTAAGAAGTATGGACTTCAACTCTCAGAATTCCCTAGTCAGCATTCTAGAAGTTGACATCCATACATTTTAAAGTTGCTGAGGTTTGCGAAACACTGGACTAATACATAAATCAGTAATTACAGGTAGTCCTCAACTTATGATCAGTTGCTTAGCAACTGTTCAAAGTTATCATGGACCGTCCCCCCAAAAGTACTTATGATCTAGTTCTGAAATTCAGATGGCCAGTATGTCTCCCCCAGTCACATGACCATATTTTGGCAATCAGCCCTCAATGACAGCCATTTGCAGCATTCCGCAGTCATTTCCCAAAAGAAAAATGGTTGACCCTTCCTGACAATGCCACCCACCTCTTCAGAATCTCTCTATCATTCCAGCTGCAAAAGGCAGGAAGGCTATGAGGAAATACATTTGTTCACAGTCAAATCCAGAGTGTAGCCAGGGAGAGGCAGCATATTTCCATAAACTGCAGGAGGAGACTTCAGTCTTGCCTGCTCTCTTGAAATCTGTTTAACTTATAAGCCTGGTAACCTTGACAAACTCTGCTTTTGGCAGTTAGTTTTGAATTAGCTGCATTCTTTTCCTTTTTAACTGTTCGCCTCTCTTCCTGACCTTTACTCCTCATAACATATCTAACAGAATAATTCTGGGAATTGAAGTCCACGTATCTTAAACTTGCCAAGGTTGGAAAACACTGCTTTATAAGATTCTCTCTAATAGATGCATGGGGTATATCTAGGAGTATGTCTAGTTTAAGAAAAGAAGGACTAGGGATGACATAATAGCAATGTTCCAATATCTCAACACTGGAAGTTTTATTTGTCTGAAAGGATATAAGGTTTCCTGCCTGAGCAGGAAGTTGGAGTAGAAGGTCTGAAAGGTCCCACCCAATTCTGTTATTCTGTTCTCCAACTCAAAGTTTAAAGATTGGGAAGTTGAAGATCATCTCAGAAGTAGATGAAGGCAACTCATTTCTTAGAATTGTCAAGAAAAACATGAATGGAAACATCTAGCCACCTAGAACCAAATTCAGAGTGATGGAGACTTCATTAGTCTTCCTCAACTCGTTAACTCACTTTAAAAATTATCAAAATCCACAGCTCATAATTGTATCTTGTGGTTGCAAATTAAATTAACTGTACACTGTGTTTCAATTTTTTTTGAGGAAAGGGCAGCATGGTTGTTTGATCCATTGTGCATCATTGCATTATAACAATAGCCTCTTATCCTTGCCATCAAAATCCGAATCACTGGATGCAAGATCAGTCCTCCCTGCTTTACACATCAGTATCATGCCTGTCTGTGGTCTAAAACTGCTGGATCACTTCCTATTTTCCAATCATCATTAAGGGTGATGCTGTGACTTATAGTGACCTTATCTATGGTAGCACTTCCAGCATTTCTGGCTGTAACTAGCTTCACTCTGAATCTTTTGGCAGATACAATTTCATCTGTTGGGCTTGTTTACACAGCATTCATGTTTGCTCCAATTCCCATTGGCTTCATCTTCAAGAAAAGGGGTAAGTGCTAAGATTGCTATGTCTTCATTGGAAATTCTCCTGGGTTTTGGGCCAGCAGGACTTGCCAATAGCTTGGTGACTTTGAAAGGCTGATTGGAGCAAGCTGAAAGAGGAGTTCTCCCAAGATACAGAAACTTAGAAAATGGGGATTGGACATGCACCTGGTTTTGGGATGAAAAAAGAAGAAGAAGAATTCCAGATAAAGACTGAAATAAGACAGAGAAATAAGAATTCCAGATAAAACTACAATATGGCCAGATTTATTCTCATTTAGCAAAAACTTGTTTTAGCCATGGCTTGCTAATTAAACCACAGTGGGGATGTTCATACATTATGCAAAGCTTTCTTATGTCAAAGCACAATTCATGGGCTATAATGCCTGCATTTCGTATCATTCTAGACAGAATCATATTATCATTTGATATAACATGTGAGACCACCCTTTTGGCCTTGATCTTGAGCTTTGCAATACATAATCAGAACTTGGTGATGTTTTTTTCCATCAAAGATAATTGGATTCTTTTAAAAGAAGATGCTGAAGAACGAGGATGGCCACAGTCTCACCCAATGAATTCTGCAGTTTCTAATTTTTAAAAATTATGGCTTTAATTTGATTACTGTGGGGTCCATGGTTCTCTTTGAGCTTGGTGGTTTCTTGCAAACATTTCATTACCCATGCTGATAATGTCACCTAGTTTGATAATGAAACTTCTGCAAGAAAACCATCACTCTCAGAGAGTACCAAGGATTCTGCAGTTCAACCCCCAAATTCCAGTTTTTTTCTTCTATTGATTCTTGGCTGTTGATTTAACGCATTTTCCTTGAAAATGAATGACTGAACCATAAAGTAATCAAACTCTCTGAGTTTCCCAGCAAGCTAAGCCACTCAGATAAATTGAAAGTTTGATAAAATAAAGTTGTTGCACAAATCTGGCTGTTACCAACTTTCTAATTTTCATACCCACAGTCTTAAATTCTCAGACTGGTGTCTGGATATTTGGTGGTGGATATGTCTTTTCCTTTCTTTTTCTATAGGATTGAAGTTCAAGAAATATGGGTCAGCTGCCGTGGGCCTTGGACTTATGCTGGCTGCTTGTGGCATCCACACCATTCATTCCTTTGTCACCATCATGGGGACATGGATTATCATCAAAATCTCACCCAAGTAAATAGACCAAAAAACCCCCCATCTGATTAAGCAAAGTATTGCAAGGAGCTGTATGTTTTGGGTGTTTGTGTTTGAAAGTCTGGGAAGTTTTGAAGGTTGGAAGTCTGAAGAGAAGAACAGTATGCAGGGCAGCTGTAGGAAAATGAACTTAATCTCCAAAGCAAAATGAGATTTGACTTCCCAATGCTCCTAATTTTAAAATAAATTAATAGAGAGCCTGAGAAACATATAGGCAGGGATTATGGAGAAGGAAACATTAATTCTTTAGAAATGGTGAGCTCTTTAGGCGTGGGCCTATGTTGCAGGATGAGTTGATGTAATGGGATGTGTAGATGACCTTGGGAAATGAAGAAATATTGCCCAGGAAACCATCAGAGAAGAGAGGCAGGAGCCCTCAGTGGCTTAATGGCCAGGGGAAGAGTTTAGGAAGCTCTCGTCTTAATGAACCAAGCAGTTAAAAGCGGTGATGAGAAATTACACTTTCACACTTGCAAGATTTTGCTGATGTAGTCTTGTAATAAAGTAGAATTAGTTTATCTAGTTGTGTTTCCTGTCTGGTTTACCTGGGAGGGCTGACATGATGAATTTGGGATGATGCAGTAGGCACAATGGTTAAAGGATCTTGGCTGGAGGAGAGGCACAAAATCAGGCTTGATGAACAGTAACAAGCTTAGTGTCTAATTAAACACCTTGCTCTCATCTATAAATCTATAAGAAAGCATTAAGTAGCAGAGGAGGAGGAGTTGTTGGGTATTCCCAAAATTGTTTGTGTATGGTGTGGGTTGGCATTCTCTGTGTATAAAGGAGGAGAGAGGAAAGTTGGAAATCCAGCAGGATAACACAAAGCCCAAAATAGAGATCTGCTGAGCAAAGGGGCTGGTGGAAAGAACTGGAGAAGAGACCCAGATATCAGCAAGGGTAATTTAACAAAGGGGTTGACATGCCAGAAACTCCAAAAAATGGTTACTTTTTCCTCTTCCTGTTCTCTTCCTAGCACAGAAGTGAAGTTAGAAGTGAAAGCATAGAAAGTATCCATGGGAAGATGGCAATGAAACAGATCAGACCCTATAAAAAGCTGTGGTGAAATTGTATGTACATATAAGTATATAAGTAGTCCTTGATTTATGACCACAATTGATCCCAGAATTTATGTTACTATATGAAATTTTTTAAGTGAGTTTTGCCCCATTTTACAACTTTTCTTGACACAGTTGTTAAGTGAATCTGGTTTGACTTTGTCAGAAAGTTGCAAAAGGTGATCACTTGATCCTAGGACACTACACAAACGTCATAAATGTGAGTCAGTTGCCAACTATCTGAATTTTGATCACGTGACAACGAGGATGCTGCAACGGTTGTAAATATGAAGATGTGTCATATGTCACTTGTTTGAGTAATGTAACTTTGAACAGTCACTAAATGAACTGTTGTAAGTTGAGGACTACCTATACCTATATTATAAACACACACATACTCTGTGTGTGTGTGTGTGTGTGTGTGTGTGTGTGTGTGTACATGTGTAGTTTGTTAAGCTGAGATCATTGTATGAATTTGCGACAGGATAACTATGTGTACCTGTGTGTATCTGGAAAGTTCCTGCCCCTTTTCCCCATTATCTGGAAGCCTGGTTCATATGTGACACTAAGCAGCGGTTTGGGATTTATTGAATAAGCCATGGTTTCTTGGGTTTAGTTAATCCTTCAAGCTGTTTTCACAAATCATGCTAAATCAAAACCAAACAATGCACATTATAACATAGTTCCAGTGTGAACCCCACCTCAACAATATGAAAAGGCATGATTGGTTAGAATAGAGGTGAATAGAAGGATATATATGCTTGAAATTATGATGTGGATGATTTCTTAACCATTACATGTTCTCTTTTTTAAAATAGGCATTCTCACTGTCTGACATTAGGATGGACATTTTCATACCTGCTCTTTTTCCACAAATTTACCTCCTTCAAGTTTCCCCAGACAACACATTTGACCAAATCTGTGCAACTTTTGCTCACTCTCAAGGTAGCTGGCCTAAACTCTGGTTGGTTAAGGTAAGAAGAGTTCTTGGGTTAAGAGGAACTAAGTCCTTCCTCCTGTATTTTGATTGATGTCTTCAGATGGTGAGCATAGCCCATGATATGCAAGAATTCATTCAGGTGAAGGAACAGGAAGTGACATCTAGTGCAGTTGGCCTGATTCCTGAAATACCTGGACTGCCAGAGATACTGTGCTACAGTTACTGCTATGTGGGACTTATGACTGGTAGGTGAACTACCTAATAGAAAGTGAAATATGTGTTACAGGTACAAGTTCTTGTGATGCATTTTTCTTTTGACAGCTTTATAAGAGGTGGGTTTATGCACATTTTAAAATGTTGGTATTTTTTCACAACATATATATATAAGCATCAATATATCAGGGGCTATCAAAAAGAAGAGTCGGACAACCTATTCTCCAAAACATCTGAGGGCAAGATACTGTAAGTACTGGAGGGAAACTTATCAAAGAGAGATTCAACCTAGAATGAAGAAGACATTTCCTGACGGTTAGAACAATTATTCAGTGGGACAACTTGCCTTCAGAAGTTGTGGGTGATTCATCACTTAGAGGTTGTTTGAAAGAGATTGGACAGATATTTGTCCAAAATGGTCTAGGCCAAGATCTCCTGCAGGGGGTTGAATTAGATCTCCAAGGTCCCTTCCAATTCTATTGTTCTGTTATCAATAAGAGAAGATCTTGGGCTGAAGAGCTATTCTGTGTAACAAGACTTCTTTTTAAAGGAAAAGGTAGAGATCATGTTAAAAAGAATAATGCCTGCTCCAGCTTTGCCCTCTTGTCTGTTTCTTATGTAAGCTTTCTGTTGATTTTGGTGTTGTGCCTCATCATTTAGTGTAAGCCTGGGTTCTATTACAGGTCCTTCTCAACTTATGATTGTAATTTAAGCCATTATGATCATTATTGTGGTAATAAGTTAAGACATAACCAGATCCAAATTTTTGACAATTATTGTGTCAGTTATTAGGTGAATGCCACATCATTAAGCAATGGCTGCATACACACAACCCAGTTACAAGATTCATTTGGAAACTAGCTTCCTTTTCAGTGGACATTGCAAACAGTTGAAAAGGTCAGCTAGCTGCCAAGTGCCCAAACAGAATCGTGGCTGGGTGTGCATACATGGTCATCATAACTTTGAAAATGGGTTGTAAGTAGCGTTGAGGAAATCTGTTGTAACTTCAGATTTTAGTTAAGTGATTGGCTGTAAACCAAGGACTCCCTCTATTTTTACAGAAGTGTGTTGGAAAAAAAAAAAGACTATACTTTCTACTAGTCCAGCAGCCGCCAACCTTTTGGGCACCAGGGACCAGTTCTGTGGAGAGAGTATTTTCCAGGGACCGAAGGGAGCTTGGTTTCATATGCTGCCTGCATCCCACGGATGAGGCTTCACATGTTTCCATGATCCGGTTTCTGGCATGCCGTGGCCTGGTGCCTGTCCACGGACTGGGGTTGAAGACCTCTGTATTAGTCTGTATGTCTTTCATCAATTTTCCATCTTTGTAGCTTTTTTTTTTTTTTTTTTTTGCTTTGTGAGAATTTCATAGAAAAAAGTTAAAACAGCAGAGATTTTTTCCCATTGCCAAATCCTTGAGAAAAAACAGAGTTGTGCTCTTAGGAAATCCTGGCATTCTTCCCAAAATCATATACAACCTTACCAGAGTCTTTCCAAAATATAAGCTCTCTAAATATGTTGGATGCTGTTTCCCATAATTCCCAACCAAGATACTGGCTCTGAATTAAGGGAATTGATGTTGTGGGAAAAGCCACAATATTCCGGATTATTAAAATTTTGCATATTCTCTTATACCAGGGGTGGACAGTTTTGGCAACTTGATGACCTGTGTTCTTCAACTCCTAGAATTCCTGAGGTGGCAAATCATTAGTTATTCATTGCCCATCCCTTGTATGTTTTTTTTTAAATTGCTTTCTTTTCTATGTTTTTAAAATCCAGGCTTATTTTATCGCTATCGTACATATCATGATTGGTTGAATCAGCCCAATCCTTCTGAAATTCCTACATGGAAGCCACTGCTTTACAGATTGGTGATGATGCCTGTCTTTGCCACTACATTTTTGGCTGTCTCCTATATTTGCCCCCCTGAATTTGTGGAAAATGTTGCCTTCTATGAAAAAGACCTCTATTTCCGGCTTTTCTACATGATGCCAGTTTCCTTTGTCTTCCGCATGCGAAACTACATAATCTGGTATGGTGCTGAGAGCGCCTGCATCACTGCAGGCCTTGGAGCGTATCCAACTTGGGCCAATTCAAAACCAGGCAGAGGACCAACTGTGGAATACCTATCTCTAAACCGGTAAGTTTAGAAAACATTCGCTTCCTTGGCTAAAAAGAAAAAACAACAACCCTTTAGCCCTGACATTGCAACCATTCATTTACTGACCATTTGAAGATACAACAGCACTGAAAAAAAGTGACTCATGACCATTTTTCACACTTATGACCGTTGCACCACAACCATGGTCATGTAATCAAAATTTGGGCACTTAGCAACTGGCATATATTTGTGACCATTGCCCTATCCCAGAATCATGTATAATTAATAATCTTCTCAACCAGCAAAGTTAATGGGAGAAGTTAGATTCACTTTATGACCATATGATTCATATAACAACTGCAGTCATTCACTTAATATTGTGGCAAACATGGGGGTAAAATAGATCAAAACTCACTTAAGAACTGCCTTGTTTAATAATAGGAGATTTGGGGCTCATCTATGGTCGTAAGTCGACGACTAACCATATAGGTAGTCCTTGACTTACAACCATTCGTTAGCAACTATTTAAAGTTACATTAGCGCTGAAAACAATGACTTACAAGTGGTCCTTGCTGTTCTGACCCAGCCTTAGCAGAAGCAAGAAACAGACTCCTTGTCACAAAAAACCTCTCTTTATTTACCTCTTATAGTCTTCAAAGAGTTAACAGCAGCAACAGATCTTATCAGTTCCTTGCGAGCTCCCAGGCTGCAAATTAAGTTCCGGCAAGAAGTCTCTGTGGCACAAAACACAAAGAGCAAAATCTTCAGAAATATGAACTGTTGTCTCCTACAACAACCACTCCCCTTTCCTTTTATTTATTCCCCAGCAGGGAGGGGCCATTCAATGTTCATGCATGCTTTGCCTCCCGAGTCGATTCCTTGTTCTCCGTTGTTCCCTTCTCCTAACAGCTCTGCGCATACATGTGTCTGGAACAGGCTCCAGCTGTTCTTCCTCCTCACTCATATTAGCCTCCAAAGGTAGCTGCCTCTCCGGTGGAAATGTTGGATGACCCTGGCTCTATCTCTGCATCTGACATAGAGCATCCATCAGAGCCTTCCCTAGACTCCAGAACTGGCCAAAGTTCCTCCCCAACCTCCTCATCATCTGAGTCTGCCGCCAGCTCTGCTGCCAGCTGGCAGGTCACAACACTTGCACTTAGGATCATTGCAACATCCCCACAGTCATGTGATCAAAATTTGGATGCTTGGCAACCAGCTAATTATTGTAGTGTTTCAGGATCATGTGATCCTGAAGCTCTCAGGGAGCTTCTTTTCACAAGTAAAATCAAGGGGAAAGTTGATTTGTTAACAATGGTGTGATTCACTTAACAGTTGCAGTTGTTCGGTTAACAACTGTGGCAAAAAGGTTGCAAAATTGGGTGCAACTCATTTAAACACCTGCCTTGCTTAGCAACATAAATTTGGCCAATTGTGATTGCAAGTGGAAGACTGTCTGAATAGAGTAGACTAAAGATACATTCTGACAGCTGTGGCACAAAAGAATAAGCATTATTAGCTTTCTGCCATCTACTGATTTCAGTTCTGCCTGATACTAAAATCAGTATATGCTGTGGCCCTAATGTATTTTCCTTAACTAATCCTGGTGGATTTTGTGCAGGCAAGAAAAACATCCATCCATCACTCTTCTTAATATGGGCTGAGGCTGGAATGAATTTTGACAGGTTTTTTTGACCAGGGGTTTTGTCACTGGTCAGAACTTGATCTGCCTTGGAGGCAATGTTGAAAGAAGACAGAAAATACCTCATGAATAAGTGGATCAGATAAATGCAGCCTGAGCTCTTGGATTGGAGATTCTATGATGAAGACTGTATCATGAGGTCATGTCATTATGCTTTAGATGCCTAAGACATTTTCACAGGGCAATTTAGGGGATGCATGAATGAACCCTAAATTTAGAAAAACATTAATTTTTGTGGTTAAGGCACCAGGCTACAAGCCAGGAGACTGGCTGAGGGACTTTGGGCCAATCACTAGGAGATGGTGAGCTCTAGTGCCATTTAGGCATGAAAACCAACTGCGGAACTGTGGGCCAGTCCCTCTCTCAACCCAATTCACCTCACAGCATTGTTATGTGGTGAAAATACCAGGAGGAAGGAATATTAGATATGTTTGCCACCTTGAATTATTTATAAAAAATAATAAAAGCAAGATATAAATGAAAAAAATATTATTTTATGAAAATGTTGATCCTTTCTTGGTTCAGAAGATTATAACCCTGTAAGCACCCTTTTGCCATCTAGAAGGTAAGCTATTTAAATCAAATGACAATTTTTAAAAATTGTATTAACTCAGTCTTTCTGGTCATTCCAGTGTTAGAATGCTGCATGTCTCCAGTCAGTTCCAGAATGAAAAACCTATATAAACGATTTTCTTTCTCTTTTTTTGAACAAGCAGGTTAGCTGATGTGGAAACTGGATGTGTTGCCTATGATTATGAGACAATCAGAAACATTGATCCATACGGTACAGAATTTTGTATCAAGGTGAAGGATGCCATTCACTCTTGGAACATGACTGTCCAATGGTGGTTTTACCAATACACCTATAAAAATGTGTCTTTCCTTCCCCGTTTCATAAGGTGAGTCACGTGAAATTGTATTAAAATAAAAGAACACTTAGGGCAAATGAAAGCTGAAGTGAGGTAAGTGGGTTGATGTGGAACTGTTTTATGGAGAAGTAGGAAAAGATAATTCTGGACTAATATTTCTCAGATTTGACACCTTTAACATGTGTGGACTTCAACTCCCAGAACTGTAGGAGTTGAAGTCCACATATCTTAAAAGTCGCCAAGTTTGAGAAGCAATGTTCTAGACAGTGATTGGTTGATTTGAAGGCAAGCAAGGAAGGCTCTTCAATGATGCAGATCTGAAGGGAAAAAGGGATGCAGGATTGTGGGACTAATTGGGTCTGATATGAATATTATAAATGAGAATTGTGGGAAGCAGCAATAAAAATGTAGCACAAAAAGATGTTTAGTTTCAGTTATTAAACCAATAAATTAAGGGGATGAAAAATGAAGTAGTTGACAGAGATATTATAAAGTAGAGGGCACTGGTTAATATGGACTATGCATGGAAAATGTGGGTGATTAGATAAATTTGGGAAGGGACATAAGCAGCAACCTGTAACTGAAAAAAGGGGAAATGAGAAAACCAAATTGAGTCTAAGAGAACTCACAAAGTGCTTTGGGCTTAAATGAAAGTTGCATAAATAATCATTTCCCAAATTTATGTCTTCTATTTAGGTGTTAGGCATGAAAGACCAGAGTTACATGTTAAGTTTCCATTAAGCTGATTTATTGCTCATGCCTATGCCCAGCAATATAATCAACTAACAAATAGCACTATTTTAATGCTAGATAAGGGTTAATGGAATTCAAGCAGAGTTGGATTTATTTTATTTATTTATTTATTTATTTTTATTTGTCAATTGCTTACAAGATAATAGGTATAAGTAAAAACATAGTTATGAATACATGGATACATATAAGAAGAATAAAAGAAACAATTGGACAGGGACAGTAGGCACATTGGTGAGCTTATGCACGCCCCCTACAGACCTCTTAGGAAAGGGGTGAGGTCAACAGTAGAGAGTCTAAGGTTAAAGTTTTTGGGGTTTGGGGAAGAAACCACAGAGCCAGGTAGAGTATTCCAGACATTGACCATTCTGTTGCTGAAGTCGTATTTCCTGCAATCAAGTTTGGTGTGATTAATCTTGAGGTTGTATCTACTGTGTGCTCTTGTATTGTTATGGTTGAAGCTGAAGTATTCATTGACTGGTAGGAATTGCAATGTATGATTTTATATACTATACTTAGATCGGACCGAAGGCGGCGTAGTTCTAGGTTTTCTAGGTCTAGATTTTCAAGTCTGGTGGCATAAGGTATTCTGCAACTCGTTGAGAAGTGGAGAACTCTTCTTGTGAAATATTTCTGGACTTTCTCAACTGTGTTAATATCAGATACGTAATGTGGGTTCCAGACTGATGAGCTGTATTCAAGTATTGGCCTAGCAAATGTTTTATATGCTCTAGTTAGTAGTGTAATATTACCAGAGAAAAAGCTACATAGGATTAGGTTAACAACTCTTAATGCCTTTTTGGCTATGTAGTTACAGTGGGCTCTAGCACTTAGATCATTTGAGATGAATACTCCAAGATCCTTGACAGAGCTTGGATCATCAACAAGGTATCAGCCTGTATTTTATTTTCTGAATTTTTTACCAATATGTAGGACAGAGCATTTATTTGTTGTGATTTGAAGTTGTCATTCGTTTGATCATTCTGATACATAGTCAAGGTCTTTTTGAAGGGTAGCAGTATTGTCTGTGGCTTTTAATCAGGGGTGTCCAACCTTGGTAACGTTAAGCCTGGAGGACTTCAACTCCCAGAATTCCCCAGCCAGCAAAGCCTCCAGGCTTAACGTTACCAAGGTTGGACACCCCTGCTTTAAATCCTCAGCGAAGAGAACGCAGTTGCTCTTGATATGATCACAGAGGTCATTTATGTAGAGTATGAAAAGAGTTGGCCCTAGAACACTGCTTTGGGGAGACACCACTGTTGATAGGTACAGAATTTGATAGGACACTCCCAATTTTGACCATTTGTTGTCTGTTTGACGGGAATGCTTCTATCCAGTTATGCAGGTGTCTAGAGATACCGTAAGATTTTAGTTTTAGTAGTTTGTCGTGTACCACTGAACCAAAGGCTTTACAGAAGTCTATGTAGATTGCGTCTATTGCTTTGCCTTGATCAAGTTGTATAGTCCATATGTTTTTGCAATGTAAAAGTTGCAGATTACAGTATAGTTTTTTCCTGAAACCAAATTGTTTATTAGAGAGTAGGTTGTTTGTTTCTAAGTGGAGGATGATGGATTGGTTAATAATTGATTCCATGACTTTACAGATGACGCAGCATAAAAAGATTGGTCTGTAATTTTCAACTAGGCTGTGGTCTCCCTTTTTGAAGATGGGGATGACTGTGGCTTATGACCATAATTTTGGCAAGGAGATGGTCCTGAAAGTTTTTTCAAAAATTATGCTTAGAGGTTCAGCTATGGCAGTGGATAGCCTTTTTAAGAAGTAGGCACATATTCCATCCGGTCCAATAGATAGAGATGGTTTTAGATTGCATAGTGCTTTTTCAACATTGTCTTGTGTAAAATTGATATGTATTAGATCATTGTAGTTGTCTGTGGTTCGACTACGAAATACTGGGCATGATCCATTGCTGTTTACAAATACTGAGCCAAAGAATGTGTTAAAGAGGTTGGCTTTAATAGTGTTGTCGTTGCAGTCCTTTCAGGGGTGGGATGGACCTTGAGTCTTTTAGTTTGTTGTTTACAAAATTGTAGAATGCACGGGTGGAATTGGTGCGTAGAAGGTTTTCTTCTTGTTTAATGTGATAATTGGTGCATTCAGTCTTTATCTGGTGGCGTAAATTTTTGTATCGGCTTTTGAAGTTGGCAACGTGACCAGATTTGTTTTTCTGCCAAAGTGATTTCTTTTTGAATTGAAGTTTCCTTATTGTTATGGGTAATCTGTTTTTTCTGGTTTGGGGAGTTGTTATTGGTACATGTAGTTTGATGACTCTTTTGACTTCAAGTAAAAATATGTTGTAATGGTCTTCAACAGTATTGCATCCAGTGAATAGAAATTGCCAATCAAGGGATGAGAGATCGTTGTTTATAAGATCATAGTTGCCTTTTTTTTTAAGTTATAATAGGGGATTCTGTCGTTGTGATGATTTTTGTGTGGACGTATGTTGAGACAAAAGTCAATCATGTTGTGGTCATTGTTGGAAAAGGGTTCTTTAATTTGTATTCCGTAAATTGAATTCAAACTATTGCAGAAGATGAGATTGAGGCAGTTGTTAAATCTAGTGTTGTTGGTTACTAGTTGTTCTAGTCGCAGATTTGTTACTGCATTGTAGAAGGTTGCATGTGTGGGTCCGTTTGTGTCAATGTAGAGACTCTAGGCTAATTCCTCTTTTGTCTCCTCCCACAGGCTCTGCCACTCTTTCTCCTATATTAGGTTAATTTTCAATCCCCATATCTTTAAAGTCAACCTGAAGAGTTTTGGAGTGTTAGCTGGAGGCTTCTAGGTGATGTAGTCCAACAGTTTTGTAGGAAAGACTGAGCTAGGTTTAACAACAGCCATGACAGTGTTAGAAATGATCATGGGACAAGGGAAGGATTCTGAGATAAACTGATGCTTGAATTGGAATGAGAAAAAGATTGTAGGACTGACAAGACCATTTTCTTCTTAGGTATGAATGGACTATGGCTATCTCGGCCTACTGGCATGGACTCCGCCCCGGCTATCACCTTAGTTTCCTTACCATCCCATTATGCCTAGTAGCTGAAGAGGCCATGGAGGATGGGTTATTGAGGCATCTGTCCCCCTCTGGCCGTATCTGTGCTAACTGGACACACAGGTTGCTGAAGATGAGGGCTTATGACTATGTGTGTGTAGGTTTCCTCTTGCGTAGCTTTGAGGGTACTATTCGCTATTGGAGCTCAGTACATTATTGTGTTCATGTGGGAGCTGTGAGTTTCTTGGTGTTTGGGAAAGCAATGGGAGCCCTCCACGAATGGCAAAGATGACAAGAACCCAATGAATGAGAAGACAGTATTCTTTTGTCTTAAATAATCACTGGAGGAAGCTAACCTATTGCTTAGATTAGCAATAACTAAGAGGAGATATTGTGTATAGGTTCAAAACGGTCTCAAAAAAGCAGCTTGCTATATTTACATCATTATGAAGGAGGATGGGATGTTCCAAATTTCAGATTGTACATTAAAACATTTCAACTTAAACTCATGCTGCCTTTAATAATGGAAGGTCAAAATAAATGATGGGTCAAATTAGAACATACAGTATTAAGATCCAGATAGTCCTCAACTTACAGCCATTCATTTAATGATCATTTGAAATTATGTCAGCACTGAAAAAGGTGATTTTCAACCTGTTCTTGCACTTATGCGGCATTCCCATAGTCACATGATCAAATTTTCGGGGAACCGGAATTCATTTAATGACTTCACGATTCACTTCATGACCATGGCAAAAAAAAGTCATAAAATCAGGTACAACTCACCTAATGACTATCTTGCTTAGCAAATGACATTCCAGTCTTAACTGCAGCAATAGCAATAGCACTTAGACTTATATACTGCTTCACAGTGCTTTACAGGCCTTTCTAAGCAGTTTACAAAGTCAGCATATCTCCCCCAACAATCTGGATCCTCATTTTACCACCTTGGAAAGATGGTAGGCTGATTCAACTTTGTAACTGTAAGTCAAGAGCTGCCTATAGTGGTAAACCTTTATGTAAAACAGTACTTTTAACAAAGGTGTTCCCAATTGGTAGCAGATTTACTATTTAGGTTTTATATATAATTTATTCAATATAGCTTTAATACATGAAAATTAAATACGGCTCTTTGAAGGCCAGATATTCTCCTAGGTTCTATCTCAGGAAGCCATTACCAGACCCAACAGTCCTGGATAATTTTTATCTAATCTCCAACATTTCCCCTCCTGTTTTTGGTTTTATTGCTGTTGGTTTTACACCATTTTAGAGCCATCATAGAGTTGGGTGAACTTATAAAGTTTATATTAGAAACTGCATTAATCTGACTATAATGGATGTGGGTTGAGGTTTCCATGAAAAATGAGGGATTTTTAATTCACTTTAAATGGACAATTTATAGAATTTGAATTTATGCATAAAACTTAATGGTACAGAAGGATATTCTCCAAGACAAGAAAATTATACACCTTATTTATTGCAATCATTCATTGGAGAGATACTTTAAAAAAAACCATGGAAATTAGATGTTTAAAAAGGCAATATCTCAAAATAAATGGAATTGTATATGGGAAAACCCATTCCTTCTTTTTTATAGCTTTTCAAGAAAAAAAAATTATTGAAATGTTTGTTGATTGTTACCACCATCTCACTGTTAAAATTTGACACATAATTAAAACAAGTGCACAGGGCTGTTTATTTGGGGATATGACGTTTCTAGAGAATGCATTAATTACTAATAAAAATATAGAAAACATCTGAGACTATTGTCATTATTTTCTGGTAAGAATACAAATGTAAAAAACACTATTTTATTAATAGCTTCTGGATTTGTAATAAAAAAATACTGGTCGGTCTAGCAGGAGCACTTAAGAAAAAATGGTAGGATAAAGTAAATTATGGTCTTTTTGTCACTTAACAAAAATTACCATATATATTGAAAGCAGTGGAAGAAAATAATATTTTTTCTGTATGGTATGATTTTATAAAATATTCTAATGATTAAAAAGATAATAAACCACCTACTATTATAAGAAACAGTGGAAGAAAATAATGTCTATATATGTTCTTGTTTTGTGTGGTATTGATTCAGACTTGATCAATTATGAAATAAATGTTCAAAATCTTTTAGGATCTCAAAAACTCCTGAATTATTTTTGATCAAAAAGCATTCTGGGAAGTGATGAAAACTGCTACAGCAAAAGAAATTCCACAAAATTACTTGTTTACTAATGGGGTGGTAAGATAGAAATCTATATATCAAAGCGAAATACTACTCATGCAGCATCATGAAATCTCCAGAACTGTAAAGTCTACAAACTTGAAATTTGGCACGTGCTCCATGTTCCTCTTGGCTTCTAGGTGTTCACTAAGAAAGGATTTTTTGAAATGACCATCAGAATATTAGTATTTCGTATATTATTATTAACACACTCTGGTGCTCAGGAGTTCTACTCCCCCTCCCCACCTGAAAAGAACTCTGTTCCAACTGCCAATTGCCTCACATTCTGTTACCTTAGTAACTTCACAGTCATTTGCACACTCAGGTGACCCGAGGACACAGACAAAACCTCCAAGTTGCCTCAACGACTCTAAAGGATGCAAACTACACTTCCAAACAGGAAGCTACTTTGGCATCAAATGTTGTAATATTTTTAATTACCCACCATGCAGTCAGAGCTGAAGAAGCTCTTTGGATTAGAAGCAAAACATCTTCAAAGAAAAACCAAAAAGTCCAGTTGCCTCTTGAACAAAAAGCATCCTTGGGACAACAATTGGAGGATTCTATTTTACAACACTTTTGCTGGATAGATAGATAGATAGATAGATAGATAGATAGATAGATAGATAGATAGATAGATAGATAGATAGATAGGAATGGAAAGGAAAGGAAAGGAAAGGAAAGGAAAGGAAAGGAAAGGAAAGGATGAAGGAAGGAAAGGAGGAAAGGAGGAAAGAAGAAAAGGAAAGGATGAAGGGAAGGGAAAGGAGGAAAGAGGAAAGGAAGAAAGAAGAAAAGGAAAGGAGGAAGGGAAGGGAGAGGAGAAAAGGGAAGGAAGGGAAAGGAGGATGGGTAGGGAAAGGAGAAACATGAGAAAGAAAAGAGAAACAAAGATAACGTACATAGTGTTCAACTTATGACTGTAATTGAATGCAGAATTATAGTTGTAAATCATTAAGTTCATTAAGCAGGTCACCACGTTGAGAAGAGTAGTTTCTTCTTCCTCCCTATGAGGAGCTGAATTTCAGATGATTATCCCAAAGAGCTCACCATCATCTGTAAAGTAAAATAATCTGACACCTATAAACCAATCCTTATTTCCTCCAGCTATCTCACTTCCCTGCTTCATTCAGTAATATTCATTGCATTTTTGGTTTTCTCAGACCAAACCCTTCTCAGATCTTTCATCCTAACAGTAACACAGATCTTCTAATCCAATGCCAAGTTTTTGTGTGAGCTCAGGTCAACCTTTCTTCTGAAAGCTGGCAAACCACTTGTTTACGAAGCTGAATTTATTTGATTCTCCATTTGGTTCGTCATAGGGTGACCCTCCCCATCGGGATATATGTGATATTTTGAAGAACATTTAACACTTTTGTTATCAAAACCTCTGGGTTGCTTAACACATAATTCCCACAACACAATAGTGTTTCAATCTGGACTCAGGAATGCAAATGGCACAGAAAACAGAAAGAAAGTCTATCTATTCATAAGGAGGAATGGCTAGATTAATACAGTATACTACGTATAACAACTGAATTTCCAAAAACCTCTACTACAATGCTTGTTCATGCTTTCATTCCTGAAGCTGCTGTACTTTTCAAAATAAGTGTATTAAAGTGAAAGCTTTATATATCTATGAATGTTTGTAGGACTCTTAAAATATTGGTTGCCTGGTTACAACGTTGGGGCATATTACCTGGAAGAATAATTAATCCATGCCCAGTTTTGTATTCTACTTCCTTGTTCCTTGTTCGGTCTAATCACAACAAGAATTACACTGAATGATATGGCTGGATAATTTGCAGGCATGGAAGAAGATTTCAGAGAAAGCAATTTAAGAAGCCAAGAAGAGGAAACAGGTACTTTGGCCGTGTTCTTTTGCTGTTTTGATGTGAGAATGGCTGATAATCAAAAATCCCCAGCATTTTCTTTTTATTTAGCAAACTTCCTCCACCTACCACTCTGCCTTCTCTGATCTTGAATTATTGCACTGTCTGCAGACAGAATACTAAGAAGCAATTGTTCTCTGATTTTTGATTATATATGAGGAGTTCTGCTGCAAATATTATAACAGAAACAGATAATCAGTATTGAAAGGGACCTTATAGGTCATCTAGTCCAACTCCCTGCCCAAACAAGAGACCCTACACAATTTCTGACAAATGGCAGTCCAATCTCTTCTTGTGAAGAAGAGTGATGGCGCTCCCACAACTTCCGAGGGCAAGCTGTTCCATTGGTTCATTGTTCTGTCAGAAAGTTTCTCCTTATTTCCAGGTTAAATCTCTCCTTGTTCAGTTTCCATCCATTATTCCTTGTCTGGTCTTCGGATGCTTTAGAAAATAGCTTGACCCCTTCTTCTCTGTGGCAGCCCCTCAAATATTAGAAGACTGCTATAATGTCTCCCCTGATCCTTCTCTTCACTAGACTAAAATGTTATTGTGGAGCACCTTATTATTAATCTGGGGAAACTTGCTTGAGAAAGTTTGCCCTATTGGGTGTTTGAATTATCTGGATATTGTCTAGAATGTACAGCATACCCAAGCACATTATAATAACTGAAGTGCAAATTTCTCTAACACGCAGAATAACCAGCAACCAGACTTAATTTGCAAGAAAACAGAGCAAGGATAGGATGGTAAAGCACTAGTCAAGACACAAAATCTTTCAGAGTCTCAGAATAATTTTTTGATGAGTTGGTATTTTATTTTATTTTTTTGCACTCTATTTTAGATGTAAAACTTCAGGTTTGTTTTTTTTCATTATTAAGAAATGAAATGAAACAGTGCCGTCTACACCTGGCACTTGTTGTACAGTATTATAATTTGACACTAGATTTAGAAGAGGCTCTGGAAATTACAGAAAAAATTATTCTGTATATTCAATGAATTAAGGATATAAGTTGCCGGCCCTGTGTAGAGGAATCAAAATGGCAGGGAGAACAAGAATAAGAGCAATTAGAAAAACAAAAATGGTGGTGGTGTTACAAGTGTGTGTGTGAAATATTTATTTTTTTTCAAATCAAATTGATTACTTCCCTCTATTCAATGTAGTTTACTTTGAGATGAATTGCTTGGTTGGGTATTCTGTGACTAATTTTTGAAGAAGGTTTTAATAAGCTTTAGGCTCTTTCTGATCTGCTTAAATTGATCTGCAAAGTGAAATGCATTTTAAAATGAAAAGGAACAGCTTCTCTGTGGCTTGTGTGTTTGGAATTAACACAGAATTTTGTGGGTGTTCTTATAAATAAAGCAACCCCAACCTTCAAAACACAGGGAAGGGATATTATGCATGTGCAAGACAGAAATCTGTCACCTGCAACTACACAACAGTTCGTTTAGTGACTGTTCGAAGTTACAACATCACTGAAAAAAGTGACATGACCATTTTTCATACTTATGACCATTGCAACATCCCCATGACCACATGATCACATTCAGATGCTTGACAACTGGCTCACATGACGGTTGCAGTGTCTTGGAGTCATTTGATCCCCTTTCGTGACCTGACAAGCAAAGTCAATGGGGAAACTGGATTTACTTAACAATTGTGTTACTAATTTAACAACTGCAACAACTGCATTCACTTAACAAATGTGGCAAAAAAATCATAAAATAGGGCAAAACTCAACACATTTCTCACTTAGCAACACAAATTTTGGGCTCAGTTATGTGGTAAGTTGAAGACTACCTGTATTTTGCTTTTTAAGAATGTTTGGGATAATCATGAAGACACAAAGGATAATCATGAAGACACACACAAAGGGTCTTTGTGTGAATAAAAATAGGGAGTGGCAACTTGCTTTAGTCTAGGCAACCTTTCTACTTAATTTTTGAAAGTAAAATAACTTTTTAGAAATATTAATTTATTATTCATAGGCACTGTGTTGCCTCTTATTATAATTGTATATATTTATGTAAAAGTACACCAGTCTAGCTAATTAACAGTTTTGGAGCCCTTAAACTCTGAATATGTGACAATCAGCATTTTTTTACATTTCAATTTGCTCTCTTTCATAGATAGCTATGTTGAATCAGCTCAGCAACTTAAGAGATCAGATTGTTTCATACATTTTTGAAGGTGACAGGACATTTATCACAAGATTTCCTCCATGATAGAATAGACTGAAAACAAATCACTGAACAAATGTAACTAAATAAGACTTTATAGATAGACTTTCACAGATAAAAATTGCCAGAAGGAGGAATCAGTAAGCAAGATAATCATATTTTCCTATTATAAGGTTCTGTGTATACTGCCAGGTCAAATGGTGGCTCTACCTCATGGCCTTCTTCGTAGTTCTTTATATTCACCTGGCAGGAAAATGTCCTCAAAGTCCTGAATTCCTATTATCTAGATTATGATGAGGATAAGTATCTTAGGTATTGGATCCAAGATTTGTTGAATGTGCGAACTTCTTTCTTATGGCAGCATGAAAGTTATAGCTCAGTTAGTTATCTGAAATTGATGACATACTAACAAGTTTTCTCAACATTATCAACTATAAGATGTGTGGTTTGAAACACCCAGAAGTCCCCAGCAAGTATAGCTGGCTAGGGAATTCTGGAAGTTGTAGTCCACACATCTTAATATTGCCAAGCTTGAGAAACATTGCATACCAGAGGTGGTATTCAGCAAGTTCTGACCAGTTCTGGAGAACGGGTAGTGGAAATTTTGGGAAGTTCGGGCTGGCAAATAACCACCCGACTGGAGATTTTACAGTATCCTTCCCCTGCCATACCCACCAAGCCACGCCCACAAGAACCGGTGGTTAAAAAAAAAAGAATCCCATCACTACTACATACATCAATTGAAAGGTGCCTCACTTAGCATGGTGAATACTCTGTGTTAACCATAAAGCTAAATTTTGATCCTGTTTGTTCTATAGACTTTTATAGCTGCATACTTAATCAATCTAAATTTGAACAAATAATGTAGTTTATATATTCAGCTCTTTGAATGCATATGGAGTGCTCAGGATGACTTGCTCTGGACTGATGTCTTATTTTGGATCCTGTTGGCAGGGTCTGGTGGTGGGCACCAGGTCTCCCCATCTCTCTTTCTCCAGCTACCAAGCAATCAGACACTACGTTTTCGTGGTAAAAAAGCAGAAGCTTGGGAAGCGGCTTGGGAGGAGGCATCAGTGCCCATAGAGGACTCCTATGGATTGGTCCCAGAAAAGTTGCTGGAAGAAGGGGAAGACAAACGGCTTCTGAAGGAGATGCCTCTCTGCCTAGAGGAGAAACGCAAACTCAGGTACCAAAGCTCTTGATTCTTGCCGAGAGCCTCTTGAGGAGGAGAACTTTGAAAAGTCTGTAATTAAAATGACATTCCCAGCTCTGTGTCCTCAGAGAGCATACTGAATGCTAATTATGGGAATTGCGACTGAAGGGCATCCTCTCAAGAGAAGCATCCCTAAAAGGGCTCCATCTTTTCTAGAGACTCTTGTGGGACAGAATAAAGGCAGCTAAGAATCCAGAGCATTTGGGAAGAGATCCAATGATATAGCCCTAGCTATATTTTTAAGTGAAATGCAGCCCTGTTGAATAATACCTTGATCAGAACGATTAGGAGCTCTATTTTGAATATTTTTCTTCAGCATGGATTAGATTTTTTCCAAATTGATGAAAGTTTTTATAAAACCTGAGAGGTTGGGCATAATGGGGAAGTAACGGGACACATGCTTTAATTAATGTATTTAATTGCAGTCATCTTAAGTTTCTCCTTTAACCATCCTTTGTTTCAAGAATGTTGCAGAAGCAGGCAGTCAAGCAGCTCAGCAGTTGGCAACTGTGGCGCATAGAGAAGTCAAAAACCTTGCGCCGTCTTCAGAGTCAGGCAAGCATAGCCATCTCATCAGCTAAGTTGTGGCGAGGCACTCTGCACCACATTGAAGGTACCAAGAAGGCCCTTAAGGACTATTTTGGAGAGAACAATAGCTTAGGAGTTTGAGCTTGCCTTGTGACTATTTGTATTCTGTCCCCAAGGCCATTTTGGAACCGGGATCCAATCCTATTTCAACTTCTTGCGTTTCTTGATCCTGTTGAATTCTGTGGCTTCATTGCTGGTGGTAGGATTCGTGATTGCTCCAAATGCTGCCTTTGAAGCTCTACAACTCAACTGGACAAGCCAAGTGAATAGCAGTTTGGGTGAGTGAATGACCCATGGCATGTGTGCTCCAGACTATGTATTCTAAACAATCAATATAAAATGTATTTGATTTATTCCTATGCCAATGCAATCAAGAATGGTCTTGGATGGTTCGTCCTGAAAAAATAAAATATCAAACATGCCTCATACTAGGCCTAATGCAAAAGAGCATTATTTTTAAAAAATGACATAGTCAAAGGTAGAAAGGATGTTCAACACAAAGCTGAAGCAGAATTGGTTCCCCCTAAGGAGATGCATTCAAGGTTCAAAAGGATCTTGAAAGTCTTGAGAAACAATCATTTTATAACAAAATTCAGTTTGGTGGCAAGAATTGTAGGTCCTACATTTAGGTAGGGAAAAATCAGATGTACAGGTATAGGATAAGTTGCATGGATCCGGGTGTCCTCGACAACAGATTAAACATGAGCCAGCAACTGCCAAAACTTATAGGATGTGATAGTTTCACTTTATGCTGCATTGGTCAATATTCCAAATGTGGTATAACCAGTGAAGCATTGAATGGTTGAATCACTTCCCATGATCTCAAAAATTAAGCCTCTGTTGATGCAGCTCACAGTGCTGAAAAAGCACAGAAATTATAAAAATAGTGAGGGTCTGGGAGATTGAATTATCAGATGAACTTCTAAAAGAATTGGTCTAAAGAAAGACTGTTAAGAAAAGGCATGTAAAATCTTCCAGTGCTTAAGTGCTATCCTAGGGAAGAGGGTATAGATTTATTCTATGTAATATCTGAAGCTAGGACAAGAATTAATGGGTGGAAACTTTACAGAGAGTAATGCAAACTTGAAATATGGCAGAATTTCCTAACTGTGACAGTTATTAAGCAGTGTAACAGCCTACCTCTTGGAGTCCATCACTGGAGGTTTTCAAACAAAGATTAAACACCCATTTCCCTGGGATGATCTGAGGATTCCTGTTTTGAGTCAGAAGACATTCAAAGTATTTTCCAATCCTATGGTTCTGTTATGCCTTGAGGTAGAGGCAGAAATTCAACAGGTGTAGCAGACCACCTTGCCTTTAAAAATGCCAGCCAGAGTTGCTGGCAAAATGTCAGAAATCTGTTGTTAACATCAAGGTCACTAAACTCTGAAGCCCAACACTGCTCAACATATACTTGCTATGAAAGGCTAGTCAGGATATAAAGTATAACCTTAATCACGCTGTATTTCAAGGACGGAGAATTTGATTGAATTTCTGCTTGCCATTTGGGCTCTTGTCAATAAAATATGTTTGCAATGCTGGCAGGGAAAATTATAGAGTAGATAGAAAGGGTGCTCTTGTATAAGAAATGTAAATTTACCACATTTGGAAGTAAATAAACTCAATTTTAAGGAACAGCACACAAATGTTTAAAACACCCATCCTTCAATCAATCAATCAATAAAGCATTAGTTACTACCTTTTGAAACAAATTGAATAATTACCCCCTGCTTTTCAAAGAGCTGGGATGGGGCTGAAATAAGAAATGAAGTGCACTGCCATCTAAAGGAGTAATTACCATAAAACCATTAAGGTCAAAGACTAAATTACCTAAATGACATGACTAAAAGACTTGTTAGAAGAATAGGTTGCAAATGTACTGTGAAGGAGAATTTACATGAGTGGTTTGGGAAAACCTCTTTCAGCAACCAAGATCACACCTTCCCCATTGAAAGTAGTAAGGTAGATCCATTTTTTCCCCCAGAAATAGTGCTAAGAGCATCTGGTATTTTGTCCATTTTTTTATTTTATTTTCTGAGAAGGACTATGACCCACTCTTGCAAAAATCAGGAGTTGGCATGCAGTTCTTGATCCCCATCCACGTTGGAATGAAAGCTAATTCTTCCTCCCTAATTCCTTCCAGTGAAAGCACTATGTCAAAAATACAATCCCATTCCTCAAGGCTTGGTCATCTACTCTTCCTATATTATGGATCTACTGTCAGGCAAGGTAAGAAATTATACCCCAAAGATATATTCCCAATACCTTGGGAAGTAGCTACAGTGACCATCACGTGTGATGTGAATATTTATTTCCCTCCAGGGATTCATAGAACAAACCTACCTGTTTTATGGCTATTATTCAAATATGGCTGTCCACTTTGTCAACTTTGCCTATGACATTCCTCTTGCTTATCTCCTCACAACATTCTTCTACTTGCTGTTTTGCCTGGCTTGGATTGTTCAGAGGTAAGCACTTTGCTGAATTCTCTATAACGTGGAATCAAAACACAATACCCAAAGTGAGCAATCAAGGCTCACTACAGGTCGTCTTTGACTTACAACCACAACTGAGTCCAAAATTTTTGTTGTTAAGTGAGACATTTGTTAAGTGAGTTTTGCCTCAATTTACGACCTTTCTTGCCATAGTTGCTAAGTTAGTAATCTGGTTGTTAAGTGAATCTGGTTTTCCTATTTGCCACCTTGAATTATTTGTATAAATAATAAAGGCAGGAGAAAAATAAATGAAAATATATTGACAGACAAAGGGATACACTCTCATATGGTATTTATACATCTCAGAAAGGTGAGAGAGACTATAACACATAAGCAGCAGATGATGTAAGCATACATACCTATAGCTAAGGGATCTCACATTACTACAGCTAGTCCTCAACGTATGACCATAATTGAGCCCAAAATGTTTGCTACTAAGCAAGACAGTTATTGAGTGTGTTTTGCCCCATTTTACAACCTTTCTTGCCACAGTTGTTCCATGAATCACTGCAGTTAATTTAGTAACATGGTTGTTAAGTGAATCTGGCTTCTCCATTGACTACCTGGGACATTGCAACCATCATAAATATGAACCAGTTGCCAAATGTTCACATTTTGATCTTGTGATCATGGGGATGCTACAACAGTGATGTGAAAAAGAGTCAGAAATCACTTTTTTCAGTGACATTGTAACTTCAAACTGAACAAGTGGTTGTAAGTCAAGGACTACTTGTATAGCTAATAGACCTCAGGCCACTTCCTTTGTTTGTTTTCCCTCAGAAGCTAAAGGCAGGAATAAAATAATAAAATGGAGCAAAGTATCTTTCCTAAATCAAGAGAAGGGGGTAGCTTTGGGATTGTCAGATATCAGGAAGAAAAACATCTCCCATTTGTAGGTTGAGATATGGAATAAACCCAGTGGTGGGATTCAAATTTTTTTACTACCAGTTCTGTGGGCGTAGCTTAGTGGGTGTGGCATGGCTTGGTGGGTGTGGCTTGGTGGTCGTGGCAGGGGAAAAATACTGTAAAATCTCCATTCCCTCCCCACCCCACTAACCTGCTTTCCAGTTCTGTTCTCCTGTGCAGGGCAACAAAAGAAGACCCAGCTGATCAGCTGGGACTCAGGAGGCAGTGCCAGTCAGAGATGGTGTTTTCCAGTTCTTCGAACTACTCAAAATTTCTGCTATCAGTTCTCCAGAACTGGTCAGAAGCTGCTGAATATTACTTCTGAACAAACCTAATCTCTTGAGAATTGTTCTAGTATGATTAACAGGCTATGGCCTTATATCTCTATATATATCAACTTGATTTAGTGGATTCCATTAATCTAAGAACTGTTCTCCCCCGCCCCACAATAAGCAGCCTTCCAGATGGATCCACCTGTCAGGAAACTCCTGTTTAAATATTTCTTCTCTTCCATCTATTTTCAGGTCAGTCCTCTGTCTTAAACAAAGCCTGGTTAGTGAAGACACAACTCTTGCATTGTACAGCAACAAAGTCTTTGCTGGCTGGGATTTCAGCCTGATGCAAGATAACATGGTGCAATTAAAGCACAAAAGCATCCGCTACGAGCTACGGGTAAGGACAGATGCTAAAACCAGATTGTCTGAGAGCATGTGAAGCAGCTTTTTTAATGTGCCATGCTCCAGAAGGGTTGGGCTGACCATTTCCCCACAGGAAGGAAGAAGAAGGAGGGCTGCCATTTATCCTGAACTAATGTGGCTTCCAGTAGATTTATTTTTTTCTTAGACCCAAATTCTAGTGGGAATTATTTTTCCAAACATTTATTCACAGCCTAAGAAAGGATGTCTTTTCAACCTCTGCAACACAATGTTTTTTCACCCTTGCTGTTGCTATAAGCTACTCAGGAAAAAAGGTAATTAAATACAGGTAGTCCTCAACTTACAATCATTCATTTAGTGACCAAAGTTACAATGGCACTTTTTTTAAAAAAAGTGATTATGATTGCCTTTCATACTTATGACTATCATGGCATCTCCATGCACCCCCAGAATTCCCATGGTCACATGATCTGCAACTGGCATATATTTATCCTGGGTTCATGTGATCACCATTTGTAACCCTCCCGACTGGCTTCTGACAAGCAAAGTCAATGAGGGAAGACAGATTCACCTAACAACTGCAGTGATTCGCTTAACAACTGTGGCAGAAAAGGTTGTAATATCGGGCACAACTAATAACTGTCTTGCTTAACAACATAAAATTTGGGGTCAATTGTAGCCTTAAGTGGAACACTGACTGTAACCCAAATTTCTCTCTCACACACAACTCCTGCAGTTTCTAGGAAACTGCAGGAGTGAGAGATTCAAAGGTTGTAGCTTTGTCCCCAGTTCTACAACTGGATTTGGGAGAAACAAACTTTTGGATTATTTTCAACAATTAATACAACTGTTCCTCCCCCTCTCCCCGCCCCTCCCCCCCAAATAGATGCAAGTTTATGATTTGCATGACAGGAAAGAACTTTTTCTTTTTGTTATTTTTCAAGGGTGATGGATTTCTTGATTTGTCAAGAAAGTGTAAAGGGATAAGCTAGAGCATTGCTAACTGAATTTTAATTTATCGCATGGTTGCTATGCTATTATAGGATAGTACAATTAAGACACTATTTTAAAAAATAATGAGAGTTTTTAGGTTGTTGGGAAAACTACAATTGACAGGGTTCCCACCTGGCTTTAAAAAAACCCGTTGTCAAGGTCACAAAGCAGCATATGCTCATAGAAATAGCGCTGTGCAATGTGCAAATGAAGATTTGGGAACAGCTAATTTTGTGGAATCCTTGGTGCTCTCCAGGTTTGGTTGTTTGCTTGCAGACATTGCATTAACCAACTAGGTAATAACAGCAATGCTAGTGAGCGTGGGGTTTGCCCTTTTTAAATTTACAAGAGCATTCCCTGCCAGTTATTTTCTCCTTGCGAGGGTATTGTTTTCTGCTTGATTATTGTCTGGTGTCAATCCTTCCTTATCTGGGTGTATGCTGCTGGATGTGTTCTATATGGGTTTCATCTTTCAAGATTTTAAGCTGCTTTGATTATTCTTTAGACAATGGACTTGAAAGAAAGCTTCTGAGCTACTTTGGATGCTTCTCATCTCTTTCTTCCCCCTTCCAGATGGACCTGGAAGAGGCCAGTTTCCGCAAGCACCAGGCAGAATTGACCACATCGCAACGAGTCGGCCTTTATGCCCTGCGAAGTCTGATCAATATTTTGGTTTTAGTGTTTTTGGGAGTCTCCTTTTACTGTATCTACCTGGCTGTGAGCTATTCCCAGGAGAAGATAGGAAAAGTAAGTATGTGTGCCCTTAGCTACCCCCCAAGAGGTTGTGCTTCCCCAATACTTAAGACCTCACCCCTTTGTGACCCGTCTCCATATTGTGATTGATGCATTTAGGTTATCGCAAAAGCAATTCAGGTTTGGGCAGCAATTGTGGTGCTGAAAATCAAAGAAGAGCCCTTATGGACCAAGGACTTGCCAGTTGCATTGAAGTTCTGTCTAGCAGGGCCTTACAAATTAAAGTAAAGTAGTGCAGTGCTTCATGTGGTTAGAACATGGGGTTGATGATCTGCATGTCCATGTTTGAGACCAGAGTGTTGCTGTGTGATGGCTTGAGCTCCTGTCTTTGCTCCAGCTCCTGTCGATCTAGCAGTTCAAAAGCATGAAAACATGAGTAGATAAATAGGTACGACTTCAAGGGTTTTTTCACGGGAACATGAAAGCATCCCCAAGGCAACAGCAATATCACTGGCTGATTGTTTCACCCCAGAAGCGTCTCAAAACTTTGAACATAACAAGAAGTTAAAGTTCAGCCTATAGAGATTGTCCTCGACTTACAACCACAATTGGGACCAGAATTTCCATTGCTAAGCAAGGTGGTTGTTAAGTGAGTCATGGCTGTTTTTATAACCTTTTTTTTTTTTGCCATGGAATCATTACAGTTGTTAAGTGAATTATGGGATTATTAAGCAAATTTGGCTTCCCTCATAAACTTTGCTTGTTGGAAGCCTGCTGGGAAGGTTGCAAATGGTGATCGCATGACTTCCAGTTGCTGCAATCATTAATACATGCCAGTTGCCAAGTGCCCAAATTTTGATCATGTGACCATGAGTATGCTACAGTGGTGTAAGTGCAAGGACTGGTAAATCAAGGACTACCTGTAAGAAGCCAGTTCTCTGTCGCATAGGCCTTATTTGCAAAGAAAGCTCCTATTCTATCTTATTTTTTCTTTCTATAACATTCATGCCCAAATATATTTCTCTGTCTTTGGGTTCAGGCAGATTCTCCTGACAAAAGTCAGTACTTGTTGGAACTGCTGCTGGCTTATCTTCCCTCTGCTGTCATCACTGCCGCCAACCTCCTTGTCCCGATGATCTTTCAATTCCTTGTGCCTCTCGAGAAATACCCACTCAGCTTTCAAATCAAAATCACACTTCTGAGGTATAAAAAAAATACAGGTATGTTTGCTGTAGAGCAGGGGGTCTCCAAACATGGTGGCTTTAAGACTTGTGGACTTCAAATCCCAGAAGTTAAGTCAACAAGTTTTAAAGTTGCCAAGTTTGGAGACCCCCTGCTATAGAGGGGTGTGGGTGGGAAATTAAGATATTGGTGCTTTTGTTTCATTTTAATGGGTCCATTGTCCATTGTTCAGAGAAAAAAAAGCTATTGATGCTTGCCTTCATATCAAAGATTGAGGGGCGGGGTGTAAAGAAACAGGGGATTCCACCAATCGGGCCAAAAGGAAGGAAGATGCTGAAATCTGAAAGAGATTTCTTAAACTGACTTCATGTTTTATTTTTATTTATTTTATTTTATTTATTTTATTTTGTCAAGTGATTATAAGATAACAGATATAAGTATAAACATAGTTATGAATACATGAAATGGACACATATAAGAAAAATAAAAAGAAACAATAGGGCAGGGATGGTAGGCACGTTGGTGCGCTTATGTACGTCCCCTAATATTTAGGCAATATATGCACAGGAGCAAGGTTTTTTTCTCACTGAGACAGAGGTGGCACTTTGTTTAGAATGAGAGGCAGGATTAGAGAGATTCATCATATTCTAAGAAGTTCCAGAAAGGAATTATTTTTCAAAGTGCCATTTATCAATTCCCCTTTGGAAATAGTCGGAAACTTTCCCTCACTTCTTTAACTCAAGGTAAAGGACTAGTAGTTTTCTAGGTGCTAATGAACACAAATCTAAGCATCCCTCACCAGCGCTGTTGTTGAGCTGAGAACATCTGGTGATTAAGCAATATTTTGAGGTACGCTGGTAGTCCCGTTGTAGATTATAAATAGACTGGACTAGATTAAATATATGTAGTCCTTCAGCTTTAGGGAAGACAACACTGTTGTGTAGTTCTTCTATGATCACTGCAGTCCCTGTCTGGAAGCCTGGAATCTAGCACTATGGGGCACTGGAAGTCCATTGTAGTAGTAACTGTGAGTGTTATTCTTTTATTTTCTATTTATTTATTATTTACAGATAGTGTGAAGCTAAGTAAACAGTTGCTTTTTAGAGTAATGTGATCTACTTTGTATCCTGCTCTTTTGAAGGACCCTGAATTTTAGTTACATATCTAATAAATATTTATCACTTTCCACATTGTGAAGGGTTTGAGAACTGAGTCCAGGGATGCGAGGTTGTTAGGAATAACAAGGTTACCTAACGTAGTTTGGGTAAAATACTATATATAAACTATGATAGTAAGTTTATATGTGTGTCACTTTAAACAGCAAAGCATGTAATTTTGGGTGCGGCTGTAAAACTGTTCAGAACACATCTTCAAAAGAATGGAGACATGCTGATTCATATAAACACAATGAAGAGAATTTTTCAGGAACTGTATGAAAAAGAACTTATCTTCACAGAACTACATCAGGTTTATATAATTTTGTCTTCGTTAGAAGAGAGCTATGATGACTATATAACTTCACTGGAAGTACTGCCAAAAAATAACCTCACATTAACTGACATTACTGGCAGATTAATTGAAGAAGCCAGGAGAAGGCTTGAAAAGGATCAACTGAGAAGGGAACAAACACAAGAAGAGGAAGAATCTTTGACAGCCTATACAATTAGAAAATGTTTTAATTGTGGAGGAAAAGGACATTTGGCTAGATTCTGCAAGAAAGGAAAACACCACAATGCCAGCCAGAATGCTAAAAGGCATCAAAAGGATGAAAATGCTTAGAGTTAGCCATGTATAGCAACAAAACTGTGAATAATAATTTATGGGTTGTAGATAGTGGAGCATCGCACTGCATAACGAAAGATAAGAAAAGATTTGTTAAGATGTCCACGAGTTCACAGCAGATATTGTTAGCTAATGGCTGGAAAATGAAAGCAAAAGGTGAAGGTATTGCATATTGTTCTTGCATAAAAGAAAATGTAAAAATGTTATATGTACCACAACTTAAGTTTAATTTGCTTTCGGTTAGAGTTTTGATTAAACTAGGTTATATAGTTACCTTTAGGGGAGAAAACTGCATAATAGAAAAGGAAGGTAAAAAAGTGACTGCAACTTTAAAAGGTGAATTGTATGTGTTAAATGATAATCAGTTAGAGGTGGCTGACACAGTGTATAATAACGTTAAACCTCATGATGAATGCATACATTTGTTACACAGACGTTTAGGGCATATAAATTTTAAAATGCTCAAACAAACAGTTGAACTGTCTGAAGGTATAAAACTGAAGCCTTGCAGTAAGTATTTGCACTGCAATGCTTGCAGTCAAGAAAAAAAGCAAGGTAATACCAGCAAACATAATTAATGGATTTAAAACTAGAGCCTCTAGAGGTCGTATTTGCTGATATTATAGGTCCTAAAAAAACAAGTGTGGGAGGTGCTCGTTATATATTAAGCATAATGGATCATTATTCTAGATATGGTTTCTGTTATTTAATGAAGAATAAAACGGAAACATATCAGAATTTCTTTAACTGGTTGAAGTTTGTAGAAAGAAAAACTAAAAGGAAACTAGTAACTCTTGTAACTGATAATGGTACGGAATTTATAAATAATAAATTCCAAAATAGACTGAAGATGGCAGGTGTTGAACATAAAAAGTCTGCACCATATAGGCCACAATGTAATTCCTTTATAGAAAGACAAGGCCAAACAATACAGGCAATGGCTCGTACTATGTTGTCGGATTCAGGATTACCTGAAACTTTGTGGGGAGAAGCAATAATATGTGGTAATCATATATTGAATAATGTTGTTAACTCAATAACAGGTGAATTACCATTCACACGGTGGCATGGTAGAAGACCTGACCTAAGCTACATGCACACATTTGGAGCACCAGCATGGGTGCATATTCCTACACAACTGAGACATAAGGGGCAGCATAGGGCTAAAAAATTATTCTTTCTAGGTTATGAATCTAATCACAAATCATACAGATTCTGGGAAAAAGGTACATCTAGCGTTTACTATAGTGCTAGTGCACAATTCCTTGAACATGTAGGATGGGAAAAACTGGAGCAAGATTCAAGTAAGGATGTAATCATAGAAACCTACAAAAGACCAAAACAACATATCAGTAATAAGAAGAGTAAAATTAAAGAGGAAGTACAGGAAGAGCACATAGGACCAGAACAGGAAGAAATAGATAACCAAGAACAGGTAGTACATGAAAGTCCGCCTGTAAGCCCTGTAATACCTAGACATTCAACACGTGAAACCAGACCACCTGACAGGTACCAAGCAAGTGTAGTTTGCCAAGCTAATAAAGTTCCAACTACTGTTGAAGAACTTAGAATGTATCCTGCAAAGGGTCAAGAAAATTGGCATAGAGCAATGGAGAAGGAACTAAATTCATTGAAACAAATGGAAATTTATGAAAATGTTAAATTACCTCCAGGTGAAAAGTCCGTTGGCTGTAAATGGATATTTAAATTAAGAACAGGTAAAAATGGGACTGTTACCCATAAGGCTAGGTTGGTAGCTCAAGGATTTAATCAAACTGCATGTGATTATGATGAAGTATTTGCACCGAGTCTAAAAGCAATAACCTTAAGAGCAGCTTTAGTGTGGGCAGCTAAGAAGAACTATATCATAAATCACTTAGATGTAGAAACTGCTTATCTGCATGCACCATTGCAGCACACTATATACCTAAAGAAACCTGTAGGAATTAAGGATGATAAAACAAATAATGACTGTTGGAAGCTTAAAAAGAGTCTCTATGGATTAAAACAATCCATAGATTACAAATGGAACCAATATATTGTTAAGGAGTTAAACAATATAGGGTTTATAGCAGGTTTAGCTGATCCATGTGTATTTAAAAGAGAGACTGGTGGAATAGTGTCATTGTTATTATTATTCACTGATGATATTGCATTAATTACAAAAACTAATAATGAAGCTACTGAAATAATATCATTATTAGGCAAGAGGATAAAATTAAAGCAATTAGGAGAGATAAAACAGTGTCTAGGATTAGCAATAAATAAAACCAAAAGTGGCTATAAGATATCTCAAGAGGATAAGATTTATCAATTACTAAAAACATACAAGATGGAACTTTGTAAACCGGCAAAAACTCCAATGAATAAGGAATTTGGCCACACTGATGCTCAAAATCCAAAATTCAATAAGACTATTTATCAATTGCTAATTGGTAGTTTATCGTACATTAGTAATTAGTCAAGGCCAGATATTGCCTATGGCGTTAATCAATTGGCAAGATTCAATGCTGAACCCACTGAACGACACTGGCAAGTGACAAAACATATCTTAAGATATCTTAAAAGGACAATGCACTATGCATTTTATTTGGAGCCAAAAGATTATCTGATTTTAAGTGCATTTGCTGATGCAAGTTTTGCAACAGACATAAACACTAGGAAATCAACTTCAGGTATGGCTATACTGTTAGGAAAAGCACTGATTGGTTGGAGGTCAATTAGACAGCAACACATAAGTATGTCCACAATGGAAGCAGAATTTTCACGTCTATCTTTATTATGTACTGATTTAATTCTGTATAAACAGTTGTTATTGGATTTGGGAATAACTGTTACTGATTCTATTGTAGTTTATGAGGACAATCAAGCAGCCATACGGATGGCTACAAATATTGCTGTGAAAACGAGATCTAAGCATACAGATCTTAGATATCTGAATGTAAGGCAATCTGTAAAAAATGGTTTGATAAGACTGGAATATTGTATGACTGAAGAAAATATTGCTGATTGGTTTACGAAAGCCCAAGATTCAATCAAACACAAAGAAAGTTGTGATGACTATGGGTTAAGATTATAAATATATATATATATATATTATTATATTACCCAAAAGGGGAGTATGTTAGGAATAACAAGGTTACCTATAAACTATGATAGTAAGTTTATATGTGTGTCACTTTAAGCAGCAAAGCATGTAATTTTGGGTGCGGCTGTAAAACTGCCATAAGAGGGAGCAAGAGAACTTGACTGATTTGCTGGCATACTGGATTGCTTGCTGACTATGATGGACTGATGGTTTGTTAACTGCATGTTCCCTGTTGCTGAAGGAAGAAAGGAGTTTTGACTTCTTCATATCTCTACTGCGAAGAGATATATTACTGGACTGATATTTGTAAGTTTACTGACCTCTTTTTCGACACTGGACTTTGCAACTGAATAATTCCAGGATGGACTGAACTAGTGAATAATATATGGATTGTTTGACTATGCTAAAAATCTTATTGGAATAAACTATTTAACTAGCACAGTGTATCTGTTTTACTGAGTGTAAGCTACAAAAACGTTTATCTCACATATTTGCCTGCCTGCCTGACCGCCATGCAGATTCTGCTAGGGTGTATCCCTAACAGAGGTGTACCATTGACATCTTCCTTTGGTTGCTCTATTTTTGACGCAGGTTGAGATGCAAATATTAAACCATGTCTATTTCCATATCTATTTCCAACAGCATATCCTTTGTGGATAGCTTCAACCACAACAATACAAGAGCAGCATACAACAGATACAAACTCAATGTAAACCGCTCCAAACTTGATTGCAGAAAGTACAGCTTCAGCAACAGAGTGGAAGGCACTACCTAGAATGCACTACCTGACTGTTGTTACATCCTCAAACACCCACTACTTTAACCTCAAACTATCTACTATTGGTCTCACCCCCATTCCTACGAGGTCTGTAAGGGGTGTGCATAAGCGTACAATCGTGCCTACCATCCCTGTCCTATTGTCCCCATTTATTTGTACCTATTTCCTGTATTCTTACTCACGTTTATGCTTATACTTATTATCTTGTAAGCAAATGACAAATAAAATGAAAATAAATAAAAATCTACTGATCCAGTTGCTCTTAAACAGACGAAGATCAGCCATCATGATTTTCTTCCACTTTCTATCCTAGTTATTAGGCCACCTGACATGTCCATCTCTTTTAACAGGAATGTTGTCCTGCGTTTTGCTAGCCTAATTGTGGTCCTCGTTACACTCTGGGGGCAGATCACCTGTAATGGGAAACCGCAGAACTCCAAGTGCCACAACTGTGGTTATAATAATCATCTTCATCCGGTAAGAGAAATAGTGATTTTATGTGGGAGGTAGAAATTTCTAAAAATTCCCATTCAAAACAAACTGTGCTGCTATTTTCTATTTTCTTCAAAACATTTTGTGTGTGGGAAAAATATTGGAAAGATTGTCTGTGTGGAGAGATCACAAAAAAAGTAGGATGGTGTCTTCTATAGTTCCATTTCCTAAAATTCAGAAAATGAAACATAGCACTTGCATGCTTGAAGCCAGATCTAGGCATATTTGGAATACGGCTATTGTAATTAAGTTAAATTACATATTTAAATATATTTACTTTGATCCCCATTGATTTCAGTGGCTTCTGGACTGCAGCAAGGTTACTTTACATAACACAAAGTCCAGGCCAAACAAATCTAATCCTAACCCTAATTCTAAACCTGCCCTAAAAATTAATCCTAATCCTAATCCTAACCTCAAAACAAATGTACAGATTCAGATTCCTTCATTCTCCTAAGAAGAACTAAAATTTAAATTTGAAATTAATTCCTGGGTTATTTGAAAGAGTTACAGCTCTCTTGAATAGTTTTAAGGACAATTTGGTATAAGAAGAACCTGAAAAAAAATTATCTGTCCCTCCAGTGCTGGGAGACTTCGGTGGGGCAGGAAATGTACAAGCTGATGATTTTTGACCTGGTGATCACACTCCTTGTGATTTTGTTGGTAGAGTTTCCCAGAAAGTAAGTCTTTTACATTTTGTCATGTTTATTGATGGTGGACGGGTTGAATATAGGTAGTCCTCAATTTCCAACCATTTAGCAGCTGTTTGAAGTTATCAAACTCCTCTAGCCAGGTTCTGAAATCCCAACAATTCGAAACCCTGCCCTGCAGTCACATGACTGCATCGTGGGAGCTCAGTAACCAGCCTGCATTTATGGCTGTGTTGAAGGGTGTCCCCCATCATGTGACTAAATTTTATGACTTTCTTGCCAAAAATCTGCATTTTCTTTAGATTTTCAACAAAATCACCCCATGACCACAACCTTTGCTTAATGATCTCAGGCAATAAGAGATCATTAAGGCAATAAAATGGGGTGCTTTATGATTAGGTGACTGCTTTACAACTTTCATGACTTGTGACTGTAACAGGCAGGCTCCATTACGGTCAAAATTAGAGAATCACTTGCAGTTTGGTTACTTTCCTTAATCCAAGCATGGGACACTGCAAACAGCTGTAAATGCTACCATATCTCTGAGCGTCTAAAGTGTGGTCATGTGACTGATGGGTGAGAAGCGACCATTGGAACTGGGTCATAACTCCCTTGTCCCAGGTAGGTCATAAGTCGAGGATTACCTGTATAAAGGAATAAGTGAATGGCTGGAATAACATGTGCCTAAGTTGGGACTCACATGAAAGTCAGGGGTCACCAGCAAAATCCATACCTACTTTTCTTTCCTTTTCTAGGATGTTGGTGACTTACTGGCCCTCCTGCCTCTTGCTCAAATGGTGGGGAGAACAGGAATTCATGGTTCCTGACAACATTTTGGGCTTGGTATATGGGCAGACTTTGTGCTGGACTGGAGCCCTTTTTTGCCCTCTTCTACCAGTGCTCAACACCATCAAATATATTGCTGTCTTCTACATGAAAAAGGTGATTCAACAGCAGCTGCAAAGTACAATTACAAGGTGGAGCAGAGAAGGGGCAATGGAAATTTGGGGCTTGGTTGATTAGTGTGAGAAAAACCAGAATAGTGGCTTTCAACTTGTTTTCTGTCTTTAAGGAAACCTTTGTATGTGGACAGGGATCTGGGACAAGTGCTGATGGGATTGCAATATGAAAAATATTATAATGGGATGTGAGAATAACCTTGAGGAATAGGAGGAGGAGCCATAGCTAAGCCTATAATCAGATAAGAGATATCTGAGTCTGGGTCAGAAATGTAATTTGGAAACTTGGTTCCCTAATTCTTAGGATAAAGGCAGGGAGAGGTGAGGCACATTCAGACATGCAAAATTATGTTACAGTAACTTTATAATAAAAGTAGAATTAGCATTCATAACCTTGGTATCTACCATGAAGAGCTGTTATTGATTTAGTTCTGAATGTATCTATTCCCTCCCTGCCTTCATCCTATTCTGGAAGTTGAGGTCCACACATTTTCAAGCTGGCAAGGTTGAGAAAAACTGGCATAGACTCATTTCCACAAATAGTCAAAAATAGCAGAATACCAAGATGGAGCACTTTCACTCCAATGGTCTATCTCATGAGCATTTTGAAAAAAATGGCTGAAAAGGAAAATAACAAGAACACTTTTAAAAACCTTGAAAGAATGACCCTGCAATTTTGAAGAATTAAAATTATTTAATTGTACAGGCTTTTGAGTAAACTTTCCTAAAAAGTAGAAATAAAAAAATAATTTTGATCTATATTATTGGGCGGTGAATAAAAAGACAGTAGGTGCTTCTAAGAAACTGAGAACATTTTCAACAAAAAATGGACATGATGCAAGACTCTAGAGCAATGTTTCCCAACCTCAGCAAATGTTAGGTATATGAATTTCAACTCCCCAAATTCCCCAGCATGGGGAAGTTGAAATCCCCACATTGTAAAGTTGCCAAGTTTGAGAAATATAGCTTTGATTGATTTTTTCCCCTCCATTCTTCTAGCTCAGCCTTTATGCCAATTGCCGTCCAGCCGAACGCACATTTCGTGCTTCAAGCTCCAACTCTTTTTTCCTTTTAATTCTCCTCCTGGGATTCACAATATCCTGTGTTCCAGCCCTATATAGCATCTTCGTGTAAGTATTACAGTGCTCTATAACCTTAACAGGTAGCAAACTCCATTAAATATTTTTGTTGAGTTTTACTTTGGTATCTTATGGAAAGTATACACTCCACAGTATAACAACATTGCCAACACTTGTACAAGTTGAATAATAAAAATTGCTAAGCCAAAGCTGCTTAACTATAGTTTACACAGTAAATCCAATTTGGCTACCTTTAGGCAAAGACTAAGCCTTAAGCTATGGTTTAAACACCAATGACCAATTAGTTGTGGTGGCGTAGTGGTTAGAATGCAGTATTGCGGGCTAATTCTGCCAACAGCCAGCAGTTCGATTCTCACTGGCTCAAGATTGACTTAGCCTTCCATCCTTCCAAGCAGAGGTGGTATTCAGAAGATTCTGACCGGTTTTGGAGAACCGGTAGTGGAAATTTTGAGTAGTTCAGAGAACCGGCAAATGCCACCTCTGACTGGAAATTTTGAGGTATCATTCCTCTGCCATGCCCACCAAGCCATGCCCACAGAACCAGCAGTAAAAAAAATTGAATCCCACCATTGCTTCCGAAGTCGGTAAAATTGTTGGGGGCAATATGTTGATTCTGTAAACCGCTTAGAGGGGGCTGTAAAGCATTGTCGAGTGGTATATATATCTAAGTGCTATTGCTATCGACAGAATATTTTTGATTCAAAAGCAAGCAGACTATATTATGTTTTGATGAGCGAGCAAAGTGAGAAAGAGCATCACATTTAAGTATATAAAATGTTTTTAATTCCCTTCCCTGCTAGCTACCATCTCACTCCCAATTTTCCCCACAGTCTGCCTCCTTCAAAAGCTTGTGGCCCATTCCGTGATCAATCCATCATGTGGAATGTGGTCAGCCATGCTGTGTCAGAGTTACCTGCTGGTGCCCAAGACTTCTTGAGATTTGTGGGCTCAGTTGCCTTTTCTGCGCCCTTGTTTGTGCTTCTGAGGTGAGGAAATGCATCTTTATTTTTATTTATTTTATTTATTTGTTTTGTCAAGCATGCATTTGATAATATATATAAGTAGAAATATGAGTATTAAAACATGAAATAGATACAAATACAAGGGAACATTAAGACAGGGATGGTAGGTACGTTGGTGCACTTATGCACACTCTTTCTAAAGAGATTTGGAGAATGCGACATAGGAAGAAAAGGAACCTCACATCCTAAGGATTGTAGCATCTGGAGTAATATCATAATTATTCTTCCTCCTCTCTCTGTCTTTCCTCCTTTCTTCAAGTGTCTTCATGTTCTACCTCAAGGCCCTGGCTAACTCATACAGTTCCAGGATCAAAAGTCTCAAAGGACAGCTCTGTCTGGTGAGTAGTCAATTAAAAGCAATCCAGAAGTGGGTATGAGGTGGTGAAAAACTGATTCCAGGACTGGATAGCTCAGGATAGTTAATGGGCATGCAGAAAAAATGGGGAGGGGGCAATGATATATTAAATTATGGTTCTGCAGATGCAAGTTGATTCTTTTCTATTTTCGTAATTGTTGGAAATGACTTCAAAGATTATCCAGCAGAAATTTGTGTTTAAAGCTTCTAAGATTAGTAGTCGTTATGCCACAGCTTAAAAACTTCTAATATTAACTCTGTGCAGGAGAAGATAGTGCAGGCTTAATTTCTATTTTGTGAGATTGTGGAAGCCAATCAAAGGAAACAATATTAGCTAACTAGGGGAATTATTTATCTTCTTAAAGTCATGCTTCCAGAATTAAAATTGCATAGAGTATTAGTATCACTTTATAAACCCTTAGTAAGACTACACCTGGAATAATGCATGCAGTTTTAGTCACCACATTAGAAAAAAGGGACTTTGGAAAAAGCGCAGAGAAGAGCAACTAAGACTAAAACATATGAAGAACAGTTGCAGGATTTGGGTTTGGCTAGTCTAGAGAAAAGAATGACTTTTTTGGGGGGGGGAAGTGAAAGCAGTATTCAAGGATTTGAGAGGCTGCCACAAAGAAAAGGGGGTCAACTTATTTTCCAAAGCATCAGAGGACAGGACAAGAAACAATGGATGGAAAATAATCAAGGAGAGAAGCAACCTGGAATTAAGGAGGAAGTTCCTAATGGTGAGAATAATTAACTACTGGAACAGCTGGCCTTCAAAAGTTGTGGGTGCTTCATCACTGGAGGTTTTTAAGAAGAGACTGAATAGCCACTTCTCTGAAATGGTATAGGGTCTCCTGCTTGAGCAGGGGGTTGGACTAGAAGACTTCCAAGATAGTTTCCAACTCTATTCTATTCAAAGCTTCTTGTACATTAAATTCTTTTTTTTAAAAATGAAATGATGGGATGGGGGAAAGAATGCTAAATTCATACATGATACTACACTTGGATTTTTAAAAATTGTTTCCTAATTAGTTAAAATGATCTGGTTTGTGCAACATGCTAATCTGCAAGGCTTTGGTTTATTCATAGTCCCGCCTCCCCCGCCCCGCCCCTGCTTTTGAATTTTTTTCTGCTTTTGACTCTTGGAAGTCCTTGCAGTTTTCTTGGCAAGATCTCAAAAGCGGTTTACCATTGTTGCCTTCCTACAGTTGAGAGAATGACTGGGTCAAGGTCATCCAGCTGCCTAAAGTGGGATTAAACTCACAGACTTTAGTTTCTAGTAGTCCAACAGTTTCTAGCCTAATGCTTTACTCACTACACCAGCTCCATAAGGAGTTGAGCAGCTCATAGCAGGAAGCTGATAGAACAGTAACAAGCCCAAATGCTCATCTTCAGCCTTAGGTTCCCAAAACCAATTATCTGCATCTGTTAAGCGTTTCATGGATGACAATTGCATCCTTGTCCTCTACCCAAGGGCTGTGGCTGAGGTCCAACTGAAACCCAGGTAGGTATATCTCAGAAAGGGGAAGCCCCACACCCCCAGATCTCTGTGGTTATGTATGCCAGCTCAGCTGCCTCATACACTGTCGAATTGCAAGAGAGACTTCATTGCTTTCAATGTTCTCTTTTTCTCAGGAGGGTCAGGACAAGTTCTTCCTCGTGAAACGGATTTCGGAATTGAGCCAGTGAAAGAAAAGAAAAATATATACAAGAATACACCTTTTTCATCTTATTCAGCAATACTTCCAAGATATCACCACGTGCTAGATGGGCAGCATATACATTTAATAAATAAATAAATAAGTAAATTTTATGTTATTGTTTTCAAATTGCACTACAGCAATGTACTATGGTGGCCTCCAAGATCGTCTAAAAATTGTTGCTCAATTATCATTTTTAATAAAACAAGGGAAAAATGATTAAATAAGAAGAAATTATATTATATATACATTTAGCTTTAATGAACTAGCAGCTGGTTGACTTTGTCTGCACACAGAAGTGAAGTTGAATCAAATCAGCTGAATAATTAGAATGGTTGGCAAACCATTTCAGCACCGAGTGCTGAAACGGGAGTGCACATGTGCGGGGGAGCGCCGGAAACCGGAAGTGCAGCTCCCCAGCATGTGCATGCAGGAGAGCAACAGGCCATGGCTGGCATGCCTGGAGAGATGGCTCTGCGTGCCACTTCTGCCATGCGTACCATATGTTCACCATCACAGCACTAGGGCATGCATTCTCAAACTCTGGAATACTGGAATCCCCTAAAATGATCTTTTGTATGATTCAAGTAGAATTAATAATTTCATCAGGAATTAGGCTGAGCAAGAAAAACTGTTGCTGATTAAAAGATGCCATATTACAATATACTCACATATAAGCTGATATATGGATAAACCCACCCCTCAAATTTTTATGCATATACTATGAAAAGTGCGCCACCTGTAGATAAGAAATCCTTGAAATTTTGTTTGTTTTAATGTTCACAATTAGTTTATTCATGGATAAGTTTATACATGAGTCTTTTAAAAATGTATTACCATATAAATTGAAATCTGATGGTAAAACAACTGAGGACTGAATACTGAGTACTGAATAAATTATTCTCTAAATTTTTTCCAATCCATAAAACTAGAAAGCTCTTGCTGTTTGCAAACATAAGTTGTGATTGCATACATTGTTATGAAAAAAATAAAAATCCAACAAACGATTTATAGCCAGGTATCTACATTGAATTAAAGTTTTCCTGTTGTTCCAGTTTAATCTTTGTTATGGTTTCACTATTTGGCTTTGGATAGATTATATTTTTAACTTTCGTATCTCCCAACAATAATAGATGGACAGTTACAGACTTGTTTGCTATACTGCAGAGAATAAGAATACTAATACCCTAAATCAAGCCAGAATTAATCTAATGCAGGTAGTCCTTAACTTATGACTATGACTGAGACCAGAATTTATGTTGTGAAGCAGCAGCAGCAGCAGTTGTTAAGTGAATCACACTCAATTTTATGACCTTTTTGCCATGGTTAAGCAAATCACTTGTAGTTGCTAAGTTAAAATTACATGGTTGTTAAGCAACCCCACTGACTTTGCTTGCTGGAAACCAGCTGGGAGGGCTGCAAATGGTGATTACATGACCTTGGGAAGCTGCAATCGTCATAGATACATCCAAATTGCCAACTGCACCAATTTTGATCATGTGATCGTGGAAATGCTGCGATTATCATAAGTGCAAGTACTAGTTGTACGTCATTTTTTCCAGTGTTGTAACTTCGAATGGCCACTAAATAAATGGTTGTAAGTGGAGCACCACTTGTAAGGAGTCAGTATTGGTTAGATGTGGAGGGAAGAATGCTTAGCTAAATAGGCCATTAATTTGAACTAGCTGCGTTTCTTTCTTATCCGTAAACATACATTTTAAATATTTAAAGTTGACCTAAGTACTATAGTACATAATCTAAATAATATTTCAGTGTAAACTTTTAAAGTCCTGTTATTCTATAGCATGAGGCTTGTTAGGGATAACATTGTTTACCCTAACTGGTTTAGGTAAAATAATAAATATGTTATCATGGTTTGTTAGTTAAAGTGTCTGTAACTTTAACTATAAGAATGTAATTAAGGGAGTGGTTGTAAAAGCACCATAAAAGAAGCAAGGCACGGCAGCTTGTTCTCTGTGGCTTGATGATCCCTAATTACTGGATAGATGAAAACTGCGTTTTTTCCCCTACTGGAACGGGAGAGAGAAAGGATTGTTGATTTATCAACGGTGAGAGGACTGATTTATTGTAAGTGAACTGACATTGGATATTCTTGAATGGACTGACTAAAAACGATACATGACTAATGGACTGTTATTTTGACTATGCTATAAAACTCTAAGTGGAATAAACTATATTTTTAATAACACAAGCGTATCTGTTATTTTTACTGTATGTTAACTAACATACAAACTTATCTCACACATTTATCTGTATGCCTATCCGACTAACGCTGCACATTCTGTTTAGCTTGTCTCCTTAACCCTGGTTGGGGAACGCAGGCTTAACAAGGCTGATTGGCTGAAATAAACCTATTTCAAGCTACGGTATTCCCTTTTGATATAGAGGCCATAAATCCCTAAATTCTGAGCTACAAAATTGCAGACTATGAGGCAACAGCAAACAGGATCTTTGCTCAATCTTGCAGCTGTCAGTACTGTATTTACTTTGTGTACAACAGTGATCAACATAGCCTTCTGCTCGTTAACACTGGAAAAATGGTAAAAACAGAACATAAAACCCATAAATTCAACAGAATGATACCCTTGATGATGTAGGCCCATCATTCTCCATATGGTCTCTGGGAGAGGTGTTTCCCTCAATTTCTGGGACGGTACTAATCTAGTCTCAAGAGGAATGCTATTCTATAAAATAAGGAGTAGAACATAAAAGTAAAATTTATAAGCTCCCAAAGGGGGACCACTCGCATTTTTTTTGTCCAGAAACACACTAGGTGGGTCAGTTCCACTAGGAGAAAGTGTTACTGAGACTGTAAACTGCCTCTGGAAATGTATTGGTGGTCAATTCAGGACCTGGGGCACAGATGTTCCCTGGTTTATGATGTGGAAAGAGAATTTCACGAAGGCAGTAGAGTCACAAAAAACAGGAAAAGCCCAAGGGGAACATCAGGTCAGCCAAAAAACAAACTTACATAGGAAAAGGAATCAAATAAAAAGTATTAAAGAATCCCTATAGACAAAAGCCTAAGTAATTAAGAAAACTAGAAAAATAGGAAAAGGAAACAAAAGATAATTTAGAAAATCCTTACAAACACAGGACATACCAAATAAGCAAAAAAAAAAAACAGACACAAGACACAAAATATAAATTACAAAAGGGACAGACAGGAGATTGCCACAGAACAAATATGAAAAACTATTTTAAAGCTAAAAGAGATTACAGAAAACCAATAATAGAATCTGGCCACCCCACGGAGCTTGCCCTCCGATGGAAATAAAAACAAACTCAAACAGGATTTGAAACATTAGGCACAAATACAAACACTCACACAAAATCAACTTGCAAAGGGAGAAAAGGGTATAAAAACCAGGGGCTTACCATAAGAAGCTAGCTAGCCCAGGAACACAGACTTCTCGCTGTTCTCCGCCTTCCTGAAAAATAAAAAGATCCAGCTTTCAAGCAGTTGTCCGTATCCTTGCGCCGGAGCCCTCCCAGCGGGAAAATCAAATCCTCGAAAGAAAGGCATTTTGACACCTTTCAACAATGAGTTTTTGAAAGATTTTTTAAATTTCACCTTTATTTCTTTATAAGTAACTCAGGGCAATGAACATTCTTAATCCTATTTCTATTTTCCACACAACAACCCTCTGAGGTGAGTTGGGCTGAGATAGTGACTAGCTCAAAGTCACCCAGATGGTTTTTCATGCCTCAGGCAGAACTAGAATCACCATCTCTTGATTTCTAGGCCAGTACCTTAAGTGCTACAACAAACTGGCTTTTGACATTAAGACAATGTTTCCCAATCGTAGCCATTTTAAGATATGTGGACTTCAATTCCCAAATACCCCAACCAGTAATGCTGGCTGGGGAATTCTGGGAATTGAAGTCCATCTTAAAATGGCTAGGGTATTCTGGGAGCTGAAGTTCACACATCTTAAACAACTCTGGGTGTTATGTGAATTTTGTTGTATGTGTATACGTACAATGGTGATAAATAATAACAATACAACAACAAACAACAAACAACAAACAACAAACAACAATAACAATAACAATAACAATAACAATAACAATAACAATAACAATAACAACAACAACAACAACAACAATAATAATAATAATAATAATAATAATAATAATAATAATAACAACAACAACAACAACAACTACCCTACTTGGAAAAGCTTAAATCCTCCGATGCTACCTGAACAGTTCCTAGGTCCTTGGTTAGGACTCGAGCTATTGTTACCAACCAGCCCGAAGGCTGTGAATTTCACTAAAGATTTAATAATAATAATAATTAATAATAATAATAATAATAATAATAAAAATAAATCATTGTTGATCGGCTAATCGTAATTCAGTTATCCTTGAGTCTGGTTATTCTTGTTTCCATAACTTGTACATCCTTTTTTGGTAGCCTCGTTTTTCTGGTTCTGCTTTGTCGTAGCATTTCATTACAGTGCGGTTCTCTGACATGGTGTATTTCTGCCACTTCTGAGGTTGTTCAGCTTCCAGTAGCCCTGCAGGCCCATGCCTTGGTTGCTCAGTTATGGGACCCGTGGCCTGTAGCCCACTTGTCGACGGATGCCCAGGTTCCCCAACACCCGATGCAGTCCTTGTTAACCCGGGCGATGACCAAGTCAGTATAGGCTTCGTTTGGTTGTATTTTACTATGATTCATTGCACGGGTTGTTGGGTGCACTCAGTTCTGCTCCTCGGCCTAGAGCTCTCTGACATGGTTGGACCTGCTGGTGGTTTGCACTACCGCCAGCTCTCAGCTTCATTGGAATAGCTAAGCCCTCAGTAGTCAAGGCGGCACCCCATGGGGGCATGGACAGTTCCTTGAAAAGATCCAAGGAAAAGTAGATAAGGAAAAGACTTGGTTATGGCTGACCAACGGAACACTGAAGAAACAGAAAGCCTAATTCTTGCAGCCCAAGAACAAGCTTTCAGAACAAATGTAATCAAAGCCAGAATAGAAAAATCTGCTGATGACCCCAAATGCAGACTGCAAAGAAGCGGATGAAACTATTGATCACTAGACTTTTAGAAAAAACCTGAACAAGGTGGCAGACAGTTTGATTTTGACAATAATTGTATTCCATTGTCAAAATCAAAGTGCCTGCCATCTTGTTCAGATTTTCTGTATTCTGTAACAACAAAAGCATCCTAAGTTTTAAAAAATGCATTTAAACAAATCAGAAAGATGACTTGAGCCTCAAAGTTATCTTTGGGGTGTTCTTACTCCAAGAATGAGATTTCTTTACATTTCTGGGAGGAAGATATTCCAATGATGTGGGCCATGCATTGAAAAGGCTGATAAGAGTTTTATTGATCTAATGATTTGATTTATATACCTGCCCACCTCAACAATGATTCTGAATGGAAATCAGTGATAAAAATGAAACAATACACACACACACAAACCAAAATACACAGCAACTGAGAAAACCCAAGAGTTTTCACTGATGCAGGAGACTGATTACTTGGCGCATTCAGAGCTCCAGAACTGAACATAGTGTCAGATCTTTTAAGCACTTTATAAAAGACAGCAATTGTATTCTAGGTTTTAATTGGCAGCTAATTTTGAATGTGAAACAGAATTCAACATCTGGAATTCTTCTGTACATCTGGCTTGAATGGATGAAACTTGAGAAAAGCCTGATTTAAGAATAGTCAATCTGAAAGGCCCTAGTTTTAAACTGAGGAACAAATTCTTTGCCAAAATTGATTCTGCTTAATCTGGGATTTGATTGAAACCAGGATTTCTGCTGCTGTTATTAAATCAATGGAAAAATAGAAGAAAACTGGTAAGGTATCGTAAGACTATTGCTATTCTTCTAAATGTTGAAATATTCTATTGTTATTTCCTTTAATCTGAAGCTTAATATGGAGGGAACCAATGAATGAGATATAAAGCTCTGTGTAATGTATTAAAAGTGCCTTTTTCTGGACTTCTCCCACGCTTATATTCTAACATTCTTTTAATATTATTTTCTTTGCCTTTTCTGACACAGTCTAAATATACTCTGAATTGAATAATTTATCTTTACTACGACAGGGTCAATTATCTTGCAAGAAATTAAATAGACCAATGTGAGAGATTAAAAAGATGGAAAGGTGATTGTTGATACATAGAGAATGATACAAGATAAGGGAAATGTTCAAAATCAAGGATCTGCCATTATTTATGTTCTTGATTGTATTACTGTATTCCTATCATCTGAAGAGATCTGGTAAAGTCTAATTTAAAGGATAGGTGATTTATTTACATTCTATTTGAACACAGTAATTAAATGTAGACTCTGGCTTGAAATATGTTTTTTTATCATCTTACTTGCTCCTGATTTGAAACACACCCATACTATTTAGGATGTTATCTAGAACAAATTGGGATATTGACCTACATATGAGCTTTGGATAAATATCTGCCTTTGATTTTAGGCCCGGACTGAATTCTTACGGAAGAAAGCACGCCTGTCAGATGCAGGAGGTGATAAGAGTGATTTAGACCTTGTTTCTTCGGATTCAAAAAAGCCCTCAGGACACCTTAACCTCTTTCAGGGGTTGCAAGAGGGCGGCAACAAAGAATATGAGGAGGAGAAGAAGCAGGAAAAGGTAATGGTGGAAAACTAGAATTGGAGATTCTAATTCTAATTTCTCTAATTTATCTAAGTGGGCACTGAAAGCCTTGGGATAGGCAGGTTTCTGTTTATGGGTTCTGAGAATGAAATATGGACAGTAGTATTAATATTTAGGTATAGATCTTTTAAATATATTAAATCTGCTTGTTGGTAAATAAAATCCTGATTTAGCAGGATTTTTTTTTTACACTAAATGCATTTTTCCTTCCTGGTACTCTAAATCAGGGGTCCCCAAACACCGGGCCCCGGACCGGTACCGGTCCGTGGAACATTTTCTACCGGGCTGCCGGTTTGCTGGGCGCCACCATCTTGTTTCGATGAGAAAGTGCTTCCGGGTGAGCTTTTCTGGTTGGAAAGCGGCGTTTGGGTCCTGAAGGAATCCTCGTGCCTTAGTTTCATCAAAGGGGTGGTGGTAGCTTTGAACGAAACTAAGGCACGAGGATTCTTTCAGCACCCAAGGCAAGGCGAGCCGAGTGACCATCCTGAAGCCATCCTGAAGCCCATTGACAAAGGTACAAAGGAGGAGTTGAAGGTGGTGGGGACGGCTGGCTGGCCGGTTGCTCAGCTCGCCTTGCCTTGTCATGCGTGCGGATGCCGGTAGCGGGCCACAGATCATTTTGTGGTGCCGGTACTGGGCCGTGGCACAAAAAAGGTTGGTGGCCACTGCTCTAAATAACTTCAGGCTAATATGTCAATGAAAACTCTCAGTCATCCAGGCAAAAGTGTCTGAAGGTTGAATCATGGCAACTGGATTCAACTTTCAGATACTTTTGCCTGGATGATTTGAGTGTTTTAATTGACACATTGCAATGCATTTTGGAGAGGGAACGCATGAGGTTATGGCAAGAGTTGATACCCAAATACTCTCTTCCTAGCTTCTTTGCTCTGACTTTTAAAGCTGCCTGGAGGAGCAGCAAAACATCTCAAAATAAAAAAAAATTAAATCCTGTTGCCATGATTCAACCTTTAGATAGCTTTACTTTTTGCATGCTAAATACCATGTTCTTGTACTTTAAACCACAGTAACACAATGCCTGTTGGTTAATTAAATTAATTAAACCTGTCAGAAGGGTGGGATTATAATCTGTTTGTGATATTCTGCATTGGGTCCCAGGGAGTTCACTGAATCCACAATAAGCAGTTTGCTTTAGGGAAGAAGAATAGGGAAATACTCCTTTGGATAGAATTATATACGCACTATAATGTGTGTGTATGATGTATGGATAGCATGAGTAATTTCCTTGGCTTTTTATTCCTTACAGGAGCGAAAGGAAAAAGCTCTAGGAATCCTAACTTACTTGGGCCAAAGTGCAGCGGAGTCTCAGACATCCATTCCCTGGTACCAGGAACTGCCAGATCGTAGCAAAGCCATTGCCAAGGATGAGAAACTTAAGGGAAGGCTGGACCCTCTGGCTGAGATGGGGAAACATTTATACAAGAAGAAGTGCTCTCATAAAAAGGAAGAAAAGAAGGAAAAAGGAAAACCGAAGCACAATGAAAGCGAAGCAAAACTCGCACTCAGGTGGGCACCCTTTTTGTTGCGCACCCAGGAAAATTGTCAATATTGAGCAGCAAATGGCTGGATCCACTACTCATTCTTTGCCAGGCAGCTTTGATTTTTGGAGACAAGACAGGGAGAAACTGACTTGTCGCTAAACTGAAGCTGTTACTTGATGTAGAGTATCAACCTGTAACTGAATGCTACAAGAAACAAACTGTGGTTAATATTTAGGGTATATGGAGTGGGTTTTTTTTTTTTTTTTGCCAATATTGTTGGAAGAGATATCACTCTGGAAAACAGAATGTAGGATGGTGGGCCTATTGGCATTTGAGGATAAGATCAGATTTTTTACATGGCTGCCAAGGTACCTTCGCCAGGCCAGTGTTTTAAATATTATTTTCGGATGCAAACTGGATTGCATCTTTTGCTTGTCTGGAATAAAGCCAACTTATGTGTAGCTATTATAGAAACATAGGGCCAGTGGTGGTATTCATCCCGTTCGCATTGGATCGGGAGAACCAAATTTGGCGTGGGTCGCTGAACCGGTAGTAAGTTCTGGCTGGCCACGCCCCCCACCCAGTTGCTCTCCCGCCCGATGCTTCCTTATCCGCCTGCCTGACATTGGCCTAAGGTATTTTTTTCCCCTCCCGACAATCAGCTGTAGATAAGATCACCTGTGCTGGGATTCCCCTTGCTGAGGCCCAGGAAGGCAAAAAGTGGAGGGAGGAGCTCAGGTCCCCCTCCTCCATTTTTTGCCTTCCTGAGCCTCAGAGGAGCCTTAGGGGAGCAAAAACACCCTCTCAGAGGCTGTTCTGAGGCTAGGAAGCTCCCAAAACAGAGCTTGGAGGAGTGCTGCGTGCCCCTCCCACGCTTTGTTCCTTTTCTTCCAGAGCCCCAGAGGAGCCTTAGGGGAGCAACCCCCCCCCCAGGCTCATCTGTAGCTAAGAAGCTCCCAAAAACGGGTGGGAGCTGCAAAAAAAAAAAAGCCACGCCCAACCAGTCACATGGCCACGCCACCAAGCCACGCCCACAGAACTGGTAGAAAAAGTTTTTGAATCTCATCACTGCACAGGGCATGTGCTGAAGGTACGTGACAGTATCAGCCATGTTGGAGTTAAGCTGATTAAAAGAATAGCCCAATGATGCCCAAAGCACATCCCAAAATCCAATGTGCACGAGGCCCCCGTGCATGCACCCTGCCTCTGCATGCACACACACCCCCATTCATGACAGAGACCCAAAGACCAGTTGACCAGCGGGAGGCATGCGTGGCAGAGCTGACCTGGGCGAGGCTTGCCTGCCCACAGAGGGTTGTGTGTGCCACCTCTGGAACACGTGCCATAGGTTCGCCATCACAGAACAGCCCTTCTAATTCTACAGTAGTCAAGGTATATATGTTAGTTTTAACTGGGTCCTGAGAAGTAGAGCCAGATCTGTGCTGCTGTGCTGCTATACAGATAGTCCCTCTACTTACTACCACAATGGAGCCCATAATTTTACTGACCTTGGAAGAATGAAAGGCTGAGTCAAACTTGAGTGTTGTCAGGATCGAACTCCTGGCTGTGGGCAGAATTAGCCTGCAATACTGCATTCTAACTACTGTACCACTATGGCTCCTACTACCTGTAATTCCCTAAAACTCAATGCATGTTTGGAGAGCCCAAAACACCTGATTAATGAGGAGACAGAATTCAGGGAAACCGTATCTTTGCCTTCCCCAATGAATTGACGAACTTTCCTGGATCCCATGTCTCTTCTCTTTCCTCCCTATTGCTTTCCTTTTTCCTCTACAGGCCTCCATCTTCTTCCCCATCATGCTCTCTGGAACAGCTCCGCCAGGAAAGGTTGCAGCGGGAACGGGCAGAACGAGCTCGAACTGAATCTCTTCTTGCCCAGAGATCTGGAATGGACCCACGCCAGCAGGAAGAAATGGAAATGGATGAAAGGAAACGTGGCTACAACTCACAGTTTAACCCTCAGTTGGCAAGACAGAGAGCAGTGAAAGACAGTCAAATTGAGTGGGTATAAAGCAGGAAATCTGCTTGGTCAAACCGAATTTCTTCAGCTGAAAATGTTCAGTGCAAAATGCTTCATAGAATTCCTGGCCGTAAACCTGCAAAACCAGGCCATATGGCTTCAAGGATGACTTTTGCTCAATTATAATTATCATTCACTGAAACACAATATTGAGCAGGAAAATCAGCCAAGCAATTAATGTCTATTCTTGCTGTTTGTTCTGAATTGCCATAAAAGATAAAAAAAAAGCTGGATTGATAAAGGATAGTTTCCCGATTCAGTAACTTATCTGCTTTATTCTTTATAGCCTTCCTGAATAAAAATTTAAAAATATTTTATGGGGCACCATATTGATGATTCTGAATTTAATTGTAAATGCAGCAACAGCAAACCTGGAGAACTAAGGCAGGGCCATATATATCTATCTCAAAATATTAATTTACTGCCCTAAGAGATGGACCAAGGTACTGGTCAAAAGCACCAAATCTGGCATACACTGAGAAGACTTCAAGAATGAATGGTGGAAGCAGAGATAGAGGTCTCATTAATTGAGTTTCAAGAGGAACAATTGGAGACTGAAAAAGAGAAAGGAGCAGTAGGGGGACAGATGGATAGCAAAGAACAGCGTGAAGTGAGATCCACGAGAGCGGTTAGACCCAAATATAAAGCATAATCATGGGGGGAAAAAAATTGATTACAATGAATATAAATGGGCTTAATTCAGCTGTTAAAAGAAGGAAAACTTTTCATAAATTAGAGAAATTAAAATTTGATATAATTTGTTTACAAGAAGTTCATATTAAAAAACAACATGAACAATTGTTATTACAGCCAAAATTGGGGAAAATATTTACTTCTTTGACTCAATGTAAGAAAAGAGGAGTGGTTCTATACATTAAAGAGGCTATCCCAGCAAAATTGATTTACACGGATGAAGATGGAAGAGTATTAATGGTAGAAATAATGGACAATAATATAAAAATACTCTTGATTGCAATTTATGCTCCGAATGATAAACAAGAAGAGTTTTATAAAAAGCTACACATGAAAATAATTGGACTGGACTATGTTAATATAATTATGATGGGAGATTTTAATGGAATCATGGACAATAAATTGGACTATATAGCAACAACAACAAAGCAAAATAGAAAGGCTCTCCCAAGGTCTTTTTTTAAAATGACAGACGAATTAACTTTAAAAGATATTTGGAGAGAAAGAAATGTTAAAGCTAAACAATATACTTTTTATACAAATAGACATTTATCATGGTCCAGATTAGATATGATTTGGATCTCAACAGAATTAATATCCAATATTAAAGAAACAAATATTGAAACAAGTACTTGGGCAGATCATAGCCCAATGACAATTAAATGGAAGGGACAAAAAAAAAGATCGAGATGGACATTAAATAATACTATTTTAAAGGAGAAAGATTTTATACAATGGATGGAGAAGGAATTGGCTTTTTTCTTCAGAGAAAATAAAAAAGAAGATACTTCAGCGCAGAATGTGTGGGATACAATGAAGGCATACGCTAGAGGTTTGATAATAGATTATACAAGAAAAAAGAATATTAGGAAAAGGCAAGCTTTTAAGGTCTTGGAAGATGAGTATAAAATTCTTGAAAAAGAATTACAGAAAATGCCACAGAAAAAGGATATTAAATTGAAGCTGGATGTAATTAAACACAAAATGGAACTAATAGAGAAAGAAGAACTGGCACAGAAAATCAGAAACTCTAAACAGAATTATTTTGAAGATGCAAATAAACCAGGTAGATGGCTAGCATATAAATTGAGAAAAGAGAAGGAATCAAGAAAAATTTTGAAGTTAATAGATGAACAAGGCCAAGTTTGTTATGGGAATAAGGAGAAAAAAGAAATTATTCGAGATTTTTATGGGCAACTATATAAACAAGAGAATATTGATGAGGAAAAAGTCAAACAGTATTTACAGGAAGCTAATTTACCAAAGATACCTAAAGAGACTGAAGAAATGCTAGAAAGCAATATAACGATGGAACTAAATGAAGCATTTAAGAGACAAAATAATGGGAAAGCACCGGGTCCAGATGGGCTTCCAGCAGAATTCTATAAAACATTTCAAGAATCATTGAGCATCCAATTGTTAGAAGTTATGAATGAAGTTATGTTAAAAAAGATGATACCTAAAACATGGTCAGAGGCTTATATTACACTTATACCTAAGGAAGAGACTGACCCATTGCAAATTAAGAATTATAGACCTATTTCTTTATTGAATGCAGACCATAAAATCTTTGCTTCAATCTTAGCAGAAAGACTTAAAAAATATTTAAATAATTTTATTCACCCAGATCAAAATGGATTTCTGCCAAAGAGACAAATTAGAGACAATATGAGAGTAATTTTAGACACTTTGGAATACTATGAGGCTCATCCTGAAAAGCAAATGGCTTTGATATTCCTAGATGCTCAAAAAGCATTTGACAACGTGAACTGGAGATTTATGTTATTATTATTGGAGCAGATGGGTTTTGCTAAAAAATTTATTCAAGCAATAGAAGCCATATATAATAAACAGACAGCAAGGGTAATGATGGAGGGGGAACTTACAGATTTTATTAATATAAGGAAAGGCACAAGACAAGGATGCCCCCTATCTCCTTTGCTATTTGTGTTGACCTTGGAAGTGTTGAATAGAAATATTAGGGATGATAAAAGCATAAAAGGAATGAAAATTAAGAAGGAAGAATTTAAGCTACAAGCTTTTGCTGATGATTTAGCTTTTATTTTGGAAGACCCGCTAGAAACAGCTCCAAAGTTATTGGAAAGGATAGAGACATATGGAGAGGTGGCTGGTCTGAAAATAAATAAAGATAAAACAAAGATTTTGACAAAGAATATGCTATTGAGACAGAGAGAAGAACTGGCAGATCTTTTGAAAATTCAAGTTACAAATAAGGTTAAGTATCTGGGGATATATTTGACAACAAGATGTAGCACATTAAAGGAGAATAATTATATTAAACTTAAACAACAGATAATTACAGATTTGAAGAAGTGGGAAAACTTGCAATTGTCATTAATAGGGAGAATTTCAACAATTAAGATGAGTATTTTACCTAGAATTTTATTTTTGTTTCAAACAATACCAATTAGGCTTGGAAAAGACTATTTTGAAGATTTAAATAAAATCATGTTGAAGTTTATATGGCAAGGTAAAAAAGCAAGAATAAAGCTAAAGCTTTTGCAAGATGCTAGAATTAGAGGAGGTTTTGGCCTGCCTAATTGGGAATTGTATTATCAAGCTGCAAGTTTGATGTGGGTCAAAGAATGGATAACATTAAGGAAACATAGGTTGTTGACATTAGAAGGGCATGACTTGCTGTTGGGCTGGCATGCTTTTTTATGGTATAAGGGAACTAAAACACAGGGTTATTTTAGAAGACATTATGTACGGGAGTCTTTGTGGTTAAATTGGGAGAAGATAAAAAGACAATGTTATTTGAAAATTCCAGTTTGGTTATTGACCATTGAAGCATTTTCCTATCCTATAATCTACAAGAAGGAACAAACAGTTAGATATGGGGAACTTTTGGATGAAAAGGGTGAACTTAAATCGATCCAAAACTTAGAGGAACAAGGTATAAGGATGAATTGGTTTTCATATGCATAAATACATTCAAGGTATGATGAAGATTCTAAAATGGAGGGATTCTATGATAAGCAGACTGATTTAGATAAGATCTTGATGGGTACTGATGAGAAGGTGATTAAAAAATTATATGGTTATTTACTGGGAATGAAATTAGAGGAAGAACAAGTCAAAGAAACTATGATTGTTTGGGGGAAGAATTTTGGATATGGGATTGATCTAGAGAAATGGCAGAAACTGTGGTCTCAAAATTATAAAATGACAATGTCAACAGCAAATAAAGAAAATTTGTATAAGATGTTTTACAGGTGGCACTTTCCTCTGACAAGAATAGCAAGAATGTTTAAGAATAAATCTGAAAAATGCTGGAAATGTCATCAGATACCCGGCTCGTATTACCATATGTGGTGGACTTGTGAGGATGCTAGAAAATATTGGACTATAATTCGCATGTGGTTGGAAATAATGACAAAGAAACATATAGACTTGAAACTAGAGATGATCTTATTGGGAATTTTACCTGATATATATAGTAAAGATTTGAAATACCTGATTGTAAATGTATTAATAGCGGCCAGGATTGTATTTGCTAAAAATTGGAAGAATGAGAAAATACCATTACAGGAAGAAATTATTAAGAAAATATTGGAATGTGCTGAGATGAGTAGATTGACATTTGAAATCAGAGAGCAAGAGGATAAACAATTTTATGAAATTTGGGATCTTTTTTATAAATGGCTAGATGATAAAATACGATAATAGAATATTTTAGATAGTAAGAAATATCTTTATCTTGCTATTTTGCTATTATTTTGTTATTTGATATTATATTTATAAAGGTTTTTTTTTTTAGGATTGATTTGGTATGATTATATGATTTGTTGAATAATCTGGTTAAAGTATTGTTAGCTCATAAAGCATGAATGATTAAAAGTATAGTCAAAAATTTCTTTTTCTTTTTTTGTTTAGTGATTATGGGATATATGTTTGGATTGATAATGAGTTGTTATGTAACATAATTGTAACTGGGACTACAGAATGAATGCACAAAAATGATGAACCAACTGACACACTGGATGTATATGAGAGCTGAATGTTTTAATGTTTTGTTTGTCTTGTCTGTTTGTAGAAAACTAATAAAATTTTCTTTCAAAAAAAAAAAAAGAATGAATGGTGGAAGATCCCGGAAGTGGTGAGGAGTCATTCTTCCACTTTTTTGTATGTGGTCCCATTGAGAAAATTAGTATTGCCAGTTTTCCTGCTTTTGTAATTCAGCGCTCATCTTTGTATGTGACCGTCTGCCATTAGAGAAATGAGCATGAGAAAGGTTTTGGCCCACTGTAAAGATTTAACCTTGTAATAAGAGCATTTCAGAGGCAGTAGTTGTAATGTTCTATTTTTTAGATGTGAAAGACTGGAGCACTTCACCGTAATGCAGGCTAAGTAATGTAGAAAAGGTTATGATGTGTTAATTAGCCAAGTTATGTAAAAACAGGACTGTACTTTTCCCAGAATTTGAGACTACAAAAACAATCTTAAAACAATTGTTATGTAGTTTTGCTTGGCTTGCTCTATTGTAAGAAATGAGATTGGTTTGTAATGTGGGACTTAAAGCTTAGCATGCTATGTATTGTAGTTATGATTGACTGTTTGTGACCAGATTATTGCAGGATTCTCGAGATTGGTTGTGAAATAAGTGGCCACAATTTGCTTCAAATGTTGCTTGATATGGCTTTTTCATTATTCAAATAAACATTTCCCTTTTTAATATATTCTCATTCAGATGTTGTCCTGGTCAGCCATAAGCCATATTATTTTGGAATACTATAAACTGTCACAAAATGTAGCAAATAGCCTTGTTCAAAGCCAAGGAAATTTACTTCTAGTCATACTTATAAAAATAAATGTTATTGCTTTAGGCTTTATAGAGAAAGGTGTGACATTATTGCCACTGAATACATGAATAGTTCATGTATAGTGAATGTGGCTTCCAGCCCTTAAATGGGTTCAAAAGGATAGCACTGGAGGCAATACAGGTAATCCTTGAACTACAACCGTTCATTTAGTGGCCATCTGAAATTACAACAGCACTGAAAAAAGTGACTTATGACACTTTTTCACACATACAACCATTGCAGCATTACCATGGTCGATCAACATGCAAACATTTGACAACTGATTCATAGTTGCAGTGTCCCAGGATCATCTTTTGACAAGCAAAGTCAGTGGAAGAGCCACTTAACAATCATGTTGTTAACTGAACAATTGCTGTGGCAAGAAAGGGTGTAAAATGGGGCAAAATTCACCTGTCTTGCTTAGCCACAGAAATTTTGGGCTTAATTTTGGTTGTTAGTCAAGGACTACCTGTATAATCCAGGGAGCCTTCAGACAGGACTTGAATTCTGACTCATTCTGACTCACAGCTCATATCCCAAAAGATTACGGAGTCCTATCTCTCCCCCCCCACCGCAAGGTTTGATGGTTTTTGCCCCCCTTCCCTGTACAACAGAAGAAGAACACTCATATAAAACTATTTATTCATAAATATTTTCCAAAATGAAAATAGGCTTACGAAAAAATATCTTAACAGCGGCGTGGGCAGGATGCTCCAGTTCAGGGGGCTGGTTGAGAAAAGAGATCAGTTCCACCTCCCCCACCCCTCAAAAGTTTTCCCATATGTCTCCCTTTCCAATTAGGAATAAATTGCAAGTCTTACTGGGGTGGGGTGGGGGGGTGTCTTCCTGTGAGAGGAGCAGCAGATTAGATACAAGCTCTTACCAAATTTACGGTGGCAATATTTTGGAAGGTTGGAAAGGAGAAGCAGCAGTTGGGTGTGGGGATAGGGGACAAGATAGAATCCCTAAAATCATCGTTCCAGACACGACAGGGACTCTTTCAAATAAGGAGGACTTAAAGGCCATCTAAGGGATTCTAAAATGGCCTTTAAGGAGTTCTCCTTACAACTTGCAAAAAAACAAAAAACAAGGAAAAAATTATGGCAGCCAAAAACTGATGGGCCAATCCATCAGAATGTCTGTGGTCACTGGGAGCCTTTGTAACCTGAGGTTGATGCTTCCAAAATTTGCAAATCCTATTATTTTTTACCAATTTGCCATTTCCAGCAGTGGCGGGTGGACGAGGGGGTCGGAGAGCGGTCACCACAAAGGTTCATGGGACCCAATATTGTCAAAATCATACCTGGGTATCTAGCCAAATGTGGGATGGAGTTTGCACCCAAAAAAGTTTAGGGAGGGCTGGCAAAAGGGCAATTGGGGTGTTTGTGTTTGCTGCAATAATTACGGGGCTGAAATGCTCTTATTTAGAACACACACACAAAATGGAGAACAGGGGAAGTCACTCTTTTGGTGGGATTCTCAAATTCTTCCCCCCCCCTTTAATCATTCTGACACCCAAACCTGGCATGCAGGAATGGCGTCTCCCCCCGCCCCCCCTTTCTGACCTCTTCACAGGCAGAAGAGAGCAAAGAAAAGGCAGAGGAGAAGCCTGCCGCTGCCGCTGCCCCTCCTCCGTCCTGCGGTCATTTTTTAAAACTTGCATGCATTTTTTTTAAACGTGCGGCTTGCCCCTCCCACCCCGGATGTGATCTGGGGAGGAAGATGAAGAGAGGTGAGGGGTAGGTGGGTCTTCCTTTGCTGCCGCCCTCAGCACACTGCCACAGCTGTCTCTGGAAGGAAAACTTGGCACCCCCTGCTGGCTCCAGAGCATCACTGCAGGTCCCGGTCTTCCAGGTAGCGGTATTCAAAGGTGAAACCCTCCTTTTTGCGCTGGCCCCATTTCTCGTAATCAAAGTAGATGTAAGTGCCCTGAGCAGAAACAGGAAACACAACACAATTCGTGACCTCTTGCCTGACTGAACACAATTACTGGTACTAAAGGAAATCCTGGGCTCTGTTGCCAACATGATACCTGCTTTCCTACGTGAAAGCAGGAGTCCTGTAGGCCTGGTTCCTTCTCTTGTAAAAGCCTCACAGAATGTTACAAGTTTACACAAACTTGAAGTTTACAACTTCGCCAATTTGGAAGAAGCAGTTCCTTCACACCTTCCCTTGTGTGAGGGGGATAGTAGTACATCAGACAGGTGAGGTACGGAAGAATCAAAAGCATCCTTTTTTCTGTTTTGGGCGATAGGAAAATGGCACAGTCACTTTTTTGGGTGATGGACGACATCAGCCTCAAAAGGACCTCCATCTTGTTTTCTTTAAGGAATGAGATATGAGTAATTTAACATATGGGGAATTGACCACATTTACAAACATTCGTCCATGCAGCTGACTGCAGCGGAGAGAGAAGTGGGACCAACTCATTCGCCAACGTACACATGGCATCACCCTGGAACCTGCATAGCCTAGGTTCATTATATTATACGAAAGCAACTTCTAATTCTTATGGAAGAACAATTAATTTAAAAAATCTGCAGAAGGCACCAGGTTTTTCCAAACAGGAACCGGATTTAGTTAATTCTTCTGTTTTCCCTCTATTCTGCCCATGAAAGTTATAAGAAACATTACATTCTTAACCCTGATGAAGGCACAGCTACTATTTCAAGTGCAGAAAAGCTGACCATGATCTTAAACAGTGCCTCGTGTTCAGTAAGGGTATATTTGGAATAATTATGACCTATCCCTGCTGTGCCAAGTAAGAATAGATAATGATTGTTCGGACCTCGATTTCAGATTAAAAGAAAAGGAATGCCCCTTATGACCCGTATGGTGACTAAACCCTGCATTGCTGCAATAAATACAAGGTCATAGCTGTTGCTAATCTAAATAGAACTGAGTTTTTTTTTCTTTTTAACTGTTTTTACAGATAGTTTTTGACTTACAACTGTTTGCTTAGTGACCATTCAAATTTACAATGGGCCACCCCAGGCCTTCAATTCAGATTCAAAGTTCTGATGGTTCCTCCCCTGGCCACATGATGGCTCCTCCCCTGGCCTTTTAAGCACTCAGCAACCTCCCATATTTATGGCTGCTTGACATATCCTGCAATTAGGTGACTTACAATACTGGGGGAAAAAACACACACTGTGAACAATGGATTCATCTAATGACTAGAGTGTTTGCTTAACGACCACTGCAAAAAAAAAAAAAAAGACTGTAAAGTCAAGTGTTGTCACAGGGTGACCTGCTTAATGACTGGCATGACTTACAACTGTAATTCTGGGCTCAAGTCAAGGAATACCCGCATATACAATTTACTGAGCATTGAATAACAACAACAAAATGACTAAGACTTGAGAATTGCTCAAAGTCCTTGGAACGAGCTTGTTCCCCTCACAAAATGCCATGTTGTGTGACGGGCTCTGCTCAAAACGGACAAGTACATGCTCAGTTGTGTTCTTCCTATGAGGAATGGACCACCAGGTAAATACAGGTAGAATTGTATGGATGGGCCCGTCTTCCACTACCTTCACCCTCACCTGCTCAAACTCATCAGTGATGGTCTTGGGTTCTTCGTGCCGCTGAAACCACATCATGTACTTTGTATGGAAGCGCCACGATTGCTTCTTCAGTGCCTTTGCTGCCAGGTATTGTGCCTTCGTACCCTGTGAAGTGAGAGAGGAAAAAGAAGATCAGAGCTGTGGGGTTTTATGGGTTGAGGGAAGACGCACAAGGTAGTCCTTCACAGGCATGAGCCAGCGAGGAGAGGCAGCACGATTCTTCTCCGACTACCCAAAGGGGATGGTGGGGGGAGGGGCTGCCTGTTACCTCCAGGTAGTAGAAGATGAAGAAAAGAGTCTCTGTGGAGAGGCGCTGGTAGAATTCCACCGTGTCGGAGTGTGGAGGAGGCATCTGGTGGTGGTATGGAGGAGTCGGACAGGGATTCCGAGGCAGGTATTGCCTGTGGGATGGGGACGAGACGGGAGAACAAGAGCAGAAAAGACAGAAATAAGACTACGAGAAAATCAAGGAATTCACAAGATTTCTGTGAGTTCTCCCCTGCATAACAACACAGGCTCCTAAGTGTGGGGAATAATAATATCCAGCCTAAATCCTTCCTCAACTGATGGCCATCTGAAGTCTGGATCCTAAGATGGTCAGGGTCCATTCCCTCCCTCTTCCCACTATAGCCTCATGCACAGCATTAGGAGCGAGTCCCAAGATGCTTTTTCAAGAGGCAACTGGACTTTTTTGGGTGGGGGGTGGGGGTTGGGGGGGTTGGTTGGAAAATATTTCACTCCTCATCCAAGAAGCTTCTTCAGCTCTTGAGAAGTAAAATATCTTCAAAGAAAAACCAGAAAGTCCAGTTGTCTCTTGAAAAAGCATCTTTGGGACAACAGTGACCTGGATGACTGAGAATCTCCATAGACATTAAGAGCAATTCTTCACAAACAGGCCAGCCCACCTGGGAGGGAGGGAGAGAGGGAGGGAAGGAAGGAAGGAAGGAAGGAAGGAAGGAAGGAAGAAAGAAAGAAAGAAAGAAAGAAAGAAAGAAAGAAAGAAAGAAAGAAAGAAAGAAAGAAAGAAAGAAAGAAAGAAAGAAAGAAAGAACACTTTGTGTTCATGTTCAGAAGTGTGGCCAGCTGAAGGAGTTCTCAAACTCTGGGTCATGACACTTAAGTGAGTGGGGAGGCAACACACATTTTTTGTGGGATTGGAACAAGCAAAGCCAAGACTGCTACCAGAATTTGCTCCTTTTGGTGCCCTGACAAGCATTTGTCAAGCATAGAGCAGAAGTGTCGTCAGACAGAATCCAGCTACATTCGATCTATTTATTTACCCCAATGTCCAACGGACAGCACTTTTCTTTCATGAATGAAGGAAAATATATGTGTTCCAGGTTAATGTTGCGGGATCCCATTTGGGCTGGTCACTAGGACCAGAGGTTGTCTTCCAAACTTTTGGACTTGTGCTGGAACCCATCTTCAGAGGACTTATCTGTGTGCTTGTGTGTGATATTTATATGATGCCTGTTGTGTGTAGCTTTTTAGATGTAGATTGGGGGTGTTGATGGCTGGCTATTATTGGCTGCTGCTTCCTTGTGCTGCCAAGCCCCTGTCTCCTAAGTGCTTGATAAGCTCGGAGTTAATCAGAACTCCTATCGATTGACTCTCTCCCAGGCTTCAATCACTTCCCTGGCTGTTTTTGTTCTTGCTCACCCAACAACCTTTAGTAGCTGCAAAATTGAATGTTTGTCCTTGTTTATTGCAATGTGAGGCTAGTAAGGTGTTTGGGTCTCCTCGTCTTGACTGTTCCACTTGTGTTCTTGCAATCTGGCTGACGGCCCTGCATGGATTGCCCCTGTGACTATGTAGGGCAGACGGGGAGGAAGCTAGCCATCATATTCCAAATGATTTACCCCCAGCTTATCAAGTACTTATGAAGGGGAGTCTTTGCAGCATAAGGAGCCAACAGCCAACAGCAACCAATAATAGTCAACTTTCAGCACCTCAATCTACATTGGAAAAGCTACACAATAGATATTATATAAATACCACACATAGAACAGCCCAAAGTGCATAGAGAATTTCTCTGAGAATGGGCTCCAGCATGAGTCCAAAAGCTCGGAAGATAAAGTCCCTGGTCCCTGTGACCAACTCAGATTGGATCCTGCAACAGTTTTCCTTGCCTCTCCTATGTTATCTGCAACCTCTCCCTCTGTCAATCCCAGGGAAAAGGCTAGAAGGCAGCTTCTGCAGCTGTTCATAACCTTCTAATGGCAGCCAGGGACGACTAGCACATCATGTGCAGGGGAACCTTCACCTTTAATGGCAGCCGGGATACAACAGGCATTGCTCTATGTCTGGTTTGTCCACCTGATGTGCTTTCCAGCATTTCCTGACTGCATGAACACACATGGCAACTGGATCTATTTTAGAAGCTGGCTGGGATGGAAACAGAAAGTGAACAATTCAAGGACTGAATGCTTGAGCAAGGTCATAATTGGAAGGCCAGCCCTGATGCCTTACACACCACAACTAGGATTGCTGTTAAGGGCTAGCATTTCTTTCCCATTGGCTTGTCCAGGCAGTGCAATAACAAGTCCTGAGAAGATTCCAATTCCATATTCACAATCCTTGTGGCCTGCAAATCTAAAGCTGAGTTGCTGCCAAAATTAGCTCTTGTGTTGCCCAGACAAGCCATTAGCAAAGTCAGGATCTTTTTTAAATACAAATTTTGGGCTCAGTGGTGGTTGTATGTTGAGGACTAGAATAGAATAAAACTTTATTGTCGTTTTAAGGGTGCACTAATCAGCATACATTAAAGGCTTTATTTAATAAAATTGTAAAGTTCTGTCATGGTTTTACTTGATATTCAGACCCAATGTTAAGTTATTAAAATGGTGTATTTATTTCTTGCCTGACCCTACCCTCTATGAAAGCATTATTTTCTGTCAGGGGATGATGCAGATGCATTTATTATTTTAGGGTGCATTGCAAAGTGTTAGAAACCCTTGCCTTGGATGTATGCTTGCTTTGACTTGTTGCTGAATCCTCTCTTGCCATGAAAGTACCAACACTGGGTTTCCCATCATCCTCTGGGCTCTTTTGATCACATATAATCAAGACAACAGACACAATACAGCAGAGACATGCAACTATTCTTTGTCTAGCAGCTATATTCGACTTCTAAGCTGTGCTGGAGCCAGGTTCCAACAAATCATTAGATCAAAATGCTTAATATTTGAGTGTTAACCCCGATTAAGGAATTGCCAAACAAGCTAACAGTAAGCAACAACCCAATAAAGGAACAACCAAGACCACTCTCACCAACACTGACAGGGCAAGCCACTAGAATATAAAGTGAAAGCAAACCCTACTCCCCCTTCTAGCACTGATGGTATCATCTAGTTTGATAATAAAATATCTGCAAAAAAAAAAAAACAACCCACCAAGCTCAGGGAGCACCAGGGACCACCCATTTCTACCCCCAGATACAAATATTCTCTCGATATTTCTCTTTGTATAATCACCCCCAACATATTCGACTTCCCTTTGTCCATAAAAACAGCCTTTTTTAAAAGAAGGGCTCTGGTAGCCCCTCTGTGCCTGACTATAGTTTGGGCTTCTGCGGTCTCTGCATCTACAGGCAGCTGCTGGTATGCCAGGGCTAGGTCCAATTTTGTGAATATTTTCCCACCCCTAAGGGGGTGCAGTAGGTGTTGGACCATAGGCACGGGGTAAGCGCTCTGCTGAAGTGCATGATTTAGGGTGGCCTTGTAATCCCCACAAATTCTCAGAGATCCATCAGGCTTTATGGGGGTTACTATTGGGGTCTCCCATCAGGCATGGTCAATCGGTTCCAACACGCCTTGGGCTTTTAATTTGTCCAATTGTTTGTCAATCTTTGGTTTAAGTGCAAAAGGCACTCGACGGGGCTTAAGGCGAATGGGCGCAATATCTGGGCAGAGGTTAAATGATATGGGGATCCCTTGTACTTGCCTAGCTTCTTGGTGAACACTTCCTGGAATTCTTGGATGAGAGCTGCTTCCCAGTCATCACTTCCGGTTTGGTTGATGCCCGCCAGTTCGATTCCAAGTGGAGCGAACCACTGCAAGCCTAATAAGCTGGGTCGATATTTATCGATGACTTTAAGTAGTAGAGTTGCGGTGTGGTCTTTGAAGGAGACTTGGACATGGCGGGAGCTGGTGACTGGGATCCTATTTCCTTGATAGTCCTTCAATATAATTCTCTGAGGGCTGAGATCCTGGCGACGGATGTCAGGGATCAGCTATTTGAGGGCTTTCCAGGAGACCATTGATAGGGAGGACCTGGAGTTGACTTCCATAATGCATGGACGATTCTCAATGGTGACCTTTACTCGGATCTTTCTTGCATCAAGGGATGAAGCGTGGCTGGTGGTGATGGTTTGATGTGCTTCTTCTCGTCTGGTAGAAGTGGCTGGTGCTCAATTTCTGTAGTAGTGGTTCCATTGGTTGCTTGGGCGGTCCAGATTTACTGGTGGGGTGCCTGTTGTCTGCCAGAAATTATTTTCTCTTCAGTTTGGGCTGGACCCTCGCTTGCCTCTAGAGACTTTTGCAATGTGACAGGAGTGGCAGAGGGCGTCTAGGAATTTGCAGTCTGATCTTGGGTGGTTTCCCCTGCATCCAGCGCACTGATACGAGGGCTTACGAGTCTGTTGATCTTGCTGATCTCGGTCTGATCTGAGTCTGTTGACCTCCTCTTCTTCGCTTTCTGAGGAGGATTTGAGATCTTCATGGTGGGTAGTTGCTGCGTGCCTCTCGGAAAGGGACGTAGGGTCACTGGCGAGTTGGCAGTGTGGTGCGTTTGCTCGCCGCATTCGAGCTGCCGACCTCCTGGTTGCTTCTGCTGCTGTAGCATCGGCGATGACATCCGCAAGGGCGATGTCCCCCTTTGCCATAATCTTGCTCTGGGTTGTGGGGTCTTTTAGACCCAGAACAATTAGATCTCTCATGGCTTCTTCGAGGTTTGCGAAGCCACAGAGTCCCCCCAGGTTTCTGAGGTCCACGATGAAGTCTCCAACACTTTCGCTTTCCTGTTGGTCCCTCTGGTAAAACTCGTGTCTCCTGATGAGTGTTGGCACCGCTGGGGCATAATGGACCTGGAGGATTGGGGCAAGGTTGTCCCAGTCCATCGTCTTGACTTCAGCTGGTTTTGCAAGTGCCTTTGCCATCTTAAAAACAGCAGGCCCACAGTGGGTCAGGAATACAGCTTGTTTCTTGCCAGGCGTAGCATCCTTCAGGTTGTTGGTCTCCAGGAACATCTGAAACCTGTCCATATATGAGTCCCAGTCTTCATTAGCCGGGTCAAATGGAGTGGGTGGTATGGCACCGCTGGTCATTCTGCCATGATTGGTGCGCTCTCAGCCATGTGCTCTGTTTGTGTTCAATGAGTGTTCATTCAGCTCTCTCGTCTCCGAATCCCATCCTCGTCGCCAGTGTTAGATCTGGGAGAGTGGGCGTAAGGAACGGAGACAAGGCATCGAACAGTGACTCCAACTCTTTATTAGTGACTTCAGAACAGAGCAAAATACTAGGGCAGCAGCAGCTCCTTTTATAGACACCCAATGATTTGAGTTTGCCGCGCTGGGAGCGTCCAATCAGCAACAACCCGCTATCAGCCAATCAGATCAGTCAAAACCGACCAATCACGATCCACTACTAGCGGGCCAATCAGAAGTGCAGGTTTACGAGCCTGTCATGGAAGGAAAACTATTAGAGTTACAAGCTAACGAGTTTGCTTAGTTTGGAACACTTAGATTTAGTGTTGTTGACAAATATGTGTTAAAAATAGGGGAAACTAACAGGTTCGGAGACAAATAGAACTGCAAGTAAGTCCATATTATGGTGTGTGGAATATTGTAGGATAAGCAATTTGCCATCTATATCCAATAGACAGGAATTGGAGGAAGGAGTTTTGCTGTCTTCTGCAACTACAGCTCTTCTTAGGTGGCTTTGGAAATTTTTTAGTTTAGTTTATTGTCATTGCACCTCATACAATGAAATTAAATGCCATCTGCAGTATACATTATGACTTTGAAAACAAACACACACATCCTTCACATTCTATATATTGAATTGAAAATCCCTGATATTGCATTAATATTGCACTATACAGTAGAATTCAATAGAGTTAATTTTTAAATCAGATAAAAATTTGGGAAGTTATAGTCCAAAATGTTTGAAGATGTTATATTGAGGGTAGCTAAGCGGTATAGTCTTGGTCATTTTATGTTGCCATTTTTCTTCCTATTGGCAAATACATATAGTCCTCAACTTAAGACTACAATTGAGCTCAAAATTTCCATCCCTAGGCAAGGCAGTTGTTAAGTGAGTCATTCCCAATTTTATGACCTTTTTGCCATGGTTGCTAAGCAAATCACTACAGTTAAGTGAATCAGGCAATTGTTAAATTGTTAATTTATGGGTGTGGTTTGGTGGTCATGTGACTGGCTGGGCATGGCTTGTATGTAAATATTATATTTATATAAATATTGAATGTTTTATGTTGTGAATCAATAAATACTTAATAAAGATTATTAAGAGCTTGAAGCAAAGTGCAGGGTTCTGGCCCTGCACTTCTGATTGGCCGATAATAGCGACATCGGATTGGTCCATTCAGGAGAATCTGATTCGCTATTAATGAGCCTCTCCCATTGGGTAATGGAGCTAGCGCTCTCTGTGTTTTCATTGGTTAAGTAAGTTAAGAGTTGCCTATATAAAGGAGCCCATCGTGGCCGTTGAGCTGAGCTGTTTCACATGTAAATAAAGAGTTTGAAGTTCACTGTTTCTCTGGCTCATCTCCATCCTTGCACCCATGCACAGAACCTAACACTGGCGATGAGGGTGGGATGTGGAGACATCAGAGCTTACTGAACAACGAAGAACCATAACCGAGCACATGGCTGAACGAACCAACGGCGGAACCATGTCTGGCAGCATCATACCACCCGCTCCATTCGATCCTGCACAAGAAGACTGGGACTCATATATGGATCGCTTCCAGATGTTTCTGGAAACCAACAATTTGAAGGATGCCACTACCGGAAAGAAATGAGCGGTATTCCTAACTCATTGCGGGCCAACCGTATTCAAGATGGCCAAGGCACTAGCAAAACTGGCAGAAGTAAAGTCTATGGACTGGGACGTCCTCGAACCACTGCTGAGGGCTCACTACGCACCGACCGTGCCAATGCTCATGAGAAGGCATGAATTTTATCAGAGAAGTCAGTGGAAGGGCGAAAGTGTTGCTGATTTAATCACGGATCTCTGGAATCTGGGAGGCCTATGCGAGTTTACCGACTTAGAAGAAGCCCTAAGAGACCGAATAGTTCTGGGATTAGATGCACCAGGCACTCAGAGTAAACTAATGGCGAAGGACGACATTAGCCTTAAAGATGCCACAGCTGAAGCTACTGCAGCAGAAGCAACCAGGAAGTCGGCTGCCCAAATGCGCCACACCCACGCACCGGTTCGCCAATGAGCCTGCGAAATTTCACCTCAGAGGGACAGCTAGATACAGCCCACCATGAGGACCTCGAATCGTCGTCAGAAAGCGATGAGGAAGAGGTCCATCGACTTCGGTCCGAACGAGATCAACGCCAGAAATCGCAGTGCCAATGCGCCGGGTGTGGATCAAGCCACCCCTGGTCAGAATGCAAATTCCTCGACGCGCTCTGCCATGTGTGCGGGAAAAGAGGCCATATAGGATGGGTCTGTAGAAGCAAGCCAGGACCCAGCCAGCCCTCAAGGGGGGCTAACTATCGCCAACCGACGGGAAGTCGTTCCGTGAAGCTAGAACCCGTGAACCACCAATGGAACAACCACTCCTACAGAAACAAAACCCTAAACCACCCAACGAAGCGAGAAAAGGCTCACCAAACGATCACGATCGGTCACGCCTCATCTCTTGACGCCAAAAAGATCTGTGTGAAAGTGGCCATCGAAAACCAGCCCTGCCTGATGGAAGTCGATTCAGGATCGTCCCTCTCAATGGTTTCCTGGAAGACCCTCAAGCAGCTCATTCCCACTATCCAGAGGCAAGACCTCAGATTCCAAAGGCTCAAGGACTATTAAGGAAATCGAATCCCGGTCGTTGGATCCAGCCGAGTACAGGTATCGTTTAAGAACCGTACAGCATTTCTACCCCTGACTGTAATCGACAAGGATCGGCCTAGTTTGTTAGGCCTCCAATGGTTCACTCCACTTGGAATTGAAGTAGCCGGCATTCACCAAACCTGCAGCAGCAATTGGGAAGAAGACCTCGTCCATGAATTCCAGGACGTCTTCGCAGAAAAATTAGGCGAGTACAAGGGGACCCCCATATTGTTTAACCTCAATCCCAAAATAGCTCCCATCCGCCTTAAGCCTCATCGAGTTCCATTTGCCCTTAAATCAAAGATTGACGAGCAGCTTGATAAATTAATAGCTCAGGGTGTGTTAGAACCAACCGATCACTCTCCCTGGGAAACCCCAATCATAACACCCATCAAGCCAGATGGATCAATAAGAATTTGTGGGGACTACTGAGCCACCCTGAACCACGCCCTTCAACAAAACGCTTATCCAGTACCGGTGGTGCAACACCTCCTCCATTCCATGGGGGGTGGAAAAGTCTTCGCTAAACTAGACTTAGCCCAGGCATACTAACAACTGCCTGTTGACAAAAAAAACGGCAGAGGCCCAAACAATCGTTATGCACAGAGGTGCGTTTAAATGTAACCGACTCCAGTTTGAAGTAAGCGTAGCCCCGGGAATCTTTCAAAGCTTGATGGAAAGGCTATTACAAGGGATAAAATGTGTTGTCCCATATTTTGATGATGTGTTAATCGCAGCCCCAACTCAGAAAATACTAAAGGAACACCTGAGGTTGGTTCTCCAGAGATTTAAAGACTCAGGTCTCAAAGTTAAAAAAAACAAGTGTTATTTATGTACTGATCATGTAGAATTTTTGGGATATTTAATTGATAGTCAAGGCATTCACTCCACCGATAACAAACTCAGGGCAATCAAGAACGCCCCAAAACCCTGGAACAAGGCCGACCTCCAGGCTTTTCTGGGCCTTATCAATTTTTATAATGTTTTCCTGCCTCACAAAGCAACTGTAGCTGAACCCCTACATCGTTTATTGGACAAAAAAGCAATCTGGGTATGGGGACACAGAAAAGAACAGGCATTTCGATATGTAAATAATTTATTGACTTCTGATGCTGTCCAGATGCAGTATAATGAGACTTTGCCTTTAACGATCACGTGTGATGATCCCCATTCAGAGTGGGTGCCATTTTAAGCCATGTTTTGCCAAACGGTAATGAAGCCCCTGTTGCCTATTTCTCAAAGACGTAATCAAAAACGGAACGCAACTACAGTCAAATTGATAAGGAGGCCCTTGCTATAGTATCCGCAGTTAAGAGATTTCATGAATATGTGTATGGCTGAGCCTTTACCATAGTGACTGACCACAAACCTTTGCTGGGAATAATAGTGGGAAATAGGCCACCACCGTATATATTATCTCCCAGAATGACCCGCTGGTCAGAATTCTTGGCGGCATACAATTACAAGTTGAAACATCGCCCGGGGAAAGCCATTCCGCACGCCAACGCATTGAGCCGTGCACCTCTTGCAGAGACCATTGATGACCCCGCTCCGATGGTTACAACACTGCAGATCGAGACACTTCGAACTCTGCCATTAATGGCCCGAGATATCACGATGGAAACAAAACGCGACCCCATTTTAGCACGAGTCCTCAGTTGGATCGAGCTGGGATGGCCGTTGGACCAAATATCTGACGACTACGCCCCATTCAAAAATCGGCAAACGGAACTATTTTCTCAAAAGGGCTGCATTATCTGGGGTGATAGAGTTGTCGTCCCAGAGCAGTTGCGACCAGCAATACTAAGGACCTTGCACGATGGCCACCCCAGCATTGTGCGTATGAAAGCCCTCGCACAAAGCTATGCGTGGTGGCCGGGTATTGACAAGCAGATAGAGACATGGGTAAAAGCCTGTCACAAATGCCAGGAAGTAAGCAACACCCCGCCGAAAGCAACCCCAACTGAATGGGAAACACCGAGGGGACCATGGTCCCGTATTCATCTGGACTTTGTGGGCCCTACCAAGGGACACACATTCTTATTAACGATGGATGCCTGTTAAGCCTGGTTTCCCCAACCAGGGTTAGGGAGACAAGCTAAACAGAATGTGCAGCGTTAGTCAGATAGGCACACAGATAAATGAGTGAGCTAAGCTTGTATGTTTATTAACATACAGTAAAAATGACAGATACGCTTGTGCTATCAAAAATATAGTTTATTCCATTATGAGTTCATAGCATAGTCAAAATAACAGTCCAATAGTCATGTATCATTTAGTCAGTCCATTCAGGGATATTCAGTTAGCAAAGTCCATGTTGAATATCCTTTGTCAGTTCACTTACAAATCAGTCCTTTGTTTTCTCTCCCTTTCGAGCAATGCAGTCTTGAGTCCTTGCAGTAATCAGGGATCATCAAAGCCAGAGATAGAGCAAGCTGCAGTCTTGCTTCTTTTAAAGTGCTTTCACAACCACTCCCCTAATTACTTTCTCATATTTAAAGTTGCAGACACTTTAACATATAAACTATGATTACATATTATTATTTACCTAAACCAGTTAGGGTAAAACAATGTTATCCCTAACATTCTCCCCTTTTAGGAAATAATAATAAATATAACTATTTACATCTTTAAATCATATTTGTTACAACTTTCTTTAAACTTAGTTACTCCTTGAGCTTTTGTAAATTGGTCTGCAATGTTTTCTTCTGTCATGCAGTATTCCAATTTAATTAGCCCATTCTTTACAGATTCTCTAACATTTAAGTATCTTAAATCAGTATGCTTTGATCTAGTTTTTACAGCAATACTAGTAGCTAACTTTATAGCTGCCTGGTTATCCTTGTACACAATAATGGAATCTTTTACAGTTATACCCATGTCTAATAATAACTGTTTGTACAAAATCAAATCAGTGCATAATAATGACAGACATGAAAATTCCGCTTCCATCGTGGACAAGCTAATATGCTGTTGTCTGATTGACCTCCACCCTATTAGTGTTTTACCAAATAATATAGCCATCCCAGATGTTGATTTTCTAGTGTTTATATCAGTTGCAAAACTTGCATCTGCATAGGCACTAAGACTCAAATCACCCTTTGGTTCTATATACAATGCATGGTTCATTGTTCCTTTAAGATATCTTAAAATTCTCTTTAATGATTGCCAATGACATTGATGTGGATCTGAATTAAAACGTGCCAGCTGATTTACACTATAAGCTATATCTGGCCTAGACCAATTGCTTATATATGATAAGCATACCAATCAAAGATTGATATATGGACTTATCAAATTTGGGACTTTGATCATCAGTTTGGCAAACTTCCTGACTCATTGGAGTCTTTGCCGGTTTACAAAGTTCCATTTTAAACGTTTTAAATAATTGGCAAATTTTATCTCCTTGAGATATCTTAAAACCATTTTTTGTTTTGTTAATTGTCAATCCTAGATACTTTTTAATTTCACCTAAATGCTTTAATTTTATCTTTTTGGCTAATAATGATATAATCTCATTAGCTTCATTATTAGTCTTAGTTATCAAAGCAATATCATCTGTAAATAATAACAACAATGACACCGTTCCATTATTTTCTCTTTTAAACACACATGAATCTGCTAAACCAGATTTAAAACCTATATTGTTTAACTCTTTCACAATATATTGGTTCCACTCAAACCCAGATTGTTTCAACCCGTAAAGACTCTTTTTGAGTTTCCAACAATCATTACTATTTATTTTATTTTTTATACCTACTGGTTTTCTTAAATATATAGTGTGCTGCAATGGTGCATGCAGATAGGCAGTTTCTACATCTAAATGGTTAATGACATAGTTTTTCTTAGCTGCCCACACTAATGCTGCTCTTAAAGATGTTGCTTTAAGGCTTGGTGCAAAAACTTCATCGTAATCAGATGCAGTTTGATTAAATCCTTGAGCTACTAACCTAGCTTTATGGGTAACAGTCCCATCATTTCCAGTTTTTACTTTAAATATCCATTTGCACCCAATGGATTTTTCTCCTGGAGGTAATTTAGCATCTTCATAAACTTTCATTACCTTTAATGAATTTAGTTCTTTTTCCATTGCCTTTTGCCGATTCTCCTGATCCTTAGCAGGATACATCTTAAGTTCATCTACACTAGTTGGAACTTTAGTTACTTGGCAAACTATACTTGCTTGATATCTATCAGGTGGTCTAGTTACATGTGTAGTAGGTCTAGGTATTACAGGACTTACAGGTGGACTTTCATTTATTAACTCTTCTTGATTATCTAACTCTTCCTGATCAACTGTTTCCTCTTGTTCTGGTCCTATTTGCTCTTCGTGGACTTCTTCTTTAATTGGACTCTTCTTATAACTAATCTGATCTTTCTGCCTTTTGTAGGGTTCAATAATTACTTCATTATTTAAATCTTGCTCTAATCTATTCCATCCTACATGTTCTAGGAATTTTGCACTAGCACTGGTGTAAACTCTAGATGTACCTGGTTCCCAGAATCTATAAGATCTATGATTAGATGTATATCCTACAAAATATAATCTTTTAGCTCTATGCTGTCTTTTGTGTCTAAGTTGTGTAGGGATATGCACCCATGCTGGTGCTCCAAATGTGTGCATGTAACTTAAATCAGGTTTTGTACCATGCCACAATGTGAATGGTAATTCACCTGTTGTTGAATTAACAACATTATTTAATATATGATTACCACACATTATTGCTTCTCCCCATAAATTGTCAGGTAATCCTGAATCAGACATCATAGTTCGTGCCATTGATTGTAATGTTTGGCCTCTTCTCTCTATAAAGGCATTATGTTGTGGCCTATATGGTGCAGACATTTTATGTTGAATACCTAACATTCTTAGTCTGTTCTGGAATTTATTATTTGTAAATTCCGTACCATTATCTGTTATAAGAGTTACTAATTTCTTTTTAGTTTTCCTTTCTGCAAATTTAATCCAATTAAAGAGATTTTGATATGTTTCAGTTTTGCTTTTCATTAAATAGCAAAACCCATATCTAGAATAGTGGTCCATTATACTTAATATGTAACGAGCTCCTCCTACACTTGGTTTTTTCGGACCTATTAAATTTGCAAATACTACTTCTAAAGGCTCTTTAGTAGTAAATCCATCAACTCTATTAGCCGGTGTGACCCCTGCTCTTACTTTGATTACAGGCATTACATTGCAAATACTTATTACAAGGTTTCAAACTTATTCCCTTAGATAATTCAACAGTTTTTTAAAGCATTTTAAAATTTAAATGCCCTAGCCTTCGATGTAACAAGTGAATACATTCATCATGAGGTTTCTTATTTTCATAAACCATGTTAGCCACCTTTAAACCATTATCATTTAACACATATAATTCACCTCTTAAAGATGCAGTAATTTTCTTATTTTCTTTCTCAATTATGCAGTTATCTCCTTTAAATGTAACTACATATCCTAGTTTAACCAAAATTCTAACTGAAATTAAATTAAACTTAAGTTGTGGTACATATAACATTTTTACATTCTCTTTTATAAAAGAACAATATGCTATACTTGACCTTTAGCTTTCAGTTTCCAGCCATTGGCTAACGATATTTGCTGTGTACTCTTGGACATTTTAATAAAAATTTTGTTATCATTTGTTATACAATGGGATGCTCCACTGTCAACCACCCATAAATTATTTTTTACAGCTCCGTTAGTATACATGGCTAACTCTAAATTTTTATTTATCTTTTGATGACTTTTAGTATTCTGGCCAGTGTTCTGGCGTTTTGCCTTTTTACAAAATCTTGCCAAATGTCCTCTTCCTCCACAATTAAAACACTTTTTAATTGCGTATGCAGTAGGAGATTCATTATCTTCTTTTTGAGGTTGTTCCCTCCTTAATTCATTTCTTTCAAGCCTTCTTCTGGCCTCTTCAATCAATCTGCCAGTTATATCAGTTAAAGTTAGACTTTCCTTTGGCAAAATTTCAAGTGAAGTTACGTAGTTGTCATAACTTTCATCAAGGGAAGATAGAATTATGTAGACTTGGTGTAGTTCAGAGAAAATGAGCTCTTTCTCGTGCAGTTCTTGAAAAATGCTTTGCGTATTTTTCAAATGACTCAGCATATCACCATTTGTTTGGAGATGCGTTTTGAAAAGCTTCCGTGTTAGATTTATGTGAGCACCAACATTATCTCGAACATAAATCCTCTTCAGCTTCTGCCAACACCCAACAGCCGTTTTCTCTCCGTGGATATAAACAAGCTGTTGGTCAGTTAAGGTTAACCCAATTATGCAAATAGCTTGTTGATTTTTATGCATAAATTCTTCTATCTTTAGTTTATCTTGATCATCCTCTCGATCCCATTCTTCTACATTTGGTGGATTTTCAATTATGTTCCACAAACCTTCTCTTCGTAGAAGTAGACTACATTTCATAGACCATGATACATAGTTTGTTCCATCCAGCTTGGATATAAGGGACAAACTTTGTAGATTGACTTGTGCCATGTTTTCTTATATGGATATAAAACTATAATTAATAAAACACAGCTGTCTGTTTATTGTAATGTATAACAACACAAACTCTCACTTTTACATAAATCTGTTTTATCCTAGTTAAACTGACTTTGCAGCCTCTGGGCCCATAACCAGTGTTAAGCCTGGTTTCCCCAACCAGGGTTAGGGAGACAAGCTAAACAGAATGTGCAGCGTTAGTCAGATAGGCACACAGATAAATGAGTGAGCTAAGCTTGTATGTTTATTAATATACAGTAAAAATGACAGATACGCTGTGCTATCAAAAATATAGTTTATTCCATTATGAGTTCATAGCATAGTCAAAATAACAGTCCAATAGTCATGTATCATTTAGTCAGTCCATTCAGGGATATTCAGTTAGCAAAGTCCATGTTGAATATCCTTTGTCAGTTCACTTACAAATCAGTCCTTTGTTTTCTCTCCCATTCGAGCAATGCAGTCTTGAGTCCTTGCAGTAATCAGGGATCATCAAAGCCAAAGATAGAGCAAGCTGCAGTCTTGCTTCTTTTAAAGTGCTTTCACAACCACTCCCCTAATTACTTTCTCATATTTAAAGTTGCAGACACTTTAACATATAAACTATGATTACATATTATTATTTACCTAAACCAGTTAGGGTAAAACAATGTTATCCCTAACAATGCCTACTCGAACTGGCTTGAAATCCATGAAATGAGGAATACAATGACCGAATCAGTCATCAGGAAACTAGACAGACTCTTTGCGACACACGGATTACCAGACGTTCTAGAATCCGACAACAGGCCTCAATTTACCGTGCTGTCCTTCAAACAGTACCTGGCGGACCATGGTATTCGACATGCGCTAACTTCGCCGGCGCATCCTGCGGCCAACGGAAGGACCGAGCGCATGGTACAATTCGTCAAGAAAACCTTGCATAAAATGGACTATGGCGATATGGAAGACAAGATTAATTGGATACTCCTTTTGCAGCATATCACTCCGCACAGCGTCACCAATAAAACTCCCGCCGAGTTATTAATGGGACGGAAACTCTGCTCCTACCTCGACCGTCTACATCCATCATATGAACCTGAAAAACCACACCGGTTCCAGCGGGAAATGTCACAATTTCCAGGTCGGCGATTTGGTTTTCGCTAGGAATTTATCAGGCGATCCATTGTGGGTCGAGGCAACTACAGTACAAGTAACTGGCCCTAGATAGTACCACATGAAATGTCGTGACGATAGAATATGGAAGTGCCATATTGATCATCTGCATTCAAAGCTACAGTCAGGGATCTCCGAGCCCCCTGATTTCCAAACCGAGGGGGGAGGAGATAGCGAGGAAGCTGAATTTGAAGCGGCAGAAAGTTTAAGCAGTAGTAATGACCACTCAGAGGCAGCACGTGATGGATCCGGAATGGGGGTGGCCTCGCCTCAAAGAGATGCTGAGAGCAGTAGCGACGACGAAAATTCGAATGCGGAACGGGAGGCACCTTTTTCACCAGATAACGTCCTACCCCAACAAGACTGTAGCCAAATACCGGGAGGACAACGAAAATCTAATAGACAATCAAAACAACCTGCCTACCTCAAAGACTACGTGACCGCACCCCTTAAACGGAACCCAGGGGGAAGGGGTGTTGTGAATCAATAAATACTTAATAAAGATTATTAAGAGCTTGAAACAAAGTGCAGGGTTCTGACCCTGCACTTCTGATTGGCCAATAATAGCGACATCGGATTGGTCCGTTTAGGAGAATCTGATTGGCTATTACCGAGCCTCTCCCATTGGTTAATGGAGCTAGCGCTCCCTGTGTTTTCATTGGTTAAATAAGTTAAGAGTTGCCTATATAAAGGAGCCCATCGTGGCCGTTGAGCTGAGCTGTTTCACATGTAAATAAAGAGTTTGAAGTTCACTGTTTCTCTGGCTCGTCTCCATCCTTGCACCCATGCACAGAACCTAACATTTTATATAAAAAAGAGCAACTTTACCCAAAATCAGGCAAAGCAGGCAGGCAGATTGAGTTGCTTACAAAATCAGTCAGTGATCTATCTGACATCGGCTAACTCAGTCTGTCACATAAAAGTTGTTTGCCGTGAGTCTGCACTCAATAATAGAACCTTCAGTCCTAAGGGATGTTCAAAAAGCAGAGCCAAAGATCTAAAGATTAGCTAGAAAGCAAGGAATCCAACCATTTCTTGCTTCCTAGCTAATCTAAATCTCCCAGCGCAAAACAGCTAATGGTTGGAAAAATAGCAATTTAGCAGGCAAGTTTGCTGGGTAAGGAGTGAGAGGGCAGGAAGGGTTCCTGTGGACCATGTGCGCGGTGCAGCCTGTGTTTCTGCACAGCCAGGATTAATTGCTTTAGGGCAGGGGTCTCCAACCTTGGCTCCTGGAAGCCTGGCGGACTTCAACTCCCAGAGTTCCACAGCTGGCTGTGGAATTCTGGGAGTTGAAGTCCACCAGGCTTCCAGGGGCCAAGGTTGGAGACCCCTGCTTTAGGGGGTTGCTCTGGGGGTAAGATTTCTCTGTGGCCCACCAAAATTTTCTTGTGGCCCACCAATTGGCGACTACTGTTCTAGTCCAACCCCCTGTTCAAATAGGAGATCTTATACAATCTGGACAAACAGGTGTGTCCAGTCTCTTCCTAAAAACTTCCAGTGATGGAAGATGGAAGAAGGAAGAAAAGATTATCTTGACCAGTTTCTTAAGGTATCTTCTTTTCCAGCTGATGTGAACAGCAGAGACAGTTGCTTAAGGCTGCCATGTAGAAGTATTCTTTTTTTTTTTGAAAAAGATTTTATTAATTTTCTACAGACAAACAAAACAAACAAAACATAAAAACATCAACGCTCATATGTACATCAAGTGTGTCAGTTGGTTCATCATTTTTGTGCATTCATTCTGTAGTCTTAATTACAATTATGTTACATAACAACTCATATCATCAATCCAAACTTATGTATCCTAATATCACTAAAAAAAAATTATTTTTGACTATATTTTTAATCATTCATGCTTTATGAGCTAACAATACTTTAAACCAATTTACTCTATAACAAATCCTATAATCATATCATATCAATCCTTAAAAAACCCTTTATAAATATAATGTCAAATAACAAAATAATAGCAAAACATTCTAACATTCTAAATATTCTATTGTCGTATTTTATCATCTAGCCATTTTTAAAAAAGATCCCAAATTTCATAAAATTGTTTATCCTCTTGCTCTCTAATTTCAAATGTCAATCTGCTCATCTCAGCACATTCCAATATTTTCTTAATAATTTCTTCCTGTAATGGTATTTTCTCATTCTTCCAATTTTTAGCAAATACAATCCTAGCCGCTGTTAATACATTTACAATCAGGTATTTCAAATCTTTACTATATATATCAGGTAAAATTCCCAATAAGAAGATCTCCGGTTTCAAGTCTATATGTTTCTTTGTCATTTTTTCCAACCACATGTGAATTATAGTCCAATATTTTCTAGCATCCTCACAAGTCCACCACATATGGTAATACGAGCTGGGTATCTGATGACATTTCCAACATTTTTCAGATTTGTTCTTGAACATTCTTGCTATTCTTGTCGGAGGAAAGTGCCACCTGTAAAACATCTTATACAAGTTTTCTTTATATGCTGTTGACATTGTCATTTTATAATTTTGAGACCACAATTTCTGCCATTTCTCTAAATCAATCCCATATCCAAAATTCTTCCCCCAAACAATCATAGTTTCTTTAACTTGTTCTTCCTCTAATTTAATTCCCAGTAAATAACCATATAGTTTTTTAATCACCTTCTCATCAGTACCCATCAAAATCTTATCTAAATCAGTCTGTTTATCATAAAATCCCTCCATTTTGGAATCTTCATCATACCTTGAATGTATTTGTGCATATGAAAACCAATTCATCTTTATACCTTGTTCCTCTAAGTTTTGGATCGATTTAAGTTCACCCTTTTCATCTAAATGTTCCCCATATCTAACTGTTTGTTCCTTCTTATAAATTATAGGATAGGAAAATGCTTCAATGGTCGATAACCAAACTGGAATTTTCAAATAACATTGTCTTTTTATCTTCTCCCAATTCAACCACAAAGACTCCCGTATATAATGTCTTCTAGAATACTTATAGAAGTATTCTTGATATTCACATGAGGAGAAATAAAACCTTTGTTCCAATTTTTCCTGATCCTTGGTCATTCCAACCATGTTATTTTTTTTGTGTGCCAAGTCTCCTTCCCCTTTTTAAAAGCTATAAATCTGAAGGTTATTTCAATCCCCCAAAGTGTCTCCAAACCACAAGAGATTGTTCATAACGGATGATGGTATTTCACAGGCTTCACATTCAGCACCAAGAGTGTTTAATTTCAAGAGACAGAAGCTCTAATCCAATGTTTTTCAACCTTGGCAACTTTAAGATGGTTGTATTTCCACTCCCAGAATTTTCCAACCAACATGAGAAATACTGCTCTAATTCATTCTATCTTTAAACAGTATAAGGCTGGTCATCCAGAAATATGATTAAGACAACATTGTATGAATAACCTCTAAAGCCTATTGTTTATACACAATTCTAATCACTGGCAACTTCCTAGTTTCCTATAGCATAATTCAAAGGAAACAAACCATCTCAATTTATACCTCATGCTTGATTTCAGAAGATGGATCTTTATGCAAAAAAGAGGGAAACACTAGTGAGAGGCTAAGAAAGCATTTACATCTATAAGAATTAAATCCTTTAAATCGGGACATCTCACTCCTGGATAAACTGCAAAGACTGGAGCCTATAGGCTTTATGGTGAAAAAGGATAGCTACTCTTTGGATAATGTTTCTCAACTGCAACAAGAAAATGGTGGACTTCAACTTCCAGAATCTCCACCCAACATGCTAGAGTTTAAGACCCCACATATTAAAATAGATAAGGTTGAAAAACATTGCTTGAGATTTTGCTGGAAGTAGAAGAAAGAGGCTTTTTTCCCCTTTACTAACTACATTCTTGCAATAGCAGCTTCATTTCTCAGAAAATAATGGAGTAGGTTCAAATTTACACAGAAAGTGTCGTGTCCGCGAAAAGACGCCAGGAGTCGGTGACTACGTTTCAAGCTCTTTATTTAACAGTTGTGAACCGAACCGGCGAAAAGGAAAAAGCCTGCGGCTTTTATCCTTTTCGCTGCGGCGGCCGCGGCCAATGGCAGCAATTCAAGTCTCCCGCTCTTGGAGTGAGCCAATCGCGGGTGACCTAAAACGGGCCAATCGGCGCGGCTCGCCTGGCCAATCAGAAATCCCCGCGCTTTAGCCAATCAAAGCGCGGGGATTTCGAGTATGTAAATTAAGGACAGAACAGAAAGCACCACCTTTAATGAGAAAATAAGTTCTCTCTCCAAAATATCTGAAAATTGGGGTTGCATAAGGGCACTCAAGTGCTGTACATATCCAGAGACACCTATTCCTCTGTCGCTGCTGGTGTGCATTATGAGCTTTGAAGCTTTTTGTCACATGTATTGATGCAGTTTATTTTGTATCTCTATCCAAATGATTTGTACACATATTAAGAAATCTTGGCAACCCCTGATCCTTTGATCTGGGCTTTGCTGTTGTCCACCAAATAATGACTAAAAAACCCTCTAGTCATATTATATAATTGACTGCCTTGGCTCAGAATTGCATTTTGCTTTATATGTTGAATTTTATGTATTGTGTTGTATTATATATATATATTATATATATAGCATTTTCTGTTCAAAACTAGAGATGTGTAGAAACGCTGCAAGATGATGCTAAAGCAAACAGATAATTACTGCTATTATTAATGCAAAATGTTTAGCTAGAAAACATTAACAGCTGAGCCTGAGAAGAAATGTCTCAAGTGGGAGATATTGCAAGCCATTCAGCAGCCCTTTTAAACCTAATTGATATGGCTGAGCTGAACTCTCCGTTACCATGGAGATTAAACCAACTGGACTTCTCAAGGGTATCTAACTTGTGGTGGAATCATCTGCCCTTTCCCAAAATGCTGTTTCTTGTCTCTGCCCATGTTGAAAATGGCTTCCGTGAATCATCTGTACTGTATCTATAAAAGTATTACAGAACTAATTTTTTCAAAGATGGCTGCCTACTGCCCTTTTTCAAGATGGTGGCCCTCCAAAACAAGGCAGGCATCAGCTGCCCATAGTCAAAATGATGGTAGAGCTTTAAGGTTTTCGAAAAAAAATGGGAAGTGTTCATGATTTTTTGAGGATCACCCTGTGCTTTCCTTGAGCAGATGTGCATACTATGCAGAGTTTCCCTAACAAGCTGTTTCTTTTCCTTTAAGCGACATGAATGTACTTCCTTGAAAGTTTTAATTGGAATCTCAAGAGGGAGGAAGACTAAATGATGTTTACACACTATGATAGATGATAGATTCAACATTTATCTGTTGCGATTCTAAGTGTGTCTCAATTTATGATGACTGTATGAGAACACAGCCAGGGGAAGAATGGCTCTGTGCCTTGCTTCTAAGAGGAGAGGGGCTGGAGGCGAGACTACCAGGGATTTGTGCCCTAGATAGTTGGAGAGCCACCTGCCTAGTGTTGAGTTGCAAGTAATGTCTGACGTTCTGGTTCAGACTTTGGCCCAAGAACCAACCTTCAGTATCTTCAAAGGATGCAAGCCAAGAAGCGGGGGCTACAGTCACATCCGGACCTATCAATTAATCAGAATAGAGCTGGAAGGGGCCTTTGAGGTCTTCTAGTCTAACCCCCTGCTCAAACAGGAGACCCTATACCATTTCAGATAAGTGGCTGTCCAGTCTCTTCTTAAAAATCTCCAGTGATAAAGCACCCACAACTCGTGAAGGCAAGCTGTTCCACTGACAGTTCTCATTGTTAGGGATTTTCTCTTTAATTCCAGGTTGCTTCTCTCCTTGATTAGTTTCCATAGTTTCTTGTCTTGCCTTCTGTGCTTTGGAGAACAGGTTGACTCCCCCTTCTTTTTTGGCAGCCCCCTCAAATATTGGAACACTGCTATCATTCTTGTAAAAGTCCTTCGTTTCTCTAGACTAGCCAAACCCAAATCCTGCAACCGATCTCCATATATTTTTGCCTCCAGGCCTTTAATAATCTTAGTTGCTCTTCTTTGCAAGTCAAATGGTTTTTTTAAAAAAAAACCCGCTTAAAATTATAATACTTGCATATGTATGTATACCCTATGTATACCGTATGCATAGTTTTATTTATTTATTCAATTTCTACAGGTATGCCGCCTATCTCTGAAAAGCGACTTTGATCGGCTTGCAATTAAAAGGACAGACACGTAAGTAACCACAGGCGCTCTCTCTTCGCTGGCAACAAAATCCTCACTGCAAAGGACTTTCCAGAATCCGGGGACTTAAAAATAACAGATGCACCTCAATTTCCTTTCGTTACACTCCCTATAACACTCCTGTTTTTCTTGAGCTAAAAGAGTTCATCAAACCTCTGTGTCTCTGTCGTTGAAATATGCTCTATTTCGGAAACTAGTAATTTCTTTAAAGTGCTGTATTCTGTAAATCTTTGCATCTTCTTCCTTCTCTATCTTAAGTGCGTCGTATCTCTACGATGCTGAAGCCAAAGCGCGACGTGATGGGCAGAGCCTGCGCCCTTTTTCAAGATGGAGGAATCCTGCACGTGGGAAGAGGAGAACCCTGCTTCTAGCAGCGGGAGTAGCGGCAGCAGCGATGAAATGGAGGATATGGAGATGGAGGAAAAAGAGAAGAAGCAAGGAAAGTCTCAAGCAGGAGCTTATGTGCCGGGGAAAGATCCCCCTCCAGCCCCTGGAGAAGAGCTGGTGATGGACGAAGGCGCATATCGACTCTACCATCGAGCAGGCACCGGTAGGAAGAATTGGGCAATTCTCACATTATATTGGAGAAGGATGTGATCGCGGGCAAGAGAGAAAAACAGGGAGCATGAATCGCTAGTAATGCAAACCAAAAACTAAGGTTCGGCATTTGCTAGTAATCTAAATGGAGCAATTTAGGAATTTAGCTTTCCGCCCTTCCGAGGTCGGTAAAATGAGGACCCAGATTGTTGGAGGCAATGTGCTGACTCTAAGCCCCTTAGAGAGGGCTGTAAAACGCTACGTAAGTTTAAGTGCTATTGCCAATTGAGCTTAGGATTTTTGTTCCTGCCACAAAAGGGTTGGTGATAAATATATGATCCTACTGAGAAAACTGGAGTTTAGAATTACACTTAATTACACTTAAGGGGGGGGGGGTGTTGTCCAAAACTGATGTTAGTTTCTCCGTTGCTGTGACTTGTAGGTCTGTTGCATCTCCACAATTCCAGGGATCAGTTTTGGATGATCCTGGACAGTAATTACAAGAATTGAACTCTAGAGGTTCAAGAAAGGATCAAATAGAAAAAAGTAGTCATAGAAGTTCCATTTAACCCTGAGGTATCAGACAGAGGATAGGGCAAAGCACCTTCCAAATACTTTAGAATTTGCAGAGTCTGCACTGCAAACAGAACCTGAGAGCTATTTTGTAAGTCTATATACTCAACACATGTTTGATAAAATGAAACCCAATGTTTACATATAAGGAAAGAAGATGAGGTTAAGTTGTGAATAGGATACCAAAAATTAGTAATAAACAAGCTTTGCTGGCTGGGGAATCCTGGGAGTTGAAGTCCTCCAGGCTTAAAGTTGCTAAGGTTGGAGACCCCGATCTAGATAAATGGCCCAGATAAATGAGGTCCTTCTATTGCTATCAATTTAGGGGCTCCTTGCTTGAGCTTTGACGTCTTGTGTGATGCTCTTGGAGACAACTGAACTAGCTATCCACTGAGCCTTTTCCTTTGTGCGGGAACACAAGCCGAAACTGCCCAAGCGAACAGGTAAGTGCTTGGGATGGGTCAGTGCAAGTAATCCTTGGCTTATAAACCATTCATTTTGCAACTGTTCAAAGTGACAGTGGAACTGAAAAAAGTGACTTATGACCAATTCTCACGGTTATGACTATCACAGGTTCTCCATAGCCACATGATCAGAATTTGGGCACTTGGTAACTGGCCTGTATTTATGATGTTTGCAGAGGCCTCTGGTCATGTGATCACCCCAAGCAAAGTCAATGGGGAAGTGGAATTCACTTAACAACTGTGTGATTCACTTAACTTGCAGCCATTCTCTTTAACAACCACGGCAAAAGATTGTAAAATTGGGCATGGTTCATTTGACAACCGCCTTGCTTAGCCACAGAAATTCAGGACCCAATAATGGTCCCAAGTTGAAGGCTACCTTATTCTAGGCTAAGCTGACAATCATCTGAATGAGCAAGGAAGGGAATCTTCCATAGCCTGATACCTACTAAAAGTATTTGATTTCAACCCCCATCCTACTACTCAAACCGCATAGCCCACTGTAGGATGGGGTCTGAAATCCAGCACAGGTGGTTCCAGGTTGGGGAAAGGTAACAATCTTATCAATCCATTTTATAACATTTTTTTCCTCCCTCCCCCCTCCAATCCCACCCTAATAAACCCACAGGTTGCTAGTGATGAAAATGCACAATCTCCATGGGACCAAGTCAGCTTGCAAAAATTCTTCTGAGTCAGAGAGTAGCAGCGAGAGTGAAGATGATGATGAGGACAAGAAACCCCAGCTAGAACTGGCCATGGTTCCCCACTATGGAGGGATTAACAGATTGCGAGTATGGAATGTTTCTTGTTGGTCTTTCCTATCTTTGCTTCCTTCGATAACATTGTTTCCCACTTAATGCTTTCCCCTGCTATTTCCCCTTTCCCACCTCCCCCATAGGTGACAGAGCTGGGAGAGACTCAGGTGGTTGCAGCATGGTCTGAGAAAGGGCAGGTGGATATATATGATCTTCAGCGCCTCTTGGTGGCTGTTTCTGACCCCCAAGCGTTGGCAGTCTTCTTGTGAGAAGAGCAGGCCAAGATCAAGCCCATCTTTTCATTTACTGGACATATGTCAGAGGGCTTTGCCATGGACTGGTCCCCTAAGAAACCAGGTAATGGAAGTAGGGAAGGGAAAGATAGTTGTAGGAGGTGAGAATGGATGAAGTCTAAATCATGATATTTTGGATATTGCTTGTTGTAGGCACTCTTTTGACCGGGGACTGCAATAAAAATATCCATCTATGGGCACCCAAGGAGGATGGATCATGGTTTGTAGATCAGCGGCCTTTCACAGCCCACACAGCATCAGTGGAAGACATACAGTGGTCCCCAAGTGAAGCTACAGTAAGTTATCGATAAGTTTGTGCAAGTTTGCAGGTCATCATGCATCTAGGGAAGAGGATATTTCAATAAACTTTTATTTACTTTAAGAGACATCTTAATAATAATAAAAAAAAACCTTTTAACTGATTGGATAAGCCATTGTTTCTCCATCTTGGACATTTTTAAGATTTATGGACCTCAAGTTCCAATATTTCCAGCCAGCGTTGTCTAAGCGTTTGGACCTATTGATTTTTATTTGGGAATAAATATAACTGAACACATTAGGACACATTTCTGAGTAAGAATGCCTAACTGCTTCCTTCTCATTTCTGAATAATTTTCATTAGTATTATACAACAAGAAGGTACAGTAGATACAGACAAAAAATACTGTATCCTATATATGCATAAAACCAATATACTAATTCTTTGGAACTGTGGAAATTTCAGGGAACTTTGATTCCGGGGTCTGCACCTTTATTAAAGACATTTACATGCAAAAATAGATTAGTTCTTTTCTTCCTTTAAGAATGTACAGCAAGAAAGTCTGTTGCAGAGATAAGAGAGCTTAGCTCCCCTTGTTGAAAAAGAAATGCATTTTTTGTATCTCCGGGTTAGGTTTTTGCTTCATGTTCGGCTGATGCCTCCATTCGCGTCTGGGACATACGGGCTGCACCAGGAAAAGCCTGCATGCTGACCACCAGCAAAGCGCACGATGCAGATGTCAATGTGATCAGTTGGAACCAAAATGAGCCCTTTATTGTTAGTGGTGGTGATGATGGGATCCTAAGGATTTGGGATCTCAGGCAGTTCCAGGTGAGCCAATGGATTCCTGCTGCCAGATGAAGTATGGAATAATCACAACTTAACCTGAGGCATCTGGTTGGTTTGGGTCTAATGGGAACACAACTATAAAAGTGATGCGACCTCAGTAGCTTTAAGATGTGTGGACTTCAACTCCCAGGATTCTCCGGCCAGCATTGCTAGAATTCTGGGAGCTGAAGTCCATGCATCTTAAAACCATCAAGGTTGAGAAACATTGGCTCAGCCTTGGGGCATGAATCAAGAGCCACACATTCATTTTGTGATTGCAACATCCCCTACACTCCCTCCCTCAAATCTGACTTCTATTGAATATGGAGACTTGCAGTTGCCACTGTATCCATATTGTACCTTAAAACTTCCAGAGTGAGCCTTATCTCACCAACTGGAAGCATGGTTTTCAACATGTCCCACAAAACCTGGTATGGCCCTCAAGCCAATAGAAGGCACGGTTTCCCTCCCTCTCTGCTATCCCATTTGCCCATCTTGTTATCATAGTATTCTTGTACGTTCATTATTTTATTGTTCTATTATTTTACCTGTTTTGATTACATTTTTTTATTGTTACAAGATCCTAGAGTAGCCCCATGATGAGATTGGTGACAATTAAATTTAATAAATTGCAACATTTGGCTTCTGTGTTGTGTAATCCCAGAGTAATTATTGGGTTATTTAATGAACTCTACTTCAGCGAACATGGGCACCCATCTCCATTTTTCCTTATCTTGGCTTATAATAATGGTCATTTTCTTCCCATAGAAAGGTTCAGCAGTTGCAACCTTCAAGCAACACACTGCACCCATCACATCAGTGGAATGGCACCCCACTGATAGCGGTGTCTTTGCTGCGTCTGGGGCCGATGACCAAGTGACTCAGTGGGACTTAGCTATGGAACGTGACGAAGGAGAGGCTGAGGACCCAGCCTTGGCTACCATCCCACCTCAGCTACTCTTCGTTCACCAGGGAGAGAACGATATCAAGGAGCTGCACTGGCACCCACAATGCCCTGGCACCCTCATCGCCACCGTCCTCTCTGGGTTCAACATCTTTCGAACCATCAGTGTCTGAGGGAAACTTTCAAAATGGCTGCCCTCTAAATTCAGGTGGCACTTGCAGGGGTGGTCAAAGAAGTCAAGATGGTGCCCACCTTTTTACATGTGCATTATATCATGCATACAGAAGTTATCATTCTGCTATAAAAAAAGAAAATTCAAAACAGGTTTTTTATGTCTATAGAACTGTCCCAGCAAATATGTTGGCTTCCATATATCTATTATAGCCATAATGTACATTGGGAAGGAAACTATTTTGAAATAAATGCAAAAATGTGTTTAAATATAAATTATTTTAGAAATAAAATTCTGTGATTAAGCACTCTGAGACTGAGTTTTAAGAAAAACCTGGGATGGGTGCATTGAAACATTCATGCTTTGTTAGATGTTCATAAATGCTAAGATTGCACATGGAAGACCTGGTTTGAAAAAGAAATACATCTCCAGAAAAGGGAAACAGGCTTCCTGCCAAAATACTTTTATTTGGTAGTCCTTGACTTATGACATTTGGGGGGAGAATTTTAATTTCTAAGGTTGCTGTTAAGTGAGTCGCACCTGAATTTAACCTTTTTTCCTCACAGTTGAGTGAATCACTGCAGTCACTAAGAGATTCCAGTTTCCACCATTGACTTTCTATGTCAGAAACCAGCTGGGGAGGTCACAAATGGTGATCAGGTGACCCTGGAACTGTTGAAAATAAATGCTAGTTGCCAAGTGACCAAATTTTGATTATGTGACCATGGAGATGCTGTGATGGTTCATAAGTGCAAGGATTGGTCCTAAGTCACTTTCTTCAGTGCCACTGTAACTTCAATGAATGGTTTCAAGTTGAGGATTAATTGCATAGAGCAGTGATGGCTAACCTTTTTGTCGTCAGATGCCAAACTCATAATGCATTGTGTGCATGACACCCGCCCGTCCTACGGATGCACGTGTGCAAGGCAAATTCCCGACGATCAGCGGTGGGCCTGATCTGGGGCAACAGCTCACATGCCGGCAGAGGTGGCTTTGAGTGCCACTTTCAGTATGCGTGTCATAGGTTCTCCATCACAGGCATAGAGCAACATTTTTCAACCTGGGCAACTTCAGCTCCTAGTATTCCCATTTGAGAAACACTGGTATAGACTGTAAACACTGGCTTTTGTGTTATTTCCCCATCCTTCATTTAGTCATTAGATTCCAGCTTGTGCTACTTGCAGCATGATATTTTTTCTCATGTTTCTCTGTTTGAAATACAAAGATACACCTGAACAAAAGACCAAAGGTCTTTTATGTTGCTGCAGCAGTGCTATCTAACCCACAGTCTATGGGCCAGCACCAGTCCACAGCAGGCCAGAAACCAGGATGCGCAAACAGGCGAAGCCCCATCCATCATGAAATGTAGACAGCACATGAAACCACGCACCCCTCTAGTCCACGGAAATACCTCTCCAAGAAACCAATCCCTGGCGCTGAAAATATGATCTATCAAGATACCAGCCTTTCCAGCTACTGCCCTGGGAATGTGTTGAGCAAGAGCTCTCCTCGTCCCCAACCAGCAGAAGTCATGAAAGGAGTCAAATAAAACCATAGGTGGTCAACTAGTAATAACTGCTTCCCCCCTCCCCCGTCCAAGTATAGATGTACAGCTTTTGGGGAGCTCAATACCAAGTGGCATGGGTCAAGAGATTGCAGGAGGTGTAATCCAAGCTACTAGGAGGACACGAAACTACTTACCCCTGTTGAAAAAAATCTGCATTCCTTATATAGAGGAAACATGTTCAACCTGATATCTTTGATATTAACTGACAGCAATATTTTATCTATTAGGAACTTACTTCAGCAACTTTTTTAGAACATCCCATTCTTTAATAACCATGTATACATGCAACATATTAAGCATATGGCTAAGAATACTTTTATAATTGCTATGTATAGATTGTAATTATAGGTCCTTAAGTTAAGAACACTTATTCAGTGATCAGTTACAATGGTGGCATACAAGGGACACCTACAATTGGCCCAAGTTGAGGCTGTTGCAGTGACTGAGGTCATGTGACCAAGATTACACACTTGGTAAACACCTTGCAAAACTGATGGCTGCAGTATCCTACAGTCAATCAGCATTTGCCACTTTACCAATTTACCACTAGACTGATAGATTATTGCTGCAATCATGAGATTACACTTTTCAACAGTATTGCTTAGCAATCAAAATTCCAATCCCAATTGCCATCATAATTCAGACTAATGTCAACATAACAAACTTCCTCAATCCAGACTACAACTCCCGGTACTTTTACGCAAGATATCTGAGAACTCTGGAAGAGAGCTCCCAAATTTTTCTGGCTTTGCAGAACCAGTGGGTGGGGAGAGGGGATGGTTCCACATGAGCAGCCGGCACATGCATGGATAGTTCCATTTGCATGAATGGTGGGCATGTGCACCCACCACTCACACCAACGGAGCATGCACGAACTCACTCGCCTAAGTGGCTCTGCACACACATCGCTTCTGTGGCTGGGTTGTGAAAATCTCAACCCAGTGGTGAGACGCGGTCCGGGGGTGGAGTCGGGGACCCCTGCTCTGGAAGACAAATAGGCAAGCATATGCTAACAATTCCAAGTGGCAATCCTAGGATCTGAGCCACTGTTTTCACTGCATCCCGCTCCACTGTAGGGATGTATATGCTACAGTCCCTTCCTGCTCCACTGAACAGAGCAAGATTGTCTTCTTGACATTGGTGCCAAGGCGTCAAGCACTGATGATGTCACACAGAGAAATGGGTGCATCCTTGGAAAAACAGAGCGCGATGTAATGGGCGTGGAACCGCATGGGATCACCTATCAAGGGAAGAGGGAAGAGTTAGCAAAGCAATAAGGCTGATCTCGGCATGATGTCCTCAACACTGGCTCGTTAAGTAGTATGAAGGAAAACCTACTTTATGTACTTTTCAATAGAAAAGCAAAAAATGTTCTTAAAAGCTATTTGTCCTGCCAGAAAATTGCTGGAACAGTTTGCTGAGGATCTCTTCATAGTCTACATGCACAAACTCATTCTTAAAAGGCCGTGGGTAGGTACATTTAAATAGGCAACTTTTAATATCCGGAAATTAATGAAAAAAGGAGCCAGATATTCTTCAATATATGAGCTTTGGGGGATCACCTATTATGAATGGCTTTATTTGACAGCCTTGTTCGCTAGATTATAAAGTCTCAGACATCTGGAGAATACCATATTCAGAAAATGGATTGTAACAGTCTTTGAGGAGGCCTACTTCACTCCATCTTTGTGAAGTCCCCATTCGCACTCCTTTCTACTTCTGTTCAACTCACATATAGAATGACATTGTAATAAGCCATCATGTGCTTCTAGCTTAGCATGTTCTGTTTTACAATTCTCTGTATGCTACAAGCCATGATTTATAGCTTAAGATTGGATAAATCCAAGTTATCGTGGCTTCACACCTGGGCCAGAGAGAACAGTGAAGGGACACCTGTATATTTGCCTTGCCTTCCTTACAGATAGAATGTTTAAGCCATCATTCTTCATCTCAAGAGAATCAATATTGTTCCCACACACAAGTATTCTTGTAAAATCTCTGAGAAATCTGCTTTCACCTGGATAAACAAGGAAGTCACCTCCAAATTTGCTCCCAGTTGTGACATAATAACCTCTTTCCCAGAGGTCCCGGAAAATGCTATAGTGCATCTCATGACGTTCTTGACCTGCATAAGGCCAGAGCTGGGATGCTACATGCCAGTCTACTGTTTCTTCTTGAGCTATCTGATTCCGTTCAGTGGGGAGTTGGATCATCATTGATTCTCGGGGAAGCACAAAACAGGAACCAGACTCGGCAGGCCTTTTGAGGGGCTCTAGGAAAGAAAGAAGAAGTGATCTAATTTTTCATCTGAATGTCTTTATAAATGAACAGATTCCCACCCAGACATAATAGCTAAAAAAAATCCCACATGTTTCCCTCAGGATATAGCTGAACCAAAGTCCCTCAAATTTCTATAATTACATTTTTCTCTGCATACAGGTAGTTCTCAACTTTCAACCAATAGCAATCATTCAAAGTGCTGACAGACCTTTCTAGGGAGATATTTACAACCTGGATTCAAAGTTCCAATGGACGTCCCCTGTCACATGACCACATTTTGATTGCTCAGCATCTGGGCAACATTTGCAGTGTCCCAAGATCATGTGACTTCATTTTACAACAGTTTTGCCAATAAGTGACATTTACTTCCTATTTTCAGCAAAATCGGGTCCACAGCACATCATTGCTAAATGACCCTGGCATTTGTTTAACAATCACAGCTGTTTGCTGAATGACCATCACACAAAAATCACAAAGTTACGACTGTGATGGACTGTTTCCATTATGGTTGTAACTAGTGGATTATTTACATGGTGTAACTTTTTTTTCAATCAAATATTGAAAAATAATAATTTGTCACTTTTGTCATAAATAAAATTCCACTTTGCATGCCCAGCTGTCACTGTAAGTTGAAGGCTAGCAATGGTGACCTCAAATAGGAGAAAGGGTGGGCAGAATTGTAGAGCAGGAGGTTCTATGGTATTATTAGTAGTAAAATCAACATCTAAATTTAATTTTGGATCTACTGCTGTGATACACACTAGCTCACCTCCTCCTTCTCCTTTCCGTTGCCATTTCTTTGCTCGGCCCTGGGTTATGTGGTCTGCAAGAGACTCCAACATGATTTTCTTCTGTTCTGCAGAGAGCCTCAGCTGCTCCTGGTAGTTCTCCTCTAGCTCTTGTTTGTAGGCAACCACTTTCTCTGGGACTAAGGCATCCTGCAGACACAAAGCAGCAAGCATACATAAGCAACCTTCCAGTCAGGTTGGCCATGCTGGTTAGGGATACTGGAAGGGGACATGATTGATAAACCTCATTCCTTTTTCTGAGCTCCAGAATAACCCAAGCCAGAGCTCTTATTTACAGCAAAATGAGGTATCCCTTTATACACATATACACCTTCTGGATCATACAGGAAATATTCACTGCCAACTGAAAAGTAATATAAAAACAAAATGATGCATTGAAATTGCTTTGGAATTTTTACTACCTTCTTTTTTTCCCCAAACACAACATTTGGCAAACAGAAATTATACACACCCATTAGCACTTAATTCTGCTGCACATATAGTTCAGGAAGCGAAACTATAAAACATAAAACTGATGCCAACTTCTTGGATGTTACAATTGTGATGTTACAATGATGTCTGAGCTTATTTTACCTTCCTGCACAGCTGGGGAGGAAGGGGAAGAAAAAGGATAAATGGCTGTTGAAAAAAAAAGAATACATCATAATTTCATTGCTGGAAGAAATTACAAGTAGGCATTGATTTACAACATTTGTTTAGTGAGCATTTGAAATTACAACGGCATTGAAAAAAGTGACATAACTCAGACTTGTGACTGTCAGAGTCCCATGGTCATTTGATTAAAATTTGAGCGCTTGGCAACTGGCATGTATATACGACAGTTGTGACATCCTGGTGTTATGTGATTACCATTTGTGATCTTCTTGGTCAGCTTCCAACAAGCAAAAGTCAACAGGAGATGCCAGACTTACTGACTGACTGTATGATTCACTTAATAACTGCAGTGATTTATTTAACAACTATGGCAAAAAAAGATCATAAAATTGGGTGCAACTAACAACTATCTTGCTTAGCAATGGATATTTTGGTCTCAATTGTAGTTGTAAGTCAAAGCCCACCTGTAGAGGAATGTCTCAAAAACATTGTAAACTATTGATCTCTACACTCTGCAGAGTTTGAGAACAAGGGAGCTTATCGTTCACTTTTAAATTAAAAAAAATAAATAAAGGTTGGTGAAATCATTACCTGGTTCTTCCCATGGCCAAGGGACTGAGATGTTGGGCTCCTAACCAGGGTTGCCAACCCTTTGTCCAATAACAGCCGAACCTCTTCAGGAAGCAGTTCCAAAGGCAGCCCAAGCCGCACATTCTGCCTTGGCTTCCGAGGCAATGCCCCCACCAGCACGCCAACAATGCGATGTTCCTCTCGGATTCGCCTTGCATCTGCATAGTTCCACACAAATGCCTTTCCCTCCAAGAGGTAGGTTCGGATCATGCCTGAGCTTGCAACATCAGAAAAGGATCAAAGTAACAAGCTATTTGGGTATTTTTTTATATGGAAGGTGGAAGGCTCAGCAATTCCTGGGGATTTCCTAGTAAGCTTACAACCAGATAGTGATTTTTAACACAAACAAGCCCCTCATTTTCCTTTCCACTGGAAAAGCTCATTAACGAGGCTACCGGTGGCACTCCACATCTGGAGACTGTTTTTGAAGGAGCCCTTCAGATCTGGGTAAGGCTTAGCTAAGTAAATTAGAGTCGATTATTCGCAGAGTTCCCTTGTCAAAAGTTTATTTTTTCCTGAGAAGTAGGCAGTAAATATTTCAAAAGAGATTCACACATTCCACTAAGAGCGAAGAGCAAACCACAGGTAACAATCTTATGAACAGGGTCTGAAGCAGATGGCTTTGTTGCATGCTAACTTCTAAACAGATGAAGGAAGAGGAGGAAGGAAAGTAGGAGAAAAGAAGTGTCTGCAGCTAAATTGTCCCAAATTGCATATTTACCTGAAAGTAGGACCCACTGAATGTGGGGGGGGGCTGGTTTCTGATTACCTGTTTGTGAGATTATGCTTAGATTGCTTGATAGTCATTTTCCAAAACAACTCAATTAATCCAAGAGTGGGATTCAATGGTATTACTACCAGTTCGGTGACTTTGTTTTGCGCACGTGTGTAAAAAAACTTAAGCTGTGCTACCCGGACAACTGAAAAGCGCTGCGCACAAGTGCACAGCATTTGAAAAGCCACTTTTTTCCTGCTTTTTCAACCTCAGCTGTGCCATGCAAAGCAGCTGAGGTTGAAAAAGCAGGAAATAAAGGACAGATAAAAGCCCGGGTGGGCGGGTAGACCAAATAGCAGCAAACACAGAACTGGTTCAGTGTCTGTTGCTCTTCAGAGCTACCGTCTCTATGGAGCCAGGCAGAACCAGTAGCATCCCACTCTTGAATTAATTCCTGTATGAAATCCATCTTAGCTGGGACTTTAGCAGACTATACTAAATATACAAGGGTATCCTGTCCTTTTTCATCACAGGAAGAGCTTTACCTACTTGTCACCTCCAAAAACCTAACCCACACAAAATGCAACAGATTGGAGTAAAAGTACCTCCCCAATTCCTGTAAGAGAACAATGGAGCTTCCAGTCCCTGCTCCAATCCTAAACTCAGCTATTTTATGGATTACTGTATGTCCTTTATCATACTGGTAGTCCTTGACTTATGATCACAATTGAATCCAAAATTTCTGTTGTTAAGCAAGACAGTTAAATGAATTTTGTACCATTTTACAACCTTTCTTGCTGCAGTTGTTAAGTTAGTAACATGGTTAAGTGAATTTCGCCCCCCCATTGACTCTGCTTGTCAGATCACAAAAGGTGACCATATGACCTTTAGGACATTGCAACCATCATAAATCTGAATCATTTGCCAAGCATCTGAATTTTGCTCACGTGACCATGGGGATGCTGCAGTGATTGTGTGAAAAGTGCAAAAAATGGTCCGAAGTCACTTTTTTCGGTGCCACTAAAACCTAGAACGGTCACTAAGTGAGTAGTTAAGTTGATTTTATAGGTAGTCCTTTATTTCAGAAAACTCACTTTGGTCGTTTATTTTGGAGCAGAGGTCTTCAAACTTGACAGCTTTAAAACTTTTGAATTTCAACTCCCACAACTGACAACCTCTAAACCAAGTTGGCTCCCAGTTCAGACATTTTTATTAGAATATGCATTCTGTAAAGTTTTCTTGTTGGATTTGCTCTTGAGTTCTTCTTCGTAAACTAAAGTTATAAACACAATTTTTTCCCCCTCTTAATGCACTTTTTTCAAGTTTTCCCCCTTTCCTTCCCCCAAGAAAATTTGCTCAACGTAGCTAGGCTCTCCTCTCCCTTGCCTTTATTGCATCGGCAGCTCAAGCTTCCCGCGTTCGTGCAGACCGCACAACCGGCCCCTCTGCAACTCCCGCCCCCGCGGAGCTAAAGAAATTCTCCAATCACCTTTTTAAGCCACCGGCCGAGCGGGAAGAAAGACGCCTCCCAGAACCAATACGCAATGCAAGCAAGGGCCCCTGCCTGGTTTCCAGAGGCAAAGGAGGGAGCGGATGAAAAAGGGAACTGGGCGGGGGGGTGAGAAAGAAAGACAGAAAAATACAGACACGCACACGCTCGCACCAGAGACACGCGAGAGAAACAGAGAGAGAGAGAGAGAGAGACGCTGCTCTCGCCGATCCTTTTGCAAAGCAAAGGAAGCAATTGCAAGAGAAACAGGAAGCCAGGAGGCGCGCAGGCGAGTGGGAAGATCCCCAATCAAGGCGTGTTGATCCCAGCCGGGGAGGCGGGTCTCGCTCTGCCCTTCCTCGCTTTGGATGTCGCAAGAAGCTGAGACACACACAAGCACACCTCCTCGTTTGCCCGTCCTGCAAAGTGACCCCACTCCACCCTCCCTTGAGAGCAGCTTGCGTGTGGTGGAGGGGTTCCCTTGCAAAAGGTGAGTGCGCGCGTGGGACGTGGAGATTAAGGAAGAGGGAAATCGGGATGGAGTGGAAAGCAACGCGGATGGGGATGGTTGGGCGCCCTAACTTCTAGGCGAGGGTTGCAACCTCGGATTAATTTAAAAAGGCTTCTTCCAACTTCCCAGCATCCTTCAGGTGAGGTGGGTTACCGTGCCCTTCGCCCCCAACCAACGTAATGCAGGGCAACAGGAGGGTCCCAGATAGAGGCGAGAAGCTAGTCTAGAAATGTTTGCCTTGAAAGTGTAGCTAGCACAACTGTTGAACAGCCAATCATATTTTTATAGACCCCAGATAGCTGCATTTAGCGTTTTTATGTAACCCGAGATACAAATTTGGTTACTTAAGGGACGGCAGGACCAAACTAGATTTCTAGGTTATTTAAATCTCAATTTTAGATTTTTAGAAAGCAGGAGATTCTGAGTTCGAAGTCCCACTTTAGGTACTAAAGCCATCTGGGTGACTTTGAGCCAGTCATTCTCTCAGCCCACTTCTCAAAGTGATTGTTGTAGGGAAATTTAGAAATTTAGAGAAGCATTATTGGGCATGTTTATCTCCTCGAGATAATAACAATAACAACAACAACAAACAACAACACTTAACGGATGAGTAATATCTTTAACATGCTATCAGATATTTTGTTTTGGAAATTAATTTTTAAGTTTTGCCCTTTACTCCAATGTTACTGAGTTGTTTATTTTTTAAAAATGCATTGTACGTCTCTGAGGTGGTAAATCTGAGACCCACAGCACCTTCTGAGTTGAATGCAAGGAAGAATTTGACAGGCCTTAAATTATACTGTACTTATTTTTTTAGTGTTGCCTTTTGACATAGAAACAATACTTTTAAGCCTTTGGAGATTAATATGGTTGCACAAAATTTCCCTGAAGTTTTGCTTGTCCAATTATTTAAAAACTCTTCTACCATTCCTCCAAATTCTGTGGATATTTAACCTGAAAAGGAAATTCTCATTTTGTTCTCAATAACTCCTTTGCGCACATATCCTTGGCAACACAAACTCTGTATGTTCCTTTAACCTCTGGGCCCATAACGTGCATATATTTTTTTTTTTGCATCATTACAAAGCCTCTGTACAATTTGTTCTACCTGTACAAGTGCACTTCCACCTTCTTCCTTGCTGGATTTTTTAAAATTTTATTTTATTTTACATTAGTGAGTTCTTCAGAACCAGCTGGACAAAGGGTTGTGTATAAAATCTGTTTGACTCACAAGAGGTTTTTGGATCCTCTAGACTTTCCTTCATCCAAATTGTTAACTAGTTGGAGAGGGTAGAAAAGAAGGGAAGATAACTTGGTTTCTCTGGAGCTCTGATCTGCCCAAGTAAGTACATTTAGTGACAACCTCGCTTTTAAGTCTAACCCGTGGGGAGAGAAACAAAAATTTGGGAAGACAGATTTTTGTAAGGAATAGCTGGGAGAAAGCAGGCTGGACAGAGAGGTAGAGTAGCTTGTGCAAGAGAGTGTAATCACGATTACAGGAAAGAGCTTATTTTTTTTGTAATAATAGAGTAAAAGGTTATTTTGTAATTGTACTTACATTTGCTGCGAAAGTAATCAAAAGCTTTCTTTTTCTTCTTGCTTTGCTACTTTTACTCTTTAAATTTTAGTTTTGGTTTTTCTGTTCTTTCTAAAACTTTTAATAAAATATATTGAAAATTCCCCTAAAGGGTGTGTTCACTTTCTACTACTGAGAAAGGAAGGTTTCTGTAGAAAAGTTCAGAATGCAGTTGTGCAGGAAATTCATATTTTTAAGGGTTGCAAAAATGAAGAATGTTGCTCATTCTTGTCTATTCTCTTGAATTCTTCCTCACTTTTAGCATTCAGTATCCTCTGCTGCTGCTACATCTGTTGTTGACAGTGTGATCTTAAACTACCTGCAATGTATTCCTTTTTTTAGCTGATCTCTCTTTTTCCACCTTTATGCAGTTTATTCCTGAAACATGTTTCATCAATCCTAAGAAGTAAGATGTCTAAAACAGATAAAAATGTTTCTTCTTAACACCCTTAAGTTGTCTTTTTTCTATTTAATGCAACAAGATCAGTCTTGGCAAAAGTTAGCATTCAAGATAATAAGTCGAAAGCACACATGTCCCTTGCTAGCATGCCTTTTTCCCTTCCCTTATTACAGAATTTATTACCCTGCTGATTCACTGCGGGAAACCATCCCAAATGGTTTCCAAGCAGACAAAGAATATAAGAAGAGATGTTGTACTTTTGCAGGCATGGAGATGAAGTGCTAAAAAGAAGCATTGCCAGATTCCATTGCTGGTCTGAGCCATCAGAGATGAGGGGAGACAACCGCTCAGCACTTGAGTCTTGATTGTCTTCGTCTTTTGCAGTTGGGACTGCAATATTTGTTGTTGATTTTTCTTCTCAAGATTGACAGTCTTGCTTCTCTCACAGAGCAAGATGGCAACAACTGGTTTACTTTGATTGGTTCCAAAAAGACAATGAGTCCTGATTAACATTTAGATAGCCTGAGAGCTATAGGCTACAGAGAGAAGGGGAGGATTGTCTCAGAAGAGGCCTCAATTTGAATGAAGCTTTAGTAACCTTGCCTAACATACTTAGTTGGCCTTTATGACTCGTAGATAAATAATTGCCATATCTTGCAGTGCAAATTAAATGAACCACACATTTTTACTTAGTAGCGTTTTCTCACAAATGCCAGATCTGCTTGTGTTGATCAACTTGGTTGTAACAGGAATTGACCAACCAGCTTGTTGCCCAAGCCTGATGTTGTGGGATTGAGAGAAAGATGATTGGCCCAAAGTTATCCGACTGGCTTTTTTGGCTAAGGTGGAATTAGAACTCACAACGGTATTTAGCCTGGTGTTTTAATCACTAGACCACAACTGGTTCTCCAAGTTAACCACACATTTTGCTGAAAATAACTTGTTTGGGCCAGTATTGATTTTTAAATCTGTTATTAATCTCTTATATCAAAATAATCCCTTTTCCCTGTCATCAAGTTTTCATCCTCAGGTGGTCTGACTACCTGTTTTATTTTTCTGTATCATGTGTAATGTGTATGCAGTCCAAAATGAGTAGATCACTTCCTTTCCCCCCCTTTCATCCCTTCTTTCTCAAAAATCAAGTGTAGAGAAGGGGTCCCTGCCCTGTGCTCCATCTTTCCAATATTTTTCACTTTCATGCAGATTGACCTAACTCTCCATTTCTTGCCAGCTACAATGTCACCTGATGAAATTGTCTACTTGGTGGTCCTTCTCATCTCTATACCTGTTGGTTTCCTCTTCAAGAAAGTGGGTAAGTGTGAAACCTGGAGAAGGAAATGCTGCTAGACATCTCATAGGAAACTATCCTGAGGTTCATGTCAGAAGGCTTTGCCTTTAACTCCTCCTTTTTTTTTTTTTGAAAAAGATTTTATTAATTTTCTACAAACAAACAAGACAAACAAAACATAAAAACATCAACTCTCATATGTATATCCAGTGTGTCAGTTGGTTCATCATTTTTGTGCATTCATTCTGTAGTCTCAATTACAATTATGTTACACAACAACTCATATTGTCAATCCAAACTTATATATCCTAATATCACTAAAAAAAGAAGTTTTTGACTATATTTTTAATCATTCATGCTTTATGAGCTAACAATACTTTAAACCAGTTTACTCTATAACAAATCATATAATCATATCAAATCAATCCTAAAAAATTCTTTATAAATATAATGTCAAATAACAAAATAATAGCAAAATAAAGATATTCCTTACTGTCTAGCATTCTAAATATTCTATTATCATATTTTATCATCTAACCATTGATAAAAAAGATCCCAAATTTCATAAAATTGTTTATCCTCTTGCTCTCTAATTTCAAATGTCAATCTACTCCTCTCAGCACATTCCAATATTTTCTTAATAATTTCTTCCTGTAATGGTATTTTCTCATTCTTCCAATTTTTAGCAAATACAATCCTAGCCGCTGTTAATACATTTACAATCAGGTATTTCAAATCTTTACTATATATATCAGGTAAAATTCCCAATAAGAAGATCTCTGGTTTCAAGTCTATGTGTTTCTTTGTCATTTTTTCCAACCACATGCGAATTCTCGTCCAATATTTTCTAGCGTCCTCACAAGTCCACCACATATGGTAATACGAGCCGGGTATCTGATGACATTTCCAGCATTTTTCAGATTTGTTCTTAAACATTCTTGCTATTCTTGTCGGGGGAAAGTGCCACCTGTAAAACATCTTATACAAGTTTTCTTTATATGCTGTTGACATTGTCATTTTATAATTTTGAGACCACAATTTCTGCCATTTCTCTAGATCAATCCCATATCCAAAATTCTTCCCCCAAACAATCATAGATTCTTTGACTTGTTCTTCCTCTAATTTCATTCCCAGTAAATAACTATATAATTTTTTAATCACCTTCTCATCAGTACCCATCAAGATCTTATCTAAATCAGTCTGCTTATCATAGAATCCCTCCATTTTAGAATCTTCATCATACCTTGAATGTATTTGCGCATATGAAAACCAATTCATCCTTATACCTTGTTCCTCTAAGTTTTGGATCGATTTAAGTTCACCCTTTTCATCCAAGAGTTCCCCATATCTAACTGTTTGTTACTTCTTATAAATTATAGGATAGGAAAATGCTTCAATAGTCGATAACCAAATTGGAATTTTCAAATAACATTGTCTTTTTATCTTCTCCCAGTTTAACCACAAAGACTCCCGCATATAACGTCTTCTAAAATAACCCTGTGTTTTAGTTCCCTTATACCATAAAAAAGCATGCCAGCCCAACAGCAAATCATGCCCTTCTAATGTCAACAACCTATGCTTTCTTAATGTTATCCATTCTTTGACCCACATCAAATTTGCAGCTTGATAATACAATTCCCAATTAGGCCAAAACCTCCTCTAATTCTAGCGTCTTGCAAAAGCTTTAGCTTTATTCTCACTTTTTTACCTTGCCATATAAACTTCAACATGATTTTATTTAAATCTTCAAAATAGTCTTTTCCAAGCCTAATTGGTATTGTTTGGAACAAAAATAAAATTCTAGGTAAAATATTCATCTTGATTGTTGAAATTCTCCCTATTAATGACAATTGCAAGTTTTCCCACTTCTTCAAATCTGTAGCTATCTATTGTTTGAGTTTAATATAATTATTATCTTTTAATGTGCTACATCTTGCTGTCAAATATATCCCCAGATACTTAACCTTATTTGTAATTTGGATTTTCAAAAGATCTGCCAGTTCTTCTCTTTGTCTCAATAGCATGTTCTTTGTCAAAATCTTTGTTTTATCTTTATTTATTTTCAAACCAGCCATCTCTCCATATGTCTCTATCTTTTCCAATAACCTTGGAGCTGTTTCTAACGGGTCTTCCAGAATAAAAGCTAAATCATCAGCAAAAGTTTGTAGTTTAAATTCTTCCTTCTTAATTTTCATTCCTTTTATGCTTTTATCATCCCTAATATTTCTATTCAACACTTCCAAGGTCAACACAAATAGCAAAGGGGATAGGGGACACCCTTGTCTTGTGCCTTTTCTTATATTAATAAAATCTGTAAGTTCCCCCTCCATCATTACCTTTGCTGTCTGTTTATTATATATGGCTTCGATTGTTGAATAAATTTTTTAGCAAAACCCATCTGTTCCAATAGTAATAACATAAGTCTCCAATTCACGTTGTCAAATGCCTTTTGAGCATCTAAAAATATCAAAGCCATTTGCTTTTCAGGATGAGCCTCATAGTATTCCAAAGTATCCAAGATTACTCTCATATTGTCTCTGATTTGTCTCTTTGGCAGAAATCCATTTTGATCTGGGTGAATAAAATTATTTAAATATTTTTTAAGTCTTTCTGCTAAAATTGAAGCAAAGATTTTATAGTCTGCATTCAATAAGGAGATGGGTCTGTAGTTCTTAATTTGCAGTGGGTCAGCCTCTTCTTTTGGAATAAGTGTGATATAAGCCTCTGACCATGTTTGGGTATCATCTTCTTTAACATAACTTCATTCATGACTTCTAACAATGGGATACTCAATGATTCTTGAAATGTTTTATAGAATTCTGCCGGAAGCCCATCTGGACCCGGTGCTTTCCCATTGTTTTGTCTCTTAAATGCTTCATTTAATTCCATCATTGTTATATTGCTTTCTAACATTTCTTCAGTCTCTTTAGGTATCTTCGGTAAATTAGCATTCTGTAAATATTGTTTGACTTTTTCCTCATCAATATTCTCTTGTTTATATAGTTGCCCATAAAAATCTCGAATAATTTCCTTTTTCTCCTTATTACCATAACAAACTTAGCCTTGATCATCTATTAACTTCAATATTTTTCTTGATTCCTTCTCCTTTCTCAATTTATATGCTAGCCATCTACCTGGTTTATTCGCATCTTCGAAGTAATTCTGTTTAGAATTTCTGATTTTCTGTGCCAATTCTTCTTTCTCTATTAATTCCATTTTATGTTTAATTACATCCAGCTTCAATTTAATATCTTTTTTTCTGTGGCATTTTCTGTAATTCTTTTTCAAGTCTTTTATACTCATCTTCCAAGGCCTTAGAAGCTTGCCTTTTCCTAATATTCTTTTTTCTTGTATAATCTATTATCAGACCTCTAGCATATGCCTTCATTGTATCCTACACATTGTGCGTTGAAGTATCTTCTTTTTTATTTTCTCTGAAAAAAAAAGCCAATTCCTTCTCCATCCATTGCATAAAATCTTTCTCCTTTAAAATAGTATTATTTAATGTCCATCTCGATCTTTTTTTTGTCCCTTCCATTTAATTGTCATTGGGCTATGATCTGCCCAAGTACTTGTTTCAATATTTATTTCTTGAATATTGGATATTAATTCTGTTGATATCCAAATCATATCTAATCTGGACCATGATAAATGTCTATTTGAATAAAAAGTATATTGTTTAGCTTTAACATTTCTTTCTCTCCAAATATCTTTTAAAGATAGTTCGTCTGTCATTTTAAAAAAAGATTTAGGGAGAGCCTTTCTATTTTGCTTGGTTGTTGTTGCTATACAGTCCAATTTATTGTCCACAATTCCATTAAAGTCTCCCATCATAATTATATTAACATAGTCCAGTCCAGTTATTTTCATGTGTAGCTTTTTATAAAACTCTTCTTGTTTTTCATTTGGAGCATAAATTGCAATCGAGTATTTTTATATTATTGTCCATTATTTCCACCATTAATACTCTTCCATCTTCATCATTGTAGATCAGTTTTGCTGGGATAGCCTCTTTAATGTATAGAACCACTCCTCTTTTCTTACATTGAGTCAAAGAAGTAAATATTTTCCCCAATTTTGGCTGTACTAACAATTGTTCATGTTGTTTTTTAATATGAACTTCTTGTAGACAAATTATATCAAATTTTAATTTCTCTAATTTTTGAAAAGTTTTCCTTCTTTTAACAGCTGAATTAAGTCCATTTATGTTCATTGTAATCAGTTTTCTTTCTTCCATGATTATGCTTTATATTTAGGTCTAACAGCTCTCGTGGATCTCACTTCACGCTGTTCTTTACTGTCCACCTGTCCACCTACAGCTCCTTTCTCTTTTTCAGTCTCCAGTTGTTCCTCTTGAAACTCAATTAATGAGACCTCTTTCTCTGCCTCTTCTCTTCTTCTTCCAAAAAATTCTGCATGGAAAAGTTCTGCTTTCTCAATTGAATCAATTCTATGTCTCTGCTCTTGCCACATAAACATTTATCCTTCTGGAATCATCCATCTATAATTCACTTCGTTTTCCAGTAGCATTTTGGTCAGAAATCGATATTCTCTTCTCTTCTCTCTCACTCTTCTAGGTATTTGTTTTAAAACCACAATCTCTTTACCTTTGTATTTCAATGTTTTCTCTCTTACCACTTGTAATATTTGTGTTTTGATGGATTTTTTTGTAAATCTAATATGGACTTCCTTTGGTAATTTATTTCTCATCGCATATCTTGTATAAACTCGATATACCTCATCTACTCCATCCATCATCTTTTCCTCTGTAATTTCCAAAGCATCTGCCAAAATTTCTATCATTATCGCAGCCAAATTTTCTCCTTTTTCCTCTTCTATATTTTGAAATCTGAGATAAAATTCTGACCTTTCCATCTCCCACCTCAACATCCCATTTTTTTCTTGTTCAACCACTGTTAATCTACTGTCAATATTTCCAATCTTCTCCTCTCTTTGTTTCCCTTCTTCCTCAATTTTTTGGAATCTCTCCTCATACTTCCCCATTATTTGTTTAATATTTTCCACTTTTTCATCAGTCTTCTCTATTCTTTGTTCAATGATGTCTGATTTTATCTTGAGATCTTGGATTCCTTGCATAATCATCTGTAAAGTTACTATTTCTTGTTCTTTATTTTGCTTCAACATTGTCTGAATTAAACGTTGTCCTCTAGCTGGTGAGGAAGCAGAGGTAGAAGTAGAAATGCCAACTGGTATTGGTTTCCTGCTCATTTTAATGCCTCCAAAGCTTCAAATTCTTTTTGACTTTTAATCCAACTGGTAGAATAGTCAATTATAATCCAAAATGGAAAAATCCAATAGTAAAAGACCCAAAACCAAAGAAGAAAAAGGAAAAAAGAAAGAAGAAAAATCTTCAGGTTCTTCTTGATCCTAATCCAATTACAAAGTAGTCCACCATAAAAAAGGAAAAATAGAAAGGAAAAAAACAAACAAGCCCAAAAATGATATTATTGATTAAAAACAAATAAAAAAGAAAAGAAAAGAAGAAATTCCTTCAGGTTCTTCACACCTTAATCTCAATAATCAAAAAAGAAAAACAAAGTGGTCCAAAAACATGGATAGAAAAAGCAAAGAAGTCCCAATAAAAATAAAGAGAAAAGAAAAATAAAGAAAAAACTCTGAGACTTTCCCTTTAAAATAAAAGGCAAAAAGAAGAATATTACTAGAATTGAAATTTACAAAAAGGCTGGCGAATGGGATATTTATATATATATATAAGAGAGCACACTGCACTTTATTTATTTATCCAAGGCTCTTATTATGACTCTCTTCTCCAGCAGCTTCAAAGCTAAGCCTCAAGTGTTGAAATATTGATAAGAGTCTAGGAAAACACCTGTAATAATATTTTGCTGTGCTTTCCCTCTATCTTATCACGTTGAAATGTCCTTGAGAAAGAGTCTTCTTGCAATTCTTTCCAAATAAAGTATTTTCAAGCCTCTAGTTGGCAGTGTTGCAATGTTTCTTAATGCTCTTCCCCCCCCCAGCCAGAAAAAATGAATAATGTATACAAAAAAAAAAGAAAAAGAAAATAGCTAAAGGGAGCCTCTATCCTAGAGAAAATTTAAAAATCAAAAGGAGCATAAAAATATATATAAGAGAAAATTCAATCCGGTTACCTACAAAGTCGCACTTAAGTCCCCCCCAAAAAAGTAAGGAAAAGAAAAAAAAAATCCAAGCCTCAATTTGACATCACTTTAAAAAAACGCCGCTGAAACAGTTTTGGTCAAAAAAAAAAAAAGTCTCACAGGTTTCTTCTTTGTTCAGGATGCCCTTTCAAACCTCAGCGAATTTACAACACAAAAGAAGTTTCTCACCCAGCCAACACACTTCTTTCCAGCCACTTTCTTTCCGGAGCTGTCCCGACTTCAGCAGCTATGGGGGCTGCCTCTCCGCCGCCAGCAAAAGGGCTGCTCCAGGATCAAACCAGAGATTTTGCGATATCTCTGGGATCCTGGGACAGTACCCTTCACAATCACCGTCTCGACGGGACGGTTTAGGTCCGTTGGGACCGACCAGGGGCGAAAATATCGGCTGCAATCTCAGAGCCCCAAGATCGCAGCTGTATCGCTGAAACGAAGCTCCGCCTTCTCCTCCTTTAACTCCTCCTTGAAGGGTTTGAGCAAGCAAGTTGTAAGAAACGCATCTCCAAAGGAACTCTGAGAAGATGGGATATGAGATGGAGTGGGAATGGTGAGAAATAACAAACAATACATGGGATCTGGATATTAAGGTAATCCTTGATTTATGACCGGTGGCTTAGCAACTGTTCCAAGTTATGAGGGGACCTCTCCAGGAGTACTTATGATCAAGTTTCAGAATTCTGATAGCCACAAGGCTCCCTCCCTTGGTCAGTTTGTTGGCCACTCAGCAACTGACTCATATTTAAAGCCTTTTGCAGCACTCCGTGGCCACACAGGGCTGCATTGTATGACGATTTTGCTGAAAACCGAGATTTCCAGATTTTGACAAAAACAAATCCACAGCAAACAATGGATTTGTTTTACAGCCATTGTTGTAAAAAAAAGGTTGTAAAAACAGGTCAGTCACATAGGTGACCTGTTTTGCAACCATCATGACTTATGACCATAATGGCCAGTTTCCATTACGGTCATACGTTGAGGATTATCTGTATTTGCCATGATCCAAGAAGATTCTTGGGTGAGAAGCGAAACATTTTAAAAGGAAAAACGAAGAAAGTCCAGTTGTCTTTTGGAAAAAAATCTTTGGGATAACCATGGGTGATTGAGAATCTCCATTGGCAGTTTTGTAAATTTTATTCAGTGTAGCTTCTTAAAAACTATGGAGCTGGGTAGGTTGTACATCCAGCCAAGCAAATAAACTCAAACTCAAACTCACAGCCCAGGGTGTGCATCTTTAGACAATGGGAAAACGTGTTCCTCTCTTTTTTTAATAGGTTTGAAGACCAAAAAATATGGGGCAGCTGTTATAGGACTTGCACTTATTCTGGTGACTTGCCAGATCCACATCCTTCATTCTCTGATCACCATCCTGGGGACATGGCTTATTATCAATATCTCACCAAGGTAAAGTGACTAACAATTATTGTGGCTGTGAGATGGTCTACATATGCAAATAAATACTCCGGGTGCAAAGATGGGATTATACATTTCCCAAATTTCCTAAAATCTAAGTTTTTGTCTCTCCTCTTCCTCCCCACCCCCCCACCCCCAGGCTAGGTAGGTAGGTTCAGGACTTTCAAGCAAGACTCTCAGCTCCTTAGATGATAATGATTAAGCAATTAAGCAAAACATTGTTTAGTAGAATGTGTGAATTAGTGAAAACCTAAGGAACTGCATTTATGCAAGTTAAAAAATCCATTTATTACTCATACAGGCATTATTAAAAACAAGTAAGTGAAAGAACTGTCCCAAAACTGAACAAAAAGGTATCAAGAAGAGATGGTGAGAATATACAGAGTAGCCATAAGCAGGTAGCAGATTCCTCATGATCATTTCAGCAAACGGGTTGAATAAGAAATGCAACCTTATTGTACTCCATTATCTTAAAGCAATCAATATAGTGTTCACACAGTGGCTTTCTGATTTGTGTACAACGATTGCACCAACTTGACCAAATTTGCTGGTGTTTTCAGGTCTTGTAGGGCTCTCCATAGTTTCTCATCACAATCAATACAATTGAAGGGTTCATTGTAGTTGATGAAGCACTTGATATTTTGATGTTCATGAGATTTTTTCCATGATCTTGTGTAGATTTGCAGAAGGGCCCCTTCGAAAGCTGTCTTGCACATATTCCCTTCTGATGGTTGGCGCTAGACGATGTATAATTTTAAGCAGCATCTTGCTGATGTGAGGGATGAGAGCAATTGTGCAATAATTGGAGCAATCTTTATTCTTTTTTGGCTGATGACTAAGCATTTCCAATCCATGTGTTGGTTTCCCAAATTTTCTGGTACAGGTCTCTAATGACAATGGGTGGTACAGGTCTCTGTAAGTCTGCAGGGATAGTGTCACCTGGAGTTTTATTGTTTGGCAGTTGGTTCACTGCCCATGTGATCCTTTCTTCAAGACTGGCCGCTTCTATTTCTATTTCTCTTGTCTCATCATGAGACTGAGCCTCTTTGCTACCTGCGTACAGCGATTCTGTATATTTTCACCGTCTGTTTTTGATGCCTTTTTGGTCAGTCAGTTCTTCCCCTTAACTTGTTTTTAATGATGCCTTCATAGTAATAAATGGTGCTTGGGTCTTCTTAACTTGATAAATGCAACTCGTTACGTTTTGATTAATTCATACATTCTGCTAAGCAATTATTTTCTTAATTGGGGTAGGTTATACCTTTTTGGTTTACATAAAACTGTAAGCCATGATCCCTATTTTCGCAGACTATGATAAACCAAAACCAAACAAAGCATACCTCTAATGTTTGAACACAATTTTCATGTTAGGATTTCTGGTTTCTAAAGGTTATCTATACTCTCAAGTGGGCAGGATCTTGTTTTCAGTTCCCAGTGTTGTTCACATTAACTTGGCTGAAACAAATTGTGTAGTTTCCACTCGCCACATGATATCAGCAGGTTGGCTAGGGAATTCTGGGAGTTGCAACCCATACATTTTAAAAGTTGCCCAGGTTGAGAAACAGTGGGTTAGAAGAGTAGTTAGTGTATGTCAGTTAGTCAGTTCAAGGATATGTATGTGTGTTTTTGAAACTGATGTAGAAAAGGGATTAATAATTTTAACCTCCTCCTCCTCCTCCTCTTCTTCTACCTCCTCCTCCTCCTAAAAAACAGGACTTGTCATCACCTGACGCTGGGATGGACATTTTCCTACTTATTATTTTTCCGCACAATTACTTACTTCAACTATCCAGAGCCAACACCATTCACCAATGCTGTACAACTTTTGCTCACTCTCAAGGTATTGGGCTATTTTGGGGATATTGAGAAGGAAGGGTGATTAGCATGAAAAGGAAATAAGGTTTCTTTTTCTGGAATTTTTGTCTCCCAGCTGCTGAGCTTAGCCATTGAAGTACAAGAACTCATTCAGGTGAAGAAACAGGAAGTGACAACTTTCACCAAATCTCCAATGATTGGTAGAGTTCTCCAAAAACCGGGGTTGGTGGAGATACTGTGCTACAGTTACTGCTACGTGGGGCTTATGACAGGTAAGGTGAACTGGCTAATAGGAAATGAAATGGGTCTACAGGTATAAACACATGTGATGCATCTTCCCTTTGGCAGCCTTATGAGCAGTGGGTTTATGGGCATTTTAAAATGTTGGCGTCTTCTCACCACATATGTAAACATCAATAAGAAAAAGTATTGGGCTGAAGAGCTACTCTTTATTGTTACAATTTCTTTTTAAAGGAAAAGGAAGTTAAGAGATCAGAGCAGGTTGAAAGTTATAAAGCCCATTCCACTTTTGCCTTCTCATCTACTTCTCACATCAGCCACCTATTGCTCTTGGTATTGTGCATGGCCATTGGGTGTAAGTGTGGCCTCTCCTATTTTTTGCAGAAGTATGTTTGAAACTACCTTGCTGATCAGACAAAAATAGCTATTCTTCCCACTAGCCTATACACTTCACTTGTATAGCTTCTCCTTTTTTGTTTTGTGAGAATTGCATGAAAAATGGCCATATGTTGCTGCTGCAAACATGAAGGCAGGAAATTACAGCAAAAAGTAAGATACCAGATATGTTTTGTTGCCAGAGCTTGCAGGAAATCATAAAATTGTACAACTAGCAAATGCTTAGGGTAGTAATGACATCTTTTAATCTTGCAAATGTGAATTTAGTTATTACTCTTATTAAATAATTTAGAAATAATTCTTGCTCATTAATCTGACCTCTATTGCTTTTGTCTGTTACATTGTAGTTCCCTTTTGTAATTTGTTTTCTGAATTAAAATCAGGCAACATCAATACTTTTTGGTACACTCATTAGTGAAAGTCTGCCAGTTTATCTGCATTTAAATCCATAACTAGTAGATTATAATCCACCTATAGATTCTTCCCGTCAACAAAAAGGCAAAGTAATTTTTATTACTGTGTTGATCTCAGTTTTGTATGCAACTTTTATTAAAATAAAGTGTTTAAAATCTGAAAAAAAATGTACAACTAGGAAATCTCTGTGTACTTCCCAAATTACACACAACCTTAACCTGTCAAGCCTATCCAAAACAGAAGGACTCAGATCATATTGGATACCGTATCTCACAACACTCCACTAAATAGCAGGTAGTTCTCAAGCTACAACTGTTTATTTAGTGATGGTTCAAAATTATAACGGCACTTTAAAAAAATTATGACTGGTCTTCGCACTTACGATCATGGCAGTGTTCCCACAGTCCCTTTAATCAGAATTCAGGTGCTTGGCAATGAGCATGTGTGAGCAGTAGTTACAGCACCCCAGGGTCATATGATTCCTGTTTCTGACCTTTTCAACTGGCTTCAATTCCACAAGCAAAGCCAATGGGGGAAGCTAGAGTTACTTAACAACCTTGTGTTTCACTTAATAAGTTCAGTGAGTCGCAGAAAAAAAATGAACATGAATTTGAACATGACTCACTTAAGAACCTAAGCCTTGCTTAGCAATGGAAATCCTGGTCCCATCATAAGTGGAGGACTACTTATATTGGCTTTGGGTTAAGGAAAATAATGTGAACACAACTAGAAGAAAGCAGGTTATAGAAACAGTGTCTTAAGTAGAAATAGAATAACAGAAGGGACCTTGGAGGGCTTCTAGTCCAACTCCCTGCTTAGGCAGGAAACCCTGCACCATTTCATACAAATGGTTATCCAATCTCCTCTTAAAAACTTCCAGTGTTGGAGCATTCACAACCTATGGAGGAGGCAGTTTGTTCCACTGATTAATTTTTCTGTCAGGAAATTTCTCCTTCGTTCTAGGTTGCTTCTCTCCTTGATTAGTATCCACCCATTGCTTCTTGTCCTGCCCTCAGGGGCTTTGGAGAGTAGCTTGTGGCAGCCCCTGAGATATAGGAACACTGCTATCATGTCACCCCTAGTCCTTCTTTTCATCGGACTAGACATACCCATTTCCAGCAACCGTTCTTTATATGTTTTAGCCTCCAGATCCCTCTAATCATCTTTGAGGCTCTTCTCTGCACTCTTTCTAGAGTCTCAACACCATTTTTACATCGTGGCGATCAAAACTGGATGCAGTATTTCAAGTGTGGCCTTACCACGGCATTATAAAGTGGCATTAAAACTTCACGTGATCTTGATTTTATCCCCCTGTTTATGCAGCCTAGAACTGTGTTGGCTTTTTTGGCAGCTGTAATTTAACTGTGTGTGTGTCACATTCTCTCTGGACTAGTTTTATTTTTCCTCAGGCAAAATACTTCTCCCTTAAAATTGATATTAAAATTTCATTGTTTTCTGTTTTTGTACCCAGGCCCATTTTACCGCTATCGTACGTATCATGACTGGTTGAGCCAGATTGATTCTTCTGTTATCCCTAGCTGGCGGCCGATGCTTTACAGATTCAGAATGGTCCCCTTTGGAATATTTTTTCTGGTTGTCTCCCATTTCTTCCCCCTTGATTACGTCCGAAGCAACGCCTTCTACGAGAGAGGACTCCCTTTTCGCCTCTTCTACATGACGCCCATCTTCTTTGTCTTCCGTATGCGTTTCTACGTTGCCTGGCTTTGCGCCGAGTGTGCCTGCATTGCTGCTGCTTTTGGTGCCTATCCAGTCACTGCCAAATCTCGGTCAGGTGGAGGACCTACAGTGCAATATGAGCCCTTAAGTCTGTAAGTCAAGAACCTCTTCTTGGCCCTGCCTTCTCTAAAATACTTCTTCTGCTTTCCACACAGCACTAATAACAGTGAACTGTGACCACAGGCTTTATAGGGTGGGTTACCTCTCCCCATAAAAAGCACCACTAATTCATTAGATATAGTAGAGCTAAAAGATTCCACCTTTTTTGTGAGGTTGGGGCAGTTTAAAGGAAATAGATGCACTGACCTTTGAAGAGGCCTTATGTCCACCTTTTCTTTATTTTTTATTGACATGTACAAATTGTGCCTTCGTGTGTCTGAGTTCTACAGACCAATTTTGGAGTCATGAGAAGTTTCTTCTCAAATAAGAAGTGTGCTAATTCTAGCATGGAAATGGGATTTCCAAAGTCTCTCAGGATGCTGAACTCTTTCTGGTTCATATGATTGTAATTGACTTAAAACCCAGCTCTAATTCTTGGCATGAAACTTAGCTGAGGCCCCTGTAGTTCAGTGTTGGTTTAGTTCCAGGCCCTGAGGTTGCCCGGTAATAATACTGCCTGTTCTAAAACTAAAGTACAGCCACTATCTGAAGTCTTTGAGAGAGAGAAATGAAATGAAATAGCACTGGTTATTTCCATGTGACTTTTGCTGAAAACTGCTTACAGAAACTACATCCAATGTTGCACAGGACTAGCATCATTTGCTTTAGGTTAGCAAATTTACTTTTGGACCATACAAAAAGTAAAAGCTAAGTCCTTCTGCTAAATGCATACAGGTAGTCCTCAATTTACAACGGTTCATTTAGTGACCATTCAAAGTTACAACAGCACTGAAAAAATTTATGACAATTTTTCACAGTTACAACCTTTGTAATATCCCCATGATCATGTGATCAAAACTCAGATTTTGGCAACAGGTTCATACTTATGATCATTGCTATGTCTCAAGGTCATGTGATCACCTTTTGAATAAAAACAAATTCAAAGGGGAAGCCAGATTCATTTAACAACCAGGTTACTAACTTACCAACCAAAATGATTCACTTAACAACTGTAGCAATCCAGTTAGTAAAATGGGGCAAAACTCATTTAACAAATGTCTCCCTTACAACAGAAATTTTGGGCTCAATTGAAAGTCAAGGACTACCTGTATAGACAACTACTTTCATTTACTATTTTTAAGAAGTCTGAAGATCACAAACAAAACATTCATTAGTAATACAGAGTACAACATAATTTAACAGAACTAACCTTTCCATGACACTATAGGAATCTTTGACTTATGATCAGTTGCTAAACAACCATTTGATATTTTCAAGCCTGTAAAACGCTTCTGTCTGTTGCAAAATTTTGAGGTTGCATCCACTCCCCTACCAACCCCCACGGTTGCATTACAGGCACATGGCAGGCAACTTGTTCGCACTTATGAATGCCCCATGAAAAATGGAGACAGCTGCCTTGGTCAGGGAGTTGGACTGCAGATCTCCAAGGTCCCTAAAAGCTCTAATTCCAAATAGCTGAGTATAAACTTGCAGATTTTTGTTTAGTGTGTGTCTATATAATTTTGCCTTCCAAACCACAAGGTGTTCAAAACAAATGGTAAGTTTTCTCATGATTTAACACAGTAGGAGGAGAGCTGCATTAGTGTATGATAGTCCCAATCAGAATTAGTTCATTTGAAAAGATACTACCAGACTCCTTCTGTTAATAAACTAATTTACATTTTTAAGGTCAGCCTCATACATTTTTAGAACAGTTCTGGACATTAAAAATGCACAAAGGAATTAATTTTTCTCTTCTCTTACAAGCAGATCAGCTGACGGGGAAGCATCCAGTATTGCATATGATTATGAAACAATCAAAAACATTGATCCACACGGGACAGATTTTTGTGTCAAAGTAAAGGATGGCATGCGCTATTGGAACATGACTGTCCAGTGGTGATTAGCACAACACATCTACAAAAGTGCGCCTTTCCATTCCTACATCATGAGGTGTGGCAAGCAACACTGGGTTCAAATAAAGTGTCATTCAGGGCAAGGAATAGTCTTTGAGGATGAAGTGATAGGCAGGTGAACTGGGAGGTATCAGGTCAATTGGGTTGGCATGAGAAGAAATCTTGCAGGACAAGGATTCTGGGACAGGAAGTGCTTCTTTTGAAGGTTCAGGATGAACACTAGGCAAATTTGGGATGAGGTGAATTGAGACCTGCCATCAAAAAAAGAGAAAGTCAGAAAATTTAAATAATTTATGAAAATCTAACCTCTTGAAGTAAACCCTGCAGCAGGGCTGTCAATCTCACATCATCATGGTGGTGTCACGTGACGTATTGGGACTTTTCCCCCCTTCGCTAAACTGGATATGGGCATGGCCAGCACATGACGCATCCAGCCCATGGGTTTGACAGCCCTGCCATACAAGATTATGAGACTGATTTGAGTCACCAGGTGAGATGGGCAATCTAGACAATAAATAAAAAGCTGCATAATTGTTTCCCATCTTTGTATGCTCTAGAGCAGTGCCACCTCAACCTTTGCAGCTTGGCAGCCTGGTGGAGGTGGGGGGGGGGGAGAAAGGAACTGGGCCGCACGCAGGCACGGGTCAATTTGCACAAGCAGTGGGCCAGCACACATACATATGCATGTTTAGCTCCACTTGCACCAGTTCAGCTGCACATGCAAGCCAACCCGCTACTCGTGCGGCCTGATTGCAGATAAGCCACGGCCAGGCATTGGGGGCCCTTCTCTAGAGATGCTAGGTTTCAGCTCTCACTGTTCTCAAGCCAGCATAGTTTGACTGGGATCTTGAACTTCTGAAGGTTGTGACAGACTGAGCTAAATTTAAAAAGGGCCATGAGTTGGGAATGATCAAGGGGATATGAGGAATTTTGGGATAGGTGGGTTTAAAGGGATGAATATAGGACTGATCAGACTCTTTTCTTTTTAGGAATGCCTGGACGATGCTTATCTCGGCCTACTGGCATGGGATCCACCCTGGGTACTACATCAGCTTCCTTACCATCCCGCTCTGCCTACTAGCTGAGGGGGCCATGGAGAGTGGATTCTTGAAGCACCTCTCCCCGTCTGGGCGTCTTTGGGGTGACTGGATACAGTGGTTCATGAAGATGAGGGCCTATGACTACATGTGTATGGGTTTTGTGTTGCTCACCTTTGAGGAAACTATTCGCTATTGGAGCTCGATCTATTACTGCATCCATGTGGGAGCTGTGTTTTTCTTCCTGCTGGGAACAGTGTTGGGGATCCAGAGGAAATGGGGCTCCCCAAAAGATAAACAGGGTGCTCCACAGAATCCCAAGCAACAGGAATGAGAGGGCAAAGTGATGTTGCTGTATGCCCACAGCAAGGAACACTACCATAGGCCAGTGAGGTTAAGGGAACAAATAAGACTCGGCGCGAGTCTAGTTTTGATATATGTCATGACTTAGGTGGGGATTGAAGGAAGTAATCCAAGATTGAACTTGGAAATCCCTACTTTTGGTCTGCTTTGTGACAAGGCAATTTAGAAATCCTAAAAATATTGCCTATTCTACTTCAGGGGATTCTGAGAAGAGGAAATTCCAGATCTTAACTTCTAACCCAGTCTCAACAATTTTAAGATATGTGGACTTCAACTCACATACTGGCTGGGGAATTCTGGGAGTTGAAGTCCAGCCATCTTAAAGTTGTTGAAGCTGAGAAATACCGTTCTGACTCTCTCTTTTGTTAGATTTCTTTCTAGCTTTCACTCTAGTCTTAATTTTTCATTTTTTAAAGTTGAAACCTCAGCCATTTTATAGGATAGGGTAAAGGAATTACACCCAACTGGCTGTTATGGAACTACAACTCCCAAGAACTCCAGCCAAATTTAACAATATAGGCAATGGAATATATATTATAACTGCATAGCATCTGAAGGATTGCACATTATCTGCCCTTTAGTCAGTAGTATTTTTAGTTCTGTAATACACATTCTGTAACTAACTCTCATTTTTATTTTCTTTAAATGTCATCGTAGCCTTGAAAATATCTGCTTATATAGTGGAATTTCTTGAAAGGGTGAATCTGGGACTTTGTCCTGTGGTAGATAAGGTGAGGCTGTCATATTTGAGCTGCAAAAATCAGGATGGTCATTAGAGGACATCTTGCATCCAATGATAATCCAGATTTTGGCAACTCAGATTTGGTAATTATACAGAAATGCTAAAATTTAACAAAAAATAAAAACTCCATCCAAATGTTTTTGATCACTTGTATGGAGAGATGTGCAAAAATGAATTAGGTCTCACAAAATCTTGAATTGGTGACCCTCTTACTCAAAGAGATGAGATTCTGGAATTCAACAAGATTTTCACAGGGCTGGATCCTGTTACACAAAAGTCATGGAAAAGATTAGTTTGCTGGTGCAGAGGTACAGATGAGGCTGGTGGACTAGTAAAGAAATCAGATGTTGCACACAAAGACTGCCATATTTAAATAGGTTACTGTTAAATATAAGGAACAAATGCATGTTTGATTTTTTTAAAGCTATGATATTTGGGGCTGAAATGAAAGACTTTTTAGGACATATAGGGCTGTGTCTTATGAGACCTAAAATGTATACGCTGAGTATAAAGGGGTGAATTTTGGTTTGCAAAATGTAAAAAAATATATTTACTACCAGAAAAATGATTGCTCAGGTAATATGTTTATGTCTTAAGGAAAACTATACATGAATCTGCTTATGTTAGCATTATTTTTGTTCCAAGCTAGTATTTTATTGGAAGGTACTTGGAAAATAAAATTGTTTAAAAAAAGAAAAGAAACACACAAAAACATTAGTGTTTTGCAGTTACATCTTGCTGGTCCTGAACAAAGGAGCAGAAGATACATGTTGAATTTGAGAAGATCGGTCTCCTGTCCTTTATTCCAAGGAGCTGGATTTCAAGCGTCCTCTTCTTCTCAATCGTCTGTAATGTGAAACAATGTCAAACATTCATACCAGTTCTAGTTTCTTTCAACTATCTCACTTCCCTGACCCATTCAGTAAATCGAATCAATACCGATGTGCGTTGCAATTTTTGTCTTGCTCAAACCAAATCCACCCCACTCAGATCTTGCATCCTTCACAGCTCAGCCTTTCTTTTCCTGAAAGCCAGCAGAACTACTCCTTCACCAATCTGAATTCATCTCGGGTCCTCCATCATGCTGGTCATAGGGTGATCCCATCAGGATATGTTGAAGGATGTTTAATGCTTCTCTTTCTTATCAAAGCTTCTGGGCTGTTGCACTCAAGGGTATGAGTGACTCAGAAAACAGAAAGAAAGCTCATATATTGGTAAGAGGGAATGACTAGATTGATAGTGCATCACCAACTGGTGGGCTGCAAGAAAATTTTGGTAAGCCACAGAGAAATCTCACCCCCAGAGCACTCCCCCCCCCCCCCAAAAGCAATTAATCCAAGGCTGTACAGAAACACAAGGCTACTTAGCCCACATGGCCAGTGGGAACCCTCCCCGCCCACTCAACCTGGCAAACTTGTCTGTTGAGTTGCTATTTTTCTTTTTTCCAACCATCATCATTTCCTGCTTCCTAGCTAAGCAGAGCCGAACCTCCCTTAGGACTGAAGGTTTGCTTGCAAGCAAATTCAGTGCAGACTCACCTCAAGCAAATTTGAGACTGAGCTAGCCGATGGCAGATAGATTGATCACTCAATGATTCTGTGAGCAACTCAATCTGCCTGCTTTGCCTGATTTTGGATAAAAGTTGCTCTTTTTTAAAAAAAAATATTTACATGCATGGTGTGTTGTGAGTTAATTTTGTGAGTTTGCTTGCAAGCAAATTTTGTGTGACAGACTGAGCTAGCCAGTGGCAGATAGATCTCTGTATGAATCTGATTCTGTGAGCAACTCAATTTGCCTGCCTGCTTTGCCTGATTTTGGGTAAAAGTTGCTCTTTTATATATAAAACATTCAATATTTATATAAATATAATATTTACATACAAAGCCATGCCCAGCTAGTCACATGACCACCAAGCCAAACCCATAAATTAGGCCATGCCCACATAACCGGTTAGTGGTCCCTGGGATTTAAAATTATGAGTTTGGTGACCCCTGAGGTCCAAAAGGTTGGAGATCCCTGTTCTACATAATGGTTTCCCAAAAGCCCTATTTCAAACACTTGTTCACACTTTCATTCCTGAAGCTGCTTATACTTTTCAAAATAAACGTATTAAAGTGAAATTTTTATGTTTGTATAATTTTACAATTAGGCACACTTCCTTGGGTACAGCACTGAAGTATTCTTCCTAAAACAATTGTCCTATTTCCTTGTACTTTCTGCTCACTGTTGGGAGTGTATTAAATCAATGGAATGATACATCTGGATAATCTGCAGCCATGGAAGAAATTTGAAAAAGCACAAGTTTTTTTTTTTTTTTTTTTTGCTGCTTTAATTTGGGAGTGGCTGATGACAAAAAAAAAATCTGCATTTTCTTTTTTTCAGCAAGATTCCTCCAGCACCAACACCGATCTTGTATTATGCTCTCTGCAGAAAGAATCCTAGGAACTGATAGTTTTCTAATTTTGATTAAATGTGAAATGCTCTTGATTGCAGGGTTGCAGAGCAATTTTTTTAGTAACCTGCGGAAACTTGTTTGGGAAATCATTCCATTTGGATATCTGAATTCTTTTACATGGAAATGTTGATTAGTAAATCCAAATGACAGTCACAGGAAGCCCTCAACTTATGGCCTAGGGGCGGGGCAGCCTGTTCTTCCCCCAATGCTATCTCCAGAGGAAGGAGAGTAGATCACTCCGTCCCTTAGAGAGTCTTGGAAAAAAAAATGCTATGTTTAAATCTTGAGTTAAATCTTGGTGGTCTGTGGCCATAGTCGGGGCCACTAAAGATATTCATGGTGAAGAAAAGGTTGGTAACTAGATGACAGGGATCACAACCCAGATGGAGAGGTCAGGATATTTCTGGGTCTTAATGCCTAGATAAGGGCTACATCCAGGATTGTCTAATCAGATGTCATGCACACATTGGGGCAGGGTATCAAAGCTGAACTGGGGTTCAAAGTTGCTACTTCCTTCTTCAGCTCTTGCTACCCTCCCCATCCATATTTGTGAAATGAGGCCAAGCCAGAGTATTTTCTACTCTGCATTGGATAATACTAATTCTGATTATAATTCTTCATGACTGCCAACAACCACGTGACCCCAAGAGAACCTGCACCCATATTGCCACATGTTGCCTGACACAAAATATAGAGGAGACAAAGATTTGTACTGAATGCAGGCTGAGCATCACCTCCCCCCCAACCAGGAGCTATCTAGGTAATATCCATCCTCTTGTCAAAAAAATTAGTCTTCACATATTGAGCTGCAAAAGTGACCAGAATTTCACCCCTCAAAACTTACTTTACATTCCCTGTAAGATAAAAATTTATCAGTCAAGCATGCACACCAGAACAACTAGACACAAGGGCAGTTTTTTCCCAAATGCCATCACTCTGCTAAACAAATAATTCCCTCAACACTGTCCAACTATTTACAAAGTCTGCACTACTATAACTTAAATCTTGTCATCACTTCTTATCACCTATCCCCTCCGGCTTGTGACTGTATGATTGTAACTTTGTTGCTTGTATCCTTACAATTTATATTGACTGTTTCCTAGTATGATTTGATTGCTTGTTGTACCCTATGATTATTATTAAGTGTTGTACCTGATGATTCTTGACTCTTGATAAATGTATCTTTTCTTTTACATAGCATGTATCTTTTACGTTTTCTTTTATGAGCGCATTTGCACCAAGACAAATTCCTTGTGTGTCCAATCACACTTGGCCAATAAAGAATTCTATTCTATTCTAAAAAAATAAGACCAATAAGTCATCAGCATGCCCATCTGATGATTTATTGGTGGCAGCTTAAGGACTGATGGTACTATGAAGGAGACATTGAAGTCCTAATTGATGGCAACCTCTGAGATATTTCTCAGTAGCAGAAGAAACCTGTTTGTGCTACCCAATTTGTTGTTCACCTTGTATGCAATTTTTGCTATCCAGTAGGTGTGGCAATGGGCACCTCCATACAGTGCAGTATTTCTAGAAGGTTCAGTTGTTTTAAGTTGTTTTAATTCAAGGAATTGGGAACAGGGGAACAGTTCTAAATTCCTTGGTAAAACTCTTATCAAAGACTTCAGAAATTGTGGGTGCTTCATCATTGGAGGTTTTAAGAAGAGACTGGACAGCCACTGAAATGGTATAGAACAGTGATGTCTAACCTTTTTGGTACTGAGTGCCCAAAGTATGTGTGCATCCTGAAAATGCAATGTGCGTGCATCCCTCGTGCATGCCCCCACCCCCTGCACACCTGTCCAACCCCCACATAGGCATGCATGTCCCTCATGCATGTGCTCCACCCCCATGCATGTGCCCGCATCCCTGGTACACGCCCTGCATACACCCCACTTCCGCACATGTGTGACAGAGACCCAAAGACAGCTGGCTGGTGGAAGGCATGCACACATGCATGGTAGAGCTGGTGCAATGGCTCGCATGCCCACAGAAAGGGCTCTGCGTGCCATCTCTGGCATGTGTGCCATAGGTTCGTCATCATGGGTATAGGATCTGCTTAAACAGGGAGTTGCACTAGAAGACCTCCAAGCCCAAGGTCCCTTCCAGCTCTATTTTGATTGACTGGTTGATTGATTTCTGTCAGTAATATACTGAATATAGAAGTTAGCTGGTTTGGGAGTCTGCAAAAGTACAGGATGCCTCTATATTGGTAATTCTAAATGTTACCTAAGTATTCTTCTGCTGAAAGTTAAATATAGTAATTGATTAATTTACATTTTGGCAAAGGTAAAGGTCATCCATCTCTGTTTACAGGCTGAATGACCATTTACAGTTACATCAGTGAAGCCAAAGTAACTTTGTGACTGTAAAGGTCTTTATGGGTTTTAAGATTTTAAGCACAGTGGTGCATTCATTTAGCTACCACTTCACTTAATAATCGTTGCCAGTTGGAAAGGTGATCAATAAACAAGGACTATCTTTACATGACATGTATCATTTAACCAGTGAGTAGGGGCCTGAACAATTCACCCCAGGGATTTTAATCTGCTTCCTCTTTGCATGGACATACTGCTTCAAAATGAATGTGCATTTGCACAATGGCTTAAATAGTTTACAAAAAATATTTTTAAAGTGTTGAAGAATAAATCAGCAATAAATTTCCTGACAGTTAGAACAATTAATCAGTGGAACAACTTGCCTCTAGTTGTTGTGAATGCTCCAACACTGGAAGTTTTTTAAAAGATGTTGGATAATCATTTGTCTGAAATGGTGTAGGGTCTCCTACCTAGGCAAGGGGTTGGACTAGAAGACCTCCAAGGTCCTTTCCAACTCTTATCTATTCTATTCTTAAGAAGAAGAGACAGAATGCTAAAATTGTGCTTACAAAAAAGTCAAGGATACACAACATGACATTTTTGTTTTTAATCAGTGTGTACAGGAATATTTTATTTGGAATATTACATAAATATTGTTCTGTACAGTCATTAGCATATGTGCAAGCGCCGCGCTGTGATTGGCCAAAGTGCACGGCGATCTGATTGGCCGAGCGAGCTGCACTGATTGGCCCGCTGCGAATCCCCCGCGATTGGTGGAAACTAATCGCGGGAGATACAAAGCGGTCCCATTGGCCGCGGCCACCGCGGCCAGAGAATAAAAGCCGCTGTTTTTCCCCTTGAATCCCGAGCCGATCTCAGGATCCAATAAAGAGCTAAACTAAGTCACTGACTCCGAGTCTCCTTCCGCAACGGACAAAACATATATTTCAATGTCACTGTGACTCTGTAGAAAGATAGCAGCCACCCCTCTCCTAGAAAAATGAACCATTCTATGAAATATTTAAAAGGCAGAATATTTCCCCTAAAAGAGAAAGAGAAATCTTAAGGAGACAGAAATTCAGCCCCAGCAGATATTTTGGTGCCAGTTTATCTACAGGACAAGGTTATAAGGGAATGTTTTAAATTCATTTACAGAAAAAAAATCATTGTTGCATTTACTGTATGGTTTTAACTGTCCATCCTTTTTCTGAAGGATGTGAATCCAGTTTTTCTTCCTTCCTCATCTATGATGTCTCCATTTTGTTATAATTGCTTTATCTGTTTAATTAAAGATCTAGTACTGATGTTTTTCCCTTCAAACTCTGCCTGAAAGCTATCTACCCACCCCTACCACACCCTAACCCCATCTCTTATTCTCCTACAGTGCCTGTCCTCATCCACAAAGTGGGTGAGGGGACCTTGTTCTCATGTTGCTGATCCAGATGCTGCCTCCAGAGGAGACCTTCCATTCATTTGAGCCAGGAATTGGGTTTAAATCCAGCCCTCCACTAGAAAGTCATCACAGCAACCAGCATGGGGCAGACCTCCCCAAGCCTGACTGACCACCCTTACCACCAAACCAAGCCTAATGCCACCCAGGAGACATGAAAGAAAGGACCCCGGAGATGGACAAGTAAAAGATTAAAAGACTCTTCAATCCCCAGAAGGCAGCTAGAAAGACTATGGGGGAGGGTGGAAATTCATTGTAAATTTTTCTTTCTTGTCTCATTTACAGTGTACTCAGTTAAATGGACTCTGGGGGATTGCATTTGGGAGTGGTTGACATAGCAAGTTCTGAACATCTTATATTTCTGTCTGGTGGGAGGGAAATTTGTCCAGAATGTATATATTACCTATATTTTAGAAGTAGCTGCATACGCAAGCACATACACACAGAGACACCCCATTCAGAATCGGACTGAGGCTATCCCCTTTCACACAAAGCTCTTCCTAGGTTGATTTTTGCTTTGTGGCACTAAGGCCCAAGCAATCATACCTCCCTGCCAATTCTGTGGGAGAGGGGGCATGCCCTTCAGACAATTCCTTCACTGAAGAAGTAGCAGAAAAGATATCCAAACTCCAAGCCCTGATTGTGACTCACAAAAGATACTGCCCAGTTGCCCCATAAAGCAGGATATGTTGCACTGCTGCTCTCATGAGTAGGAGTCCCAGGGTCATTGTATGTAATTTTAAAAATACTAAATAGCCTGGATTGCACACTGGCTAACCTCAATTTGGCCTCACAACCCCTGGAAACTAAGAGCTAGGGCAGGTTTAGTAACCATGGGCAGACTGTAATTTAAAGGAAAACCATGGCTGTGAAGAATTTTGGGACTTGTGCTTGCTTGAAACCTGACTGAAAGCTCACCTAAAGTGACATCAAACCTCTGAAAATAATTGGCATGGAAAATTGGATACTGTAAATTTCTTTCCAGAACTTTTGTTCTGGTTGCTAGACCTTCATGGCTGAAAGTTCCCCTTTTGGGAGCCAAGGGATACTTTTCTGTTCCTTTGTAATTGTAAACACCCCCCCACCCCCCGCATTCCAGAGCTGTCTTAAGTCTGCAATTTTCTTGGAATTGCTGAAAGGGCTGCGTTGTGGACCGGAGACAGGTGGTGTCTTAGTTCTCCCCTTCTATAAGGGAGAGCTGTTCAGTTCTGACACAGATGGATTCTTTTACCTCTCTTTCAAACCAATGGTCCTCTCTATTCAAAATGTGGACTTTTTAACATAGATAGAAAGTCTATACAAACAAGCACGGTGGCAGAAATTAACAAATATATTTTAAAAATTAAACATGTTAGCATGGGTCAGATTAGGTAAGAAGAAGCCACTCCCCCAAAGAAACAAACAGCACAGGCATCCGATCTTGCCTGCTACTGTATCAAATCATTAATTACTTCTTACTTATGGGATTATCTGGTTTATACATCAAATTACTACATTCCCCAGAATCCTATTGGCGGCATTAAAAAAAAAAAAAAGCGCCGATACGGTGGCCTTCGACAGACAAGTTCGAACGCGCTATCTCGCTTCGTCGGGTTTGGCTCTAGAGTTAATTGGTGCAGAAGAGTGGTAACCCCGGGATGATTACTGAAAGTTGTGTTAATACTACAGCAACAGCCTCTCAAATTGATAGATGTAATTTGTGCCTTTAAGATTTTTTCTTTTAAGAAAGACATTCAGTGGCCTTCCTGAGGACACTTACATAGTCTCTGTTTATCATCTGTAGACATCCCTGCATGTGTCTCTAAGCTTGCAAGATATGACATTCTAGCCTGTTCCTATTTGTTTTTTCGGACGGAGTTCACTGACACGCCCCGGGTTGCAGTCCCTCCCTTCTCTCCTCCCCTTGCTAAATAAAGTCGCCTTCTGAGCGAAGTTTGGCAGGAGTGGTTCTGTTTACCGACTGTCCGACTGTCCGCACTTGCAATGGGCAATGCCTGGTCAAACTTGTGGCGCCACTTGACAGAAGGTGAGCAAGATGGGGGTGTTAAAACCGACGGGCTGCTGGGCTTAGGGTTGCTGGCTTTTGGAGGGTGGCCCGGATTGCTACTCATTCCAACCGACTGTCATAAAGGAAGAAGGAGCTACAGTGATTGTAACAGCAGTAACATTAAGCTCGGGTCCCACACAATGGGACAAGATCAGGAAGCAACAATTTAAGTAATTTGCATTGTGGGTGTTTAGTCTAATGCTACTTTGAGGCTAGATACAGAATCTTAGAAAGTAGAGCTTAGAGCTTCTCCACTTCGTTTACTACTAAGTTTATTAAAGCAGAAACTTTTGGAATACAGCATGCTGAATTATTTCTTCTTGAGCTTTTTGCCACTTGAATTTAGTTCCCCCTGTCTGTGATAAATTGCCAGTGCACTTTCCTTCTGTCTTGGTTGTTCATATCTAATATTCCTTCTGTTATCTTCCTTTTTTTCCTCCCAGGAAGAATAATAACACAAAGAATGCTAACAAAGCAGCTAAAGAGCTGAAATCATATATTTTTTTTAAATGTAGGGATTTTGACCCTGAATAATTTCCCTTCCACCCTTACCACCTTTAACTGGGCTTGGCTGAGGCTGAAAGGGAGTGTTGGGTGAAGGAAGATGTCTCTTCCAAAGTTTGCATGAAGACTATTTATGCAACCTCGAAAAAAATGAGTAGGTTAATCTGCTCCTTATGTTTGGTCTCCATCATCTCCATTGCATAACATTAGTTACAGTCATTTCCATATTTTATTTGTACTTTTATTCTTGTTTGTCCATTCAGCATTGAGGGAAATTGTCAGTTTCACTTTTGCCCTGTTCCATTCCTGGTTTTTGTTTTGTTATTTGAGGCCTACAGGGCTCAGGCAAATTTCCAGAACTGGCTTCAGGTGACCACAATTGAGCCCTAAGTTTATGTTGTTAAGTGAGACATTGGTTAAGTGAGTTTTGCCCCATTTTACAATCTTTATTGTCACAGTTGCTCAGTGAATCACTGCAGTTGTTAAGTTGGTAACATGGTTGTTAAGTGAATCTGGCTTCTCTATTGACTTTGCTCATCAGACATTTGCAAAACCTGATCATCCTGGGATCTGGCAACCATCATTTATATGAACCAGCCAAGCATCTGAATTTTGATCACATGATCATGGATATCTTGCAATGGTCATCAGTATGAAAAATGGTCATAAGTCATTTTTTTCAGTGCTGTTGTAATTTTAAACAGTCACTAAATGAACTGTTGTTAAGGTGAGGACTACCTGCCTTGCTTAGTTTTATTCATGGGGATGGTGAGGTTTGTAATGCAAATTCACTTATAGTCCTCAAATTATAACCATTTGATCAAAATTACAACACCATTGAAACAAATGACTTACAACTGGACTTGCTCTTACTGTGCTGATTGGGGCTTCAGGTTTTTAGCACTGCTTACATGAATTAGAAAGTGAAAGTGACTCTGCAGGAACATGTGGAAATAAAAATAGCCGTGGTGATTTAGTACAAGCATTTAGATGCCAGGTGTTTTTTGAAAGTCCCAGGAAGAAAGTAGGGTGTATGCAAAATATCTGTTTTCCTCCAAGTCAGATATTGACTTCTCTCTGTTCAATCTGGGATAGTTTGAGATTAATTCCTTTGGTCGGATCATTCTGTACAGGTAGTCCTCGATCTACAACAATTCATTTACAACAGCATTGAAGAAAATGACATGACTATTTTTCATAATTACAACAGTGGTTGTATTCACCCCAGTTCTGGTGTACCGGTAGTGCCGAAGATCAGTTGGCAGAGAACTGGTTCACTCTGAGTCTCTCTGACATTCTGCACTTGGGCCTACCTGCCTGCCCCTGCTCCTAGGTCCTTTTTAACCTCTCAGCTGTTTGGCGCAGTAGAGCGGATTGCTGTGCTAAAACAACTGAGTGGTGCAGTAGCTTAGTTTTTACTGTTCTAACGCATGCACACGATCGCGCGTTTGGCACGCATGCGCATGATCGACCCTTGCAGCCATACCCACCAAGCCATGCCCACAGAACCGGAGTCCCACCAGTGAATTGCAACCATTTCAGCATCTTCATGGTCATGGGATCAAAATTCAGATGCTTGGCAACTGATTCATATTTATGATTTTTTGCAGTCCTAGGGTCATGTGATCCTCTTTTGTGATCTCCTGACAAGCAAAATCAATGGGAAAGCCAGATTTACTTAACAACTGTGCTACTAACTTAACAACTGCAGTGATTCACTTAGCAACTGTGGCAAGAAAAGTCATAAAATGGAGCAAAACTCACTTAAGAACTGTCTTGCTTAGCAGCCTAAATGTTGGACTCAGTTGTGGTTGTAAATTGAGGACTACCTGTAATTCCCCAGCTGCTGATGAAAAAAAAATCACTTGGGATATTTGAGTATGGCTTGAGAGTCTTTATAATCCATATAAATTGGTCTGTGAAGGGGGAGGCATTTTAAAATGGGATCCTTTTCCCTTGCCTCATTTTTGGATAGGCAAACAATCTAGTCAGTGCAATGTTTCTTAACTTTAGCAACTTTAAGAAGTATGGACTTCAACTCTCAGAATTCCCTAGTCAGCATTCTAGAAGTTGACATCCATACATTTTAAAGTTGCTGAGGTTTGCGAAACACTGGACTAATACATAAATCAGTAATTACAGGTAGTCCTCAACTTATGATCAGTTGCTTAGCAACTGTTCAAAGTTACCATGGACCGTCCCCCCAAAAGTACTTATGATCTAGTTCTGAAATTCAGATGGCCAGTATGTCTCCCCCAGTCACATGACCATATTTTGGCAATCAGCCCTCAATGACAGCCATTTGCAGCATTCCGCAGTCATTTCCCAAAAGAAAAATGGTTGACCCTTCCTGACAATGCCACCCACCTCTTCAGAATCTCTCTATCATTCCAGCTGCAAAAGGCAGGAAGGCTATGAGGAAATACATTTGTTGACAGTCAAATCCAAAGTGTAGCCAGGGAGAGGCAGCATATTTCCATAAACTGCAGGAGGAGACTTCAGTCTTGCCTGCTCTCTTGAAATCTGTTTAACTTATAAGCCTGGTAACCTTGACAAACTCTGCTTTTGGCAGTTAGTTTTGAATTAGCTGCATTCTTTTCCTTTTTAACTGTTCGCCTCTCTTCCTGACCTTTACTCCTCATAACATATCTAACAGAATAATTCTGGGAATTGAAGTCCACGTATCTTAAACTTGCCAAGGTTGGAAAACACTGCTTTATAAGATTCTCTCTAATAGATGCATGGGGTATATCTAGGAGTATGTCTAGTTTAAGAAAAGAAGGACTAGGGATGACATAATAGCAATGTTCCAATATCTCAACACTGGAAGTTTTATTTGTCTGAAAGGATATAAGGTTTCCTGCCTGAGCAGGAAGTTGGAGTAGAAGGTCTGAAAGGTCCCACCCAATTCTGTTATTCTGTTCTCCAACTCAAAGTTTAAAGATTGGGAAGTTGAAGATCATCTCAGAAGTAGATGAAGGCAACTCATTTCTTAGAATTGTCAAGAAAAACATGAATGGAAACATCTAGCCACCTAGAACCAAATTCAGAGTGATGGAGACTTCATTAGTCTTCCTCAACTCGTTAACTCACTTTAAAAATTATCAAAATCCACAGCTCATAATTGTATCTTGTGGTTGCAAATTAAATTAACTGTACACTGTGTTTCAATTTTTTTTGAGGAAAGGGCAGCATGGTTGTTTGATCCATTGTGCATCATTGCATTAAAACAATAGCCTCTTATCCTTGCCATCAAAATCCGAATCACTGGATGCAAGATCAGTCCTCCCTGCTTTACACATCAGTATCATGCCTGTCTGTGGTCTAAAACTGCTGGATCACTTCCTATTTTCCAATCATCATTAAGGGTGATGCTGTGACTTATAGTGACCTTATCTATGGTAGCACTTCCAGCATTTCTGGCTGTAACTAGCTTCACTCTGAATCTTTTGGCAGATACAATTTCATCTGTTGGGCTTGCTTACACAGCATTCATGTTTGCTCCAATTCCCATTGGCTTCATCTTCAAGAAAAGGGGTAAGTGCTAAGATTGCTATGGTCTTCATTGGAAATTCTCCTGGGTTTTGGGCCAGCAGGACTTGCCAATAGCTTGGTGACTTTGAAAGGCTGATTGGAGCAAGCTGAAAGAGGAGTTCTCCCAAGATACAGAAACTTAGAAAATGGGGATTGGACATGCACCTGGTTTTGGGATGAAAAAAGAAGAAGAAGAATTCCAGATAAAGACTGAAATAAGACAGAGAAATAAGAATTCCAGATAAAACTACAATATGGCCAGATTTATTCTCATTTAGCAAAAACTTGTTTTAGCCATGGCTTGCTAATTAAACCACAGTGGGGATGTTCATACATTATGCAAAGCTTTCTTATGTCAAAGCACAATTCATGGGCTACAATGCCTGCATTTCGTATCATTCTAGACAGAATCATATTATCATTTGATATAACATGTGAGACCACCCTTTTGGCCTTGATCTTGAGCTTTGCAATACATAGTCAGAACTTGGTGATGTTTTTTTCCATCAAAGATAATTGGATTCTTTTAAAAGAAGATGCTGAAGAACGAGGATGGCCACAGTCTCACCCAGTGAATTCTGCAGTTTCTAATTTTTAAAAATTATGACTTTAATTTGATTACTGTGGGGTCCATGGTTCTCTTTGAGCTTGGTGGTTTCTTGCAAACATTTCATTACCCATGCTGATAATGTCACCTAGTTTGATAATGAAACTTCTGCAAGAAAACCATCACTCTCAGAGAGTACCAAGGATTCTGCAGTTCAACCCCCAAATTCCAGTTTTTTTCTTCTATTGATTCTTGGCTGTTGATTTAACGCATTTTCCTTGAAAATGAATGACTGAACCATAAAGTAATCAAACTCTCTGAGTTTCCCAGCAAGCTAAGCCACTCAGATAAATTGAAAGTTTGATAAAATAAAGTTGTTGCACAAATCTGGCTGTTACCAACTTTCTAATTTTCATACCCACAGTCTTAAATTCTCAGACTGGTGTCTGGATATTTGGTGGTGGATATGTCTTTTCCTTTCTTTTTCTATAGGATTGAAGTTCAAGAAATATGGGTCAGCTGCCGTGGGCCTTGGACTTATGCTGGCTGCTTGTGGCATCCACACCATTCATTCCTTTGTCACCATCATGGGGACATGGATTATCATCAAAATCTCACCCAAGTAAATAGACCAAAAAACCCCCCATCTGATTAAGCAAAGTATTGCAAGGAGCTGTATGTTTTGGGTGTTTGTGTTTGAAAGTCTGGGAAGTTTTGAAGGTTGGAAGTCTGAAGAGAAGAACAGTATGCAGGGCAGCTGTAGGAAAATGAACTTAATCTCCAAAGCAAAATGAGATTTGACTTCCCAATGCTCCTAATTTTAAAATAAATTAATAGAGAGCCTGAGAAACATATAGGCAGGGATTATGGAGAAGGAAACATTAACTCTTTAGAAATGGTGAGCTCTTTAGGCGTGGGCCTATGTTGCAGGATGAGTTGATGTAATGGGATGTGTAGATGACCTTGGGAAATGAAGAAATATTGCCCAGGAAACCATCAGAGAAGAGAGGCAGGAGCCCTCAGTGGCTTAATGGCCAGGGGAAGAGTTTAGGAAGCTCTCGTCTTAATGAACCAAGCAGTTAAAAGCGGTGATGAGAAATTACACTTTCACACTTGCAAGATTTTGCTGATGTAGTCTTGTAATAAAGTAGAATTAGTTTATCTAGTTGTGTTTCCTGTCTGGTTTACCTGGGAGGGCTGACATGATGAATTTGGGATGATGCAGTAGGCACAATGGTTAAAGGATCTTGGCTGGAGGAGAGGCACAAAATCAGGCTTGATGAACAGTAACAAGCTTAGTGTCTAATTAAACACCTTGCTCTCATCTATAAATCTATAAGAAAGCATTAAGTAGCAGAGGAGGAGGAGTTGTTGGGTATTCCCAAAATTGTTTGTGTATGGTGTGGGTTGGCGTTCTCTGTGTATAAAGGAGGAGAGAGGAAAGTTGGAAATCCAGCAGGATAACACAAAGCCCAAAATAGAGATCTGCTGAGCAAAGGGGCTGGTGGAAAGAACTGGAGAAGAGACCCAGATATCAGCAAGGGTAATTTAACAAAGGGGTTGACATGCCAGAAACTCCAAAAAATGGTTACTTTTTCCTCTTCCTGTTCTCTTCCTAGCACAGAAGTGAAGTTAGAAGTGAAAGCATAGAAAGTATCCATGGGAAGATGGCAATGAAACAGATCAGACCCTATAAAAAGCTGTGGTGAAATTGTATGTACATATAAGTATATAAGTAGTCCTTGATTTATGACCACGATTGATCCCAGAATTTATGTTACTATATGAAATTTTTTAAGTGAGTTTTGCCCCATTTTACAACTTTTCTTGACACAGTTGTTAAATGAATCTGGTTTGACTTTGTCAGAAAGTTGCAAAAGGTGATCACTTGATCCTAGGACACTACACAAACGTCATAAATGTGAGTCAGTTGCCAACTATCTGAATTTTGATCACGTGACAACGAGGATGCTGCAACAGTTGTAAATATGAAGATGTGTCATATGTCACTTGTTTGAGTAATGTAACTTTGAAGAGTCAATAAATGAACTGTTGTAAGTTGAGGACTACCTATACCTATATTATAAACACACACATACTCTGTGTGTGTGTGTGTGTGTGTGTGTGTACATGTGTAGTTTGTTAAGCTGAGATCATTGTATGAATTTGCGACAGGATAACTATGTGTACCTGTGTGTATCTGGAAAGTTCCTGCCCCTTTTCCCCATTATCTGGAAGCCTGGTTCATATGTGACACTAAGCAGCGGTTTGGGATTTATTGAATAAGCCATGGTTTCTTGGGTTTAGTTAATCCTTCAAGCTGTTTTCACAAATCATGCTAAATCAAAACCAAACAATGCACATTATAACGTAGTTCCAGTGTGAACCCCACCTCAACAATATGAAAAGGCATGATTGGTTAGAATAGAGGTGAATAAAAGGATATATATGCTTGAAATTATGATGTGGATGATTTCTTAACCATTACATGTTCTCTTTTTTAAAATAGGCATTCTCACTGTCTGACATTAGGATGGACATTTTCATACCTGCTCTTTTTCCACAAATTTACCTCCTTCAAGTTTCCCCAGAAAACACATTTGACCAAATATGTGCAACTTTTGCTCACTCTCAAGGTAGCTGGCCTAAATTCTGGTTGGTTAAGGTAAGAAGAGTTCTTGGGTTAAGAGGAACTAAGTCCTTCCTCCTGTATTTTGATTGATGTCTTCAGATGGTGAGCATAGCCCATGACGTGCAAGAATTCATTCAGGTGAAGGAACAGGAAGTGACATCTAGTGCAGTTGGCCTGATTCCTGAAATACCTGGACTGCCAGAGATACTGTGCTACAGTTACTGCTATGTGGGACTTATGACTAGTAGGTGAACTACCTAATAGAAAGTGAAATATGTGTTACAGGTACAAGTTCTTGTGATGCATTTTTCTTTTGATAGCTTTATAAGAGGTGGGTTTATGCACATTTTAAAATGTTGGTATTTTTTCACAACATATATATATAAGCATCAATATATCAGGGGCTATCAAAAAGAAGAGTGGGACAACCTATTCTCCAAAACATCTGAGGGCAAGATACTGTAAGTACTGGAGGGAAACTTATCAAAGAGAGATTCAACCTAGAACGAAGAAGACATTTCCTGACAGTTAGAACAATTATTCAGTGGGACAACTTGCCTTCAGAAGTTGTGGGTGATTCATCACTTGGAGGTTGTTTGAAAGAGATTGGACAGATATTTGTCCAAAATGGTCTAGGCCAAGATCTCCTGCAGGGGGTTGAATTAGACCTCCAAGGTCCCTTCCAATTCTATTGTTCTGTTATCAATAAGAGAAGATCTTGGGCTGAAGAGCTATTCTGTGCAACAAGACTTCTTTTTAAAGGAAAAGGTAGAGATCATGTTAAAAAGAATAATGCCCGCTCCAGCTTTGCCCTCTTGTCTGTTTCTTATGTAAGCTTTCTGTTGATTTTGGTGTTGTGCCTCATCATTTAGTGTAAGCCTGGGTTCTATTACAGGTCCTTCTCAACTTATGATTGTAATTTAAGCCATTATGATCATTATTGTGGTAATAAGTTAAGACATAACCAGATCCAAATTTTTGACAATTATTGTGTCAGTTATTAGGTGAATGCCACATCATTAAGCAATGGCTGCATACACACAACCCAGTTACAAGATTCATTTGGAAACTAGCTTCCTTTTCAGTGGACATTGCAAACAGTTGAAAAGGTCAGCTAGCTGCCAAGTGCCCAAACAGAATCGTGGCTGGGTGTGCATACATGGTCATCATAACTTTGAAAATGGGTTGTAAGTAGCGTTGAGGAAATCTGTTGTAACTTCAGATTTTAGTTAAGTGATTGGCTGTAAACCAAGGACTCCCTCTATTTTTACAGAAGTGTGTTGGAAAAAAAAAAAGACTATACTTTCTACTAGTCCAGCAGCCGCCAACCTTTTGGGCACCAGGGACCAGTTCTGTGGAGAGAGTATTTTCCGGGGACCGAAGGGAGCGTGGTTTCATATGCTGCCTGCATCCCACGGATGAGGCTTCACATGTTTCCATGATCCGGTTTCTGGCATGTCGTGGCCTGGTGCCTGTCCACGGACTGGGGTTGAAGACCTCTGTATTAGTCTGTATGTCTTTCATCAATTTTCCACCTTTGTAGCTTTTTTTTTTTTTTTTTTTTTTGCTTTGTGAGAATTTCATAGAAAAAAGTTAAAACAGCAGAGATTGTTTCCCATTGCCAAATCCTTGAGAAAAAACAGAGTTGTGCTCTTAGGAAATCCTGGCATTCTTCCCAAAATCATATACAACCTTACCAGAGTCTTTCCAAAATATAAGCTCTCTAAATATGTTGGATGCTGTTTCCCATAATTCCCAACCAAGATACTGGCTCTGAATTAAGGGAATTGATGTTGTGGGAAAAGCCACAATATTCCGGATTATTAAAATTTTGCATATTCTCTTATACCAGGGGTGGACAGTTATGGCAACTTGATGACCTGTGTTCTTCAACTCCTAGAATTCCTGAGGTGGCAAATCATTAGTTATTCATTGCCCATCCCTTGTATGTTTTTTTTTAAATTGCTTTCTTTTCTATGTTTTTAAAATCCAGGCTTATTTTATCGCTATCGTACATATCATGATTGGTTGAATCAGCCCAATCCTTCTGAAATTCCTACATGGAAGCCACTGCTTTACAGATTGGTGATGATGCCTGTCTTTGCCACTCCATTTTTGGCTGTCTCCTATATCTGCCCCCCTGAATTTGTGGAAAATGCTGCCTTCTATGAAAAAGACCTCTATTTCCGGCTTTTCTACATGATGCCAGTTTCCTTTGTCTTCCGCATGCGAAACTACATAATCTGGTATGGTGCTGAGAGCGCCTGCATCACTGCAGGCCTTGGAGCGTATCCAACTTGGGCCAATTCAAAACCAGGCAGAGGACCAACTGTGGAATACCTATCTCTAAACCGGTAAGTTTAGAAAACATTCGCTTCCTTGGCTAAAAAGAAAAAACAACAACCCTTTAGCCCTGACATTGCAACCATTCATTTACTGACCATTTGAAGATACAACAGCACTGAAAAAAAGTGACTCATGACCATTTTTCACACTTATGACCGTTGCACCACAACCATGGTCATGTAATCAAAATTTGGGCATTTAGCAACTGGCATATATTTGTGACCGTTGCCCTATCCCAGAATCATGTATAATTAATAATCTTCTCAACCAGCAAAGTTAATGGGAGAAGTTAGATTCACTTTATGACCATATGATTCATATAACAACTGCAGTCATTCACTTAATATTGTGGCAAACATGGTGGGTAAAATAGATCAAAACTCACTTAAGAACTGCCTTGTTTAATAATAGGAGATTTGGGGCTCATCTATGGTCGTAAGTTGACGACTAACCGTATAGGTAGTCCTTGACTTACAACCATTTGTTAGCAACTATTTAAAGTTACATTAGCGCTGAAAACAATGACTTACAAGTGGTCCTTGCTGTTCTGACCCAGCCTTAGCAGAAGCAAGAAACAGACTCCTTGTCACAAAAAACCTCTCTTTATTTACCTCTTATAGTCTTCAAAGAGTTAACAGCAGCAACAGATCTTATCAGTTCCTTGCGAGCTCCCAGGCTGCAAATTAAGTTCCGGCAAGAAGTCTCTGTGGCACAAAACACAAAGAGCAAAATCTTCAGAAATATGAACTGTTGTCTCCTACAACAACCACTCCCCTTTCCTTCTATTTATTCCCCAGCAGGGAGGGGCCATTCAATGTTCATGCATGCTTTGCCTCCCGAGTCGACTCCTTGTTCTCCGTTGTTCCCTTCTCCTAACAGCTCTGCGCATACATGTGTCTGGAACAGGCTCCAGCTGTTCTTCCTCCTCACTCATATTAGCCTCCAAAGGTAGCTGCCTCTCCGGTGGAAATGTTGGATGACCCAGGCTCTATCTCTGCATCTGACATAGAGCATCCATCAGAGCCTTCCCTAGACTCCAGAACTGGCCAAAGTTCCTCCCCAACCTCCTCATCATCTGAGTCTGCCGCCAGCTCTGCTGGCAGCTGGCAGGTCACAACACTTGCACTTAGGATCATTGCAACATCCCCACAGTCATGTGATCAAAATTTGGATGCTTGGCAACCAGCTAATTATTGTAGTGTTTCAGGATCATGTGATCCTGAAGCTCTCAGGGAGCTTCTTTTCACAAGTAAAATCAAGGGGAAAGTTGATTTGTTAACAATGGTGTGATTCACTTAACAGTTGCAGTTGTTCTGTTAACAACTGTGGCAAAAAGGTTGCAAAATTGGGTGCAACTCATTTAAACACCTGCCTTGCTTAGCAACATAAATTTGGCCAATTGTGATTGCAAGTGGAAGACTGTCTGAATAGAGTAGACTAAAGATACATTCTGACAGCTGTGGCACAAAAGAATAAGCATTATTAGCTTTCTGCCATCTACTGATTTCAGTTCTGCCTGATACTAAAATCAGTATATGCTGTGGCCCTAATGTATTTTCCTTAACTAGTCCTGGTGGATTTTGTGCAGGCAAGAAAAACATCCATCCATCACTCTTCTTAATATGGGCTGAGGCTGGAATGAGTTTTGACAGGTTTTTTGACCAGGGGTTTTGTCACTGGTCAGAACTTGATCTGCCTTGGAGGCAATGTTGAAAGAAGACAGAAAATACCTCATGAATAAGTGGATCAGATAAATGCAGCCTGAGCTCTTGGATTGGAGATTCTATGATGAAGACTGTATCATGAGGTCATGTCATTATGCTTTAGATGCCTAAGACATTTTCACAGGGCAATTTAGGGGATGCATGAATGAACCCTAAATTTAGAAAAACATTAATTTTTGTGGTTAAGGCACCAGGCTACAAGCCAGGAGACTGGCTGAGGGACTTTGGGCCAATCACTAGGAGATGGTGAGCTCTAGTGCCATTTAGGCATGAAAACCAACTGCGGAACTGTGGGCCAGTCCCTCTCTCAACCCAATTCACCTCACAGCATTGTTATGTGGTGAAAATACCAGGAGGAAGGAATATTAGATATGTTTGCCACCTTGAATTATTTATAAAAAATAATAAAAGCAAGATATAAATGAAAAAAATATTATTTTATGAAAATGTTGATCCTTTCTTGGTTCAGAAGACTATAACCCTGTAAGCACCCTTTTGCCATCTAGAAGGTAAGCTATTTAAATCAAATGACAATTTTTAAAAATTGTATTAACTCAGTCTTTCTGGTCATTCCAGTGTTAGAATGCTGCATGTCTCCAGTCAGTTCCAGAGTGAAAAACCTATATAAACGATTTTCTTTCTCTTTTTTTGAACAAGCAGGTTAGCTGATGTGGAAACTGGATGTGTTGCCTATGATTATGAGACAATCAGAAACATTGATCCATACGGTACAGAATTTTGTATCAAGATGAAGGATGCCATTCACTCTTGGAACATGACTGTCCAATGGTGGTTTTACCAATACACCTATAAAAATGTGTCTTTCCTTCCCCGTTTCATAAGGTGAGTCACGTGAAATTGTATTAAAATAAAAGAACACTTAGGGCAAATGAAAGCTGAAGTGAGGTAAGTGGGTTGATGTGGAACTGTTTTATGGAGAAGTAGGAAAAGATAATTCTGGACTAATATTTCTCAGATTTGACACCTTTAACATGTGTGGACTTCAACTCCCAGAACTGTAGGAGTTGAAGTCCACATATCTTAAAAGTCGCCAAGTTTGAGAAGCAATGTTCTAGACAGTGATTGGTTGATTTGAAGGCAAGCAAGGAAGGCTCTTCAATGATGCAGATCTGAAGGGAAAAAGGGATGCAGGATTGTGGGACTAATTGGGTCTGATATGAATATGTAAATGAGAATTGTGGGAAGCAGCAATAAAAATGTAGCACAAAAAGATGTTTAGTTTCAGTTATTAAACCAATAAATTAAGGGGATGAAAAATGAAGTAGTTGACAGAGATATTATAAAGTAGAGGGCACTGGTTAATATGGACTATGCATGGAAAATGTGGGTGATTAGATAAATTTGGGAAGGGACATAAGCAGCAACCTGTAACTGAAAAAAGGGGAAATGAGAAAACCAAATTGAGTCTAAGAGAACTCACAAAGTGCTTTGGGCTTGAATGAAAGTTGCATAAATAATCATTTCCCAAATTTATGTCTTCTATTTAGGTGTTAGGCATGAAAGACCAGAGTTACATGTTAAGTTTCCATTAAGCTGATTTATTGCTCATGCCTATGCCCAGCAATATAATCAACTAACAAATAGCACTATTTTAATGCTAGATAAGGGTTAATGGAATTCAAGCAGAGTTGGATTTATTTTATTTATTTATTTATTTATTTTTATTTGTCAATTGCTTACAAGATAATAGGTATAAGTAAAAGCATAGTTATGAATACATGGATACATATAAGAAGAATAAAAGAAACAATTGGACAGGGACAGTAGGCACGTTGGTGAGCTTATGCACACCCCCTACAGACCTCTTAGGAAAGGGTTGAGGTCAATAGTAGATAGTCTAAGGTTAAAGTTTTTAGGGTTTGGGGAAGAAACCACAGAGCCAGGTAGAGTATTCCAGACATTGGCCACTCTGTTGCTGAAGTCGTATTTCCTGCAATCAAGTTTGGTGTGATTAATCTTGAGGTTGTATCTACTGTGTGCTCTTGTATTGTTATGGTTGAAGCTGAAGTATTCATTGACTGGTAGGAATTGCAATGTATGATTTTATATACTATACTTAGATCGGACCGAAGGCGGCGTAGTTCTAGGTTTTCTAGGTCTAGATTTTCAAGTCTGGTGGCATAAGGTATTCTGCAACTCGTTGAGAAGTGGAGAACTCTTCTTGTGAAATATTTCTGGACTTTCTCAACTGTGTTAATATCAGATACGTAATGTGGGTTCCAGACTGATGAGCTGTATTCAAGTATTGGCCTAGCAAATGTTTTATATGCTCTAGTTAGTAGTGTAATATTACCAGAGAAAAAGCTACATAGGATTAGGTTAACAACTCTTAATGCCTTTTTGGCTATGTAGTTACAGTGGGCTCTAGCACTTAGATCATTTGAGATGAGTATTCCAAGGTCCTTTACAGAGCTTGGATCATCAACAAGGTATCAGCCTGTATTTTATTTTCTGAATTTTTTACCAATATGTAGGACAGAGCATTTATTTGTTGTGATTTGAAGTTGTCATTCGTTTGATCATTCTGATATATAGTCAAGGTCTTTTTGAAGGGTAGCAGTATTGTCTGTGGCATTGAATAGCTTTTAATCAGGGGTGTCCAAACTTGGTAACGTTAAGCCTTCAACTGGGACTTCAACTCCCAGAATTCCCCAGCCAGCAAAGCCTCCAGGCTTAACGTTACCAAGGTTGGACACCCCTGCTTTAAATCCTCAGCGAAGAGAATGCAGTTGCTCTTGATATGATCACAGAGGTCATTTATGTAGAGTATGAAAAGAGTTGGCCCTAGAACACTGCTTTGGGGAGACACCACTGTTGATAGGTACAGAATTTGATAGGACACTCCCAATTTTGACCATTTGTTGTCTGTTTGACAGGAATGCTTCTATCCAGTTATGCAAGTGTCTAGAGATACCGTAAGATTTTAGTTTTAGGAGTAGTTTGTCGTGTACCACTGAACCAAAGGCTTTACAGAAGTCTATGTAGATTGCATCTATTGCTTTGCCTTGATAAAGTTGTATAGTCCATATGTTTTTGCAATGTAAGAGTTGCAGATTACAGGATAGTTTTTTCCTGAAACCAAATTGTTTATTAGAGAGTAGGTTGTTTGTTTCTAAGTGGAGGATGATGGATTGGTTAATAATTGATTCCATGACTTTACAGATGACGCAGCATAAAAAGATTGGTCTGTAATTTTCAATTAGGCTGTGGTCTCCCTTTTTGAAGATGGGGATGACTGTGGCTTGTGACCATAATTTTGGCAAGGAGATGGTCCTGAAAGTTTTTTCAAAAATTATGCTTAGAGGTTCAGCTATGGCAGTGGATAGCCTTTTTAAGAAGTAGGCACATATTCCATCCGGTCCAATAGATAGAGATGGTTTTAGATTGCATAGTGCTTTTTCAACATTGTCTTGTGTAAAATTGATATGTATTAGATCATTGTAGTTGTCTGTGGTTCGACTACGAAATACTGGGCATGATCCATTGCTGTTTACAAATACTGAGCCAAAGAATGTGTTAAAGAGGTTGGCTTTAATAGTGTTGTCGTTGCAGTCCTTTCAGGGGTGGGATGGACCTTGAGTCTTTTAGTTTGTTGTTTACAAAATTGTAGAATGCACGGGTGGAATTGGTGCGTAGAAGGTTTTCTTCTTGTTTAATGTGATAATTGGTGCATTCAGTCTTTATCTGGTGGCGTAAATTTTTGTATCGGCTTTTGAAGTTGGCAACGTGACCAGATTTGTTTTTCTGCCAAAGTGATTTCTTTTTGAATTGAAGTTTCCTTATTGTTATGGGTAATCTGTTTTTTCTGGTTTGGGGAGTTGTTATTGGTACATGTAGTTTGATGACTCTTTTGACTTCAAGTAAAAATATGTTGTAATGGTCTTCAACAGTATTGCATCCAGTGAATAGAAATTGCCAATCAAGGGATGAGAGATCGTTGTTTATAAGATCATAGTTGCCTTTTTTTTTAAGTTATAATAGGGGATTCTGTCGTTGTGATGATTTTTGTGTGGACGTATGTTGAGACAAAAGTCAATCATGTTGTGGTCATTGTTGGAAAAGGGTTCTTTAATTTGTATTCCGTAAATTGAATTCAAACTATTGCAGAAGATGAGATTGAGGCAGTTGTTAAATCTAGTGTTGTTGGTTACTAGTTGTTCTAGTCGCAGATTTGTTACTGCATTATAGAAGGTTGCATGTGTGGGTCCGTTTGTGTCAATGTAGAGACTCTAGGCTAATTCCTCTTTTGTCTCCTCCCACAGGCTCTGCCACTCTTTCTCCTATATTAGGTTAATTTTCAATCCCCATATCTTTAAAGTCAACCTGAAGAGTTTTGGAGTGTTAGCTGGAGGCTTCTAGGTGATGTAGTCCAACAGTTTTGTAGGAAAGACTGAGCTAGATTTAACAACAGCCATGACAGTGTTAGAAATGATCATGGGACAAGGGAAGGATTCTGAGATAAACTGATGCTTGAATTGGAATGAGAAAAAGATTGTAGGACTGACAAGACCATTTTCTTCTTAGGTATGAATGGACTATAGCTATCTCGGCCTACTGGCATGGACTCTGCCCCGGCTATCACCTTAGTTTCCTTACCATCCCATTATGCCTAGCAGCTGAAGAGGCCATGGAGGATGGGTTATTGAGGCATCTGTCCCCCTCTGGCCGTATCTGTGCTAACTGGACACACAGGTTGCTGAAGATGAGGGCTTATGACTATGTGTGTGTAGGTTTCCTCTTGAGTAGTTTTGAGGGTACTATTCGCTATTGGAGCTCAGTGCATTATTGTGTTCATGTGGGAGCTGTGAGTTTCTTGGTGGTTGGGAAAGCAATGGGAGCCCTCCACGAATGGCAAAGATGACAAGAACCCAATGAATGAGAAGACAGTATTCTTTTGTCTTAAATAATCACTGGAGGAAGCTAACCTATTGCTTAGATTAGCAATAACTAAGAGGAGATATTGTGTATAGGTTCAAAACAGTCTCAAAAAAGCAGCTTGCTATATTTACATCATTATGAAGGAGGATGGGATGTTCCAAATTTCAGATTGTACATTAAAACATTTCAACTTAAACTCATGCTGCCTTTAATAATGGAAGGTCAAAATAAATGATGGGTCAAATTAGAACATACAGTATTAAGATCCAGATAGTCCTCAACTTACAGCCATTCATTTAATGATCATTTGAAATTATGTCAGCACTGAAAAAGGTGATTTTCAACCTGTTCTTGCACTTATGCGGCATTCCCATAGTCACATGATCAAATTTTCGGGGAAGCGGAATTCATTTAATGACTTCACGATTCACTTCATGACCATGGCAAAAAAAAGTCATAAAATCAGGTACAACTCACCTAATGACTATCTTGCTTAGCAAATGACATTCCAGTCTTAACTGCAGCAATAGCAATAGCACTTAGACTTATATACTGCTTCACAGTGCTTTACGGGCCTTTCTAAGCAGTTTACAAAGTCAGCATATCTCCCCCAACAATCTGGATCCTCATTTCACCACCTTGGAAGGATGGTAGGCTGATTCAACTTTGTAACTGTAAGTCAAGAGCTGCCTATAGTGGTAAACCTTTATGTAAAACAGTATTTTTAACAAAGGTGCTCCCAATTGGTAACAGATTTACTATTTAGGTTTTATATATAATTTATTCAATATAGCTTTAATACATGAAAATTAAATACGGCTCTTTGAAGGCCAGATATTCTCCTAGGTTCTATCTCAGGAAGCCATTACCAGACCCAACAGTCCTGGATAATTTTTATCTAATCTCCAACATTTCCCCTCCTGTTTTTGGTTTTATTGCTGTTGGTTTTACACCATTTTAGAGCCATCATAGAGTTGGGTGAACTTATAAAGTTTATATTAGAAACTGCATTAATCTGACTATAATGGATGTGGGTTGAGGTTTCCATGAAAAATGAGGGATTTTTAATTCACTTTAAATGGACAATTTATAGAATTTGAATTTATGCATAAAACTTAATGGTACAGAAGGATATTCTCCAAGACAAGAAAATTATACACCTTATTTATTGCAATCATTCATTGGAGAGATACTTTAAAAAAAACCCATGGAAATTAGATGTTTAAAAAGGCAATATCTCAAAATAAATGGAATTGTATATGGGAAAACCCATTCCTTCTTTTTTATAGCTTTTCAAGAAAAAAAAATTATTGAAATGTTTGTTGATTGTTACCACCATCTCACTGTTAAAATTTGACACATAATTAAAACAAGTGCACAGGGCTGTTTATTTGGGGATATGACGTTTCTAGAGAATGCATTAATTACTAATAAAAATATAGAAAACATCTGAGACTATTGTCATTATTTTCTGGTAAGAATACAAATGTAAAAAACACTATTTTATTAATAGCTTCTGGATTTATAATAAAAAAATACTGGTTGGTCTAGCAGGAGCACTTCAGAAAAAATGGTAGGATAAAGTAAATTATGGTCTTTTTGTCACTTAACAAAAATTACCATATATATTGAAAGCAGTGGAAGAAAATAATATTTTTTCTGTATGGTATGATTTTATAAAATATTCTAATGATTAAAAAGATAATAAACCACCTACTATTATAAGAAACAGTGGAAGAAAATAATGTCTATATATGTTCTTGTTTTGTGTGGTATTGATTCAGACTTGATCAATTATGAAATAAATGTTCAAAATCTTTTAGGATCTCAAAAACTCCTGAATTATTTTTGATCAAAAAGCATTCTGGGAAGTGATGAAAACTGCTACAGCAAAAGAAATTCCACAAAATTACTTGTTTACTAATGGGGTGGTAAGATAGAAATCTATATATCAAAGCGAAATACTACTCATGCAGCATCATGAAATCTCCAGAACTGTAAAGTCTACAAACTTGAAATTTGGCACGTGCTCCATGTTCCTCTTGGCTTCTAGGTGTTCACTAAGAAAGGATTTTTTGAAATGACCATCAGAATATTAGTATTTCGTATATTATTATTAACACACTCTGGTGCTCAGGAGTTCTACTCCCCCTCCCCACCTGAAAAGAACTCTGTTCCAACTGCCAATTGCCTCACATTCTGTTACCTTAGTAACTTCACAGTCATTTGCACCACTCAGGTGACCCGAGGACACAGACAAACCTCCAAGTTGCCTCAACGACTCTAAAGGATGCAAACTACACTTCCAAACAGGAAGCTACTTTGGCATCAAATGTTGTAATATTTTTAATTACCCACCATGCAGTCAGAGCTGAAGAAGCTCTTTGGATTAGAAGCAAAACATCTTCAAAGAAAAACCAAAAAGTCCAGTTGCCTCTTGAACAAAAAGCATCCTTGGGACAACAATTGGAGGATTCTATTTTACAACACTTTTGCTGGATAGATAGATAGATAGATAGATAGATAGATAGATAGATAGATAGATAGATAGATAGATAGATAGATAGACAGACAGACAGACAGACAGACAGACAGACAGACAGACAGATAGATAGATAGATAGATAGACAGACAGAGGGATAGATAGATAGATAGATAGATAGATAGATAGATAGATAGATAGATAGATAGATAGATAGATAGATAGACAGACAGACAGACAGACAGACAGACAGACAGAGGGATAGATAGATAGATAGATAGATAGATAGATAGATAGATAGATAGATAGATAGATAGATAGATAGATAGATAGATGGAAAGGAATGGAAAGGAAAGGAAAGGAAAGGAGGAAGGAAGGAAAGGAGGAAAGAAGAAAAGGAAAGGATGAAGGGAAGGGAAAGGAGGAAAGAGGAAAGGAAGAAAGAAGAAAAGGAAAGGAGGAAGGGAAGGGAGAGGAGAAAAGGAAAGGAAGGGAAAGGAGGATGGGTAGGGAAAGGAGAAACATGAGAAAGAAAAGAGAAACAAAGATAACGTACATAGTGTTCAACTTATGACTGTAATTGAATGCAGAATTATAGTTGTAAATCATTAAGTTCATTAAGCAGGTCACCACGTTGAGAAGAGTAGTTTCTTCTTCCTCCCTATGAGGAGCTGAATTTCAGATGACTATCCCAAAGAGCTCACCATCATCTGTAAAGTAAAATAATCTGAGACCTATAAACCAATCCTTATTTCCTCCAGCTATCTCACTTCCCTGCTTCATTCAGTAATATTCATTGCATTTTTGGTTTTTCTCAGACCAAACCCTTCTCAGATCTTTCATCCTAACAGTAACACAGATCTTCTAATCCAATGCCAAGTTTTTGTGTGAGCTCAGGTCAACCTTTCTTCTGAAAGCTGGCAAACCACTTGTTTACGAAGCTGAATTTATTTGATTCTCCATTTGGTTCGTCATAGGGTGACCCTCCCCATCGGGATATATGTGATATTTTGAAGAACATTTAACACTTTTGTTATCAAAACCTCTGGGTTGCTTAACACATAATTCCCACAACACAATAGTGTTTCAATCTGGACTCAGGAATGCAAATGGCACAGAAAACAGAAAGAAAGTCTATCTATTCATAAGGAGGAATGGCTAGATTAATACAGTATACTACATATAATAACTGATTTCCAAAAACCTCTACTACAATGCTTGTTCATGCTTTCATTCCTGAAGCTGCTGTACTTTTCAAAATAAGTGTATTAAAGTGAAAGCTTTATATATCTATGAATGTTTGTAGGACTCTTAAAATATTGGTTGCCTGGTTACAACGTTGGGGCATATTACCTGGAAGAATAATTAATCCATGCCCAGTTTTGTATTCTACTTCCTTGTTCCTTGTTCGGTCTAATCACAACAAGAATTACACTGAATGATATGGCTGGATAATTTGCAGGCATGGAAGAAGATTTCAGAGAAAGCAATTTAAGAAGCCAAGAAGAGGAAACAGGTACTTTGGCCATGTTCTTTTGCTGTTTTGATGTGAGAATGGCTGATAATCAAAAATCCCCAGCATTTTCTTTTTATTTAGCAAACTTCCTCCACCTACCACTCTGCCTTCTCTGATCTTGAATTATTGCACTGTCTGCAGACAGAATACTAAGAAGCAATTGTTCTCTGATTTTTGATTATATATGAGGAGTTCTGCTGCAAATATTATAACAGAAACAGATAATCAGTATTGAAAGGGACCTTATAGGTCATCTAGTCCAACTCCCTGCCCAAACGAGAGACCCTACACAATTTCTGACAAATGGCAGTCCAATCTCTTCTTGTGAAGAAGAGTGATGGCGCTCCCACAACTTCCGAGGGCAAGTTGTTCCATTGGTTCATTGTTCTGTCAGAAAGTTTCTCCTTATTTCCAGGTTAAATCTCTCCTTGTTCAGTTTCCATCCATTATTCCTTGTCTGGTCTTCGGATGCTTTAGAAAATAGCTTGACCCCTTCTTCTCTGTGGCAGCCCCTCAAATATTAGAAGACTGCTATAATGTCTCCCCTGATCCTTCTCTTCACTAGACTAAAATGTTATTGTGGAGCACCTTATTATTAATCTGGGGAAACTTGCTTGAGAAAGTTTGCCCTATTGGGTGTTTGAATTATCTGGATATTGTCTAGAATGTACAGCATACCCAAGCACATTATAATAACTGAAGTGCAAATTTCTCTAACACGCAGAATAACCAGCAACCAGACTTAATTTGCAAGAAAACAGAGCAAGGATAGGATGGTAAAGCACTAGTCAAGACACAAAATCTTTCAGAGTCTCAGAATAATTTTTTGATGAGTTGGTATTTTATTTTATTTTTTTGCACTCTATTTTAGATGTAAAACTTCAGGTTTGTTTTTTTTCATTATTAAGAAATGAAATGAAACAGTGCCGTCTACACCTGGCACTTGTTGTACAGTATTATAATTTGACACCAGATTTAGAAGAGGCTCTGGAAATTACAGAAAAAATTATTCTGTATATTCAATGAATTAAGGATATAAGTTGCCGGCCCTGTGTAGAGGAATCAAAATGGCAGGGAGAACAAGAATAAGAGCAATTAGAAAAACAAAAATGGTGGTGGTGTTACAAGTGTGTGTGTGAAATATTTATTTTTTTTCAAATCAAATTGATTACTTCCCTCTATTCAATGTAGTTTACTTTGAGATGAATTGCTTGGTTGGGTATTCTGTGACTAATTTTTGAAGAAGGTTTTAATAAGCTTTAGGCTCTTTCTGATCTGCTTAAATTGATCTGCAAAGTGAAATGCATTTTAAAATGAAAAGGAACAGCTTCTCTGTGGCTTGTGTGTTTGGAATTAACACAGAATTTTGTGGGTGTTCTTATAAATAAAGCAACCCCAACCTTCAAAACACAGGGAAGGGATATTATGCATGTGCAAGACAGAAATCTGTCATCTGCAACTACACAACAGTTCGTTTAGTGACTGTTCGAAGTTACAACATCACTGAAAAAAGTGACATGACCATTTTTCATACTTATGACCATTGCAACATCCCCATGACCACATGATCACATTCAGATGCTTGACAACTGGCTCACATGACGGTTGCAGTGTCTTGGAGTCATTTGATCCCCTTTCGTGACCTGACAAGCAAAGTCAATGGGGAAACTGGATTTACTTAACAATTGTGTTACTAATTTAACAACTGCAACAACTGCATTCACTTAACAAATGTGGCAAAAAAATCATAAAATAGGGCAAAACTCAACACATTTCTCACTTAGCAACACAAATTTTGGGCTCAGTTATGTGGTAAGTTGAAGACTACCTGTATTTTGCTTTTTAAGAATGTTTGGGATAATCATGAAGACACAAAGGATAATCATGAAGACACACACAAAGGGTCTTTGTGTGAATAAAAATAGGGAGTGGCAACTTGCTTTAGTCTAGGCAACCTTTCTACTTAATTTTTGAAAGTAAAATAACTTTTTAGAAATATTAATTTATTATTCATAGGCACTGTGTTGCCTCTTATTATAATTGTATATATTTATGTAAAAGTACACCAGTCTAGCTAATTAACAGTTTTGGAGCCCTTAAACTCTGAATATGTGACAATCAGCATTTTTTTACATTTCAATTTGCTCTCTTTCATAGATAGCTATGTTGAATCAGCTCAGCAACTTAAGAGATCAGATTGTTTCATACATTTTTGAAGGTGACAGGACATTTATCACAAGATTTCCTCCATGATAGAATAGGCTGAAAACAAATCACTGAACAAATATAACTAAATAAGACTTTATAGATAGACTTTCACAGATAAAAATTGCCAAAAGGAGGAATCAGTAAGCAAGATAATCATATTTTCCTATTATAAGGTTCTGTGTATACTGCCAGGTCAAATGGTGGCTCTACCTCATGGCCTTCTTCGTAGTTCTTTATATTCACCTGGCAGGAAAATGTCCTCAAAGTCCTGAATTCCTATTATCTAGATTATGATGAGGATAAGTATCTTAGGTATTGGATCCAAGATTTGTTGAATGTGCGAACTTCTTTGTTATGGCAGCATAAAAGTTATAGCTCAGTTAGTTATCTGAAATTGATGACATACTAACAAGTTTTCTCAACATTATCAACTATAAGATGTGTGGTTTGAAACACCCAGAAGTCCCCAGCAAGTATAGCTGGCTAGGGAATTCTGGAAGTTGTAGTCCATATTGCCAAGCTTGAGAAACATTGCATACCAGAGGTGGTATTCAGCAAATTCTGACCAGTTCTGGAGAACGGGTAGTGGAAATTTTGGGAAGTTCGGGCTGGCAAATACCACCCGACTGGAGATTTTACAGTATCCTTCCCCTGCCATACCCACCAAGCCACGCCCACAAGAACCGGTGGTTAAAAAAAAAAGAATCCCATCACTACTACATACATCAATTGAAAGGTGCCTCACTTAGCATGGTGAATACTCTGTGTTAACCATAAAGCTAAATTTTGATTCTGTTTGTTCTATAGACTTTTACAGCTGCATACTTAATCAATCTAAATTTGAACAAATAATGTAGTTTATATATTCAGCTCTTTGAATGCATATGGAGTGCTCAGGATGACTTGCTCTGGACTGATGTCTTATTTTGGATCCTGTTGGCAGGGTCTGGTGGCGGGCACCAGGTCTCCCCATCTCTCTTTCTCCAGCTACCAAGCAATCAGACACTACGTTTTCGTGGTAAAAAAGCAGAAGCTTGGGAAGCGGCTTGGGAGGAGGCATCAGTGCCCATAGAGGACTCCTATGGATTGGTCCCAGAAAAGTTGCTGGAAGAAGGGGAAGACAAACGGCTTCTGAAGGAGATGCCTCTCTGCCTAGAGGAGAAACGCAAACTCAGGTACCAAAGCTCTTGATTCTTGCCGAGAGCCTCTTGAGGAGGAGAACTTTGAAAAGTCTGTAATTAAAATGACATTCCCAGCTCTGTGTCCTCAGAGAGCATACTGAATGCTAATTATGGGAATTGCGACTGAAGGGCATCCTCTCAAGAGAAGCATCCCTAAAAGGGCTCCATCTTTTCTAGAGACTCTTGTGGGACAGAATAAAGGCAGCTAAGAATCCAGAGCATTTGGGAAGAGATCCAATGATATAGCCCTAGCTATATTTTTAAGTGAAATGCAGCCCTGTTGAATAATACCTTGATCAGAACGATTAGGAGCTCTATTTTGAATATTTTTCTTCAGCATGGATTAGATTTTTTCCAAATTGATGAAAGTTTTTATAAAACCTGAGAGGTTGGGCATAATGGGGAAGTAACGGGACACATGCTTTAATTAATGTATTTAATTGCAGTCATCTTAAGTTTCTCCTTTAACCATCCTTTGTTTCAAGAATGTTGCAGAAGCAGGCAGTCAAGCAGCTCAGCAGTTGGCAACTGTGGCGCATAGAGAAGTCAAAAACCTTGCGCCGTCTTCAGAGTCAGGCAAGCATAGCCATCTCATCAGCTAAGTTGTGGCGAGGCACTCTGCACCACATTGAAGGTACCAAGAAGGCCCTTAAGGACTATTTTGGAGAGAACAATAGCTTAGGAGTTTGAGCTTGCCTTGTGACTATTTGTATTCTGTCCCCAAGGCCATTTTGGAACCGGGATCCAATCCTATTTCAACTTCTTGCGTTTCTTGATCCTGTTGAATTCTGTGGCTTCATTGCTGGTGGTAGGATTCGTGATTGCTCCAAATGCTGCCTTTGAAGCTCTACAACTCAACTGGACAAGCCAAGTGAATAGCAGTTTGGGTGAGTGAATGACCCATGGCATGTGTGCTCCAGACTATGTATTCTAAACAATCAATATAAAATGTATTTGATTTATTCCTATGCCAATGCAATCAAGAATGGTCTTGGATGGTTCGTCCTGAAAAAATAAAATATCAAACATGCCTCATACTAGGCCTAATGCAAAAGAGCATTATTTTTAAAAAATGACATAGTCAAAGGTAGAAAGGATGTTCAACACAAAGCTGAAGCAGAATTGGTTCCCCCTAAGGAGATGCATTCAAGGTTCAAAAGGATCTTGAAAGTCTTGAGAAACAATCATTTTATAACAAAATTCAGTTTGGTGGCAAGAATTGTAGGTCCTACATTTAGGTAGGGAAAAATCAGATGTACAGGTATAGGATAAGTTGCATGGATCCGGGTGTCCTCGACAACAGATTAAACATGAGCCAGCAACTGCCAAAACTTATAGGATGTGATAGTTTCACTTTATGCTGCATTGGTCAATATTCCAAATGTGGTATAACCAGTGAAGCATTGAATGGTTGAATCACTTCCCATGATCTCAAAAATTAAGCCTCTGTTGATGCAGCTCACAGTGCTGAAAAAGCACAGAAATTATAAAAATAGTGAGGGTCTGGGAGATTGAATTATCAGATGAACTTCTAAAAGAATTGGTCTAAAGAAAGACTGTTAAGAAAAGGCATGTAAAATCTTCCAGTGCTTAAGTGCTATCCTAGGGAAGAGGGTATAGATTTATTCTATGTAATATCTGAAGCTAGGACAAGAATTAATGGGTGGAAACTTTACAGAGAGTAATGCAAACTTGAAATATGGCAGAATTTCCTAACTGTGACAGTTATTAAGCAGTGTAACAGCCTACCTCTTGGAGTCCATCACTGGAGGTTTTCAAACAAAGATTAAACACCCATTTCCCTGGGATGATCTGAGGATTCCTGTTTTGAGTCAGAAGACATTCAAAGTATTTTCCAATCCTATGGTTCTGTTATGCCTTGAGGTAGAGGCAGAAATTCAGGTGTAGCAGACCACCTTGCCTTTAAAAATGCCAGCCAGAGTTGCTGGCAAAATGTCAGAAATCTGTTGTTAACATCAAGGTCACTAAACTCTGAAGCCCAACACTGCTCAACATATACTTGCTATGAAAGGCTAGTCAGGATATAAAGTATAACCTTAATCACGCTGTATTTCAAGGACGGAGAATTTGATTGAATTTCTGCTTGCCATTTGGGCTCTTGTCAATAAAATATGTTTGCAATGCTGGCAGGGAAAATTATAGAGTAGATAGAAAGGGTGCTCTTGTATAAGAAATGTAAATTTACCACATTTGGAAGTAAATAAACTCAATTTTAAGGAACAGCACACAAATGTTTAAAACACCCATCCTTCAATCAATCAATCAATAAAGCATTAGTTACTACCTTTTGAAACAAATTGAATAATTACCCCCTGCTTTTCAAAGAGCTGGGATGGGGCTGAAATAAGAAATGAAGTGCACTGCCATCTAAAGGAGTAATTACCATAAAACCATTAAGGTCAAAGACTAAATTACCTAAATGACATGACTAAAAGACTTGTTAGAAGAATAGGTTGCAAATGTACTGTGAAGGAGAATTTACATGAGTGGTTTGGGAAAACCTCTTTCAGCAACCAAGATCACACCTTCCCCATTGAAAGTAGTAAGGTAGATCCATTTTTTCCCCCAGAAATAGTGCTAAGAGCATCTGGTATTTTGTCCATTTTTTTATTTTATTTTCTGAGAAGGACTATGACCCACTCTTGCAAAAATCAGGAGTTGGCATGCAGTTCTTGATCCCCATCCACGTTGGAATGAAAGCTAATTCTTCCTCCCTAATTCCTTCCAGTGAAAGCACTATGTCAAAAATACAATCCCATTCCTCAAGGCTTGGTCATCTACTCTTCCTATATTATGGATCTACTGTCAGGCAAGGTAAGAAATTATACCCCAAAGATATATTCCCAATACCTTGGGAAGTAGCTACAGTGACCATCACGTGTGATGTGAATATTTATTTCCCTCCAGGGATTCATAGAACAAACCTACCTGTTTTATGGCTATTATTCAAATATGGCTGTCCACTTTGTCAACTTTGCCTATGACATTCCTCTTGCTTATCTCCTCACAACATTCTTCTACTTGCTGTTTTGCCTGGCTTGGATGGTTCAGAGGTAAGCACTTTGCTGAATTCTCTATAACGTGGAATCAAAACACAATACCCAAAGTGAGCAATCAAGGCTCACTACAGGTCGTCTTTGACTTACAACCACAACTGAGTCCAAAATTTTTGTTGTTAAGTGAGACATTTGTTAAGTGAGTTTTGCCTCAATTTACGACCTTTCTTGCCATAGTTGCTAAGTTAGTAATCTGGTTGTTAAGTGAATCTGGTTTTCCTATTTGCCACCTTGAATTATTTGTATAAATAATAAAGGCAGGAGAAAAATAAATGAAAATATATTGACAGACAAAGGGATACACTCTCATATGGTATTTATACATCTCAGAAAGGTGAGAGAGACTATAACACATAAGCAGCAGATGATGTAAGCATACATACCTATAGCTAAGGGATCTCACATTACTACAGCTAGTCCTCAACGTATGACCATAATTGAGCCCAAAATGTTTGCTACTAAGCAAGACAGTTATTGAGTGTGTTTTGCCCCATTTTACAACCTTTCTTGCCACAGTTGTTCCATGAATCACTGCAGTTAATTTAGTAACATGGTTGTTAAGTGAATCTGGCTTCTCCATTGACTACCTGGGACATTGCAACCATCATAAATATGAACCAGTTGCCAAATGTTCACATTTTGATCTTGTGATCATGGGGATGCTACAACAGTGATGTGAAAAAGAGTCAGAAATCACTTTTTTCAGTGACATTGTAACTTCAAACTGAACAAGTGGTTGTAAGTCAAGGACTACTTGTATAGCTAATAGACCTCAGGCCACTTCCTTTGTTTGTTTTCCCTCAGAAGCTAAAGGCAGGAATAAAATAATAAAATGGAGCAAAGTATCTTTCCTAAATCAAGAGGAGGGGGTAGCTTTGGGATTGTCAGATATCAGGAAGAAAAACATCTCCCATTTGTAGGTTGAGATATGGAATAAACCCAGTGGTGGGATTCAAATTTTTTTACTACCAGTTCTGTGGGCGTAGCTTAGTGGGTGTGGCATGGCTTGGTGGGTGTGGCTTGGTGGTCGTGGCAGGGGAAAAATACTGTAAAATCTCCATTCCCTCCCCACCCCACTAACCTGCTTTCCAGTTCTGTTCTCCTGTGCAGGGCAACAAAAGAAGACCCAGCTGATCAGCTGGGACTCAGGAGGCAGTGCCAGTCAGAGATGGTGTTTTCCAGTTCTTCGAACTACTCAAAATTTCTGCTATCAGTTCTCCAGAACTGGTCAGAAGCTGCTGAATATTACTTCTGAACAAACCTAATCTCTTGAGAATTGTTCTAGTATGATTAACAGGCTATGGCCTTATATCTCTATATATATCAACTTGATTTAGTGGATTCCATTAATCTAAGAACTGTTCTCCCCCGCCCCACAATAAGCAGCCTTCCAGATGGATCCACCTGTCAGGAAACTCCTGTTTAAATATTTCTTCTCTTCCATCTATTTTCAGGTCAGTCCTCTGTCTTAAACAAAGCCTGGTTAGTGAAGACACAACTCTTGCATTGTACAGCAACAAAGTCTTTGCTGGCTGGGATTTCAGCCTGATGCAAGATAACATGGTGCAATTAAAGCACAAAAGCATCCGCTACGAGCTACGGGTAAGGACAGATGCTAAAACCAGATTGTCTGAGAGCATGTGAAGCAGCTTTTTTAATGTGCCATGCTCCAGAAGGGTTGGGCTGACCATTTCCCCACAGGAAGGAAGAAGAAGGAGGGCTGCCATTTATCCTGAACTAATGTGGCTTCCAGTAGATTTATTTTTTTCTTAGACCCAAATTCTAGTGGGAATTATTTTTCCAAACATTTATTCACAGCCTAAGAAAGGATGTCTTTTCAACCTCTGCAACACAATGTTTTTTCACCCTTGCTGTTGCTATAAGCTACTCAGGAAAAAAGGTAATTAAATACAGGTAGTCCTCAACTTACAATCATTCATTTAGTGACCAAAGTTACAATGGCACTTTTTTAAAAAAAAGTGATTATGATTGCCTTTCATACTTATGACTATCATGGCATCTCCATGCACCCCCAGAATTCCCATGGTCACATGATCTGCAACTGGCATATATTTATCCTGGGTTCATGTGATCACCATTTGTAACCCTCCCGACTGGCTTCTGACAAGCAAAGTCAATGAGGGAAGACAGATTCACCTAACAACTGCAGTGATTCGCTTAACAACTGTGGCAGAAAAGGTTGTAATATCGGGCACAACTAATAACTGTCTTGCTTAACAACATAAAATTTGGGGTCAATTGTAGCCTTAAGTGGAACACTGACTGTAACCCAAATTTCTCTCTCACACACAACTCCTGCAGTTTCTAGGAAACTGCAGGAGTGAGAGATTCAAAGGTTATAGCTTTGTCCCCAGTTCTACAACTGGATTTGGGAGAAACAAACTTTTGGATTATTTTCAACAATTAATACAACTGTTCCTCCCCCTCTCCCCGCCCCCCCCCCAAATAGATGCAAGTTTATGATTTGCATGACAGGAAGGAACTTTTTCTTTTTGTTATTTTTCAAGGGTGATGGATTTCTTGATTTGTCAAGAAAGTGTAAAGGGATAAGCTAGAGCATTGCTAACTGAATTTTAATTTATCGCATGGTTGCTATGCTATTATAGGATAGTACAATTAAGACACTATTTTAAAAAATAATGAGAGTTTTTAGGTTGTTGGGAAAACTACAATTGACAGGGTTCCCACCTGGCTTTAAAAAAAACCGTTGTCAAGGTCACAAAGCAGCATATGCTCATAGAAATAGCGCTGTGCGATGTGCAAATGAAGATTTGGGAACAGCTAATTTTGTGGAATCCTTGGTGCTCTCCAGGTTTGGTTGTTTGCTTGCAGACATTGCATTAACCAACTAGGTAATAACAGCAATGCTAGTGAGCGTGGGGTTTGCCCTTTTTAAATTTACAATAGCATTCCCTGCCAGTTATTTTCTCCTTGCGAGGGTATTGTTTTCTGCTTGATTATTGTCTGGTGTCAATCCTTGCTTATCTGGGTGTATGCTGCTGGATGTGCTCTATATGGGTTTAATCTTTCAAGATTTTAAGCTGCTTTGATTATTCTTTAGACAATGGACTTGAAAGAAAGCTTCTGAGCTACTTTGGATGCTTCTCATCTCTTCCTTCCCCCTTCCAGATGGACCTGGAAGAGGCCAGTTTCCGCAAGCACCAGGCAGAGTTGACCACATCGCAACGAGTCGGCCTTTATGCCCTGCGAAGTCTGATCAATATTTTGGTTTTAGTGTTTTTGGGAGTCTCCTTTTACTGTATCTACCTGGCTGTGAGCTATTCCCAGGAGAAGATAGGAAAAGTAAGTATGTGTGCCCTTAGCTACCCCCCAAGAGGTTGTGCTTCCCCAATACTTAAGACCTCACCCCTTTGTGACCCGTCTCCATATTGTGATTGATGCATTTAGGTTATCGCAAAAGCAATTCAGGTTTGGGCAGCAATTGTGGTGCTGAAAATCAAAGAAGAGCCCTTATGGACCAAGGACTTGCCAGTTGCATTGAAGTTCTGTCTAGCAGGGCCTTACAAATTAAAGTAAAGTAGTGCAGTGCTTCATGTGGTTAGAACATGGGGTTGATGATCTGCATGTCCATGTTTGAGACCAGAGTGTTGCTGTGTGATGGCGTGAGCTCCTGTCTTTGCTCCAGCTCCTGTCGATCTAGCAGTTCAAAAGCATGAAAACATGAGTAGATAAATAGGTACGACTTCAAGGGTTTTTTCACGGGAACATGAAAGCATCCCCAAGGCAACAGCAATATCACTGGCTGTTTGTTTCACCCCAGAAGCGTCTCAATACTTTGAACATAACAAGAAGTTAAAGTTCAGCCTATAGAGATTGTCCTCGACTTACAACCACAATTGGGACCAGAATTTCCATTGCTAAGCAAGGTGGTTGTTAAGTGAGTCATGGCTGTTTTTATAACCTTTTTTTTTTTGCCATGGAATCATTACAGTTGTTAAGTGAATTATGGGATTATTAAGCAAATTTGGCTTCCCTCATAAACTTTGCTTGTTGGAAGCCTGCTGGGAAGGTTGCAAATGGTGATCGCATGACTTCCAGTTGCTGCAATCATTAATACATGCCAGTTGCCAAGTGCCCAAATTTTGATCATGTGACCATGAGTATGCTACAGTGGTGTAAGTGCAAGGACTGGTAAATCAAGGACTACCTGTAAGAAGCCAGTTCTCTGTCGCATAGGCCTTATTTGCAAAGAAAGCTCCTATTCTATCTTATTTTTTCTTTCTATAACATTCATGCCCAAATATATTTCTCTGTCTTTGGGTTCAGGCAGATTCTTCTGACAAAAGTCAGTACTTGTTGGAACTGCTGTTGGCTTATCTTCCCTCTGCTGTCATCACTGCCGCCAACCTCCTTGTCCCGATGATCTTTCAATTCCTTGTGCCTCTCGAGAAATACCCACTCAGCTTTCAAATCAAAATCACACTTCTGAGGTATAAAAAAAATACAGGTATGTTTGCTGTAGAGCAGGGGGTCTCCAAACATGGTGGCTTTAAGACTTGTGGACTTCAAATCCCAGAAGTTAAGTCAACAAGTTTTAAAGTTGCCAAGTTTGGAGACCCCCTGCTATAGAGGGGTGTGGGTGGGAAATTAAGATATTGGTGCTTTTGTTTCATTTTAATGGGTCCATTGTCCATTGTTCAGAGAAAAAAAAGCTATTGATGCTTGCCTTCATATCAAAGATTGAGGGGCGGGGTGTAAAGAAACAGGGGATTCCACCAATCGGGCCAAAAGGAAGGAAGATGCTGAAATCTGAAAGAGATTTCTTAAACTGACTTCATGTTTTATTTTTATTTATTTTATTTTATTTATTTTATTTTGTCAAGTGATTATAAGATAACAGATATAAGTATAAACATAGTTATGAATACATGAAATGGACACATATAAGAAAAATAAAAAGAAACAATAGGGCAGGGATGGTAGGCACGTTGGTGCGCTTATGTACGTCCCCTAATATTTAGGCAATATATGCACAGGAGCAAGGTTTTTTTCTCACTGAGACAGAGGTGGCACTTTGTTTAGAATGAGAGGCAGAATTAGAGAGATTCATCATATTCTAAGAAGTTCCAGAAAGGAATTATTTTTCAAAGTGCCATTTATCAATTCCCCTTTGGAAATAGTCGGAAACTTTCCCTCACTTCTTTAACTCAAGGTAAAGGACTAGTAGTTTTCTAGGTGCTAATGAACACAAATCTAAGCATCCCTCACCAGCGCTGTTGTTGAGCTGAGAACATCTGGTGATTAAGCAATATTTTGAGGTACGCTGGTAGTCCCGTTGTAGATTATAAATAGACTGGACTAGATTAAATATATGTAGTCCTTCAGCTTTAGGGAAGACAACACTGTTGTGTAGTTCTTCTATGATCACTGCAGTCCCTGTCTGGAAGCCTGGAATCTAGCACTATGGGGCACTGGAAGTCCATTGTAGTAGTAACTGTGAGTGTTATTCTTTTATTTTCTATTTATTTATTATTTACAGATAGTGTGAAGCTAAGTAAACAGTTGCTTTTTAGAGTAATGTGATCTACTTTGTATCCTGCTCTTTTGAAGGACCCTGAATTTTAGTTACATATCTAATAAATATTTATCACTTTCCACATTGTGAAGGGTTTGAGAACTGAGTCCAGGGATGCGAGGTTGTTAGGAATAACAAGGTTACCTAACGTAGTTTGGGTAAAATACTATATATAAACTATGATAGTAAGTTTATATGTGTGTCACTTTAAACAGCAAAGCATGTAATTTTGGGTGCGGCTGTAAAACTGTTCAGAACACATCTTCAAAAGAATGGAGACATGCTGACTCATATAAACACAATGAAGAGAATTTTTCAGGAACTGTATGAAAAAGAACTTATCTTCACAGAACTACATCAGGTTTATATAATTTTGTCTTCGTTAGAAGAGAGCTATGACGACTATATAACTTCACTGGAAGTACTGCCAAAAAATAACCTCACATTAACTGACATTACTGGCAGATTAATTGAAGAAGCCAGGAGAAGGCTTGAAAGGGATCAACTGAGAAGGGAACAAACACAAGAAGAGGAAGAATCTTTGACAGCCTATACAATTAGAAAATGTTTTAATTGTGGAGGAAAAGGACATTTGGCTAGATTCTGCAAGAAAGGAAAACACCACAATGCCAGCCAGAATGCTAAAAGGCATCAAAAGGAAGAAAATGCTTAGAGTTAGCCATGTATAGCAACAAAACTGTGAATAATAATTTATGGGTTGTAGATAGTGGAGCATCGCACTGCATAACGAAAGATAAGAAAAGATTTGTTAAGATGTCCACGAGTTCACAGCAGATATTGTTAGCTAATGGCTGGAAAATGAAAGCAAAAGGTGAAGGTATTGCATATTGTTCTTGCATAAAAGAAAATGTAAAAATGTTATATGTACCACAACTTAAGTTTAATTTGCTTTCGGTTAGAGTTTTGATTAAACTAGGTTATATAGTTACCTTTAGGGGAGAAAACTGCATAATAGAAAAGGAAGGTAAAAAAGTGACTGCAACTTTAAAAGGTGAATTGTATGTGTTAAATGATAATCAGTTAGAGGTGGCTGACACAGTGTATAATAACGTTAAACCTCATGATGAATGCATACATTTGTTACACAGACGTTTAGGGCATATAAATTTTAAAATGCTCAAACAAACAGTTGAACTGTCTGAAGGTATAAAACTGAAGCCTCGCAGTAAGTATTTGCACTGCAATGCTTGCAGTCAAGAAAAAAGCAAGGTAATACCAGCAAACATAATTAATGGATTTAAAACTAGAGCCTCTAGAGGTCGTATTTGCTGATATTATAGGTCCTAAAAAAACAAGTGTGGGAGGTGCTCGTTATATATTAAGCATAATGGATCATTATTCTAGATATGGTTTCTGTTATTTAATGAAGAATAAAACGGAAACATATCAGAATTTCTTTAACTGGTTGAAGTTTGTAGAAAGAAAAACTAAAAGGAAACTAGTAACTCTTGTAACTGATAATGGTACGGAATTTATAAATAATAAATTCCAAAATAGACTGAAGATGGCAGGTGTTGAACATAAAAAGTCTGCACCATATAGGCCACAACGTAATTCCTTTATAGAAAGACGAGGCCAAACAATACAGGCAATGGCTCGTACTATGTTGTCGGATTCAGGATTACCTGAAACTTTGTGGGGAGAAGCAATAATATGTGGTAATCATATATTGAATAATGTTGTTAACTCAATAACAGGTGAATTACCATTCACACGGTGGCATGGTAGAAGACCTGACCTAAGCTACATGCACACATTTGGAGCACCAGCATGGGTGCATATTCCTACACAACTGAGACATAAGGGGCAGCATAGGGCTAAAAAATTATTCTTTCTAGGTTATGAATCTAATCACAAATCATACAGATTCTGGGAAAAAGGTACATCTAGCGTTTACTATAGTGCTAGTGCACAATTCCTTGAACATGTAGGATGGGAAAAACTGGAGCAAGATTCAAGTAAGGATGTAATCATAGAAACCTACAAAAGACCAAAACAACATATCAGTAATAAGAAGAGTAAAATTAAAGAGGAAGTACAGGAAGAGCACAAAGGACCAGAACAGGAAGAAATAGATAACCAAGAACAGGTAGTACATGAAAGTCCACCTGTAAGCCCTGTAATACCTAGACATTCAACACGTGAAACCAGACCACCTGACAGGTACCAAGCAAGTGTAGTTTGCCAAGCTAATAAAGTTCCAACTACTGTTGAAGAACTTAGAATGTATCCTGCAAAGGGTCAAGAAAATTGGCATAGAGCAATGGAGAAGGAACTAAATTCATTGAAACAAATGGAAATTTATGAAAATGTTAAATTACCTCCAGGTGAAAAGTCCGTTGGCTGTAAATGGATATTTAAATTAAAAACAGGTAAAAATGGGACTGTTACCCATAAGGCTAGGTTGGTAGCTCAAGGATTTAATCAAACTGCATGTGATTATGATGAAGTATTTGCACCGAGTCTAAAAGCAATAACCTTAAGAGCAGCTTTAGTGTGGGCAGCTAAGAAGAACTATATCATAAATCACTTAGATGTAGAAACTGCTTATCTGCATGCACCATTGCAGCACACTATATACCTAAAGAAACCTGTAGGAATTAAGGATGATAAAACAAATAATGACTGTTGGAAGCTTAAAAAGAGTCTCTATGGATTAAAACAATCCATAGATTACAAATGGAACCAATATATTGTTAAGGAGTTAAACAATATAGGGTTTATAGCAGGTTTAGCTGATCCATGTGTATTTAAAAGAGAGACTGGTGGAACAGTGTCATTGTTATTATTATTCACTGATGATATTGCATTAATTACAAAAACTAATAATGAAGCTACTGAAATAATATCATTATTAGGCAAGAGGATAAAATTAAAGCAATTAGGAGAGATAAAACAGTGTCTAGGATTAACAATAAATAAAACCAAAAGTGGCTATAAGATATCTCAAGAGGATAAGATTTATCAATTACTAAAAACATACAAGATGGAACTTTGTAAACCGGCAAAAACTCCAATGAATAAGGAATTTGGCCACACTGATGCTCAAAATCCAAAATTCAATAAGACTATTTATCAATTGCTAATTGGTAGTTTATCGTACATTAGTAATTAGTCAAGGCCAGATATTGCCTATGGCGTTAATCAATTGGCAAGATTCAATGCTGAACCCACTGAACGACACTGGCAAGTGACAAAACATATCTTAAGATATCTTAAAAGGACAATGCACTATGCATTTTATTTGGAGCCAAAAGATTATCTGATTTTAAGTGCATTTGCTGATGAAAGTTTTGCAACAGACATAAACACTAGGAAATCAACTTCAGGTATGGCTATACTGTTAGGAAAAGCACTGATTGGTTGGAGGTCAATTAGACAGCAACACATAAGTATGTCCACAATGGAAGCAGAATTTTCACGTCTATCTTTATTATGTACTGATTTAATTCTGTATAAACAGTTGTTATTGGATTTGGGAATAACTGTTACTGATTCTATTGTAGTATATGAGGACAATCAAGCAGCCATACGGATGGCTACAAATATTGCTGTGAAAACGAGATCTAAGCATACAGATCTTAGATATCTGAATGTAAGGCAATCTGTAAAAAATGGTTTGATAAGACTGGAATATTGTATGACTGAAGAAAATATTGCTGATCGGTTTACGAAAGCCCAAGATTCAATCAAACACAAAGAAAGTTGTGATGACTATGGGTTAAGATTATAAATATATATATATATATATTATTATATTACCCAAAAGGGGAGTATGTTAGGAATAACAAGGTTACCTATAAACTATGATAGTAAGTTTATATGTGTATCACTTTAAGCAGCAAAGAATGTAATTTTGGGTGCGGCTGTAAAACTGCCATAAGAGGGAGCAAGAGAACTTGATTGATTTGCTGGCATACTGGATTGCTTGCTGACTATGATGGACTGATGGTTTGTTAACTGCATGTTCCCTGTTGCTGAAGGAAGAAAGGAGTTTTGACTTCTTCATATCTCTACTGCGAAGAGATATATTACTGGACTGATATTTGTAAGTTTACTGACCTCTTTTTCGACACTGGACTTTGCAACTGAATAATTCCAGGATGGACTGAACTAGTGAATAATATATGGATTGTTTGACTATGCTAAAAATCTTATTGGAATAAACTATTTAACTAGCACAGTGTATCTGTTTTACTGAGTGTAAGCTACAAAAACGTTTATCTCACATATTTGCCTGCCTGCCTGACCGCCATGCAGATTCTGCTAGGGTGTATCCCTAACAGAGGTGTACCATTGACATCTTCCTTTGGTTGCTCTATTTTTGACGCAGGTTGAGATGCAAATATTAAACCATGTCTATTTCCATATCTATTTCCAACAGCATATCCTTTGTGGATAGCTTCAACCACAACAATACAAGAGCAGCATACAACAGATACAAACTCAATGTAAACCGCTCCAAACTTGATTGCAGAAAGTACAGCTTCAGCAACAGAGTGGAAGGCACTACCTAGAATGCACTACCTGACTGTTGTTACATCCTCAAACACCCACTACCTTAACCTCAAACTATCTACTATTGGTCTCACCCCCATTCCTACGAGGTCTGTAAGGGGTGTGCATAAGCGTACAATCGTGCCTACCATCCCTGTCCTATTGTCCCCATTTATTTGTACCTATTTCCTGTATTCTTACTCACGTTTATGCTTATACTTATTATCTTGTAAGCAAATGACAAATAAAATGAAAATAAATAAAAATCTACTGATCCAGTTGCTCTTAAACAGACGAAGATCAGCCATCATGATTTTCTTCCACTTTCTATCCTAGTTATTAGGCCACCTGACATGTCCATCTCTTTTAACAGGAATGTTGTCCTGCGTTTTGCTAGCCTAATTGTGGTCCTCGTTACACTCTGGGGGCAGATCACCTGTAATGGGAAACCGCAGAACTCCAAGTGCCACAACTGTGGTTATAATAATCATCTTCATCCGGTAAGAGAAATAGTGATTTTATGTGGGAGGTAGAAATTTCTAAAAATTCCCATTCAAAACAAACTGTGCTGCTATTTTCTATTTTCTTCAAAACATTTTGTGTGTGGGAAAAATATTGGAAAGATTGTCTGTGTGGAGAGATCACAAAAAAAGTAGGATGGTGTCTTCTATAGTTCCATTTCCTAAAATTCAGAAAATGAAACATAGCACTTGCATGCTTGAAGCCAGATCTAGGCATATTTGGAATACGGCTATTGTAATTAAGTTAAATTACATATTTAAATATATTTACTTTGATCCCCATTGATTTCAGTGGCTTCTGGACTGCAGCAAGGTTACTTTACATAACACAAAGTCCAGGCCAAACAAATCTAATCCTAACCCTAATTCTAAACCTGCCCTAAAAATTAATCCTAATCCTAATCCTAACCTCAAAACAAATGTACAGATTCAGATTCCTTCATTCTCCTAAGAAGAACTAAAATTTAAATTTGAAATTAATTCCTGGGTTATTTGAAAGAGTTACAGCTCTCTTGAATAGTTTTAAGGACAATTTGGTATAAGAAGAACCTGAAAAAAAATTATCTGTCCCTCCAGTGCTGGGAGACTTCGGTGGGGCAGGAAATGTACAAGCTGATGATTTTTGACCTGGTGATCACACTCCTTGTGATTTTGTTGATAGAGTTTCCCAGAAAGTAAGTCTTTTACATTTTGTCATGTTTATTGATGGTGGACGGGTTGAATATAGGTAGTCCTCAATTTCCAACCATTTAGCAGCTGTTTGAAGTTATCAAACTCCTCTAGCCAGGTTCTGAAATCCCAACAATTCGAAACCCTGCCCTGCAGTCACATGACTGCATCGTGGGAGCTCAGTAACCAGCCTGCATTTATGGCTGTGTTGAAGGGTGTCCCCCATCATGTGACTAAATTTTATGACTTTCTTGCCAAAAATCTGCATTTTCTTTAGATTTTCAACAAAATCACCCCATGACCACAACCTTTGCTTAATGATCTCAGGCAATAAGAGATCATTAAGGCAATAAAATGGGGTGCTTTATGATTAGGTGACTGCTTTACAACTTTCATGACTTGTGACTGTAACAGGCAGGCTCCATTACGGTCAAAATTAGAGAATCACTTGCAGTTTGGTTACTTTCCTTAATCCAAGCATGGGACACTGCAAACAGCTGTAAATGCTACCATATCTCTGAGCGTCTAAAGTGTGGTCATGTGACTGATGGGTGAGAAGCGACCATTGGAACTGGGTCATAACTCCCTTGTCCCAGGTAGGTCATAAGTCGAGGATTACCTGTATAAAGGAATAAGTGAATGGCTGGAATAACATGTGCCTAAGTTGGGACTCACATGAAAGTCAGGGGTCACCAGCAAAATCCATACCTACTTTTCTTTCCTTTTCTAGGATGTTGGTGACTTACTGGCCCTCCTGCCTCTTGCTCAAATGGTGGGGAGAACAGGAATTCATGGTTCCTGACAACATTTTGGGCTTGGTATATGGGCAGACTTTGTGCTGGACTGGAGCCCTTTTTTGCCCTCTTCTACCAGTGCTCAACACCATCAAATATATTGCTGTCTTCTACATGAAAAAGGTGATTCAACAGCAGCTGCAAAGTACAATTACAAGGTGGAGCAGAGAAGGGGCAATGGAAATTTGGGGCTTGGTTGATTAGTGTGAGAAAAACCAGAATAGTGGCTTTCAACTTGTTTTCTGTCTTTAAGGAAACCTTTGTATGTGGACAGGGATCTGGGACAAGTGCTGATGGGATTGCAATATGAAAAATATTATAATGGGATGTGAGAATAACCTTGAGGAATAGGAGGAGGAGCCATAGCTAAGCCTATAATCAGATAAGAGATATCTGAGTATGGGTCAGAAATGTAATTTGGAAACTTGGTTCCCTAATTCTTAGGATAAAGGCAGGGAGAGGTGAGGCACATTCAGACATGCAAAATTATGTTACAGTAACTTTATAATAAAAGTAGAATTAGCATTCATAACCTTGGTATCTACCATGAAGAGCTGTTATTGATTTAGTAATTCTGAATGTATCTATTCCCTCCCTGCCTTCATCCTATTTTGGAAGTTGAGGTCCACACATTTTCAAGCTGGCAAGGTTGAGAAAAACTGGCATAGACTCATTTCCACAAATAGTCAAAAATAGCAGAATACCAAGATGGAGCACTTTCACTCCAATGGTCTATCTCATGAGCATTTTGAAAAAAATGGCTGAAAAGGAAAATAACAAGAACACTTTTAAAAACCTTGAAAGAATGACCCTGCAATTTTGAAGAATTAAAATTATTTAATTATACAGGCTTTTGAGTAAACTTTCCTAAAAAGTAGAAATAAAAAAATAATTTTGATCTATATTATTGGGCGGTGAATAAAAAGACAGTAGGTGCTTCTAAGAAACTGAGAACATTTTCAACAAAAAATGGACATGATGCAAGACTCTAGAGCAATGTTTCCCAACCTCAGCAAATGTTAGGTATATGGATTTCAACTCCCCAAATTCCCCAGCATGGGGAAGTTGAAATCCCCACATTGTAAAGTTGCCAAGTTTGAGAAATATAGCTTTGATTGATTTTTTCCCCTCCATTCTTCTAGCTCAGCCTTTATGCCAATTGCCGTCCAGCCGAACGCACATTTCGTGCTTCAAGCTCCAACTCTTTTTTCCTTTTAATTCTCCTCCTGGGATTCACAATATCCTGTGTTCCAGCCCTATATAGCATCTTCGTGTAAGTATTACAGTGCTCTATAACCTTAACAGGTAGCAAACTCCATTAAATATTTTTGTTGAGTTTTACTTGGTATCTTATGGAAAGTATACACTCCACAGTATAACAACATTGCCAACACTTGTAAAAGTTGAATAATAAAAATTGCTAAGCCAAAGCTGCTTAACTATAGTTTACACAGTAAATCCAATTTGGCTACCTTTAGGCAAAGACTAAGCCTTAAGCTATGGTTTAAACACCAATGACCAATTAGTTGTGGTGGCGTAGTGGTTAGAATGCAGTATTGCGGGCTAATTCTGCCAACAGCCAGCAGTTCGATTCTCACTGGCTCAAGATTGACTTAGCCTTCCATCCTTCCGAGCAGAGGTGTTATTCAGAAGATTCTGACCGGTTTTGGAGAACCGGTAGTGGAAATTTTGAGTAGTTCAGAGAACCGGCAAATGCCACTTCTGACTGGAAATTTTGAAGTATCATTCCTCTGCCATGCCCACCAAGCCATGCCCACAGAACCAGTAGTAAAAAAAATTGAATCCCACCATTGCTTCCGAAGTCGGTAAAATTGTTGGGGGCAATATGTTGATTCTGTAAACCGCTTAGAGGGGGCTATAAAGCATTGTCGAGTGGTATATATATCTAAGTGCTATTGCTATCGACAGAATATTTTTGATTCAAAAGCAAGCAGACTATATTATGTTTTGATGAGCGAGCAAAGTGAGAAAGAGCATCACATTTAAGTATATAAAATGTTTTTAATTCCCTTCCCTGCTAGCTACCATCTCACTCCCAATTTTCCCCACAGTCTGCCTCCTTCAAAAGCTTGTGGCCCATTCCGTGATCAATCCATCATGTGGAATGTGGTCAGCCATGCTGTGTCAGAGTTACCTGCTGGTGCCCAAGACTTCTTGAGATTTGTGGGCTCAGTTGCCTTTTCTGCGCCCTTGTTTGTGCTTCTGAGGTGAGGAAATGCATCTTTATTTTTATTTATTTTATTTATTTGTTTTGTCAAGCATGCATTTGATAATATATATAAGTAGAAATATGAGTATTAAAACATGAAATAGATACAAATACAAGGGAACATTAAGACAGGGATGGTAGGCACGTTGGTGCACTTATGCACACTCTTTCTAAAGAGATTTGGAGAATGCGACATAGGAAGAAAAGGAACCTCACATCCTAAGGATTGTAGCATCTGGAGTAATATCATAATTATTCTTCCTCCTCTCTCTGTCTTTCCTCCTTTCTTCAAGTGTCTTCATGTTCTACCTCAAGGCCCTGGCTAACTCATACAGTTCCAGGATCAAAAGTCTCAAAGGACAGCTCTGTCTGGTGAGTAGTCAATTAAAAGCAATCCAGAAGTGGGTATGAGGTGGTGAAAAACTGATTCCAGGACTGGATAGCTCAGGATAGTTAATGGGCATGCAGAAAAAATGGGGAGGGGGCAATGATATATTAAATTATGGTTCTGCAGATGCAAGTTGATTCTTTTCTATTCTAGTAATTGTTGGAAATGACTTCAAAGATTATCCAGCAGAAATTTGTGTTTAAAGCTTCTAAGATTAGTAGTCGTTATGCCACAGCTTAAAAACTTCTAATATTAACTCTGTGCAGGAGAAGATAGTGCAGGCTTAATTTCTATTTTGTGAGATTGTGGAAGCCAATCAAAGGAAACAATATTAGCTAACTAGGGGAATTATTTATCTTCTTAAAGTCATGCTTCCAGAATTAAAATTGCATAGAGTATTAGTACCACTTTATAAACCCTTAGTAAGACTACACCTGGAATAATGCATGCAGTTTTAGTCACCACATTAGAAAAAAGGGACTTTGGAAAAAGCGCAGAGAAGAGCAACTAAGACTAAAACATATGAAGAACAGTTGCAGGATTTGGGTTTGGCTAGTCTAGAGAAAAGAATGACTTTTTTGGGGGGGGACATGAAAGCAGTATTCAAGGATTTGAGAGGCTGCCACAAAGAAAAGGGGGTCAACTTATTTTCCAAAGCATCAGAGGACAGGACAAGAAACAATGGATGGAAAATAATCAAGGAGAGAAGCAACCTGGAATTAAGGAGGAAGTTCCTAATGGTGAGAATAATTAACTACTGGAACAGCTGGCCTTCAAAAGTTGTGGGTGCTTCATCACTGGAGGTTTTTAAGAAGAGACTGAATAGCCACTTCTCTGAAATGGTATAGGGTCTCCTGCTTGAGCAGGGGGTTGGACTAGAAGACTTCCAAGATAGTTTCCAACTCTATTCTATTCAAAGCTTCTTGTACATTAAATTCTTTTTTTTAAAAATGAAATGATGGGATGGGGGAAAGAATGCTAAATTCATACATGATACTACACTTGGATTTTTAAAAATTGTTTCCTAATTAGTTAAAATGATCTGGTTTGTGCAACATGCTAATCTGCAAGGCTTTGGTTTATTCATAGTCCCATCTCCCCCGCCCCGCCCCTGCTTTTGAATTTTTTTCTGCTTTTGACTCTTGGATAAGTAGTCCTTGCAGTTTTCTTGGCAAGATCTCAAAAGCGGTTTACCATTGTTGCCTTCCTACAGTTGAGAGAATGACTGGGTCAAGGTCATCCAGCTGCCTAAAGTGGGATTAAACTCACAGACTTTAGTTTCTAGTAGTCCAACAGTTTCTAGCCTAATGCTTTACTCACTACACCAGCTCCATAAGGAGTTGAGCAGCTCATAGCAGGAAGCTGATAGAACAGTAACAAGCCCAAATGCTCATCTTCAGCCTTAGGTTCCCAAAACCAATTATCTGCATCTGTTAAGCGTTTCATGGATGACAATTGCATCCTTGTCCTCTACCCAAGGGCTGTGGCTGAGGTCCAACTGAAACCCAGGTAGGTATATCTCAGAAAGGGGAAGCCCCACACCCCCAGATCTCTGTGGTTATGTATGCCAGCTCAGCTGCCTCATACACTGTCGAATTGCAAGAGAGACTTCATTGCTTTCAATGTTCTCTTTTTCTCAGGAGGGTCAGGACAAGTTCTTCCTCGTGAAACGGATTTCGGAATTGAGCCAGTGAAAGAAAAGAAAAATATATACAAGAATACACCTTTTTCATCTTATTCAGCAATACTTCCAAGATATCACCACGTGCTAGATGGGCAGCATATACATTTAATAAATAAATAAATAAGTAAATTTTATGTTATTGTTTTCAAATTGCACTACAGCAATGTACTATGGTGGCCTCCAAGATCGTCTAAAAATTGTTGCTCAATTATCATTTTTAATAAAACAAGGGAAAAATGATTAAATAAGAAGAAATTATATTATATATACATTTAGCTTTAATGAACTAGCAGCTGGTTGACTTTGTCTGCACACAGAAGTGAAGTTGAATCAAATCAGCTGAATAATTAGAATGGTTGGCAAACCATTTCAGCACCGAGTGCTGAAACGGGAGTGCACATGTGCGGGGGAGCGCCGGAAACCGGAAGTGCAGCACCCCGACATGTGCATGCAGGAGAGCAACAGGCCATGGCTGGCATGCCTGGAGAGATGGCTCTGCGTGCCACTTCTGCCATGCGTGCCATATGTTCACCATCACAGCACTAGGGCATGCATTCTCAAACTCTGGAATACTGGAATCCCCTAAAATGATCTTTTGTATGACTCAAGTAGAATTAATAATTTCATCAGGAATTAGGCTGAGCAAGAAAAACTGTTGCTGATTAAAAGATGCCATATTACAATATACTCACATATAAGCTGATATATGGATAAACCCACCCCTCAAATTTTTATGCATATACTATGAAAAGTGCGCCACCTGTAGATAAGAAATCCTTGAAATTTTGTTTGTTTTAATGTTCACAATTAGTTTATTCATGGATAAGTTTATACATGAGTCTTTTAAAAATGTATTACCATATAAATTGAAATCTGATGGTAAAACAACTGAGGACTGAATACTGAGTACTGAATAAATTATTCTCTAAATTTTTTCCAATCCATAAAACTAGAAAGCTCTTGCTGTTTGCAAACATAAGTTGTGATTGCATACATTGTTATGAAAAAAATAAAAATCCAACAAACGATTTATAGCCAGGTATCTACATTGAATTAAAGTTTTCCTGTTGTTCCAGTTTAATCTTTGTTATGGTTTCACTATTTGGCTTTGGATAGATTATATTTTTAACTTTCGTATCTCCCAACAATAATAGATGGACAGTTACAGACTTGTTTGCTATACTGCAGAGAATAAGAATACTAATACCCTAAATCAAGCCAGAATTAATCTAATGCAGGTAGTCCTTAACTTATGACTATGACTGAGACCAGAATTTATGTTGTGAAGCAGCAGCAGCAGCAGTTGTTAAGTGAATCACACTCAATTTTATGACCTTTTTGCCATGGTTAAGCAAATCACTTGTAGTTGCTAAGTTAAAATTACATGGTTGTTAAGCAACCCCACTGACTTTGCTTGCTGGAAACCAGCTGGGAGGGCTGCAAATGGTGATTACATGACCTTGGGAAGCTGCAATCGTCATAGATACATCCAAATTGCCAACTGCACCAATTTTGATCATGTGATCGTGGAAATGCTGCGATTATCATAAGTGCAAGTACTAGTTGTACGTCATTTTTTCCAGTGTTGTAACTTCGAATGGCCACTAAATAAATGGTTGTAAGTGGAGCACCACTTGTAAGGAGTCAGTATTGGTTAGATGTGGAGGGAAGAATGCTTAGCTAAATAGGCCATTAATTTGAACTAGCTGCGTTTCTTTCTTATCCGTAAACATACATTTTAAATATTTAAAGTTGACCTAAGTACTATAGTACATAATCTAAATAATATTTCAGTGTAAACTTTTAAAGTCCTGTTATTCTATAGCATGAGGCTTGTTAGGGATAACATTGTTTACCCTAACTGGTTTAGGTAAAATAATAAATATGTTATCATGGTTTGTTAGTTAAAGTGTCTGTAACTTTAACTATAAGAATGTAATTAAGGGAGTGGTTGTAAAAGCACCATAAAAGAAGCAAGGCATGGCAGCTTGTTCTCTGTGGCTTGATGATCCCTAATTACTGGATAGATGAAAACTGCGTTTTTTCCCCTACTGGAACGGGAGAGAGAAAGGATTGTTGATTTATCAACGGTGAGAGGACTGATTTATTGTAAGTGAACTGACATTGGATATTCTTGAATGGACTGACTAAAAACGATACATGACTAATGGACTGTTATTTTGACTATGCTATAAAACTCTAAGTGGAATAAACTATATTTTTAATAACACAAGCGTATCTGTTATTTTTACTGTATGTTAACTAACATACAAACTTATCTCACACATTTATCTGTATGCCTATCTGACTAACGCTGCACATTCTGTTTAGCTTGTCTCCTTAACCCTGGTTGGGGAACGCAGGCTTAACAAGTCTGATTGGCTGAAATAAACCTATTTCAAGCTACAGTATTCCCTTTTGATATAGAGGCCATAAATCCCTAAATTCTGAGCTACAAAATTGCAGACTATGAGGCAACAGCAAACAGGATCTTTGCTCAATCTTGCAGCTGTCAGTACTGTATTTACTTTGTGTACAACAGTGATCAACATAGCCTTCTGCTCGTTAACACTGGAAAAATGGTAAAAACAGAACATAAAACCCATAAATTCAACAGAATGATACCCTTGATGATGTAGGCCCATCATTCTCCATATGGTCTCTGGGAGAGGTGTTTCCCTCAATTTCTGGGACGGTACTAATCTAGTCTCAAGAGGAATGCTATTCTATAAAATAAGGAGTAGAACATAAAAGTAAAATTTATAAGCTCCCAAAGGGGGACCACTCGCATTTTTTTTGTCCAGAAACACACTAGGTGGGTCAGTTCCACTAGGAGAATGTGTTACTGAGACTGTAAACTGCCTCTGGAAATGTATTGGTGGTCAATTCAGGACCTGGGGCACAAATGTTCCCTGGTTTATGATGTGGAAAGAGAATTTCACGAAGGCAGTAGAGTCACAAAAAACAGGAAAAGCCCAAGGGGAACATCAGGTCAGCCAAAAAACAAACTTACATAGGAAAAGGAATCAAATAAAAAGTATTAAAGAATCCCTATAGACAAAAGCCTAAGTAATTAAGAAAACTAGAAAAATAGGAAAAGGAAACAAAAGATAATTTAGAAAATCCTTACAAACACAGGACATACCAAATAAGCAAAAAAAAAAACAGACACAAGACACAAAATATAAATTACAAAAGGGACAGACAGGAGATTGCCACAGAACAAATATGAAAAACTATTTTAAAGCTAAAAGAGATTACAGAAAACCAATAATAGAATCTGGCCACCCCACGGAGCTTGCCCTCCGATGGAAATAAAAACAAACTCAAACAGGATTTGAAACATTAGGCACAAATACAAACACTCACACAAAATCAACTTGCAAAGGGAGAAAAGGGTATAAAAACCAGGGGCTTACCATAAGAAGCTAGCTAGCCCAGGAACACAGACTTCTCGCTGTTCTCCGCCTTCCTGAAAAATAAAAAGATCCAGCTTTCAAGCAGTTGTCCGTATCCTTGCGCCGGAGCTCTCCTAGCGGGAAAATCAAATCCTCGAAAGAAAGGCATTTTGACACCTTTCAACAATGAGTTTTTGAAAGATTTTTTAAATTTCACCTTTATTTCTTTATAAGTAACTCAGGGCAATGAACATTCTTAATCCTGTTTCTATTTTCCACACAACAACCCTCTGAGGTGAGTTGGGCTGAGATAGTGACTAGCTCAAAGTCACCCAGATGGTTTTTCATGCCTCAGGCAGAACTAGATTCACCATCTCTTGATTTCTAGGCCAGTACCTTAAGTGCTACAACAAACTGGCTTTTGACATTAAGACAATGTTTCCCAACCGTAGCCATTTTAAGATATGTGGACTTCAATTCCCAAATACCCCAACCAGTAATGCTGGCTGGGGAATTCTGGGAATTGAAGTCCATCTTAAAATGGCTAGGGTATTCTGGGAGCTGAAGTTCACACATCTTAAACAACTCTGGGTGTTATGTGAATTTTGTTGTATGTGTATACGTACAATGGTGATAAATAATAACAATACAACAACAAACAACAAACAACAAACAACAAACAACAAATAACAATAACAACAACAACAACAACAATAATAATAATAATAATAATAACAACTACCCTACTTGGAAAAGCTTAAATCCTCCGATGCTACCTGAACAGTTCCTAGGTCCTTGGTTAGGACTCGAGCTATTGTTACCAACCAGCCCGAAGGCTGTGAATTTCACTAAAGATTTAATAATAATAATAATTAATAATAATAATAATAATAATAAAAATAAATCATTGTTGATCGGCTAATCGTAATTCAGTTATCCTTGAGTCTGGTTATTCTTGTTTCCATAACTTGTACATCCTTTTTTGGTAGCCTCGTTTTTCTGGTTCTGCTTTGTCGTAGCATTTCATTACAGTGCGGTTCTCTGACATGGTGTATTTCTGCCACTTCTGAGGTTGTTCAGCTTCCAGTAGCCCTGCAGGCCCATGCCTTGGTTGCTTAGTTACGGGACCCGTGGCCTATAGCCCACTTGTCGACGGATGCCCAGGTTCCCCAACACCCGATGCAGTCCTTGTTAACCCGGGCGATGACCAAGTCAGTATAGGCTTCGTTTGGTTGTATTTTACTATGATTCATTGCATGGGTTGTTGGGTGCACTCAGTTCTGCTCCTCGGCCTAGAGCTCTCTGACATGGTTGGACCTGCTGGTAGTTTGCACTACCGCCAGCTCTCAGCTTCATTGGAATAGCTAAGCCCTCAGTAGTCAAGGCGGCACCCCATGGGGGCATGGACAGTTCCTTGAAAAGATCCAAGGAAAAGTAGATAAGGAAAAGACCTGGTTATGGCTGACCAACGGAACACTGAAGAAACAGAAAGCCTAATTCTTGCAGCCCAAGAACAAGCTTTCAGAACAAATGTAATCAAAGCCAGAATAGAAAAATCTGCTGATGACCCCAAATGCAGACTGCAAAGAAGCGGATGAAACTATTGATCACATACTGAACTGTTGCAAGACAATAGCTCAGACTGACTACAAACAACGTGACAAAACAGTCGCTCAGATGGTCCACTGGAACTTGTGTCACAACTACCATCTGCCTGTAGCAAAGAATTGGTGGGATCATAAGCCTGAAAAAGTGGTTGAAAATGAGCATGCAAAACTACTGTGGGACTTCTGAATACAGACTGACAAAGTTTTGGAACACAATACCCCGGATATCACGATTGTGGAGAAGAAAAAAGTGTGGATCGTCGACATTGCCATACCTGGTGACAGCAGAATCGACAAGAAACAACTTGAAAAAGTCACCAGATATCAAAACAGCAGAGACTCTGGCATAAACCAGTGCAGGTGGTTCCAGTGGTAATTGGCACACTGGGTGCTGTGCCTAAAGACCTAAGCAAGCACTTAAAAACAATTGATGCTGATAAGATCACCATTGGTCAGCTGCAGAAGGCCTTTACTGGCATCTGCTTGCAAAATCTGCCAATACATCACGCAGTCCTAAACACTTGGGAAGTGTTCGACTAGTGATTTGTGATATGAAACCCAGCATGGTTATCTTGTTTGCTGTGTACACTGTCATTTTTGTAATAATAATAATAATAATAATAATAATAATAATAATAATAATAATAATAATAATAATAATAATATAAAAATGGCTAAGGTTGGGAAACACTGCATTTAAAAAGACTGCTGCATGCTGGGTGATTTTCTAAGGTAGTCCCTGCAGAGTGCATTGCATTAGGTCCAACTGTGCAGTAATAATGATTCCTGATTGTCTTCCCATTCCACTGCTGCAAGTAACATTAATCTAGCATGTAGGGAGAAATACTAAAGTGTGTTTTAAAAAGAAAACACCAGTCTTGGTGTCACAACCACAGAGATTTTTCAGCATTCAACAAGCATCATTCCCTATTTGAAGTGCGGTCAATCCATTCAATGATTTTCCAAACCCGGCCACTTTAACAAGTGTGGACTTCATTTCCCAGAATTCTCCAGTCAGTATGTGGCCGAGCTTGAAGAACACTGATCCACACCAATCAAATAGCAGGTGGGAATAAAGGAGAACCAATGAGAACTCCGGATGAACAATCCCTGAGTTCGCGCAGCCAAACGTGATCGGAAGCAATGAAGTACGTACAGTACGGAGGCAACGGCCGCGCCCCTAAACAGAACAAAGGGGCGGAGCTCGATAGTACTCGGAGAACAACGATTCAGGAAACGGAGTACATTTGTGGAGATTTTTTTAGCACGATCATAAGCATCGGGGATGAACATTCTTCCCAAAAAGTCGTGGCACGTCCGCAACAAAGACAATGTGGCTCGCGTACGACGGGACGAAGCGGAGGCTGAAGTTCAGAGGCAAAAGAGGGAGGCCCGCGTCCTTTTAGCTGAACAGGAGGTAAATAGTCACGAAGGGGCATGCGCAAAGGGGGTCGTTCTCTTAGGTTTGGAATTATTGCGCAGGCGCTGTATCCCAAGTCGAGGCAATCGTTTAAAAACATTCTACTGCGCATGCGGATTCGGTCCATGTGTTTTTCTGTGGAGGAAATGTCTCAGTTCTGGAAGGGAATTTGAACATCAAATTCATTGTGATAATACTTTGGTACATGCGTCTAATCAAATCCATAAGAGTTAAGTGCTTCCGAATGGACAGATCTAACTCCCTAGTGTGGAAGTGAGGTCAAAACTGTTTCCAGAGACCTAGCTAATCTGTTTGTCTACTCTTCAAAAAGAGATGCAGTGCTAAAGCTGTATATGGGATCGGAACATTCTGTCTTGATTCTGACTCCTTGTGCATTCTGCATACAGAATGACCCTTCATTCATCTTCCTGCATGGATTGATAAACAAAGCCAAACCCGGATTTTATCTAGACTTTTAGAAAAAACCTGAACAAGGTGGCAGACAGTTTGATTTTGACAATAATTGTATTCCATTGTCAAAATCAAAGTGCCTGCCATCTTGTTCAGATTTTCTGTATTCTGTAACAACAAAAGCATCCTAAGTTTTAAAAAATGCATTTAAACAAATCAGAAAGATGACTTGAGCCTCAAAGTTATCTTTGGGGTGTTCTTACTCCAAGAATGAGATTTCTTTACATTTCTGGGAGGAAGATATTCCAATGATGTGGGCCATGCATTGAAAAGGCTGATAAGAGTTTTATTGATCTAATGATTCGATTTATATACCTGCCCACCTCAACAATGATTCTGAATGGAAATCAGTGATAAAAATGAAACAATACACACGCACACAAACCAAAATACACAGCAACTGAGAAAACCCAAGAGTTTTCACTGATGCAGGAGACTGATTACTTGGCGCATTCAGAGCTCCAGAACTGAACATAGTGCCAGATCTTTTAAGCACTTTATAAAAGACAGCAATTGTATTCTAGGTTTTAATTGGCAGCTAATTTTGAATGTGAAACAGAATTCAACATCTGGAATTCTTCTGTACATCTGGCTTGAATGGATGAAACTTGAGAAAAGCCTGATTTAAGAATAGTCAATCTGAAAGGCCCTAGTTTTAAACTGAGGAACAAATTCTTTGCCAAAATTGATTCTGCTTAATCTGGGATTTGATTGAAACCAGGATTTCTGCTGCTGTTATTAAATCAATGGAAAAATAGAAGAAAACTGGTAAGGTATCGTAAGACTATTGTTATTCTTCTAAATGTTGAAATATTCTATTGTTATTTCCTTTAATCTGAAGCTTAATATGGAGGGAACCAATGAATGAGATATAAAGCTCTGTGTAATGTATTAAAAGTGCCTTTTTCTGGACTTCTCCCACGCTTATATTCTAACATTCTTTTAATATTATTTTCTTTGCCTTTTCTGACACAGTCTAAATATACTCTGAATTGAATAATTTATCTTTACTACGACAGGGTCAATTATCTTGCAAGAAATTAAATAGACCAATGTGAGAGATTAAAAAGATGGAAAGGTGATTGTTGATACATAGAGAATGATACAAGATAAGGGAAATGTTCAAAATCAAGGATCTGCCATTATTTATGTTCTTGATTGTATTACTGTATTCCTATCATCTGAAGAGATCTGGTAAAGTCTAATTTAAAGGATAGGTGATTTATTTACATTCTATTTGAACACAGTAATTAAATGTAGACTCTGGCTTGAAATATGTTTTTTTATCATCTTACTTGCTCCTGATTTGAAACACACCCATACTATTTAGGATGTTATCTAGAACAAATTGGGATATTGACCTACATATGAGCTTTGGATAAATATCTGCCTTTGATTTTAGGCCCGGACTGAATTCTTACGGAAGAAAGCACGCCTGTCAGATGCAGGAGGTGATAAGAGTGATTTAGACCTTGTTTCTTTGGATTCAAAAAAGCCCTCAGGACACCTTAACCTCTTTCAGGGGTTGCAAGAGGGCGGCAACAAAGAATATGAGGAGGAGAAGAAGCAGGAAAAGGTAATGGTGGAAAACTAGAATTGGAGATTCTAATTCTAATTTCTCTAATTTCTCTAAGTGGGCACTGAAAGCCTTGGGATAGGCAGGTTTCTGTTTATGGGTTCTGAGAATGAAATATGGACAGTAGTATTAATATTTAGGTATAGATCTTTTAAATATATTAAATCTGCTTGTTGGTAAATAAAATCCTGATTTAGCAGGATTTTTTTTTTACACTAAATGCATTTTTCCTTCCTGGTACTCTAAATCAGGGGTCCCCAACCACCGGGCCCCGGACCGGTACCGGTCCGTGGAACATTTTCTACCGGGCTGCCGGTTTGCTGGGCGCCACCATCTTGTTTCGATGAGAAAGTGCTTCCGGGTGAGCTTTTCTGGTTGGAAAGCGGCGTTTGGGTCCTGAAGGAATCCTCGTGCCTTAGTTTCATCAAAGGGGTGGTGGTAGCTTTGAACGAAACTAAGGCACGAGGATTCTTTCAGCACCCAAGGCAAGGCGAGCCGAGTGACCATCCTGAAGCCATCCTGAAGCCCATTGACAAAGGTACAAAGGAGGAGTTGAAGGTGGCGGGGACGGCTGGCTGGCCGGTTGCTCAGCTCGCCTTGCCTTGTCATGCGTGCGGATGCCGGTAGCGGGCCACAGATCATTTTGTGGTGCCGGTACTGGGCCGTGGCACAAAAAAGGTTGGGGGCCACTGCTCTAAATAACTTCAGGCTAATATGTCAATGAAAACTCTCAGTCATCCAGGCAAAAGTGTCTGAAGGTTGAATCATGGCAACTGGATTCAACTTTCAGATACTTTTGCCTGGATGATTTGAGTGTTTTAATTGACACATTGCAATGCATTTTGGAGAGGGAACGCATGAGGTTATGGCAAGAGTTGATACCCAAATACTCTCTTCCTAGCTTCTTTGCTCTGACTTTTAAAGCTGCCTGGAGGAGCAGCAAAACATCTCAAAATAAAAAAAAATTAAATCCTGTTGCCATGATTCAACCTTTAGATAGCTTTACTTTTTGCATGCTAAATACCATGTTCTTGTACTTTAAACCACAGTAACACAATGCCTGTTGGTTAATTAAATTAATTAAACCTGTCAGAAGGGTGGGATTATAATCTGTTTGTGATATTCTGCATTGGGTCCCAGGGAGTTCACTGAATCCACAATAAGCAGTTTGCTTTAGGGAAGAAGAATAGGGAAATACTCCTTTGGATAGAATTATATACGCACTATAATGTGTGTGTATGATGTATGGATAGCATGAGTAATTTCCTTGGCTTTTTATTCCTTACAGGAGCGAAAGGAAAAAGCTCTAGGAATCCTAACTTACTTGGGCCAAAGTGCAGCGGAGTCTCAGACATCCATTCCCTGGTACCAGGAACTGCCAGATCGTAGCAAAGCCATTGCCAAGGATGAGAAACTTAAGGGAAGGCTGGACCCTCTGGCTGAGATGGGGAAACATTTATACAAGAAGAAGTGCTCTCATAAAAAGGAAGAAAAGAAGGAAAAAGGAAAACCGAAGCACAATGAAAGCGAAGCAAAACTCGCACTCAGGTGGGCACCCTTTTTGTTGCGCACCCAGGAAAATTGTCAATATTGAGCAGCAAATGGCTGGATCCACTACTCATTCTTTGCCAGGCAGCTTTGATTTTTGGAGACAAGACAGGGAGAAACTGACTTGTCGCTAAACTGAAGCTGTTACTTGATGTAGAGTATCAACCTGTAACTGAATGCTACAAGAAACAAACTGTGGTTAATATTTAGGGTATATGGAGTGGGTTTTTTTTTTTTTTTGCCAATATTGTTGGAAGAGATTTCACTCTGGAAAACAGAATGTAGGATGGTGGGCCTATTGGCATTTGAGGATAAGATCAGATTTTTTACATGGCTGCCAAGGTACCTTCGCCAGGCCAGTGTTTTAAATATTATTTTCGGATGCAAACTGGATTGCATCTTTTGCTTGTCTGGAATAAAGCCAGCTTATGTGTAGCTATTATAGAAACATAGGGCCAGTGGTGGTATTCATCCCGTTCGCATTGGATCGGGAGAACCAAATTTGGCGTGGGTCGCTGAACTGGTAGTAAGTTCTGGCTGGCCACGCCCCCCACCCAGTTGCTCTCCCGCCCGATGCTTCCTTATCCGCCTGCCTGACATTGGCCTAAGGTATTTTTTTCCCCTCCCGACAATCAGCTGTAGATAAGATCACCTGTGCTGGGATTCCCCTTGCTGAGGCCCAGGAAGGCAAAAAATGGAGGGAGGAGCTCAGGTCCCCCTCCTCCATTTTTTGCCTTCCTGAGCCTCAGAGGAGCCTTAGGGGAGCAAAAACACCCTCTCAGAGGCTCTTCTGAGGCTAGGAAGCTCCCAAAACAGAGCTTGGAGGAGTGCTGCGTGCCCCTCCCACGCTCTGTTCCTTTTCTTCCAGAGCCCCAGAGGAGCCTTAGGGGAGCAACACCCCCCCCCCCCGGCTCGTCTGTAGCTAAGAAGCTCCCAAAAACGGGTGGGAGCTGCAAAAAAAAAAAAAGCCACGCCCAACCAGTCACATGGCCACGCCACCAAGCCACGCCCACAGAACTGGTAGAAAAAGTTTTTGAATCTCATCACTGCACAGGGCATGTGCTGAAGGTACGTGACAGTATCAGCCATGTTGGAGTTAAGCTGATTAAAAGAATAGCCCAATGATGCCCAAAGCACATCCCAAAATCCAATGTGCACGAGGCCCCCGTGCATGCACCCTGCCTCTGCATGCACCCCCCCCCCATTCATGACAGAGACCCAAAGACCAGTTGACCAGCGGGAGGCATGCGTGGCAGAGCTGACCTGGGCGAGGCTTGCCTGCCCACAGAGGGTTGTGTGTGCCACCTCTGGAACACGTGCCATAGGTTCGCCATCACAGAACAGCCCTTCTAATTCTACAGTAGTCAAGGTATATATGTTAGTTTTAACTGGGTCCTGAGAAGTAGAGCCAGATCTGTGCTGCTGTGCTGCTATATAGATAGTCCCTCTACTTACTACCACAATGGAGCCCATAATTTTACTGACCTTGGAAGAATGAAAGGCTGAGTCAAACTTGAGTGTTGTCAGGATCGAACTCCTGGCTGTGGGCAGAATTAGCCTGCAATACTGCATTCTAACTACTGTACCACTATGGCTCCTACTACCTGTAATTCCCTAAAACTCAGTGCATGTTTGGAGAGCCCAAAACACCTGATTAATGAGGAGACAGAATTCAGGGAAACCGTATCTTTGCCTTCCCCAATGAATTGACGAACTTTCCTGGATCCCATGTCTCTTCTCTTTCCTCCCTATTGCTTTCCTTTTTCCTCTACAGGCCTCCATCTTCTTCCCCATCATGCTCTCTGGAACAGCTCCGCCAGGAAAGGTTGCAGCGGGAACGGGCAGAACGAGCTCGAACTGAATCTCTTCTTGCCCAGAGATCTGGAATGGACCCACGCCAGCAGGAAGAAATGGAAATGGATGAAAGGAAACGTGGCTACAACTCACAGTTTAACCCTCAGTTGGCAAGACAGAGAGCAGTGAAAGACAGTCAAATTGAGTGGGTATAAAGCAGGAAATCTGCTTGGTCAAACCAAATTTCTTCAGCTGAAAATGTTCAGTGCAAAATGCTTCATAGAATTCCTGGCCGTAAACCTGCAAAACCAGGCCATATGGCTTCAAGGATGACTTTTGCTCAATTATAATTATCATTCACTGAAACACAATATTGAGCAGGAAAATCAGCCAAGCAATTAATGTCTATTCTTGCTGTTTGTTCTGAATTGCCATAAAAGATAAAAAAAAAGCTGGATTGATAAAGGATAGTTTCCCGATTCAGTAACTTATCTGCTTTATTCTTTATAGCCTTCCTGAATAAAAATTTAAAAATATTTTATGGGGCACCATATTGATGATTCTGAATTTAATTGTAAATGCAGCAACAGCAAACCTGGAGAACTAAGGCAGGGCCTTATATATCTATCTCAAAATATTAATTTACTGCCCTAAGAGATGGACCAAGGTACTGGTCAAAAGCACCAAATCTGGCATACACTGAGAAGACTTCAAGAATGAATGGTGGAAGCAGAGATAGAGGTCTCATTAATTGAGTTTCAAGAGGAACAATTGGAGACTGAAAAAGAGAAAGGAGCAGTAGGGGGACAGATGGATAGCAAAGAACAGCGTGAAGTGAGATCCACGAGAGCGGTTAGACCCAAATATAAAGCATAATCATGGGGGAAAAAAAATTGATTACAATGAATATAAATGGGCTTAATTCAGCTGTTAAAAGAAGGAAAACTTTTCATAAATTAGAGAAATTAAAATTTGATATAATTTGTTTACAAGAAGTTCATATTAAAAAACAACATGAACAATTGTTATTACAGCCAAAATTGGGGAAAATATTTACTTCTTTGACTCAATGTAAGAAAAGAGGAGTGGTTCTATACATTAAAGAGGCTATCCCAGCAAAATTGACTTACACGGATGAAGATGGAAGAGTATTAATGGTAGAAATAATGGACAATAATATAAAAATACTCTTGATTGCAATTTATGCTCCGAATGATAAACAAGAAGAGTTTTATAAAAAGCTACACATGAAAATAATTGGACTGGACTATGTTAATATAATTATGATGGGAGATTTTAATGGAATCATGGACAATAAATTGGACTATATAGCAACAACAACAAAGCAAAATAGAAAGGCTCTCCCAAGGTCTTTTTTTAAAATGACAGACGAATTAACTTTAAAAGATATTTGGAGAGAAAGAAATGTTAAAGCTAAACAATATACTTTTTATACAAATAGACATTTATCATGGTCCAGATTAGATATGATTTGGATCTCAACAGAATTAATATCCAATATTAAAGAAACAAATATTGAAACAAGTACTTGGGCAGATCATAGCCCAATGACAATTAAATGGAAGGGACAAAAAAAAAGATCGAGATGGACATTAAAAAATACTATTTTAAAGGAGAAAGATTTTATACAATGGATGGAGAAGGAATTAGCTTTTTTCTTCAGAGAAAATAAAAAAGAAGATACTTCAGCGCAGAATGTGTGGGATACAATGAAGGCATACGTTAGAGGTTTGATAATAGATTATACAAGAAAAAAGAATATTAGGAAAAGGCAAGCTTCTAAGGCCTTGGAAGATGAGTATAAAATTCTTGAAAAAGAATTACAGAAAATGCCACAGAAAAAGGATATTAAATTGAAGCTGGATGTAATTAAACACAAAATGGAACTAATAGAGAAAGAAGAACTGGCACAGAAAATCAGAAACTCTAAACAGAATTATTTTGAAGATGCAAATAAACCAGGTAGATGGCTAGCATATAAATTGAGAAAAGAGAAGGAATCAAGAAAAATTTTGAAGTTAATAGATGAACAAGGCCAGGTTTGTTATGGGAATAAGGAGAAAAAAGAAATTATTCGAGATTTTTATGGGCAACTATATAAACAAGAGAATATTGATGAGGAAAAAGTCAAACAGTATTTACAGGAAGCTAATTTACCAAAGATACCTAAAGAGACTGAAGAAATGCTAGAAAGCAATATAACGATGGAACTAAATGAAGCATTTAAGAGACAAAATAATGGGAAAGCACCGGGTCCAGATGGGCTTCCAGCAGAATTCTATAAAACATTTCAAGAATCATTGAGCATCCAATTGTTAGAAGTTATAAATGAAGTTATGTTAAAAAAGATGATACCTAAAACATGGTCAGAGGCTTATATTACACTTATACCTAAGGAAGAGACTGACCCATTGCAAATTAAGAATTATAGACCTATTTCTTTATTGAATGCAGACTATAAAATCTTTGCTTCAATCTTAGCAGAAAGACTTAAAAAATATTTAAATAATTTTATTCACCCAGATCAAAATGGATTTCTGCCAAAGAGACAAATTAGAGACAATATGAGAGTAATTTTGGACACTTTGGAATACTATGAGGCTCATCCTGAAAAGCAAATGGCTTTGATATTCCTAGATGCTCAAAAAGCATTTGACAACGTGAACTGGAGATTTATGTTATTATTATTGGAGCAGATGGGTTTTGCTAAAAAATTTATTCAAGCAATAGAAGCCATATATAATAAACAGACAGCAAGGGTAATGATGGAGGGGGAACTTACAGATTTTATTAATATAAGGAAAGGCACAAGACAAGGATGCCCCCTATCTCCTTTGCTATTTGTGTTGACCTTGGAAGTGTTGAATAGAAATATTAGGGATGATAAAAGCATAAAAGGAATGAAAATTAAGAAGGAAGAATTTAAGCTACAAGCTTTTGCTGATGATTTAGCTTTTATTTTGGAAGACCCGCTAGAAACAGCTCCAAAGTTATTGGAAAGGATAGAGACATATGGAGAGGTGGCTGGTCTGAAAATAAATAAAGATAAAACAAAGATTTTGACAAAGAATATGCTATTGAGACAGAGAGAAGAACTGGCAGATCTTTTGAAAATTCAAGTTACAAATAAGGTTAAGTATCTGGGGATATATTTGACAACAAGATGTAGCACATTAAAGGAGAATAATTATATTAAACTTAAACAACAGATAATTACAGATTTGAAGAAGTGGGAAAACTTGCAATTATCATTAATAGGGAGAATTTCAACAATTAAGATGAGTATTTTACCTAGAATTTTATTTTTTTTTCAAACAATACCAATTAGGCTTGGAAAAGACTATTTTGAAGATTTAAATAAAATCATGTTGAAGTTTATATGGCAAGGTAAAAAAGAGAGAATAAAGCTAAAGCTTTTGCAAGATGCTAGAATTAGAGGAGGTTTTGGTCTGCCTAATTGGGAATTGGATTATCAAGCTGCAAGTTTGATGTGGGTCAAAGAATGGATAACATTAAGGAAACATAGGTTGTTGACATTAGAAGGGCATGACTTGCTGTTGGGCTGGCATGCTTTTTTATGGTATAAGGGAACTAAAACACAGGGTTATTTTAGAAGACATTATGTACGGGAGTCTTTGTGGTTAAATTGGGAGAAGATAAAAAGACAATGTTATTTGAAAATTCCAGTTTGGTTATCGACCATTGAAGCATTTTCCTATCCTATAATCTACAAGAAGGAACAAACAGTTAGATATGGGGAACTTTTGGATGAAAAGGGTGAACTTAAATCGATCCAAAACTTAGAGGAACAAGGTATAAGGATGAATTGGTTTTCATATGCATAAATACATTCAAGGTATGATGAAGATTCCAAAACGGAGGGATTTTATGATAAGCAGACTGATTTAGATAAGATCTTGATGGGTACTGATGAGAAGGTGATTAAAAAATTATATGGTTATTTACTGGGAATGAAATTAGAGGAAGAACAAGTCAAAGAAACTATGATTGTTTGGGGGAAGAATTTTGGATATGGGATTGATCTAGAGAAATGGCAGAAACTGTGGTCTCAAAATTATAAAATGACAATGTCAACAGCATATAAAGAAAACTTGTATAAGATGTTTTACAGGTGGCACTTTCCTCTGACAAGAATAGCAAGAATGTTTAAGAATAAATCTGAAAAATGCTGGAAATGTCATCAGATACCCGGCTCGTATTACCATATGTGGTGGACTTGTGAGGATGCTAGAAAATATTGGACTATAATTCGCATGTGGTTGGAAATAATGACAAAGAAACATATAGACTTGAAACTAGAGATGATCTTATTGGGAATTTTACCTGATATATATAGTAAAGATTTGAAATACCTGATTGTAAATGTATTAACAGCGGCCAGGATTGTATTTGCTAAAAATTGGAAGAATGAGAAAATACCATTACAGGAAGAAATTATTAAGAAAATATTGGAATGTGCTGAGATGAGTAGATTGACATTTGAAATCAGAGAGCAAGAGGATAAACAATTTTATGAAATTTGGGATCTTTTTTATAAATGGCTAGATGATAAAATACGATAATAGAATATTTTAGATAGTAAGAAATATCTTTATCTTGCTATTTTGCTATTATTTTGTTATTTGATATTATATTTATAAAGGTTTTTTTTTTTTAGGATTGATTTGGTATGATTATATGATTTGTTGAATAATCTGGTTAAAGTATTGTTAGCTCATAAAGCATGAATGATTAAAAGTATAGTCAAAAATTTCTTTTTCTTTTTTTGTTTAGTGATTATGGGATATATGTTTGGATTGATAATGAGTTGTTATGTAACATAATTGTAACTGGGACTACAGAATGAATGCACAAAAATGATGAACCAACTGACACACTGGATGTATATGAGAGCTGAATGTTTTAATGTTTTGTTTGTCTTGTCTGTTTGTAGAAAACTAATAAAATTTTCTTTCAAAAAAAAAAAAAAAGAATGAATGAATGGTGGAAGATCCCGGAAGTGGTGAGGAGTCATTCTTCCACTTTTTTGTATGTGGTCCCATTGAGAAAATTAGTATTGCCAGTTTTCCTGCTTTTGTAATTCAGTGCTCATCTTTGTATGTGACCGTCTGCCATTAGAGAAATGAGCATGAGAAAGGTTTTGGCCCACTGTAAAGATTTAACCTTGTAATAAGAGCATTTCAGAGGCAGTAGTTGTAATGTTCTATTTTTTAGATGTGAAAGAGTGGAGCACTTCACCGTAATGCAGGCTAAGTAATGTAGAAAAGGTTATGATGTGTTAATTAGCCAAGTTATGTAAAAACAGGACTGTACTTTTCCCAGAATTTGAGACTACAAAAACAATCTTAAAACAATTGTTATGTAGTTTTGCTTGGCTTGCTCTATTGTAAGAAATGAGATTGGTTTGTAATGTGGGACTTAAAGCTTAGCATGCTATGTATTGTAGTTATGATTGACTGTTTGTGACCAGATTATTGCAGGATTCTCGAGATTGGTTGTGAAATAAGTGGCCACAATTTGCTTCAAATGTTGCTTGATATGGCTTTTTCATTATTCAAATAAACATTTCCCTTTTTAATATATTCTCATTCAGATGTTGTCCTGGTCAGCCATAAGCCATATTATTTTGGAATACTATAAACTGTCACAAAATGTAGCAAATAGCCTTGTTCAAAGCCAAGGAAATTTACTTCTAGTCATACTTATAAAAATAAATGTTATTGCTTTAGGCTTCTAAATAGGCTTTATAGAGAAAGGTGTGACATTATTGCCACTGAATACATGAATAGTTCATGTATAGTGAATGTGGCTTCCAGCCCTTAAATGGGTTCAAAAGGATAGCACTGGAGGCAATACAGGTAATCCTTGAACTACAACCGTTCATTTAGTGGCCATCTGAAATTACAACAGCACTGAAAAAAGTGACTTATGACACTTTTTCACACATACAACCATTGCAGCATTACCATGGTCGATCAACATGCAAACATTTGACAACTGATTCATAGTTGCAGTGTCCCAGGATCATCTTTTGACAAGCAAAGTCAGTGGGAGAGCCACTTAACAATCATGTTGTTAACTGAACAATTGCTGTGGCAAGAAAGGGTGTAAAATGGGGCAAAATTCACCTGTCTTGCTTAGCCACAGAAATTTTGGGCTTAATTTTGGTTGTTAGTCAAGGACTACCTGTATAATCCAGGGAGCCTTCAGACAGGACTTGAATTCTGACTCATTCTGACTCACAGCTCATATCCCAAAAGATTACGGAGTCCTATCTCTCCCCCCCCACCGCAAGGTTTGATGGTTTTTGCCCCCCTTCCCTGTACAACAGAAGAAGAACACTCATATAAAACTATTTATTCATAAATATTTTCCAAAATGAAAATAGGCTTACGAAAAAATATCTTAACAGCGGCGTGGGCAGGATGCTCCAGTTCAGGGGGCTGGTTGAGAAAAGAGATCAGTTCCACCTCCCCCACCCCTCAAAAGTTTTCCCATATGTCTCCCTTTCCAATTAGGAATAAATTGCAAGTCTTACTGGGGTGGGGTGGGGGGGTGTCTTCCTGTGAGAGGAGCAGCAGATTAGATACAAGCTCTTACCAAATTTACGGTGGCAATATTTTGGAAGGTTGGAAAGGAGAAGCAGCAGTTGGGTGTGGGGATAGGGGACAAGATAGAATCCCTAAAATCATCGTTCCAGACACGACAGGGACTCTTTCAAATAAGGAGGACTTAAAGGCCATCTAAGGGATTCTAAAATGGCCTTTAAGGAGTTCTCCTTACAACTTGCAAAAAAACAAGGAAAAAATTATGGCAGCCAAAAACTGATGGGCCAATCCATCAGAATGTCTGTGGTCACTGGGAGCCTTTGTAACCTGAGGTTGATGCTTCCAAAATTTGCAAATCCTATTATTTTTTACCAATTTGCCATTTCCAGCAGTGGCGGGTGGACGAGGGGGTCGGAGAGCGGTCACCACAAAGGTTCATGGGACCCAATATTGTCAAAATCATACCTGGGTATGTAGCCAAATGTGGGATGGAGTTTGCACCCAAAAAAGTTTAGGGAGGGCTGGCAAAAGGGCAATTGGGGTGTTTGTGTTTGCTGCAATAATTATGGGGCTGAAATGCTCTTATTTAGAACACACACACAAAATGGAGAACAGGGGAAGTCACTCTTTTGGTGGGATTCTCAAATTCTTCCCCCCCCTTAATCATTCTGACACCCAAACCTGGCATGCAGGAATGGCGTCTCCCCCCGCCCCCCCTTTCTGACCTCTTCACAGGCAGAAGAGAGCAAAGAAAAGGCAGAGGAGAAGCCTGCCGCTGCCCCTCCTCCGTCCTGCGGTCATTTTTTAAAACTTGCATGCATTTTTTTTAAACGTGCGGCTTGCCCCTCCCACCCCGGATGTGATCTGGGGAGGAAGATGAAGAGAGGTGAGGGGTAGGTGGGTCTTCCTTTGCTGCCGCCCTCAGCACACTGCCACAGCTGTCTCTGGAAGGAAAACTTGGCACCCCCTGCTGGCTCCAGAGCATCACTGCAGGTCCCGGTCTTCCAGGTAGCGGTATTCAAAGGTGAAACCCTCCTTTTTGCGCTGGCCCCATTTCTCGTAATCAAAGTAGATGTAAGTGCCCTGAGCAGAAACAGGAAACACAACACAATTCGTGACCTCTTGCCTGACTGAACACAATTACTGGTACTAAAGGAAATCCTGGGCTCTGTTGCCAACATGATACCTGCTTTCCTACGTGAAAGCAGGAGTCCTGTAGGCCTGGTTCCTTCTCTTGTAAAAGCCTCACAGAATGTTACAAGTTTACACAAACTTGAAGTTTACAACTTCGCCAATTTGGAAGAAGCAGTTCCTTCACACCTTCCCTTGTGTGAGGGGGATAGTAGTACATCAGACAGGTGAGGTACGGAAGAATCAAAAGCATCCTTTTTTCTGTTTTGGGCGATAGGAAAATGGCACAGTCACTTTTTTGGGTGATGGACGACATCAGCCTCAAAAGGACCTCCATCTTGTTTTCTTTAAGGAATGAGATATGAGTAATTTAACATATGGGGAATTGACCACATTTACAAACATTCGTCCATGCAGCTGACTGCAGCGGAGAGAGAAGTGGGACCAACTCATTCGCCAACGTACACATGGCATCACCCTGGAACCTGCATAGCCTAGGTTCATTATATTATACGAAAGCAACTTCTAATTCTTATGGAAGAACAATTAATTTAAAAAATCTGCAGAAGGCACCAGGTTTTTCCAAACAGGAACCGGATTTTGTTAATTCTTCTGTTTTCCCTCTATTCTGCCCATGAAAGTTATAAGAAACATTACATTCTTAACCCTGATGAAGGCACAGCTACTATTTCAAGTGCAGAAAAGCTGACCATGATCTTAAACAGTGCCTCGTGTTCAGTAAGGGTATATTTGGAATAATTATGACCTATCCCTGCTGTGCCAAGTAAGAATAGATAATGATTGTTCGGACCTCGATTTCAGATTAAAAGAAAAGGAATGCCCCTTATGACCCGTATGGTGACTAAACCCTGCATTGCTGCAATAAATACAAGGTCATAGCTGTTGCTAATCTAAATAGAACTGAGTTTTTTTTTCTTTTTAACTGTTTTTACAGATAGTTTTTGACTTACAACTGTTTGCTTAGTGACCATTCAAATTTACAATGGGCCACCCCAGGCCTTCAATTCAGATTCAAAGTTCTGATGGCTCCTCCCCTGGCCACATGATGGCTCCTCCCCTGGCCTTTTAAGCACTCAGCAACCTCCCATATTTATGGCCGCTTGACATATCCTGCAATTAGGTGACTTACAATACTGGGGGAAAAAACACACACTGTGAACAATGGATTCATCTAATGACTAGAGTGTTTGCTTAACGACCACTGCAAAAAAAAAAAAAAAGACTGTAAAGTCAAGTGTTGTCACAGGGTGACCTGCTTAATGACTGGCATGACTTACAACTGTAATTCTGGGCTCAAGTCAAGGAATACCCGCATATACAATTTACTGAGCATTGAATAACAACAACAAAAAAATGACTAAGACTTGAGAATTGCTCAAAGTCCTTGGAACGAGCTTGTTCCCCTCACAAAATGCCATGTTGTGTGACGGGCTCTGCTCAAAACGGACAAGTACATGCTCAGTTGTGTTCTTCCTATGAGGAATGGACCACCAGGTAAATACAGGTAGAATTGTATGGATGGGCCCGTCTTCCACTACCTTCACCCTCACCTGCTCAAACTCATCAGTGATGGTCTTGGGTTCTTCGTGCCGCTGAAACCACATCATGTACTTTGTATGGAAGCGCCACGATTGCTTCTTCAGTGCCTTTGCTGCCAGGTATTGTGCCTTCGTACCCTGTGAAGTGAGAGAGGAAAAAGAAGATCAGAGCTGTGGGGTTTTATGGGTTGAGGGAAGACGCACAAGGTAGTCCTTCACAGGCATGAGCCAGCGAGGAGAGGCAGCACGATTCTTCTCTGACTACCCAAAGGGTATGGTGGGGGGAGGGGCTGCCTGTTACCTCCAGGTAGTAGAAGATGAAGAAAAGAGTCTCTGTAGAGAGGCGCTGGTAGAATTCCACCGTGTCGGAGTGTGGAGGAGGCATCTGGTGGTGGTATGGAGGAGTCGGACAGGGATTCCGAGGCAGGTATTGCCTGTGGGATGGGGACAAGACAGGAGAACAAGAGCAGAAAAGACAGAAATAAGACTACGAGAAAATCAAGGAATTCACAAGATTTCTGTGAGTTCTCCCCTGCATAACAACACAGGCTCCTAAGTGTGGGGAATAATAATATCCAGCCTAAATCCTTCCTCAACTGATGGCCATCTGAAGTCTGGATCCTAAGATGGTCAGGGTCCATTCCCTCCCTCTTCCCACTATAGCCTCATCCATTAGGAGCGAGTCCCAAGATGCTTTTTCAAGAGGCAACTGGACTTTTTTGGGGGGGTGGGGTGGGGGGGTTGGTTAGAAAATATTTCACTCCTCATCCAAGAAGCTTCTTCAGCTCTTGAGAAGTAAAATATCTTCAAAGAAAAACCAGAAAGTCCAGTTGTCTCTTGAAAAAGCATCTTTGGGACAACAGTGACCTGGATGACTGAGAATCTCCATAGACGGAAGGAAGGAAGGAAGGAAGGAAGGAAGGAAGGAAGAAAGAAAGAAAGAAAGGAAGGAAGGAAGGAAGGAAGGAAGGAAGGAAGGAAGGAAGGAAGGAAGGAAGGAAGGAAGAAAGAAAGAAAGAAAGAAAGAAAGAAAGAAAGAAAGAAAGAAAGAAAGAAAGAAAGAAAGAAAGAAAGAAAGAGAGAGGAACACTTTGTGTTCATGTTCAGAAGTGTGGCCAGCTGAAGGAGTTCTCAAACTCTGGGTCATGACACTTAAGTGAGTGGGGAGGCAACACACATTTTTGTGGGATTGGAACAAGCAAAGCCAAGACTGCTACCAGAATTTGCTCCTTTTGGTGCCCTGACAAGCATTTGTCAAGCATAGAGCAGAAGTGTGGTCAGACAGAATCCAGCTACATTCGATCTATTTATTTACCCCAATGTCCAACGGACAGCACTTTTCTTTCATGAATGAAGGAAAATATATGTGTCCCAGGTTAATGTTGCGGGATCCCATTTGGGCTGGTCACTAGGACCAGAGGTTGTCTTCCAAACTTTTGGACTTGTGCTGGAACCCATCTTCAGAGGACTTATCTGTGTGCTTGTGTGTGATATTTATATGATGCCTGTTGTGTGTAGCTTTTTAGGTGTAGATTGGGGGTGTTGATGGCTGGTTATTATTGGCTGCTGCTTTCCTTGTGCTGCCAAGCCCCTGTCTCCTAAGTGCTTGATAAGCTCGGAGTTAATCAGAACTCCTATCGATTGACTCTCTCCCAGGCTTCAATCACTTCCCTGGCTGTTTTTGTTCTTGCTCACCCAACAACCTTTAGTAGCTGCAAAATTGAATGTATGTCCTTGATTGCAATGTGAGGCTAGTAAAGCGTTTGGGTCTCCTCGTCTTGACTGTTCCACTTGTGTTCTTGCAATCTGGCTGACGGCCCTGCATGGATTGCCCCTGTGACTATGTAGGGCAGACTAGGAGGAAGCTAGCCATCATATTCCAAATGATTTACCCCCAGCTTATCAAGTACTTATGAAGGGGAGTCTTTGCAGCATAAGGAGCCAACAGCTAACAGCAACCAATAATAGTCAACTTTCAGCACCTCAATCTACATTGGAAAAGCTACACAATAGATATTATATAAATACCACACATAGAACAGCCCAAAGTGCATAGAGAATTTCTCTGAGAATGGGCTCCAGCATGAGTCCAAAAGCTCGGAAGATAAAGTCCCTGGTCCCTGTGACCAACTCAGATTGGATCCTGCAACAGTTTTCCTTGCCTCTCCTATGTTATTTGCAACCTCTCCCTCTGTCAATCCCAGGGCAAAGGCTAGAAGGCAGCTTCTGCAGGTGTTCATAGCCTTCTAATGGCAGCCAGGGACGACTAGCACATCATGTGCAGGGGAACCTTCACCTTTAATGGCAGCTGGGATACAACAGGCATTGCTCTATGTCTGGTTTGTCCACCTGATGTGCTCTCCAGCATTTCCTGACTGCATGAACACACATGGCAACTGGATCTATTTTAGAAGCTGGCTGGGATGGAAACAGAAAGTGAACAATTCAAGGACTGAATGCTTGAGCAAGGTCATAATTGGAAGGCCAGCCCTGATGCCTTACACACCACAACTAGGATTGCTGTTAAGGGCTAGCATTTCTTTCCCATTGGCTTGTCCAGGCAGTGCAATAACAAGTCCTGACAAGATTCCAATTCCATATTCACAATCCTTGTGGCCTGCAAATCTAAAGCTGAGTTGCTGCCAAAATTAGCTCTTGTGTTGCCCAGACAAGCCATTAGCAAAGTCAGGATCTTTTTTAAATACAAATTTTGGGCTCAGTGGTGGTTGTATGTTGAGGACTAGAATAGAATAAAACTTTATTGTCGTTTTAAGGATGCACTAATCAGCATACATTAAAGGCTTTATTTAATAAAATTGTAAAGTTCTGTCATGGTTTTACTTGATATTCAGACCCAATGTTAAGTTATTAAAATGGTGTATTTATTTCTTGCGTGACCCTACCCTCTATGAAAGCATTATTTTCTGTCAGGGGATGATGCAGATGCATTTATTATTTTAGGGTGCATTGCAAAGTGTTAGAAACCCTTGCCTTGGATGTATGCTTGCTTTGACTTGTTGCTGAATCCTCTCTTGCCATGAAAGTACCAACACTGGGTTTCCCATCATCCTCTGGGCTCTTTTGATCACATATAATCAAGACAACAGACACAATACAGCAGAGACATGCAACTATTCTTTGTCTAGCAGCTATATTCGACTTCTAAGCTGTGCTGGAGCCAGGTTCCAACAAATCATTAGATCAAAATGCTTAATATTTGAGTGTTAACCCCGATTAAGGAATTGCCAAACAAGCTAACAGTAAGCAACAACCCAATAAAGGAACAACCAAGACCACTCTCACCAACACTGACAGAGCAAGCCATTAGAATATAAAGTGAAAGCAAACCCTACTCCCCCTTCTAGCACTGATGGTGTCATCTAGTTTGGTAATAAAATGTCTGCAAAAAAAAAAAAAAACCCACCAAGCTCAGGGAGCACCAGGGACCACCCATTTCTACCCCCAGATACAAATATTCTCTCGATATTTCTCTTTGTATAATCACCCCCCAACATATTCGACTTCCCTTTGTCCATAAAAACAGCCTTTTTTAAAAGAAGGGCTCTGGTAGCCATTCCCAAGGTTTCTCTTGACCTCCTGGCTCTGCACTCTTGCGTCAATAGCCTTTAACCTATGTATTATATTTGATAAGAGAGATTTAGCTCCATAGGCAGTCTTTGACTTACAACCATTCATTTAATGACAGTTCAAAGTTATGACAACACTGGAAAAGTGATTTACCACCTGTTCTTGTGTTTACAACCATCCCAGCATCCCCCAAGGTCATGTGATCAAAACTTGGGCACTTGGCAACCTGCAAATACAATAGTTGTATTTGGCACTTGGCAACCCGTTTACAATAGTTGTCATGCCCTGGGTCACATGATCACCATTTGCAACCCTTCCAACTGGCTCCAATGACTGAAGTCAGATTTGCTTAACGACCATGTTTCACTTAAGAATGGCAACGTTTTGTTGAACAACCACAGCAAAAAAAGGATGATAAAATCAGGCGTGCAACTCACTTAAGAACAGCCTCGCTTAGCAACAAAAAATCTGATCTCGGTTGTGGTTGTAAGTCAAGGACTACCTGTATGTTCAGAAACCATTACAAAGAGATGCTGAATGAATTTGAAAACTACATCAACAATATAAATTTCGGAGAACTTTGAAGTCTAGTCCTGCCGCGTTCCCCCATTTCTCAGAAGATACGATCTATTGTTCCTCCAATGCCCTCATGACTCCAGGTTTTTTCCCATGATCCCCCCCTTACCGGATTCTTTCCGAATCAGAAGGATGAGGCATGTGGTGCCAGGCGGCCTCTTCCATGGCCTGTTGGTAGAGCTGCTCCTTAATGAGAGGCACGGGCCCCAGAGGGCACACGCCAAGGGAAAGGGGGATATTCACCTCCGATAGCTGCATGGGAGGCTGGTTGGAGACTGGCTGAGATGTTGTGCTAGTTATTAAGATGTCAGCTGTAGCAAACAAAAAAGGAAGAACCACTCAGAGACTGTACACTTAGGGTTGTAGTTATTTTGGTAATTCCTACTCCTCTCTAAGATCCTAGCAATGTGAAGATTCATGGACTTCAAACTCCCAGAATTCTGGCTGGATGGAAAATTCTAGGAGTTGGTCCACATATCTGAAAGTTGCCAAGTTTGAAAAATGTTGTCCTGGATCCAACTAGAAAGATTTGCCTGGCAAAAATAACTTAAGAGCAAAAATAGGTGAAAACATAAACCAGACTTCAGTGTCTATTCTGATTCTCGGTGTTTAACCTGGGAATGATTTCAGAAACTTGCAAACCAACTCCAGGGTGAATGAAGGCTGCTGTGGAGGGAACAGCTTCTTCCCCCCTTTTCTGAAGATTTCCATTTTTTCCTTCCAGATCCCTTTCTCTTTAATTTCCCTGATCCACAGTTTCACCGAGACTGTTTATTTTACTGTGCAGAAAAAGTCAAATATTCTCTTTGGTTCTTATAATCCAATGGATAAAAATAAAATAGCAGTTGCCAAGTCACAGGCTAACTCCTGGCCCGAAGAGATTTATTTTGATGGATATCCTGTTTTCCTTCCAAAGCAGAGGACTATTGATTCCAGAATTGCCAATATATTGGATGGCTGGAGCAAGAAGAATTGGGATTTCAGGAACAGGGAAGATGAGAAGAACTTGGGTCTGATGCTTTATTGGGGCAGGTGTGTGTGTATGTGTGGGCATATGCACAGGAGTAAAATTTTGGTGGACAAGGCTATATTTAACTTTGCTAGGGATAGAAGGCTCCAACTGCAAAGAATGGGACCAGATTATATATAGTAACTAAATTAGTAGACCACGAAATATATAGTGAATAAATTAGATCAACTAAATACTGTGGACATAATATACTTAGACTTCAGCACGGCATTTGACAAAGTAGACCACAACCTACTTCTTGGTAAACTAGAAAAAAGCAGGATAGATAGCATCACCACCAAATGGATTTGTAACTAGCTGACAAACCGTACTCAATGAGTAGTCTTTCATGGGTCTACATCTACATGGAGGGAAGTAAACAGTAGGGTTCGACAAGGTTCTGTCTTAGCCCAATACTCTTGAATATCTTCATAAATGACTTATATGAAGGCATAGAGGGGGAACTTACCAAATTTACAGATGATATTAAGCTGGCAGGAATAGCTAATGCCCTAGAAGATAGGCTCAAGATCCAGATGGATCCTGACAGACTTGAACACTGTGCCCTATCTAACAAAATGGAATTCAATGTAGAGAAAAGTAAAGTCTTACACTGGTTTGGCCTTGTTCCTGACCCACAGCTTAAGGGAGGAGATGCCCTTTTTCTCACTTACCCCTTTCTGCCAAGTGAAGAGATGGCACCGGGTCTTCTATGCTAGAGCTGATAGCTGCCCTCTCAGCCATGGATTTCAATGTACTCAGAGGTTCAGGTGCCTACAGGGCAAAAGGTAATGAAGAAAGGAGGCGTGCTTAAGAACTCTGCTAAAAACAAAATGAATAAGCAAAGTTTATGAGAGAGCTCAAGCCAATCATGGTTTCTCCGGTTAGCAAACCTTACAGAGTATAGTTGAAAGGCTAACATGGAACAAAACCAGCTCTGTGCACCAGCTCCAGGGGTTCTGTTCTAAAACAGTTAAAGCCATGCTGAATCACACTAAAGGCCTCTGTGGTGCCCGCCCAAGAACAAACCAAGACTTTTCTGAGAAATTCTCAGGCAGACAAATCGGAATGAAAGCATCCTCATGTTTCCCAGTAATTAACATCCTCATATATTCTGGTTCTGAAGGAAATGTATTTGGTAACATGGCCAGCAGCCACTGACATATTCACCTTTTCATTTAGCTTCTTTTTAAAGCTACATTTGTTACACTCAATTCCACTATGCACTGACTTAAAAAAAATTATCCTGTGTCGCTTATCACTCAATTTCACCAGAAAGACATAGCCTTTAATATTATGGGAAATGGATAAAAACATTTTCCCTTTCTCTTTATTCCCATGTCTTGTGGAATTTTATACATCCCTACAGTGTCTTCCTTCTCTTTTGTCTCTCTATGGTTTAAAACAACAATTTGTTACATTTCTTCTTGGAAAACTGCTCCAACCCTTCTATTATTTTGGGTTATTCCCCTTTTCTACACTGCTCAAAAAAATAAAGGGAACACTTAAACAACACAATGTAACTCCAAGTCAATCACACTGCTGTGAAATCAAACTGTCCACTTAGGTAGCAACACTAATTGACAATCAATTTCACATGGTGTTGTGCAAATGGAATAGACAACAGGTGGAAAGCATAGGCAGTCAGCAAGACATCCCCAATAAAAGAGTGGTTCTGCAGGTGGTGACCACAGACCACTTCTCAGTTCCGATACTTTCTGGCTGATGGTTTGGTCACTTTTGAATGCTGGCGGTGCTTTCACTCTAGTGGTAGCATGAGACGGAGTCTACAACCCACACAAGTGGCTCAGGTAATGCAGCTCATCCAGGATGGCACATCAATGCGAGCTGTGGCAAGAAGGTTTGCTGTGTCTGTCAGCGTAGTGTCCAGAGCATGGAGGCGCTACCAGGAGACAGGCCAGTACATCAGGAGATGTGGAGGAGGCCCGAGGAGGGCAACAACCCATCACAAGGACCGCTACCTCCGCTTTTGTGCAAGGAGGGACAGGAGGAACACTGCCAGAGCCCTGCAAAATGACCTCCAGCGGGCCAAAAATGTGCACGTGGCTGCTCAAACTGTCAGAAACAGACTCCATGAGGGTGGTATGAGGGCCCGACGTCCACAGGTGGGGGTTGTGCTTACAGTCCAACACCATGAATGACATTTGGCATTTGCCAGAGAACACCAAGATTGGCAAATTTGCCACTGGTGCCCTGTGCTCTTCACAGATGAAAGCAGGTTCACACTGAGCACATGTGACAGACGAGGCAGGGTCTGGAGACGCTGTGGAGAATGTTCTGCTGCCTGCAACATCCTTCAGCATGACCGGTTTGGCAGTGGGTCAGTAATGGTGTGGGGTGGCATTTCTTTAGGGGGCCGCACAGCCCTCCATGTGCTCAGCAGAGGTAGCCTGACTGCCATTAGGTACCGAGATGATATCCTCAAACCCCTTGTGAGACCATATGCTGGCTCGGTTGGCCCTGGGTTCCTCCTAATGCATGACAATGCCAGACCTCATGTGGCTGGAGTGTGTCAGCAGTTCCTGCAAGACGAAGGCATTGATGCTATGGACTGGCCCACCCGTTCTCCAGACCTGAATCCAATTGAGCACATCTGGGACATCATGTCTCGCTCCATCCACCAACGCCACATTGCACCACAGACTGTCCAGGAGTTGGCGGATGCTTTAGTCCAGGTGTGGGAGGAGATCCCTCAGGAAACCATCCGCCACTTCATCAGGAGCATGGCCAGGCATTGTAGGGAGGTCATACAGGCACGTGGAGGCCACACACACTACTGAGCCTCATTTTGACTTGTTTTAAGGACATTACATCAAAGTTGGATCAGCCTGTAGTGTTTTTTTCCACTTTAATTTTGAGTGTAACTCCAAATCCAGACCTCCATGGATTGCTAAATTTGATTTCCATTGATAATTTTTGAGTGATTTTGTTGTCAGCACATTCAACTATGTCATGAACAAAATATTTAATCAGAATATTTCATTCATTCAGATGTAGGATGTCTTATTTTTGTGTTCCCTTTATTTTTTTGAGCAGTGTAGGATTGTGGTATCAATTTCAGCCCATAATGCTAAAAAAAAGAACATATTTCAAATCCAATCATACTAATCTCTAATTCTCCCAAGCCTCTCTCTCAAGAGGCAACTGTTTTTCTTCACAGACATTTTGTTCTTCAGCTGTGACTGGGGTGGGGAATGGGAAGATTTATACTCCTTGCAGACAGTTGCTGGTCATTTGCATTCTTTTAGAGTAATTAAAGCCACCTGAAGGTTTATCTGGGTGACCTGAGTGGTGCAAATTAGTGTGCAGCCTTCTTGGAAGTGTTGAAAGGACTGTGTTGTAGACCGGAGATAAATGATGTTGTATCCTTTCCCATCTGTTTACCTATCTCCGGTCTACAACACAGTCCTTTCAACACTTCCAAGAAGGTTCCACATCCATTTGCATCACTCAGTTGATCCTGAGGACACAGATAAACCTCCAGATGGCTCTATTGACTTGCTAAAAGAATGCAAATGACCAGTTGTCTCCAGGGAGTATAAATCCTTCCATTTCCCACCATCCAATCAGAGGTGAAGTAGCTTCCTGAATGAGAAGTGAAAATATCTTCAAAGAAAAAAACCAGAAAGTCCAGTTGCCTCTTGAAAAAGCACCTTTCAGACAATAATGATCTAGATGACTGAGAATCTCCATAGGTAATCATATCACAGGTATGATTAAGGGGAATTAAGAAATTAACAGCGTAAGCACCTAATTTTACTCCTGCTGATGCTGAACAAGACATCTGGCCTTTTCACAATTTCACTCACAGCCAAAAAATCCTCACAGAATTGACAGTTTTATCGAGCCATGTATCGCAAATGCAATCTGTTTCCTAGCCAATCATCACCAGCTCATTTCCTGCCAATATGTACATGATTAGGATACTGTTTCCCACATTTTAAAGTTTTAAATTCCTTTAAATTTGTTATTTTATTGTCTCTGTCCTGAAGTCTTCTTTAGAGAGCTTGTGCTGCCCCAGTTTTATTTCGGACACCTAAACAACTGAACACTTTTTGTTCACCCAAAGAACAACCCACTGATTAACAAGTTGGGAAACTCTGGTTCTAGCACAGGTCAATTGGCGTGTCCCAGATTGCAATGTTCAGGTTCTGAAAATTCTCCCAAGCCATCTTAGCCATCTCCCCTGCAAGTCACTGCAATGCTTTGGAACCGCCTGCTGGGTAAAAAGTACAAAGCAGAAGGGAACCAGAGGGCTTCTAACCTTGATCTCAGGCGTGGAGCTGAACTGGGGCGGCCCATTGAGCAACGTCTGGGCAGATTTGCTGTCAGAGAAGCTGGGTGTAGGTGAAGCAGGTGGGTTGGCGGTCAGAGGTACCAGGAGGCTGGATCCAGTGCTGTTGCCGACACTCGAGGGCTGAGGAACTGCACTGGGCTCTTTCCTATCAGAATGAAGCAAGACAAAGATGCCCCCATTTCTTTGGGAAAAGGAGTCAAAAGAGGCGTAAGATTTTAAGGAAATAACTACAGCTGCAGATCAGAGGGGGTCCTCGACTTATGATTACAACGGGGAAAGAATGTTCCTTACTAAGCAAGACAGCCGTTAAGCACGCCCAATTTTGCGACTTTTTTTTTTTTTGGCCACGGTTGTTAAAGTGAATCAGGCAGCCGCTAAATGAATCTGGCTTCCCCTTTTGCCTGTTGTAAGGTTGCAAACGGCAATCATACGACCCCCCCAGGATGCTGCAGCTCTTGGAAATACGAGCCTGTTGCCAAGCAGCAGAATTTTGAACACGTGACTATAGGGAGGCTGCAGTGGTCTTAAGTATGAGGACTGATCATAAATCGTTTTCTCGGTGCTGTTGTAATTTTTGGATGGTGGCTAAACAACTGGTGGTAAGTCAAGAACTACCTAGACCTCGCCAGCATAGGGTTGGCAAAGTCCCTCTCTTCTTAAAAAAAAAGAAGCCATTATTTCTTTTCCCCAAGTTATTCATGTTCCAGGCTGTATGGCTGCTACAACATCCCATGAAGGTGAAAATCCTGTATTTCTGAGGAATAATTGGTTTGTTGGCCTGATGCCTTTAGCAACCCAACACAGACAAAGGCGATTCAGTCAGTCTGCTATAGATTTTCTGCAGATGCTAACAAGAAGCAATTCCCAAATTTTAAGAGGACACTGTTAAAAAGCAAACTGCTTTTGAAAATCTATCTAGAGTGGGAGTAGGAGGGTGTGGCACCCTGCAGAAGCAGGTATTCCTCGACTTACAACAGTTTATTTAGTGACCATCCAAAGATATAACGGCACTGAAAAAAAGTGACTTATGATCATTTTTCACGCTCATATCCATTGCAGCATCCCCATGGGCACGTGATTTACCCTCAAACAAGTGATTTATAGTTATGACGGTCGCAGTGTCCTGAGGATCACGGGATCCTCTTTTGCGACCTCCTGACAAGCAAAGTGAAAGGGGAAGCCAGATTCACTTTACAACCGTGTTACTGGTTTAACAACTGCAAGGATCCACTTAACAAATGTGGCAAGAAAGGTCACAAAATGGAGCAAAACTTACTTTAACAGATTTCTCACCTAGCAACGGAAATTTTGGGCTTCATTGCGGTTGTTAAGTCAAAAATACCTGCAGTATTTTCAAACAGGAAAGAAGAAACTGTTTCTCAGTTCCTGAGGTAAAAATTTATTTAATTGAATTATTTAGGCCTCAGACTACTTAGAAAGCACGTTAAAACTGAATCTACACCTGGAAAGACATGAGGGTGCTGGTGAGACTGCGGCTACCCTAGGGCCCAGCCACCAGGCTTATAGGGGAAAAAAGTTATATTGAGAGGAAGGGAGGGAAGAGGAGAAAAGGGAGGAAAACCTGGGAAAGAAGATACTCACGTGGAAGCACTGGATGGATTGTGTGACGTTATCTGGTTAGGCAACGATTGGTTGCCACTGCTTAGTGTTGAATCTGAGCTGCTGTCGGCTACCACGGAGCTGTAACCTGGCAGGAGACATAAAGGCTAAAGGTCTCTCTAGCACAGACCTCTGGATCTCTCCTCTTGATACCTTGCTTATCCCACGCCAGCTTTTGCCACAACTAGCTGCCCTCTGGATGAGTTGAACTTCAACTGACAGCCAAGCCTGACAGGATTTACAGGAACTGAATCCCACACATCAGGAGGACCGCAAGACAGCAGACGATTGTCCTTGGGTAAAACAATAGTCTACCTCAAGGGTGTCAAACTCAAGGCCAGGGTGCTTAGATCTGTCCTGTGGGGCCACACTAGAAACAACAAAGGATTGGCCTTTCCCAGAGAAAATGGAACTCAGGAGGGACACATGCATCCCTCCCTCCGAGCTCAGTTTTCACTGGCAAAGGGTTGCAGAAAGTCGTCGCAGCTGAAAACGGAGCTCGGGAGCCCAATTTTGCTGGCGGAGGGCTTGGGCCCCAACAAGGACCCCCAACGCGAGTGACATTGAGCTGGCCACGCCCACTCTGGCCCCCACAAGTCAAACACAAACCTGATGCGGCCTTCAATGAAGTCAAATTTGACACCCCTGGTCTGCATACAGGTAGTCCTCAGCTTTATGACTGGCCACTTAACAACAATTCAAAATTACAATAGACCTCCCCAGAGCAACTTATGAACATGTTTACAGAGTTACTATATACCTGTGGTCACGTGATGGCATTTTGGGGTTTTGGCAGCCAGATCACCTTTATGTCTGTTTGCAGCATCCCACTGTCATATGACCGCAATTTATGTTTTCTGCTGGTTTCCAGCATTTATTTTCTTTTTCCATTAAAAAAAAAAACACCACTTGGGAAAAATGCTTAATGACAAGTGCTCACTTCGTGGCTGCAGTGGTCATTTGGATGCCTCACATGGATGAATCGACCTAACACTGCAATGACCTACAACTGTTAATTCTGGGCTCAATTACAGTTGTAAGTTCTTGAGTATAGATTGAGGACCGCCTATACTGAGCTCACCGTGGGATTAACAGCAATGATATAAAGGTAGTCCTCGACTTACGACAGTTCTTTCAGTGACCATTCAGAGTTATAATGACAGTGAAAAAAGTGACTTATGACCATTTTTTTTACACTTATGACCATAGTTGCATCCCTGTGGTCACATGATCAAAATTTAAATTCTTGGCAATTGACTCATATTACTTGACAGTTGCAGTGTCCCAGGGTCATGGGATCCCCTTTTGCGACCATCAGAGTCAACGGGAAGGCCAGATTCACTTAACAACTGTGTGACCAACTTAACAAATGCGATGATTCCCTCAACAACTGTGGCAAAAGGGGCAAAACTCAGTTAACAAATGTTTTGCCTTGCCACATAAATTTTGGGCTCAACTGCGGCCATAACTTGAGGACTATCTGTATAAGCAAAAGCTCGCCCCTGTGTGCCAACGGTGGCAAAAAGCTTCTTTTAAATGCCGTGTTCTGCAGCAGGACTGCGGGTTCCACACCCGAGAAAACCTGGAAAATCCGAAAGAGCAGCCCCCCCCCGAAACCCCCCTCCTGCCCCAAGGCAAACTCACTGGTTGCACCGTTCTGCTTGCTGGCATTCTGCTGAGTGCTGGGAGGCCGCGGCTGGGAGGCGTTGGTGCTGGGAGGTGGGGGCGCCACAGCCTGTGCATAAGGGGTCGGGGTAGTCGGTGCATGCCCTGCCGTAGGGTTAGCTTTGCTGCTTGCATTCCCGCTGCCAGCAATGGCCCCGTTGCTGTTGGAGCCAGGCCCATTGCCCAGAGAGGACGATGTGCTAGAGCTGCCACCCATCGGGTAGCTGGGAGGGATGGTGGGAGGAGGCTGGTGGTGGTTGTTGTGGAGGCCTTTTGAACCGTTCTTTGCTGGGGACTAGGGCAGAACAGAGAACGGAAGGTTGGTTTTCGTTTGTCTACCCCAAGAAATCCCACCTCTCTGGCCATTTGTATCTCAAAAGCAAACACAAAGGGAAGAGATTAAAAACAAATCAATCGCAGGTAGTCCTCGTTTACTGACTGCTTGTTTGGCAACTGTTCAGTTACGGCAGTGATGAGCAAGTAGATTGATGACTAATCCTGGAGTCTGTGGCTATCACGGCATCCCTGTGGTCACTGAACAGAATAACAAGACTTGAAAGGGACTTTGGAGGTCTTCTAAATCTAGTCCAGCCCCCTCCTCAAGTAGGAGGCCCTATACCTGGGACGACCTATGAGCATGGTTAACTTATTTTCCAAACTTTTGACATTTTCTTATTTTCTATCTTTTTTCTTTGATTTTTTTTTTTAAATTATGCTTTTATTCTAATCAATGCTTATAAAGTATTGAAAAAGAAAATAGATTTAATGTATTGTATTTTGTATTTTTTGAGGGAGTGCTTGGTGACCAGCACACATTTACAAATCGCAGTGTCCCAAGATCGTGATTGCCGCTTATGGTTTTCAATGTGGGCTTCTGACAAGCAAGGCCAATGGGTAAGACGCCAGGATGTTGCAAGTCAGTTACATATCACACTTAATGACTGTGGGGATTCACTTAACAACCACAGTCAGAACTGCCATCATAGGCTGGGTGGAGTTACACGATGTGTCACTTTATGACTCCAATGTTTAATGACAGGGTCAGCTGTGGCTCGTGAGGATTACCAGAAAAAGACAAATAGGGTTGCAAAGTTTTTTTCCCCCATTGCAAAGATAAAACTGTAGGGATTTCCAAATTCTGGCTCCCTTGTCCTTTCTCATAAATAGCCAAATGAAGCATTTCAGTCTTATTGAAGTCAGTTCTCTTACAGAGCTACCTACATGGAATCGGTCAAAAGAAATGCATTCCCCCATTAATATGGCCTTGCTAGTAGGTCCAAGAGAGAAACAGTGCCTTAACATGCAGTATTTCTGCATGCAAAGAGATTTGAAATCGTTCGATTTCTCAAAGCGATTTATCTGGGGCAATTCGGGAATTGGCTCAAGTCATTAAAACTAGATTGTACTGTATCAGGAACAATGCATCTTAGTTAGTTCTAACCAACCAGTCCCAACACTTCTTCCTCTCCAAGAGAGTCCTAATGCCCTTCTCCTTAATCAAAACTTGATGGTTTCCAGCCTCTCCCACCCTGCCTTTACAAGGTGAAGGACCCCAGGCTTCAAACTCACTTGGCCGACTTCACTGTCTGTTGACCGGCCTCGTTTCTTATCATCTTCAGAGTTCTCCTAAAAAGGAAAAAGAAAGGTTGAGTATCTCAGCACAAAGCAGCATCTAACCATCTGTCTAAAATGAGAAGCGAGTGTTCACTCCTGGTTCACATTTGGAAGGGAGACCGTTTGGACATTTGAGAGGACTGGTTAAGCAGACTTACAGAAGGCGACAACGGAAAACTCATTTGTAACCTTGCCATGTGAGAACTGGGTGGACGCACCTAGCAGGCCCCGAGTGCAAGGTGTTCCCCTGAGAGTAAGCCTGGAAGGTGACCTCCTGAAGCCCTCCTCAGAGTTCATGCATGGATGCTTCGTTTCCTCACCAAGGATCCCCCCGCTTACCGTTGTGCAGTTTGCAGGGCTGGGTGGGATTGGGGAGCTGGATGTGGTCGAGGTGGGTGTGCTGCTGGACTGGTTGAACATCTCATCTTCCATGTGGCTATGGCTGGGTGGGGAAGTGGCTACCAGTGCCTGTGCTGGAAGACCAAGAGCAAGATGAAAGGAGACGTTTTTCTGCAACCAGGCAGAAACATTATGGCCAGTTAAGGCAAACACAGAAAACTTACCTTGGTATATTTGAATTGTACATCAGGAGTCCCCAATCCCAGAATGCCAGAAACTGGGCCAGGCAAACAAGCAAAGCCCCATCCATGGGATGCAACACCCCCCCCCTCCAGTCCATGGAAAAACCTCTTTCCGCAGAACCGTCCCCGGGGCCCAAAAGGTTGGGGGCCACTGTTCTGGATGCAAGAACCACGGTAGATTTTTGTAAAATAAAACAACCTTTTTGCACCTTGCAGATTAACCAATATCTTATGCAGAAGCTTTCAAGGATCACACTTACTCTTATGCAGGTAGTCCTCCATTTACAACCATTCGTTTCGTGACCATTTAAAGTTACAACGGCATCGCAAAAAGGGACTTATGACAGTTTTCACACTTACAACTCTTGCAGTATTCCCCAGGATCAAAATTTGGATGCTTGAAAACTGGTTCATATTTATGACGGTCACAGTGTTCCAGGGTCTCGCGATCCCCTTTTTTTGACTTCTGACAAGCAAAATTAATGGGGAAGCCAGATTCACTTAACAACCCTGTTACTAATTTAACAACTGCAGTGATTCACTTAACAACTGTGGCAAGAAAGGTTGTAAAATAGGACAAGGCTTATTTAACAACTCTTGCTGAGTAAGAGAAATTTTGGGCTCAATTGTGGTCGTAAGTTGAGGACTACTTGTACATAAAAATGAAAGGAGAGCTAATAGCAAAAAAACTATTTTTGTTTAAAGAAAATCCCATCATTATTTCTTGGAGGAAAAACAAATGAGTAAAAATTACAGCCGTGCCTTGTTTTGCAATTGCCTTAGTTGATGACTATCTGCAAGTACAATGGTAGTAAACAGTATTAAAAATACATTTTCTTACTGGTGTGCCTGACAATAAAAGCCATCAGGATAAAACTGATTAAGAGTTGGTCAGTTTCAGGTTCTAATCAGCTAATTAAAGTCACAGAACTGAGCCTGGTTAACTTGCAGTTAGCATGTTTTAGGGGAACTCTGGGTTGGAGACCAAGGCAGTTCAGCAAGAAATTGTTTACACAATCTCTCCATTTTGTGAGGGGGCAAAGAAAGAGAATAAAACATCCAGACCCAGGACACTGTACAGAGAACTTTATCTGAAAGAGATGGCAGCTAAGAGTGATCTTTCCATCATCTTTCTCTCAAGTATTCATTTAGTGACCATTTTGCTTAACAACCGTTGGAATGGAATGTGGTTGTTAAATGAGAACATACAGTCTTGACTGCAGTTCAAGAAGCAAAAGAAAACCTGCAAGGAACATTGAAAAAGGAAAATATAAGGGGCTCTGAAGGCAGATGCTCCCGTTACATTGACAAGGTCCTGGGTTTTATGGGGAGGAAAACTATGCTGATTTTATGGCAACCACTTCAACTGTAATCTCCTGCACGACAGTCTGCTGCCCAGAGGCAACACTTACGAATGTCTTCTAAGTCGAGGTCATCGTAGAGAAACTCATTCTCCTCAAAATCAGGGTCCTGCGAAGAATCTACGTAGTACTCCACATCGTCCTTGATTTTGCGGATAGAGTCCACGTTGATGGAGTCATTGTCCAGCATGCGCAGGATTGTCTCCAGCATCCGGATGTGGTACCGATGTTTCTCAATGTGCCGCTTGAGGCCCTCGATCCGGTCTTGCTTCTGTTTCCCATGGGAAGGACAGAAAGTTGGGTCACGCTAAGCCAATGTTCCTCGACCTTGGCAACTTTTAAAATGCAGGCTGGGAATTCTGGGAGCTGAAGTCCACACATCTTTAAAAGTTGCCAAAGTTGAGAAGAAGTGCCGCGCTGAGCTATAAAGTGGAGGGGGGGGGGGTTGTTGGGTTCTGACTTAGTGAATTCCTAGTCTTTTGGGTTGGGATGGGCATGGGCACATTTTATAATGCACCATTTCCCGACCTGCAAATGCCCTCCAAATGTATTTGGTGTCACAAAACTTCTGGAAAGGGGAATCCTGTCTCTCCAATCTTTGGAGAGCACAACAATGGAAAAAGCTCTACAAATGCTACTGACTGCTCAAGCTTTTTGGGAAAAAAGAAAGACAGATAAAACATGCCTCTGAAATAACTGCCAAGTTCAGATAGGCTATGTTCTGAAAGGCCAAGTCCAACTCAGACATGAAACTTAGGCTATCCTCTTACGATGCAGTGACTGCCAATTTACCCTTCAGTTAACCTGTCTCTGATATTGGACTGATTCCAAGAAGACCCAGTCTCTAAACCATCCTCAGTCATGGAAGCTCCTTTGGGCCAGTTACTTTGTCTCTCTTCAGCCCAGCTCACCTCACAGGGATGTTGTGGTAAAAATAAGAAGTACCCAGTATACTGCCTTGAGCTCCTGAATGAAAAGAAGGATCGGATCTAATCAGTAAAAGACTTGACAAACTTTCAAATGCTTGGATTTTCAACCTTGGAACATCTTAATATATATGGAGCCACAGGACTACTCCATTCATTCATCCATCCCCAATGCGCTGTAGGCACAAGCTTCTAAAGAAATATTTCATCAACTCACATCCTTGTCTCCTTTCTTCTTGCGCGTCTGGACCGAGAGTGACTCCACTTCGCTCTCAAACTGATCCACCTGCATGTTCAAGGTGTCTATTGTATTCTGCGATGGAGGGAGGAGAGGAAGCAGACAGACAGATCATTATCCAGTGAAATAGGCAAACATAGTTACAAGGTTATTTAGCTATGGAGGAAAAAGGAACTAACTAGGGTAATAATAAAAACTCATGGGAAATATAAAATAACGCTGTTAATGAAGCAGATTACTGCCGACCACCCAATGGGTAAAAAACCCCCACCAATCTACAGCCTGGAATTTCCAATGAAAAGTCCCAGAAATTCTGGGAAATGTGTGAAAGATTGAGACCATAAGGGGTGATACCTTGTATGCTGGCTGGATGTTTCACTTTCATCAGAATTGCAATTGTACTAACTTCCTGCCTACGGTCTATTTTCTAAAAAGTGTTTTGTCAATGTCATTTGCTAGGTAATTTAACATGCAATACACAGCATATAGCACATATTTGTACAATTGAAGTGTCTCTGGTGGCTCTCCTTAAAAAGACCATCCGATTTATTTTAAGAATAACATTTCCTGGGCCATAGTCCATAAATCTGATGAAATGCTATCTTGAATAGCAGAGGCTGTTTCCTGATGAGGCTTCTGCAGGGCACTGGGCTGCTCTGAATAGCAGTAACACGTTTGTTATTTCTGGTCTATTGTTTTTTTTACCATTTTTGCTTGTATGTACATACATGCATATGTGGGTATGAGGTGCTTTTTGTATTTTCTTCATTTAATTTCCTCCTGATCTCAATGTTTCTCTTTCTTCTTTAAACATATGAAGAAAGTACAGATGGTAACAATTAGGTGTTACTAAAAGCAGCCAGCTCCCCAGTTGTTTGTGATGGTATTCTTAACAAGCTATGTGCATTAATTAGCTTGGCAATGCCAGGATCTCAAGAACTATAAACTACCATTTGGCCAATCTCGCAGCTCTTCTTAATCAGTGTCTTTCCCATTATCTATAGCCAGAAGGGTCTAACATCAACACTAACTGGAGATGCTGCTCTTGTTATCAGTTCTTGTTACTTATTCATTCCTCCTGAATCTAGTTTTATTTATTCTGCTCCATTAAGTTCGGTAAGCTGTTTAGGGTCATGTGTGAGTTGTGTGATAAATGAGTGCCACTCAAGATTGTTTTCCCTGCATTTGAGTAAAGATTTCCACAAGCTTGTGTTTAACTGGCACTATTGTTTGTCTGGAACACACTAAAATGCTGAACACAAAGGTACATTCTGTAAGACACCACTTTCACAGCAAAACATTTCAACTTTTTCCAATTTCCAAGCGTGAACAGAAACCAGTCCTTGTAAATAGCTTCTTCGCTGTTAGAAAACTAGGCCAGGTTGTAATTCAAATCATTACCTTTCCTAAACTTTTTTTTTTTTTAAATAAAAAATCAATGGGCCTCCACAATGGATGAACGGCTGCAGAAGTGGATGGGAGTTAGCAGAGATGGCCAAACTGACTGCTTTAATTAAGGACAAAAATAACAACTGCTTTTCTTTGTCCTTGGAAACCCCTTCTGGACATTGTGCTCGAGGTAGAAAAAAAATAAGACTTTGACTTTGGGTTTTATTGATTAGATAGGATATAGAAATGGCTAGTTTATTCTATTATGTAAAAGTAAAAAATTGAGGTTTGATGTTTTATTCTACTGCAGTGAAGGAAGTTGGAAGTCAACACCTTTTTTTCTTCTTTTCTCCACACTTTTTCCTTCTCTATTTTTCCTACTATTTTCTTTTGTATTTCTGTATCTTATAGTATTAATACATAAATAAATAAAACTTCGGTCAGAAAAAAAAATCAATGGGCCAAGAGATGGAAATGCACAACTTCTGTTAACAAACTGCCATTCTCCAACAGCATGGAACCCCGAACCTATTCCCCGAACTACATAAGGTCACTGATAACTGATATGAATTGAGTTGAAGAAACTGCCTGTGGGCTCAGAGGAGAAAAGAGATCCAGATGGACCTCCAAGATCTTTTCCAGCCCTATGATTTATCCTATGGCCAGCTTCAATCTCTGTTCTGCGTTCAATGAGTTCATTGAATACAGCTGCATTCTTCTCATCATGCAACTAACTGTCTGTTTAGCCAAGGGTCATCTTCATCACCAGAACTTTTCTCCCTTATTCAGGCAAGAGAATTTCTTTTCAGGTTGTCATGAGACTTTTTGCCATAGAACAACCAAAATATTCACAAGAGTCTCTTTCTTGGAAGACCAAAAATTCTGGCTTCATTCTTAGAGGAGGGGATGAGGAAAAGGGCTCTTTTAGATCTTAAGACCGTCAACTACAGCAAGATTACATAGTTTCAAGATGCTCTTTGCTCTATCTAGTAACTTCTGGTAAGTAATTTCTAATATGGACCTTTTATATTTTCATTCTAGTTCTGCTCCCTGCTTTCTCCAGAAGTTGCTTTGCTAATCCAAACCAGCCATATTTCCCAGTTCTCACCGTCAGCCACTGCCCAACTTCCTCTTTTTCCTTCTGGGCTGGGTCCACTTTCTGGGCCAGGCCCAGCCCCTCTTTGGAGTAGGCTTTTGTCTTGGTCTCACGTTCCACTACCTTGAACCGCTCCATTTGCTGGAAAGAGAGATTGCAATGTTTCCATGAGTTAAGGCAAACAGGAAACAGTTCCCAGGAGGGCTCAGAATCCAGCCCCTAGTAGGCGTTTTCTAACATTGGATCATTTGAAATGCACGTCTACACTGCAATAAACTTTTAAAAAATTATGTGCCCTGATGAATATAATTTCAACCACCATTTTTGATCTGAAAGGAGGGTGGGAAAACCCAAAATGCTTACGATCAAATCACAGGGCTCCTCCCATATGTGAAATCTCTGCCGCTCTCAAATTTTCAGAAGTTGTGTGAACATATACAATGCCACTGTTTGTACTAGGCAGCAGAACCAATTGATTTATAGTGGACTCCTGAGCTTGGATGTTTGCATGCAGACATTTCATTGCCCATCTAGTGTTGTTATCTACAGTACTTGGGTGCTGAAACATCTGTAAATAAGCAAACAGCAAAGCTCAGAGAGCACCAAGGACTCCCCCAATTCAATCCTGACTTACATATATTTTCTTCTATTGCAACTAACTTCTGGCTCTGCTTCAGGATAAGCAAAGTCACTACAAAGACAGGATGAATGAATCTGCAGAATAAATTCTGGAGTCTGAGGTGGTGATTGCGTCTCACTGCATCTCCCATAAATTCTACATCTTTGGGAAAGTTTAAGCCACAAAGATACTATTAAGCTGTCCTTTTCATTTTCTCTCCCTTCCCTCATGGCAACCAGTCTGATGGCTTGAAAATCACTAAACAGGTGGGAGAAAATATTGGGATGTGGGGAGGGACACAGAATTAATTGGGTGTGGATTTCTGCAGTCTCCCATCGGTTGGAGAGATTCTTAACCAGCTTAGGAGAACCTGAATGCTGCAAAAAGCAGCAGCAATTGGATTGCAGAGCAGATTAAAATAAATTGGAGATTTCAGACCATTTAAATACTTGTAGATTAGGTTTCAAAACCATCCTTAACCTGATATTGATTGGAGGTGATGAATCTTGTCCAGAGATAAATTCTACTGCCTATCCTTGGATTCAGAATCTTAGTCCCCTAAATATTAGGGATTCACTATATTTCTTCCTATCCAGAAATCTTGGATAAGATCCTAAACTGTTGTGGTTACTTCCTTAATAAAATTCATAAGCTTGTTTTGTCTACAATGCTGAGTTATTCAAATAAGTAAGCCAACCCAAACTAGTGAATCTCATTAACATGGTGCTACTACCACAGTGGGATTGATTATTTCCCTAACTGAAAGTATCAAAAGAATGGTTTTGCCAGGCCCATCCAGATGCTACTAATACCCTCACTGTTGTGCCCTATTAGGTAAAACGATGTGTCATATGGCAACAATTTTTGAACCAAAGTATTTCAATGGGGCGAATTTACAGAATGTATCCAATATCTGGGATCCAGGACCCCAGAGGGAAGGAAATTTGGGGAAACTGAAGTTGCTTCAGTGCTACAGGCTGCTGCTGCAGCACTCAAATGACCTACATTTTTAATGTTTCATGACAATTTCCCAGCCAGCCTTGCAATCCCTCGCTCTTTCTCCCACCCAGGAGCAGTAGGGAAGGGAGAGGAGAAAGGAAGATTTCAGATGCTCCCCACCAAATTCCCACAAAGAAATTCAATGAGAAAAACAGCAGGAAGTCAGAAGTCACTCCTGCTTCTATAGCTTTTTCAGCAGCTCACAGTCTTTCTGCTTCTCCATTTAGGAAAGGAAATATATCTGAAACAGTTCCCCAACAGGATGTGGGTTGTCTAATTCAAGTCTTTATTAATATTTTAATATTTAACTGCTTCTACAGAATACTGACGTGTGTGTGTGTGTGTGTGTGTATGTGTGTGTGTATGTATGTATATATATATATATATACACACACACACACACACACACGGCACAAAAAGACATTTTCAGTCACAAAGTGAATAATGAGTATTGTCCACAAATACCCAGAGCAGTGTCACATGGAGTCATGTAGCACAGAAAACCACCCCGAATCTTGAACGATACAGCAAATATGTATTTTTGTTCCTGCAAACAGATACTGATGATCACCAACCATCAGTGTTTAATCACAGTGCTTGGATCTGACACTAGAAAAATAAGACAAGGAGTTTGTAAGAGTGCCTTCCCCCCCACACACACAAAAAGAAAATTTATAAAATGTCTATTGATTCAAGTTGCCTAGAAAATACAAGATACAGCTTGATCCTTGCAAAGTCCCTTATTTCAAAGCCTACTCTCTCAAAGTTTAGGAGACGTTCCACAAGCACTACCAGTTAAACCCTTAAACTAAGAAGGCCTTACCATCTACCCCATGTTGTCACTCTAAGGAAGATTGTGTGGAAAAAGGTCCTGGGCTCCCCACAGAACCCCTTTTCTGTCACTTATTCAGCTTAAGTAATAACTGAGATGGCCAGGTGGCTCACCTTTATGAGGTCACACTGCTAGCAGCCAATGACAACACTGTTAAGGAGGAGCTAAGCATAAAAATATCAAGAAGTCTTAAATGCAAAAGCTGATTTGAGCTGGTAAGAACCAAGCCTAAAACCTGACAAAATTAAACCTGGTTCATTTAGTTTTCAAAAACCACAGAATTTCCTTGAAAAACATCAATTTCACCAGAACTTTTGCTCAGCACTGACACATAATAGCGAAGAGTCTTTTCTCTTTGTTTGAATTTTTACCGTCTCAATGAGTTTCCGGTTGTCTATTAGCTGCCTTTTGTCTTTAATCTCATTGGATGCAACCCATGTCTTGATCTGGTCCCTCAATCTCTGCAGAAATAGAAAAATAGTTCCACGATCAAATTCTGTTCCCTTTATTAGATCTTCCCAGCAGAGACTAGTCCTGGAGTAACACTCACAACAGTGAAACATTTTAGAACAGTCTTTACCAACTTAGTGTCAACTAAACATATCAAATTCAAATCCCATAATCCACAGCCACCCAACAATCATGGTGATTATTAATTATACAAACTCAACACTTCTGGGTGTCTTCAGGTTAGGGAAAGCTTACGATGTTATAAATGCTTCCAGGTGCAATTCAAGGTGCCTTTAAAGCCCTTCGTGGCTTGGGTCTGGGTTATTTAAGGGAACATCTCTTGCCAGTCACATCCACCCGACCCATTAGAGCAAGGAGGCAGGGAATGTTGTGGGTCCCACCCCTGAGGAAGATACACCTGGTGGGACCCAGAAGAACGGCCTTCTCCATGTGGCTCCCTCTCTCTGGAACATCATTTCCCCCAGAGATTAGAATGGCCCCCTCACTAATACTCTTCCAAGAGGCACTGAAGACCTGGTTCTGCCAGCGGGCCTGGAGAACCCAGAGAGTGATGGAGCCCATCAGGTGGCTAATGTGATCTGCTGTCATCAGGAAGGGGTGGGAGTTGGTTTTTTTTTTGTTTTTTGTTTTTTGTTTTCCCAAATTTTGTTCCATTGTACTTTACTAATTTATTTGATTCTTTTTGTTAGTTTTTATTGTTTTTATTTTTACTTTTTAGTTTTAAAAATGGCTTTAAATTGTGTAAGCTGCCTCGAGTCGCCATGAGCGAAAAGGCAGCAATATAAATTAAATAAATAAATGGTCAAACAGAGTATAGACTCATTTCTATACCCCTATGCTATAGAGGTACAGACAGTCCTCGACTTATGACCACAATTGACCCAAAAATTTATGTTGTTAAGTGAGATTTGTTAAGTGAATTTTGCCCCATTTTATGACTGCAATTGTTAAGTGAATCGTTGCAACTGTTAAGCAAACTAGGACTGTTGTGAAGTGAATCTAGCTTCCCCATTGACTTTGCTTATCAGAAGGTCGCAAAAGGGGATCACACAACCCTGGGACTCTGCAACCATCATAAATATGAGCCAGTTGCCAAGTTTTTTGATCATGTCACCATGGGGATGCTGCAATGCTCATAAGTGTGAAAAACTGTCATAAATCACTCTTTTCGGTACCATTGTAACTTCGAACAGTCACTAAATAAACCGTTGTAAGTCGATGACTACCTGTACTTGATCTATGGCCACAATTGGGACAGAATTTCTAATTAACAACTAAGTGAGGCAGTTGTTACACCTGTGTGAAAACGTCTTGCACACTTTACGGTTTATGACATTTTTTGGATAGGCCATTGATTTTATGATATTTTATGCTAACTGCTATGCAAATATTGATATATTAAAATAAATACTGGAGGTTTTTAAACGAAAAGCAGAAGCTTTTTGCAATTTGGTGCTGTTTGGATGGGGATTGTGAATTTTCTTGCATGCTTACAATGCATGCTTACGATGACTATCAAAACAGATTAACTGATGCATACCCAACGGCATATGTGTTGCAATTACTAAGGCCGATGCTAGTGTTTTATTAACATTTTTATTGTTTGTGGTCCTAAAAAGGAACCTTTAGGTAAGCAAACATGGTTACTAATATGAAATTTGCCAGCCCTTATTGCTTGTCACCAGCCAGCATCTCTTTGGCATAGACTGTATTAGCCTTTGCACATGATCTTTGTTGACAGTGTGGTCCCAGGCTGCAATAATGTATTCAATCAGCTCCTGCTTGGTCTTCGGATGCTTCTTGCTTATTTCGTAACCAATCTTGGCCCCAAGTCCTCGATTGGGTTCAAATCTGGGCTCTGAGCTGGCCAATCCAGGAGTCGAATACCATGCTTCTTTATCCACTGCTGGACGGACTTGGCTCAACGACAAGGAGTGTTGTCATCCTGGAAGTAAAAGTCCTTCCTTACAAGTTGCTGAGCTTAAGGAAGCATTGTCTTTTCCAGGACTTCAACATACTGCTTAGAATTCACGATTCCCTGCACAATTTGTATCCGACCAATACCAGAAACAGCAATACAGCCCCAGATCTTCATGTGCAATGGATGCTTCACAGATAGATTCAGGCAGTATGGCCTAAATTCTTCAGCTGGAAATCTTCTGACATACTTATTTGATTCCCAGTCAAATTGCTATCGTCACTGAAGATGACCTTGGCCCACTGTTCGTTGGTCCACTTGGCATACTTCTTGGCCCACACACACGTCGATGAGAGCAGTGAGCATCTGTGAGCAAAGGTTTACTTCAAGCCCTCTGGCAAGCAGTCTGCGATGCATTATGCTTGTGCACACTTTTACATCATGTTTCACCCCAAATTCTTATAATCTGAGGTGAGCTTCCTGTCAGCCATCGAAATGCGTTGTCGAAATGATCTTGATGTTTTGTCGACTTTCTTGGAGAGCGGAGCCTGTCATCAACTGAACCAGTTATTTGGTATTTTTCAACCGCTCTGCTCAATGTGGTGCGATGGCATTTCACTCTCTTGGCTGTTTCTGTATAGGAGTAACCCTCTTCATGAAGCACAATGATTCGATGCCGCTGCTCAGTACTGGTGAAAGCAAAGGCCTTCATCCTTGCCCGCAGCCAGAGCTAAATTAAATTTCTCGATGCTTTTTATGGCTATTGATAGTCAGAGGGTATGACAACATTGATTGGCTCATAGATTTAGCCTCTGTGCATTTTGATTGGTCAGCCAAAGCTCGCTGCTGATTGGCTACTTTCGATCCTAACATTCTCAAAAATTCAAGTTGTGTTTGTTTTAGCACATAAACTCACTCAAAACCTTAAAAAGACTTTGGTTATATTAATAAAAATTATGCATCTCAATCCGACTACAGAAATTGTCATCAAAGTATTAATTCTGTGTGGTTTCTATGAGTGAAAAGTTGATTAAACATGTAAATAGTTTAAAACTGAAAGCGTGCAGGACTTTTTCACATAGTTGTAAATGAGTCATACTCAACTTTGCAATATTCTGTGCCATAGTTAAACAAATCATTGCAGTTGTTAAGTGAATCACATGGTTGTTAAGTGAATCCAGCTTCCCCCATTGATTTGGCCTATTGGAGGTTGATTCGGAAGATTGCAAATAGCAATCATGTGACCCTGGACACTGCAACCATTGTAAATAATGCTGGTTGCCAAGTGTCCACATTTTCATGATCATGTGATCATGGGAATGCTGCAACAGTCGTAAATGCAAGGATCAGTCACAAGCCAGCTTTTTCAGTGCTTTGTAACTCCAAGTAGTCAGTAAATGAACGGTTGTAAGTCAAGAACAACCTTTAACTATTGGATTTCACTTTCTGCTGTTAGAAGCCAAGCAACCAGCAACTCAACATAGCTTGCTACCTCTTTCCTTTCTCGTCACTCAACTTCTGCTTTTTCCAACATAGTTGTGAAAAATGTAGGGATTGATGATTTTAACATGTTTCCCTGAACTTCCAATTATTTATCTGAATTTATATTATTAGCACTTCTGAGTTAAATAATCATAGCGGAGAATGGAGGGAGCTGTCAAAGGACATTTTGGAACACATAGTCTGGAAACATCTTAGACCTGTAGGAGATGACTGGGCTGAGCCCAAGGGAGGGATCAAACGTGTCATCAGTCATGAATCCCTTCCTGCCCACAAGAGATCTAAGTCCTGCCCACCTTGAATTCCTGTGACTCTTATCTATCTTAGCTCAGATTCTGGCAGAGACCTTAAGCTTGCAATAAATCTTTACACCCATTTGATCTGCCTGGATCCCCTGATTTCCTTGGAGCTTGGCAAGACTCTTTGGCAAACTGAGGAATTCTGATTCAGTCTCCGGGAGAGGAATGCAAACACTGCACTGCAATTTAGCAAACTCTCCCATTCCCTCTTCTTTATCCAAAAAAAGCCTTTTGGGGACAACATTTCCCATCTGTCTTTCTCGGGATTTCAGGCTCTTCCCCATAACTAATCACTCGAGATTGGGCTGTCAAACAATACTCCAGCTTGGCTCATTCTTACCTGGAGCTTCTTAATCTCCTTTTTCAGATCGGCTTCATATTTCTCCTTCTGATTGGCATTCGCTGCATTATGGAGCTGTAGCAGAGAGAGAGGGAGAGAGAGAGAAAAAACAACCCCAAGATGTGATCAAGGCTGGAGCTCACAATGTCATGGAAGAAGTGGAGGGCAAAATCAAACTGGATAAAGGAAAAGCAGGAGCCAAATGGACTTCTTCCCTCCTCTCCCTGATCCTCCATTCCCAAAAATAAAATCAGGATGAGGAACTACATCCGGTGATAATCACAGTTTGGACAGAACCCAGGCAGAGAGATGACAACAGCTCTCACCTTCTGCCAGATATCTTCAAACTGCTCCACACCCTCCGATACCTTTTTGAGACACCGATCGATCTCACCTGCAAGAATGAGGGTGGGAGGGAGGTGGAAAAAGATAAATTAGTTGAAAGCAATCACAGGAACTAAAAGGTTCATACCTTTCATGAAGCCTAAAAGGGGAAGAAAGACAATCGTAATTTTGAAATGCTGCCTGTTTCTCCTTCTTCCCGAATTCTAGCACTATTGCCCCCATTTTATTTATTCCCTACACCAACAGAAAACCTAACTCTTTTCACACTTCCCTAATCACATACCATACTCCTTTGGAAAATGCAGCATCCTGTGCCAGGTATTCAAAGTAAGAATCCTGCTTGCCTTTTGCTCAATTTATGCCCGCCTCTTTCTTCTGCGCTAGTCTAGGTGAACAGATCTTCTGCTCTTCTGCTACACAACCAGGCTCCTAGCCCAGCCACGGAGCTTACCTTGTAGCTTCCTCTTATCTGCCATGTTTCCTTCACTATAGGGGGGCTCTCTTCATACTTTATAGAGCGTTGACACTTTTAAGGAGAACAAGCAGAAAAAAAAAATTACAAAAAAATAAGGCAAAGAAAAAAACAGGTGTACTAAGGCTATTTTCCTTCTACATTCCCCCACCCTACCCCAAAGACTACTCTGAAACAGAAGCCATAAAGTAGAAAATCAGAGAATGAGGTATAGGTGTAGTCCTCAACTTACAACAGTTCATTTAGTGACCGTTCAAAGTTACAATGGCACTGAAAAAAATGACAAGACCATTTTCACCCTTATGACCATAAAGTCATAAGTTGCAGCATCTCAAAATTCATGATCAGATGCTTGGCAACTGACTCATATTTATGACGCTTCCAATGTCCTCGTTCATGTGATCAACCTTTTGCCATCTTCGGATAAGCAAAGTCAATGGGGAAGCCAGAGTCATTTAATATCCATGTTACTAAATTAATTGCAATGGTTCCTTTAACAACTGTGGCAAATAAGGTCATCGACTGGGAAATACTCACTTAATACATGTCTCACTTAGCAATAGAAATTTGGGGCTCAATTGTGGTCATAAGTCAAAGACTACCTGTACTTTTCCATTCTACGTCCGGAAAACTTTTTTTCCATGGGGTTTTGCCAAATAAAGATACAGAACTTCTATCCCTCCCTATCGCCCACAAAAAAAATCCATAAAAATCTACTTGAATAATAGAAAGGTTTGCAAAAAAGGGGAGGAAAAGAAAAAACCAGGAACAGCTTGGTAGCACCTTTTCTGAATAATGGATGTTATTAAAAAGCCTGAATTGGGGCTCATAAAAGCTTATGCCTTTTAATGAAATATGTTAGAAAAGATGCTACCAGGCTCCTCTTGAAATTGTAGGCCCTCCTACTCCAATGTCTGCAAAGTAGGGGGGAAAAAAGAGATGGTAGGAAGAAAGAAAAACAGAGAGGGGCCTTTCAGAGATGCTAAAGGCATTTTCCTCTCCCTCATAGGTAAGAGCCTGAACAGGAGAGGTCAGAGAATGGCATTTCTAGATGGGAGAGATTTGGAGAGGATTTCAACAACATCGCAATTTTCATCTGCTCCCTTCACTTTTGTCAAACCATCTTTCTTCAAGAAGAAAGATGTTCAACTGTGGCAACTTTAAAACCTGTGGACTTCAATTCCCAAAATCCCCCATACTGGCTAGGGAATTCTGGGAGTTGGAAGTCCATTGGTCATCAAGTTACCAAAGTTGGACACCCCTGTTTTAAAACAACGTATTATTTTTTTGGGCTGATCTCAGCTTATCACCCATACTGACGTTTTGGAGTGGGAGATAATGTGCTTTCAGAAGCAAAAACACAAGGAAGAAAAAGAGCCCCCTCCCTCCCCCCCCTTTCCATCTTGGTCACCAATTTTGAGCCTTAAAGAGAAACTATCCCTTTCCTTTCTCATGTCTCTTTAAGCCAGGAGTCTTCAAACTTGACAGTTTTAAGACTGGTGGACTTCAACTCCCAGAATTCCTCCTCCAGTCACGTTAGCTCAGGAATTCTGGGAGTTGAATTCCACCAGTCTTAAACTTGCCAAGTTTGAAGACCCTTTCTTTAAGACATCAGATACAAACAAACCCTGAGTGGAAAAGAGGGTCTGCCATTGGCCTCCATAACCTCCCCCAGGATGCATTCCTCAGTAATCTCACTTTTTAGAAACAGCCTCTCAACAGAACCCAGAATTTATGTTGCTAAGTGAGACATTTGTTAAGTGAGTTTCTCCCATTTTACAACTTTTCTTGCCACATTTGAATCACTTCAGCCATTAAATTAGTATCATGGTGGTTAAGTGAATCTGGCTTCCCCATTGACTTTGTTTGTCAAGCAGGTCACAAAAGATGACTGTGAGGCCCTGCAACCATCATAAATATGAATCAGTCAAGCATCCGAATGTAAATCACATGCCACTGTAACTTCGAACCATCACCAAATGAGCTGTTGTAAGTTGAGGACCATCTGTTGGTTGCACGGCTCTAACATCTTATTTCCTCAATCGGAAAACTAAACCAAACTAAGGATGAAAATGAAAGGAATCTTAAACGAAAACCATACCTTGAATACACATATACAACTGGAACATGAAGGACATCTTAAGCACCAACTGTTATTTCTAGTCTAAGTTATTCAGCAGAGCAGCTTTAGCTGGGAGGCCCTGGGGCCTTCTGAAGAAAGCAGATCAAACTTGCACTTACCTAGAGGCCCCTGGGCACTTGCTGATGACCTATTCTCCAGCCACGTTCCTATAAAGGTGAGAAAATATATGGCTAGTAGGAGGAACCAACCTTGCTTTCTTCCATGCCAGGGAGCTTGAGAGAAAGTCTGTACAGATCCCCATGGCTTAATCAACATTCTATGCTAACTGGTTGCTATTTGGTTGAATGCCTTTTGCAAACTCAGCCAACTGGAAGAAGAGATTTTCAGTATATATTTCTTTTTTCATTATTATATTATTATTTTTTCTTTCTTTCTTTTTTTAAAATTTTTATTGGTTTTTAAAAACAAACAAACAAACAAAACATCAAATCATCTTCCATATATGTACATACAGTGTGCCGGTTGGTTTACAAATTGTTTTGTGCTTCCATTTCATAGTCTTCGACTACAATTACATTGCATATGATCTCATATTGTCAATCAAAAATTAAATACCTTAGTATCATTATTAATCTATCATTTGACTATACTTTAATTCATTCATGTTTTACAAGATAACCATAATTTACTTAGTTTATTTTATAACAGTTCATATTATCATCCCAATTTTCAGTATATATTTCTGAGACATGTTTATCCATAGTTAACTGAGCCATGGTTCATGGATTTAACCCAATTTTTCTAGGGTTATCTAGCAGACTCGATTCTGAATTAGCCATGTTTTAGCCCAATGTTCTGCATAACTCCAGCTGTTACAGAATTGGATAGAGAACGGATCACAACAAAAACAGTAGCTTGTCCACCCCCCCTCCCCCAAGATAAGGCCTAGGTCACCATCCCTCACGTCTGCAGTATTTTTCTTCCTCCCTGCAGGCTTTCAGTGCTTTTAAAAGCTACTGGCCATGCCAAAGTAAGCAGGTTAAGCTTTCCCTGCTAGGCAGAGAATCAAGCTAGCAAGCCTTCCAATCACTACTGTGAACAGCTGCTTGCTATCTTATCAGTGATAAGAGAAAAGCCAGGCGCATCTCTTTTTCTCTTCACTGAAGATGTGCTTAAAAAATGAGGTGCCTGTGGGAGAAAGACTAGTTAAGTATTAGGGACTAACTCCCATGGCTTAACAAGTTTTTGTTTCCTCTGTCCCTCCAAATATCATGAAGCTGATGTTTTTCTTCTCTTTTTAGAAAAGCCCAAAGTCTAGCTCTAATTTTTTTCTAAAGCCTACTGCACAAATACAATAGCATCCCGATGTGATAAACTGGACAAGTTCATACTTGGAGAAATATTATATGAGGTGGATCCCCATACTTTTTTTTTTTTTTTTTAATAAAAAGTCCCTAAACTTAAAACATGATATATAAAATGATTAACTGGATGTGTGCCTTGCTTTGTTATTTTTCAAATCTGGTAGATTTAGGCACACACAGAAGATACCATTATCAGCTCATCCAATCATTATGTTCTAGATAAATCTGAACTGCTAGAGTCCATTTCTTTCCCCAAATTCTCTTCTTGGCTTGGCATAAATTTCCTGAAATTGTTCTTTCAGGCACCTTCCCTTTTTGCTAATAACCAAATTCCATCCCAAACTTGTCAAGGGAATTGTGAGTCCAAAATAGCTCTCCCATTTCTGTCTTCATCCTATGCAGGCAATCCTTCCTTCATGAACATGAGTTTGTACACAAAATATAATTGGGTCTAGATAGCATAGTATGTGTGAGAACCCAGTTTACTGTGGCTTATTCCACAAATTATGGCTAAACAATGGCTTAATGCACAAATCTAAGAATAGTATAAAGCCATGAGTGATCAAGGGAAATTCTGGCTAAGACATGATTTACTAATCAATCAAACCTTAGCTTGGACAACATAGTGATCCATAAATAAACCACAGTGACTGGACTCCTACATTTTAAGCCAAATTATCTAGCCATATTTTAGTCCAGTGAACCCAACCTCTGATAATCAAAGGCATTTTGTTTTCACTCATATGTACTCAGAACCATATTACAGAGTTAAGGAAAAGAATGGATAATAAAGCAAGCACAAGATACATTCACACATTATACATAAAGGCTTACTTAACCTTGGTTTACTAAATAAGTTACTATTATGCACAAATTTAAACTTGCCAGTAATGTTGAAAAATAAAACTCCTAGAAAACAATTCAGAAAACTTTTCCATTTTTTTGGGAAGTGAGCAGAAGGGAATTTAAACATATGAAATACTTATGTTTAGCATTCTTTGTAAGTGTAGATAAATGGATGCTACTGCCAATGTTTATCCCATTCGCAGGGATTTGAGAACTAGTGAAGGACAGGCCACAATTTAGCAATCTCTACATCAATAAGAGGAAGGAAGCCTATTATCCAAGATAGGCTGAGCCCTTCCTTCTCATGTAAAAATAAATGTCAATGCCTCTTATATTTGATATTTCGGAGTTATACTCTAGTATACTATATGATAATGTAATTAGTCTGACATAAAAGTCTTATGATATAGTTTTCATAAATCATTTGGAGGTAACTTGAGGACATTTCTCTGAAAAATAATCAAGCTACATTTAATAATCCATTAAGAAACAAAACAAAAATATGAAGGAAAAGAATAGGAAAGCTTCCCCCCTCCAATTTTTCATCCTCCTCCACCCTAAACATGAACGTGCCTAACACATTAAATCAGGAATGGATAACCTTGAGACCCCAAGACTTACAAAACTACTAAGAAGATAGCCCCATTAGTTAGTTACCTGTGACTGCAGTTGCCAGAAATACACATCACAGCTCTCTCCCATTCCAAGGTGGGGAGTAAATAATACATACACAGACTAAATAGGCATAACACAATCCCGACTCCAGCTACTGTGCTTCTCACCTCACCCATTACAGCTCTAGCGACAAAAAGGCTACTCACCCTGCTCTAAAGTATAAAACCGTTTTGCAAACCACATTTCCTGGTTCACCCAACACACTTAAATCACAAAGAATGAAACCTGGCTTTACTTTGGGTGTTTAGTTCTGGGAGCCCGGCTAGATAGCTGCCCCTTCCAAATGGCCAGGTTTCCACCTAATGGGGGAAAACTGTATTTATACCTCTAAAATCAGACTTTGCAAAAGAAGAACCTTCCAGTTACGGTTTCAACCAGGCTGGGCCCTCTTGCTCTGCAAACCCCTCTTCCTCTCTACTGAGAGGCAGCATGTAAATCCTGCTAATTACAGGAAGCTAGGGTGGAGAGTGGACCATGAAATCTGCCACTGGAGGAACAGAGCTACTCTTTCATTTCCCTCCCCATCTCCCCAATAGTTGTTCCAGACCATTAAGAGCAGCTTAATTTGCTGTCATTTAGCAAGTGTGGATCTCCCGTTTCTCCCAGCTTTATCTGCCAATTTTGCAAGTTATTGCTGTTAAAGGTTTACAACAAAGGTCAGGTCAATTATTCAGTTAGCTGGCAAATTCAGGTTAACATCACAGCCATCTTAAGACTTCAGCTCCCAGGATTCATCATCAGCCCAGATGGGCAGTAGCAGAAAATCCTGAGAGCTTTTCCACACTTTGGAAAAGCTGGGGAAGAAAGCTGATCTATTTTTTAAAAAAAAAAACTGGCTGAAAGGAGGATTTTATTCAGAAAACGGAGTGATTTGTCCATCAACAGGCAATTTGGTTAGTGCAGTGTTTGTCCTGCTGGCTGAGGAACTATGGAAGCTGAAGTCCACACATCTTAAAATTGCCAAGGATGAAAAGTACAGTAAAAGCACATAGTGGATATTATAAAAGTATATGCCAACACATCTGGAGGACACTGAACTGGAAAATGATACTCTGTGGGATAAGCCCTATGAACTTTAGGAATTGGGGATTTTGCTACAGATTTCCACTTTGCTTATCAAAACACTTAGTTAACAGATACCAAATAAATCAGAGTTGAAAGGGACCTTGTAGGTCATCTATTCCAGCCCCCTGCCCAAGCAGGAGACCCTACATCATTTCTGACAAACGGGAGTCCAATCTCTTCTTGAAAATGTCCAGTGATGATGCTCCCACAATTTCCGAGGGCAAACTGTTCCATTGGTTGATTGTTCTCACTGTCAGAAAGTTTCTCCTTATTTCTCCTTATTTCCAGGTGAAATCTCTCCATGTTCAGTTTCCATCCATTATTTCTTGTCTGGCCTACAAGCGCTTTAGAAAATAGCCTGACCCCTTCCACTCTGTGGTAGACTCTCAAATATTGGAAGACTGCTATCATGTCTCCCTGGTCCTTCTCTTCACTAGACTAGCTAAGCCCAGTTCCTGTAACTGTTCTTCATGTTTTAGTCCCTAATCATCTGGTTGCTCTTCTCTGTACTTTTTCTAGTCTCAACATCTTTTTTTATAATGTGGTGACCAAAACTGGATGCAGTACTCTAGGTGTGGTCTTACTAAGGCTTTATATGGTATTAGTACTTCCCTTGATCTTGATTGTATCCCTCTGTTAATACAATTTAGGATTGCATTGGCTTTTTTTGGCTGCTGCTATATTTTTATTTTAAATATACTTACACCTACTCTATTAAACAACTTAGTGGTTTCCTAATATCCTAAATTTTAATGGGAAGCTTCCTTGTTAAGGAAACAGTACATGGACAAACAATTCTAGTATTTATCAAAGCTTATAGATTCACCACTGAAAGTCAAGTGTGAAGCATCTGGCGGATGAAAATAAACATTAAAATGCAGGGCCATCTGAGTGCTTAGAACATGAATTTGTGATTGCCGAAGTATCAAACTCCATTCCCAGATCATTTTGCAGAAAGAGCTTTTCATCAACCAAAACAATAGAAAGACAAAGCGCTTTAACATGGTTTGGTTGTGTTCACACAATATGCTAACCTGTGGCTAACTGTACTATGGTTAATTGAAATGCCCAAATTCACTTTTGCTGAACTAAAATATAGTCAATTCATTTATGGATCAGTGTACTGTATAAATAACAAGATTCATTCAATTAAACTTGGGGTGTGTGAATATCCAGAGCTCCACAAATTTACCATCCACATTTTAGCTAACTTTGTTAGGTAAACTAGGAAATTATAAATCTTTCTTGCTCTACAATTAATTCTTCAGAGGACACTACTCCAACTGTCTCAAATCACTTCCTACACATCCTGTTTTAGGAGCTGTTTCAAGCTTTACTTAAGCTTAACAGTGACTTAGAAAGCAGTTTTCTGTTATTTAGGAAACTTTTTTTCCCACTTCTTAAAAGAATTCCTGACTGGTTTCTGAAGAAAAACAACAGAAACCCTCCTAGCATACAAAGCTACATTTAAAGGGTAAATTATTTACTGTGCAGACCCAAATACTTAACTTGAGTCAAGTGGACCAATTTTAAAACAAGGCAATTTAAATCAATGGTTTAATTTCCCTAGTATTAAGGCTAATTTGAAAATTATTTCCAACTGTTTTAGGTTTAGTCCTAGGTACATCTCTGAATTCAGAGACTTGAACTGTTCTTTAATGTGCACGTTAAGTAGTTGCTAGATCTACTGAAACATATCTACCCATCAATACACAGACACACACAAAGGAGCATAAATCCACACTTCCTGCTTGTGTCTTAGGCCTCTTTTGAAGATGGATTACTTTTTATTACTTCACAGAAAGTCAATGTCTGTTTGCCATGTACCAACATACCTGCTTGAAAATACAACCATGAAGAAGAAAATGCTATTAATTACTGGGCAGATTAGTGTTACTCCAAGGAAAGTATGTTTTAATTGGCTAAAAGCCAACAATGCAACCATATTTATTCAATAGATGATTTGCATAATATTCAGTTAAGTGCATGATCTATTATATAGGTGTGTATACCCAATCTCTACATTTTGCTCTAATTCATTCTTTTATGTGGAAAAATAGCTTAACTGTAGAGGGGGGAAGCCATTAATATAAAATTACATTTTTATTTTTTAATCAATTATCCACCATCCAGTTAACTCCAACAGATTTTCCTATATTTTTTTGAAGGAAAATATAGATGGAGATCACCCACAGTCTTGAAAATGGTGCTTTATTTAAAATACTAAAACAACAACAACCCATACTGAGGGGCTGATTGATTATAACTGCTGAAGAAAACCAACCGAGGACAGTGGAAAATTTAGCTAGCATTTTATAATATCTGACTGATTAAAGACAGATAAAACAGGAACACCCCCATTTTCTAAATTCCCAGTGATTTAGAAAAAGGAGCGGAGAGAAAACGCAACCCCCCCCCCCCCCAAATCAGTGGAAGCAAAAATGAAGCATATATGTTGGATTAAAATCATAATATCAGACCAGGAAAGAACAACCTGATGACCTTTAAAATATTTGTAATTTAGCTCCCATTTGTTTCAGCCAGCTGGATTGTAGAAATTGTAACCTAAAACATCTAAAGAGCAGCTGCCCTCCATTCTTACTCCAAGACAATATTATAAGAATGAAGGTGCTGCTGATTTTAATTTCTGTAATATCTAGCTTGCTGGCTGGAGATGACGGGAAACACGTCTGAAAGGCAACAGGCTGGAAAATGCCGTAGTAATACCAATAAATAGCAAAATAAACTGCAGAAATGAGCAATAACAGATGTACCTCATAAGCCTACTTCCGTAGGTTGTTTTTTTTTTTTTTTTAATCCTTTCTCCGTTATACACCATTGTCAAAACTTGTGGCAGCAGAATCTGAAAGTTTACTAATCTGTTATATGTAGAAACACTTTCTTTTCTCTATCCTGCCACCACTCAGATTTCCCTGCCCAGCACTGTTTCTCAACTTTGGCAGCTTTAAGATAGGCGGACTTCAACTCCCAGGATCCCCTTAGCATGGCTAACTTGGGCATTCTGTGAGTTGAAGACCACACATATCATAAAACTGCCAAGATTGAGAAACATGGGCTTACAGTATGGGGTTTTAAGAGTCTTGCTTTATCTATTCTCTCTAGACTAACATATTTAATTCAATCCAAGAAGCTGATGGCTTGCTGTAAAATACAGGTCAGAAGCACTGTCAGGATTGGAATTACCTTATAGTGAGTTATCTGGAAGAAAAAAGATGCACAGCTTGAAGAGCGGGAATTGACTCTATGGAAACAAGCTTAACTTCAGAAACGAAAACTATTCTAACTGTCCCAATATGACAGTTAGTCCAAAGGGGGCTAAAAATAAATTTTTCATGTTCCTCATTCATCCATTATAAAATGAGAGATTTATTTTTTTTTACAAATTTTGCCATCTCTGCATTAACCCACAAGGGCTTACAAAGTCCACTTCAGCTTGATTTTCATTTTGATACAGCTAACAGAGTAACGGACTTGGAAGGGACCTTGGAGGTCTTCTAGTCCAACTCCATTTAAGCAGGAGACCCTATACCATTTCAGACAAATGGCTGTCCAGTCTCTTTTTGAAAGCCTCCAGTGCTGGAGCATCCGCAACTTCTAAAGGCAAGTCATTCCACTGATTGTTCTAACTGTCAGGAAATTTCTCCTTAGTTCTAGATAGCTTATCTCCTCAGTTTGCACCCATTGTGTCTTATCCTGCCTTCAGGTGCTTGGGAGAACAGGTTGATCTCCTTTTTTTTCTGTGGCAATCCCTTAGATATTGGAACACCGCTATCATGTCACCACCAACTGGAGATACCTAATTCCTGCAACCGTTCCTATGTTTTAGCCCCCAGGCCCCTAATCCTCTTTGTAATTATACAGTTCCTCATATTCTCCTTTATTCAGATAATCTAAGCAAACCAGTGTTAAGATATGGATATCAATGGGAACTTGCAGCACATATCTTGAATACAATTATTGCAATGACAAATAAGCCTGAAATGCCATTTGCAGAGAACAGGGTGTTGTGAAGGGGTAATAAAGAATTCAACCAGAACATTTTTCCATATTTTCTTAATGTTGGCTCCCAAATATATGACAGCTTTCAGGGTGTAGTACCTTTTACTTTGCTGGCATATGATCTCTCAGAAAATATGTCTTTTCTTGATGTAAGCAGTCTTGCTTCTCTCAGTGCTAACACTGCAGCAGCTAAGGGACTGAGCTGTGGATTAAGAATCTAGCTTTGAATCTCCTCCCTGTTATCAACTCACTATAGGTGGTCTAATAGAAAATGATTTCTTTCAGGCTCCTCTAAGATGTGGGAATGAAGATATAAAAGGAAAAAAGGGGACATTGACAAGACTGTTCCCTTTTGAACAGAGAGCACCGTAAGAAACAGAAGCACACAAAGGTTGAATAATATCTTCAACAGGACAGGAGACAGCTTATAAAAATAAGAAAGCCTTGCTTCAAGCTTTTGCCAATGTCTAGTTGTTTTATCACTGATCTTTCAAAAAGCCAGAAGACGACCACTGCAGCTGAATGGGGCCAGTCAGAATATCTAGAGAGAACACAGAATCACAGGGCTGGAAGGGACCTTGGAGGTCTTCTAATCCAATCCCTTGCTCAAGGCAGGAGACTATACCAGGGGTCCCCAAAGTTGGCAACTTTAAGACTTGTGGACTTCAACTCCCAAAATTCTTCAGCCAAGCTATGTTGGCTGGAGAATTCTGAGAGTTGAATCCCAGAAGTCTTAAAGTTGCCAAGTTTGGAGACCTCTGCATTATACTATCCTGGTCAAATAGCTGTCTAGTCTATTTTTGAAAACCTCCAGTAATGAGGCACTCATAATTCTGGGTGGCAAGCTATTCCACTCATTAATTGTTCTCTCAGAAAGTTTCTCTTTTTTCTTCTAGGATGGATCTCTCTTTAACAAGCTTCCACCCATTTACTTCTTGTCCCGCCTTCTGGTGCTTTGGAGAATAAATCAATCCCCTCTTCTCTGTGACAGCCTCACAAATACTGAAAGAAAATTATCATGTCTTCTCTTCTCTTCAATAGGCTAGATATACCTTGTTCCCTCAACTATTCATCATACGATAAAGGGCCTCCAGACCCTTTATCATCTTTGTTGCTTTTCTCTGCACACTTTCTAGGAGAAACTTTTTTTGCATTGTGGTGACCAGAAAGAACTGTACAGATGCGATCCTAACATATCTACAGGTTTTCCTGTTGTCCAAGCAAAGGCTGGATAGGTACTTGTTGCTGATGGTTAAATCTCAATTACTAAATCAGATTGCTTGTTGGATTCAATTATCTAAATAATCTCCTGCAGCCTTATTTTCTACGTAGGATTCTTCAAAGATTTCACAACCAAAGAATAACTTTCATTGTAGCACAGGATGGAGGAACACTTAGAGGATCATACAATGGGCATTTGTATATTACAGCATTTCAATCAGTTTTTATATCCAAGGTAAAATTGCAAATAACATGCTATATGGAAGGGAAATATGGCATTTTCCTTAGCTCTATGCTTTGTGTGTAGAAAGTGCTATGGTGCTTTCCTGTATCAACACTGTAACTTCAAATAATCTCACTGAGATCTTATGCTTTGATAGCTTAACCATTTGAAGTATGCTTTCTACCTCAAAGAAATCAAATCATGCAAGATTTTTATTGACTGTATTTTGTAGTGTAACCCAACTTTCTGGATAAAGATACTACAAGCTACCATTAAGTTATAGAAAATGATCTATCAACCTGGAAATTCAAATCCCACCATAGCTGAGGCTCTATGTATCCTCCCAGGCACTCAATATATTGAACAGTTTGCTTCCTGTCTGCTACTACCAAACTCAAACGTATCATAGTTAAACTACCTTATATGAAATGAGACCACTATATTGGCCTGCCTGTCTTCCAAATGGCACTGGTTTTCTCTGGTCTCAATGGATAGTCCTTCTAAATCTCACATATAGAAACTCTTTAACTCAATCTTCCCCAATTCAAATCTTTTCAGACTTTTGTATTTTACCATAACTACCAAACACAGTTAGGATAAACAGTCAAAATGATGAGAGTTGCAAGCTAAAGTATCAGATGTTTAGACTGAAGACTCCTGCTTTAAACTGATGGTGTAGAGACTGATGTTGGGGCATTATGAACTTATCTACCCATTCAGATCCCTGAAGTGGTCTTTAGTTATGAATTTTCATCAGAAACATGGCTGGTGATAGTATGAAAAAGTCTTTCTATAAAACAGCAGCATCCAAGTTACAGAAACCCAAGCACAGAACATGGTTCATTTTGAACAATTCTGTCACAAACCAGAACATGGTTTGCTTTGAACAATTTTGTGGGCGGATATGAGCCGGTAAACAGAATTTAAAGTAAGTAAAATAAGCAAATATTGATTTGTTTGCTGAAAGAATCTACAGTGCATTTGAAACTTCAGGATTCAGCAAATATAGCAGGGATTGAGTCTGTATAGCACCGCCCTGTTGATATGTTCAATATTAATGATCTATCAAAGAGGGAGAGATTTCTTAGATTAATAACAACAGCCCAGAGTTATAAATATTTTTGGCAACATAGCTTTAACTTTTAAATAACTACACTGTTAAGACTTTCCTTCATTTTTTTTTCTTTTGAAATAAACTTTGTAAGGTAAATCCTATTTACTATGGTGGTCTCCACAAGTCTGGAATCCTCCAGATATGTTCAAACTTCATAAACCTTCGACCAGGTAAATCATTTTTGGCAAGGTGATATCAAAAAACTGTACTACTGTTATCTACATGCAGAAATCAGGCAGAGTGCAGAATTCTGCATCTCTTAAAAATTCTGGAAAGGTTTCCTTAGCTCTTGACTTTGTAAATACAGCGTGGAGGCAAAGCCCACTAAAATGTTAACCAAGGCAGAATGCACTGGAAGGAATAAACAAATGAAGATCTATGTATTCGGTATTATCAAAGCGTTTAAGAGAAACTCCACTGAGACATATACTTACCTCCCTGAATTTCTTGTAGTTGGAGAGATCTTTGCCCTGACTGGCTAATGGGCCTACCCCCAATTAAGGAAGGCTACTCCACCTCTCTGGGGAGAACATTTCTACAGCTTTCTTCTTTCCCAGAGTTACGTCTCTCCCCATGCAAGACTGAAATGTGTTAGGGGTTGTTCTGAAAGCATCCTCTTCCCAGGCAGAGCGTTTGGCCTGGTTGCAACTTTTAAGTGATCTCGCTGCTCCCCCTTGCACAGACCCCAGACCCTCCGTGGGCACCTTCAGCATCACCAGTAGAGAAGATCAGACCTCCCACGGAGAGCAACCCACAGCATCCCACCCCACGCTTCTCCACCCGAGGCTGCCATACCAGCTGAGCCTCGCCCGCGGGGGCCTAAGGGGCCCCAATGCTTACAGGTGGGGGGCTCACCTTTAAAACCTCAACTCTGCCAGCCCCTCTCCAGGGTCCCACTGATCGTTGCCCTTCGAGGCCCCCGGAGGAGCTCCCTTTCAACGCCAGAGACGCCTCCCCTCCTCGCCACTTACAGGAACAGCATTGCCCTAAACATCGTCCACCCCCTATGGAGCCTCCAACAAATATTTTGGCCCCGCCCCCTACAGAGCCCTGTGGGCACCTGCAAGCCCCGCCCCTCGGCTAGGCCCCGCCCCCTCTCCGCTGTCTCACCGGCAGCTCCGGTGTCTCCGGATATCTCTTACTCTCCTTCTTTTTCCCTCTCTCTTTCTCTCGCCCCCGTCTCTCGGGCTCCGCGGCATCCAAGATGGCGGCAACCTCCCCCCCTTTACTTTCTCTCGATCCGCCCTCCTCTGAAGTGCATTGGCTTATCCTCCCGCTCCTCAAGCCTCTTACTGTTTCGATTGGATAATAAGGAACTGGACGGAAGGGGGAACGGAGAGGGTGGGACGACGCGGCGCAGCCGCAGCTGTCATTAACAGGAATGCATGGGGATCTATTTGTCAAGAGGTGGTGTCCTTCAAAGCACTTTCGTGCTACCATTGGCTGAAGCGGCGCAGATGGCTAGCAGGCGTGGTTACGCCTACTACTCCGCGAAAAACAAGCCGAGAAGGCGGAGTTTATGTCAAAACCTGCCTCCTAATGGGCAATAAAATTGTCCCTCAAATCTCACTTTTATATGATTGACTATCGCTTCCTGTACACGAATACTGGCATGAGTAAAAAAGACTATTGGACGCCAGCCCTGTCATTCATTTCATAGTCCTGCTGTTTGGCTGATATTGATAAAAGGGCGGTAGCGCGAAAAACTTTGAGGCTGTGCCACCCCATTGGCTGTAAACAAGCAAGCCTGCACATGTTGTATCCTTATTGGACGGCTGTGCCGCCCGTACAACCGTCCCCTTTCTGTATTGGCATGCACTTTTCGAAGGTGGTTGCATTAAGGTAAAAGGGGTCGGGGCGGGACAATCTTCAGGAAACTCTTAAAAGGCAATCTGTCAATTAAACCCATCGTATCCAATCAGGGAAGGAAGAACGACCCCTCTCCAAGGTAGATATCCTTCTTTCCGAGCTTTGGTTTAATGATTTATTTCAGCACTTCCAATCCAGCTATCACAAAGGCTTGCCACAGATTTAGGCGGGCGCAGCAGTGTTTCACCAACTGATAAAAATGAAGGCACTTTGCTGCTATTGAAATATGCGCAGAATCTCAGCACCCAAATAAAACAGGTATATAGAGACCAAACTTCTCTAGTGATATAACATTTGGTTTGCTGAATCATTGTTGCATAAGCTGCAGGGCTGCGTTTACAGCATATCAAGCAAACCTCACTGTTAGTTAACACACAGGAACTTATCCTCCTACACCTTCCTTCCTTTAGCCCCCTAGGTAAATCCATGTTTGGTTTCTGATTTTTTTTAATACTTAAAAAGAATTCTCACAGTTTATTGACAATACTCTTTTCATAATTCTTTATGAATCTAACTCTCCCTACATCTTTGGATTCCTCATCTTTGCCTATTGGAGGCAGCGTTTTGCATTTCTGAAGGTTCCTAGTGTTTGCTTTCACAATTTATTTGGTCATTATGGTTTCGGGTCACAGGATCGCACAATAGATTATAAATTCTATTACTACAAAGAAAAACAAGACTAAAAGAGCTGCACCCCCGAATATTGCCAACATGATTAAGCCTTTTGATTCATTGGGAAACAATGGAAAATGCCAGATTAAATCTCTGGTCCTTCAATGTTGATTACTATTACAGCTATTTTCAGAAGGAAAATTTCACCCCAGAGCAGGGATATGCACCCATCCCCACAAAAACATAACCAAATACATATGCCAGGAATGAATGGAATTGTTATGTCAATTTTGGGCAACAGCATCACTATGGAAGTAGGCATAGTTACAGTATTTCACAACCAAATGCATGGTGACATGTTTTGTCTATGCTAAATTTCATGGAAAAAAATCTATGTGGTTTCTTATGAGTTGATAACTCTTGATGGCACATAATCTGTGCTCAATTAACTAAAAGATGAAAGTCCTATCCCAAAGGTACAGGAAGTAACAGCTAAGCTTAGGAGAGTAACGTCCAAGGCACAAGACAGCAAACAAAGAGGTAGCAAGAATTCTCGCCTATTCTTACTCCACAAAAAATGTTTTTTTGCACAGCGGTTAACAGTTTCTTCTTCCGAAATATGCACTGAATGCTATTTTCAAACTACTGTATATAAAATAAAACTTTACGATAAAACTTTTATTTTACCACCCTCTCTGGTTGTTCTTCCTTAAAGTAATGAAATATCAACTCAGATTCACTTGTCTTATTGTTACACACACATATCCAGCATAATCCTTTGCCCTTGAGTGAGAAAGAGACTAATTTTTAACAACTGTTAAATAACTTATTTAGCTTTAATACACTAAAACTCCTCACTGACACCTGGAAATAAAAAAAAAGTCTTTTTAATTCACTTTTTTTATTTGAAGTAGCATGCAATTTATCTTCACATTCCCACAGTTACACTCAGCAATATTTCTAAATACAGCATATTTATTCACTTTGGCACTGACACAAGATTTGGGTAAGATTCATGATTCGCACTTCTCCCTCTTTAAATAAAAGTAACTCCAATGTTAACTTTGTGCTGTCCCAAAGTCTTAGATTACAACTCCCATCAATTCTAGTTAGCAGGGCCATCTCGAGGGCATGAATTAAGGAAGGTCCACTCCTAATTGTAGCACTGTGTTCCAGTTTTGAAAACTTGTACATTTATGGAGTTTAATCCCCAGTATTCAACAATACCCGTGTGGCTGAAGAATGTTGGGCCCAAATCCACACAATAGGGAGACAAACAAGTGTGCAAACACTATTAGAGAAATGCTCCACGTCCTACATTAAGATGTAGTCATATTACAATTAATTCCTGGGCAATATGTAGTCTACATGCATAGGAAGCAAAGCGGATTTTTTTAAAGTTTAAGTAATCTCTTTTTAACTCAGAATCTAAGAGAGAGGATTAGTTACTTAACGTTCCTAGATACCAATGGAGAGAGAGTGGCAGCATTTCAATCTGTTATTTACACAATTAGTTCGCATTAAAATAGATACATAAGACAATCTATGATGGGGGAGACAAGTTTGTTCAGCGCAGCTCGTATATGCCATTAAATAGCTTACCACTTAACCAAATTATTTTGAATACTGAAGGAGAACTATGGCATAGTTCTAATAGGTCATTCTGCTGCATCAATAGCTAAAACAATAGCAGGCTCTCTTTTGAACAAAGAACTGAGAACAGAAAGCGGTGGGGGCAACCTGTCATTAGGATATTTAGAAAAAACCTCAGAGTTGAGTTGTAAAAATCAAATAATCTATCGAGCTTCAACTTCAATAAGGTCCATATCTGGTGTAGACTTTTCGATCAGCATGTGTGATGTGATTCCAACTACTGGTCGAAACAGCAGCAGCCATATTTGCTATGAAGTGGACATGATACCACTCTTCTCACTCTTTACTTTTAAGAATTCTGCCATGCTGGAGAAGTACTTCTGATTGGCTTCTGTGACTTTCTTCTCAGCTGCTTGTGGATTCACAATCTCCAGACCCTGCAAATGGATAGGGGAAGGATTGCATGGGCAAAATAACAACAAAGAATTTATCCAATCTGGCACCCTTCGGCTGTAGAATTCTAGGAGTTGCAATTGCAAAACAGTTGAGAGCACCAGGTTAGAACAGGCTGCTCTGGAGTAAAGGAAGGGCTGTAATATATCCCAATTCTCCCAGCCTGCAGTCAGAAAATTACCCATAAAGGAGAATTTTTGCAGCTCAGGGTAGAAATGAGGAGTTGTTTCTGAACTTCTTTTGTTACCCAAACTAGGATAACATTTTTAGTACTATGATGATGATGTTACTTAGTTTGGGTAACAAAATGAAACATCTGCAAGAAAATAACCAAGCTTAGAGAGTACCAAAGACAGAAAATTGCTTACAGTTGTTTGATCTGTTTTGCAAAAAGAAGACAAGGTAGAAGGTTATTAGGCAATTCATATTCCTCCTAAGCATGACCTACACTTGCTAATACTAAAAATCTCTGGGCACAAGGGAAGAAATATCCATCTTTAGGACTACAAGGAAAATTACATATTTCTCAAATTTCTACAGTACAGTGTATCCACATTCCTAAAAGCTTATTAAGAGATACTTTCACTCCAGTGTGCTTGAGCTGATTCATTTCCATACTCTATACCTACGCTCCATTTTTCCAAATTGAAAAGAATTTGCCATTCCAAACTCTTCAGATGAACATACAGAAATTCTCCGCTTTAGTGCTTTCCAGTCATGGTTGAGTAACAGGAAAGTGGAATATAAGCCATGAGATGTTTACCTGCAGTGGAGTGAATGCTACACTTGAAGCTGTGCCAGAGGAACGGTCCCGGATGGTTGACTTCCCCCCATACACCATGCTTTGCTTCTGAAGTGTGCGCTGATTGGGACAAAAAGGTGACGTGGGGTTTTCATATGTATTGGAAAATATATACAGGTAGGCTTAGACTTACAACCATTTGTTTAGTGATCAAAGTTACAATGACAGTGAAAAAGCGACATGTCTGTTTTTCACAGTTAAGACTGTGCAACATCCCAATAGTCACATCATTAAAATTTGGACACTTGGCAACTGGCATGTATTTATGATGGCTGCAGTGTCCTGGTGTCACATGATCACTTTTGTGACCTCTTGACAAGCAAACTCAATTGTTAGGATTCTCTTAACTATGTTACTATCTTGACAACTGCAGTGATTCACTTAACAACCATGGCAGGAAAGATTGTAAAATGGGGCAAAGCTCACTTAACTACTACCTTGCTTATTGGAAGTCTATGCCTTTTTTCGTTTCTTTTTTCCCTTTTCTTCTACACTTCTCTTTTCCCCTTTCCCTCTCTTTTTGTTTCCTACCATTTGCTTTTGTATTTTATACTCTAAGTTAATAAGCTAATAAAGAACTATAAATGCTTATCAAAGGAGATTTGTGACTGTAAGTTGTAACTGTAAGTTGTGACCTGTATTTAATATATATGGAAATCAGTAGCTAGAAATGGTAGGGGTCAAGTATTCTAGCTATCCTCTGGGAACATTTGCAGTCTTCCCCAAAGTAAAAACATAATGGTAAGCTATGCTGTTAGAACAGGCAGCTAATTGAATACTGAGTAAAGCTTTCAGGCGCCAAGAAGTCCTTTATCCAGATGGAGGGCACAAGGTTTTGGGTAGGGAAAGACTTCCAAAGAGCTCTAATGAGATTCAACACATGCATGCTTGAAAAAATTACATAGTGATAAGATTACACAGCTGATCTTGTGATTATGACTGTATGCAATGATTGAACCACAGTTTACAAACTACAGTGGTAGCACTCACTTGCAATAAAGCAGGGGTGTCTGACTTTGGTAAGTTTAAGATTTGTGGACTTTTAACTCCCAGAACTCCTCAGCTAACCATCTTCTGGGAGTTAAAAATCCACAAATCTTAAAGTTGCCATGGTTGGACACTCCTGCAATAAATTGCAGCATGTTGCATGAATTCAATCAAAAGCACTAACCCCAATTCTGGAGGCCTATACAAGCCTGGGACATTTGTAATGAGATCATGCCAAACCTGCTCCTTAGGAGGATAAAAACAGAAATTAGACATTGCAATTTGCTGAGTCTCCCATTTCCTCACCTGTAGTGTTTTTGAGATGCGGGCCTTTGTCGCCTCGTTGACTTGTGTCTGCCGGACACGGCCACTACCTGATTTGCCTAAATGGCCAAGACTGAACCCAAGGTCTTCTTGGTAAGCATCTTCTTCAATCTAGAAAAGGCATGAGAAGAAGTGAAGTAAATAATGGAAGTAAATATGCCATTTCTTGTACCACCAAATTTCACAGATGCTGTACCCAAATGGACCACATGGACTGGTTCTAACTTAAGTGGATAGTCCTTCAGATACTCAATCATCTGGACAAATATAGTGTGTTAGTTAAAATCAGCACCTGGACTTGTACTCTACAAGCCTATTGGTAGTTAATGCCATGCTTACAGTACTGTTATATAGCACCTATCAACACATGAACAGCTGCATTTCATGCCAATGGCATACTCTGGATAATCTTCAGAATATGTTGATACAGGTAATATTCAACTTATGACCATTCATTTAACAATGATTTGAAGTTATGATGTTGCTGAAAAAAATGACTAGCAGTCACAGGACACTGGTGTCCTGGTGTACTCACGATCAAAATTTAGGTGCTTGGCAACCAGCATATATTTAATATGGTTGCATTGTCCCAGGATCACATGGCTGACATTTGTTCAGGAAGCTTCTGATAAAGTCAATGGGCAAAGCCAGGTTTGCTTAATGACTGCATGGTCCGCTTACTTATGACTCATTTAATGATCGTACCACTTAACAATGGAAGTTCCTGTCCCTTATGTGGTCATAAGATGAGGATTACCTGTAATACAGTAGTTGATTTAAGAGGTAATAAGGGCACAGGGGGATCATGTCTCAGGATAAGCTACAAAAATGATGCATGTGATGCCTCAGTTTCCCCTGTCTATCTGGCAACACTTGTAAGATTAGGAACAGACCTGTGGCTGCAGGGGGGATATTTTCCAATTCAGAGTAATCGGAAGCAAATCTGTATGTTCAGAGAGCAGCCCTGAATGTTCTGAATGTGGCTTGGGCCTTGCATGGACAGAAGAAAGCAACCAAGTTCTGGTAGTTACATGCGACGATAACGAAGTTATATACACTGCTCAAAAAAATAAAGGGAACACTTAAACAACACAATGTAACTCCAAGTCAATCACACTTCTGTGAAATCAAACTGTCCACTTAGGTAGCAACACTGATTGACAATCAATTTCACATGGTGTTGGGCAAATGGAATTGACAACAGGTGGAAAGCATAGGCAGTTAGCAAGACATCCCCAATAAAAGAGTGGTTCTGCAGGTGGTGACCACAGACCACTTCTCAGTTCCGATACTTTCTGGCTGATGGTTTGGTCACTTTTGAATGCTGGCGGTGCTTTCACTCTAGTGGTAGCATGAGACGGAGTCTACAACCCACACAAGTGGCTCAGGTAGTGCAGCTCATCCAGGATGGCACATCAATGCGAGCTGTGGCAAGAAGGTTTCCTGTGTCTGTCCAGAGCATGGAGGCGCTACCAGGAGACAGGCCAGTACATCAGGAGATGTGGAGGAGGCCGTAGGAGGGCAACAACCCATCATCAGGACCGCTACCTCTGCCTTTGTGCAAGGAGGGACAGGAGGAACACTGCCAGAGCCCTGCAAAATGACCTCCAGCGGGCCAAAAATGTGCACGTGGCTGCTCAAACTGTCAGAAACAGACTCCATGAGGCTGGTATGAGGGCCCAATGTCCACAGGTGGGGGTTGTACTTACAGCCCAACACCGTGCAGTACATTTGGCATTTGCCAGAGAACACCAGGATTGGCAAATTTGCCACTGGTGCCCTGTGCTCTTCACAGATGAAAGCTGGTTCACACTGAGCACAAGACAGGACATGACAGGGTCTGGAGACGCTGTGGAGAACGTTCTGCTGCCTGCAACATCCTCCAGCATGACCAGTTTGGCAGTGGGTCAGTAATGGTGTGGGGTGGCATTTCTTTAGGGGGCCGCACAGCCTTCCATGTGCTCACCAGAGGTAGCCTGACTGCCATTAGGTACTGAGATGAGATCCTCAGACCCTTTGTGAGACCATATACTGGTGCAGTTGGCCCTGGGTTCCTCCTAATGCATGACAATGCTAGACCTTATGTGGCTGGAGTGTGTCAGCAGTTCCTGCAAGACGAAGGCATTGATGCTAGGACTGGCCCACCCGTTCCCCAGACCTGAATCCAATTGAGCACATCTGGGATATCATGACATCCACCAACGCCAGGTTGCACCAGACTGTCCAGGAGTTGGCGGATGCTTTAGTCTAGGTGTGGGAGGAGATCCTTCAGGAGACCATCCTCAAATCTCATCAGGAGCATGGCCAGGCATTGTAGGGAGGTCATACAGGCATGTGGAGGCCACACACACTACTGAGCCTCATTTTGACTTGTTTGAAGGACATTACATTAAAGTTGGATCAGCCTGTAGTGTTTTTTTCCACTTTAATTTTGAGCATAACTCCAAATCCAGACCTCCATGGGTTGCTAAATTTGATTTCCATTTATAATTTTTGGGTGATTTTGTTGTCAGCACATTCAACTATGTAATGAACAAAGTATTTCATAAGAATATTTCATTCATTCAGATGTAGGGTGTCTTATTTTTGTGTTCCCTTTATTTTTTTGAGCAGTGTATTTCTTATGAACAAAACATTAAATTTCCATGGATAGTCTGGCATTCCTCACATGTGAAGAATGGGGATTCAAGACATTTGAAAGCATCAGAGAGAGAAATGTGACTGGGCATTATGTAATACCTCTCCAAAGCTCATCCGGTTTGCTTGCTTCCGGATTTCTGTTAAGCCAAGGCGTTCTTTCATCTTACGATATCTGAAGCAAGCAAAAAGATTTAAAAACAAACAGAAAATTGCACAGGAGCAAGTTTATTATAACATGACCCAATGTAGCCTATGGCTGTAATAAGAATCATTTGATTTACATTATAACCTATAGCTTATATATAACTTCCAGATGAATTATGCACTGAGTATAGAGAATCCCTGGGTAGGGGTCCCTGACTTTGTGTACTTAATCCTTCCCTGCCTTTCCAAATACTTGGAAGCAGTTCTTAACTCTACAACAACAAAAATGCACGGCCTGGTTAATAAACAAAATAAAGTTTTTGTCTGTCTACAGGAGGAAAGGAGAAGGCAAATGGCATTGGGGAATTGGAGCTAGTATCTGGAGATTGGCAGCTAATACAAGCAGGCAAGACGATTATCAGCCAACTGCCTTGACCACAAGCTACAATGAGGAGCAACTCAAAGAGAAACAACCCATACTGAAGCAGTGCCTCATCCCAACTAGGTAAGAACTTTTGGAAGGAGGCGAACATTGTATGCCACTTTACGGATATATATTTTTGCTTGAAGTAAGTATTAAAGAACTGAATATTAATGACGTATTTATTGGCAACATCACTTTGCAAGTCCTACAAAGGTAGAGAGTGACAGTCTATTGTTGGGGATGGTGCATTCTGCAATAAAGCACTGTGTGCAGATTTGCTATGCTGTGGCATGCCCAACCCTTGGAAAAAAAAGAACCCTCACAGACAGGTATGAATTTCAGCTGATTCTCACTTCCTGGCATTTGACCTGACCTTCCCCCTTAGCTCTTCCGAAGCCTTTTGCCCAGATCCCCCTACCTGCGGCCTCCCCGTTTCTTCCTCTGTCCATCCAGAGGGGCTGGCAGTGGCTTCACTTGCTTCACTGGAGGTGGCTCCTGCCACTTATCAAACTTCCTCTCAATCTCTTCTTTCAAGTCATATCCAACCTGGATGGTTAACAAAAGGAAAACGTGAAGGTGCAGCAAGTGAAAGGAGCTGTTTTCAAGCTGGAGGTCACAGTAGTGAAAAGCTCTGGAAGCAACTTTGTATCAACATGGGAAAAGTGAGAGTTCCAGCTTAGGCTGAAGAAAATTGGTTGCTATGCCTATTGTTCGTAGACTCCATACATGCACTTGAGTAACACCCTGTCACAAATCTCAACTTCTGTTTCCTCTCTTATCTGAAGAGCTTGTATTCTGGGCACGTACTAAAAACCAAAATGACTATATCCCCATAGACTAAAGCTGATCTATTGGCCTTCTCATCTCCTCCTCTTGGCCTAGCTGTACCTTTGTAATCTTTCCCTAAAGAAAAATAACTACCTTCAGTGTTGATCTCCTTCTCACAGTAGATCCATTCCCTAGGCCAAATTGAAAACTGTCTTCTTCTCACAAAAGCAGGCTAATGTAATAAATTACATTCGAACTTGGAAACTCAAGTTCAAAACTTACCCAGACTCTGACAAAAACTAACTAGCCCCTCTCAATCTAATATATCTCAGAGTTTTGGTATAGATATAATCAGGATTGCAAAGTCAACTCTGCTCTTCTTCAGGTTCCTTAGAAGGACAGGAAGGTGTACAGCCAGAAATACCCTTCTTCCTTGTATTGACTAATCCTTTCTAAATCCTTTTTCATTTTAGGGGAATTACCCATTTCCTTATAACCTCCATAATGTTTATAAACACCAAAGCAATAGTTATTGCTTTTTTCATGCCATCTTTTTTTTTACTACCATCTTTCTCCAAAAGGGTTAAATAGCTTTCTGAGGAAGATTCATATCTTTGGTCCTTGCTGCATATCTTCGGCAAAACGAAGTCTTCCTTAGAGCAGGGGTCCCCAATCCCTGGTCCACAGCCTAGTGCCAGGATGCACCTGTTCGGAACTGGGCCATGGAAATGGTGGGTGAATGTGTGCCTGAGTGTGCAAACTGGCACACACAAAACTATCTCCTCCTTCCCCATCCACCACCTCTTCTTCCTCCACCGTAAAATTGGTGACCTCTGCCCTAGAGCCCTTAACCTGCATGCCTCACCTTCCCTTCAGAACTCTCATGGAAGCTGTCCACTCGAGCTGCTAGGGTGCATTTTGCTGCGACCAAACGTGCTGCTTTCCTCCGCAGATCCTACCAAAAAGGAATAAAAAATCAATGCTGGAGCCTCATGTATGAACTCATCAATCAGAAAAGGAGCATCGGGTTCTCACACCTACTGGAGGCAATGACTGTACAATGTCACTATGGTAGATGTAACCAGTGTGAGGCAACACAGAAGTGCTGGAAAAGCCTGAGAGGGTTTTCCTCTGGGCTCCCAGGAGCATAATGTTGCAAGCTGGCATCTTAGAAAGGTTGGTGAGGCCACCGGCAATTCCTTTAAACAAAGAAGAAACAGAGAGTGAACATCACACAGCAGGATCAAACAGCCAAGAAACTGCAAGGCTTTTGTTCAGCTGATTTTTGGCAAGTCATTTTCCCCGCTTGTTGAGATTTGAAGAGAAGGGCCTCTCCGTGGGAAGCTGAGCTTGCTGTCCATGAAGAAGGGTTCTTGCTAATCCTTCTTGGGAGGTTTGCCAGAATTAATCATATGGTCAGCAACAGAATCTTCACTGTTCGGTAGGGCATTTCTTGATTCCGTAGTTTTAAATGAAGAAACAAAAACAGCTCATGTGTGAGCTATTCTGACAAAACTTTGAACATCTGAACTATAAACGGTAAAATAGTTTCCCCAAATAATAAAACAAAGTCAGCCTTTCAAAGGGGAAAGATTTCACTTCCCTCTAAAAACCACATATTTCCTACAATTCTACAGTTTTGTCAAAAACTCTATGTACAAACGCATAGCTCTCCAGCAACAGATTTACCCATGATCTTGGCAGCAGTAGAGGCCCCAACAATGATGGACAAGTTTGGGGCAATGAAGGACATACGGGACTCCACATACTCATAGATGCGGTGCTTAGATTGGTTCAGTTCTAGGGCCATGTCACAGGCCTCCTCAATGCGTTCTAGCTCCTCCTCAGTCAACTGTTGCCTGCAATGACAGAAAGAGCCCTCCTGAAACCTTCATATTAATTTTGCATCTCTGATATTAGCAACGTGCTAAAGCAAGGTCCTTTTTATTAGTGTCTCTTGGTAGCCTCCCTATAGATATTAGTTTCGTCTTTCCTAACCTGGTGGGACTGGGTTTGTCTTTAGATGTGGTGGATTGGATGTTAACTCTTTTAATTCTTTTATCTATGCTGGAATCCAGAGGGTACAGTTAGGGAAGGGAAAGAAAAAACTCTAAAATTTGGAAACAAATAGCACTTTTAGAGTTTGTGTGATTCAGGAACATGCATAAGGGCAGAGATAATAAATATGGTAGTATTTCCTCCTTTGATTTTGATCTTTAGCCATGCAGGAAAGCTGCATCAGGAATAATATTTGAATTATGCTAATAATTTTATTTCTGCTCTTAAATGTGCTTAGAAAAAAACCTTTGTCTCCCTACCCTCTCTCAAATAAAGTCAGATAGTAATGATTGTCAGACATCAATGTACAAGTAGCACTAAAAACCTCCCACCAGGCTTTCATTTGAACTCCAGCATGTTTTCACCATCATGTAGAATATAGAATCCTCTAAGGAAAAACTACCATAATGCTTAAAAGTATACCTAATGGTTAAAAGTATATTGATTCTGCAGGAGTGCAACTCATTCTTGTAAGCTTTTTTAAATACCCAAGAGATCCTCCTCTTTTAGAGAAAGGTGGAAAAAAAAGCATGCCAAAGAGAAGGCTGGAAGATGTTTCCTCTTAGCATGCAAAGAATTAGGAAAAATTAAAGGAATGTCCCACCTTTAGTCAGGAGTGGAACAATCTGTGGGGATGGTTTTTTGTTTTTGTTTTGACTGTGTGTGTAGATTTGGCCCCAATCCCTACCCAGAGGTGATCTCCCATATCCCTTCTAAATCCTCCCCTCGGTTCTTACCCTTGAGTAGTGGATGCAGTGACACTGACCACCATGATTGTGGCATTGGTAAGGATCTGTTGAAGGTTCTCATTGTTCTTGCATTTGTCCAAACTGTTGCCAAGTTCCTGTAAAGGTCCGACATTTGAAGGAGAAGGTTGGCTTTTGAGAATGACCAGGAATTTTTGTACAAATACACATTGGGCTGACAAGCACTGTAAGAAATACTAGATACTTCATCTAATTTCAGGCCGTCAAGAATAAAGGAGTTGAAAGTTATGCCTGTTCTGGAATTGTTGATTAATAGATGAACCATGGACCACCAAGAGGCTGAATCTTCTATTTTCCCTATTCCAGTTTTATTTTATTCCCTATAGAATATATCTAATCCCTCAGCCTCATCCTTACCAAAGATGCAGCACTTCTCTAAAAGGTGCTTCCTTCAACTTTTATAACTAAAAATGATTTTTTCCTCATCTTTTTTCCATTCCTTCTCTCATGTCTTGAGCACAGTTAGCCTGAGGGACAAACTTATCTTTTTAAGATTTGTTCTGGCTGAGAACAGTCTAAAAATATTTCAAAGAAACCAATGTCAGTGTTTTCATTATTTCTAGATATGTGGAAGAATTTCTGTAACTCAGTTAAGGATCAGCACCAATATTTTCTGCACTTTTTATTTGATTTTTATCTTACTTTTATTATTTTTATAAATAATTTAAGGTGGGAACCATACATAATTCTTCCTCCTCCTGTTTCTCTCATAACAACCCTGTGAGGTAGGTTGTGCTAAGACAGAAGGATTGGCCCAAAGTGACTTTCATGCCAAAGGTTGGATTGGGACACATCTATATTTTCCATTTCTGTATTTTATTCCCACATGTACAGGATTACAACTTTTAAAATGGGGGAAAGGCTGGTTTGAGCTGATTTAACATATCTGGAGGATACCAAATAAGGGAAAGCCGAAGAAAAGTACTGAGTTTCAAGACAGCAAATCTAAATGCAAATTCATATATGGCCATAAAATCCAGTGAATCAATAACAAAAGTAACCAATGGAGTATGAGTGTTAAAAATGCAGAAACAGAATTGACAATGATGGTAATAATACTAAATTAAACTTATTTGCACCTGAATCTCAATTTCTTTGGACAGCTCACAACAAATAAACGTCAATAAAAGCAATAAAAAATAAAGATACACAATGGCAAGCGTGAGGAAAGGATGGGTTTTAATCTCCCTCACTGAACGCCCAGGTGAAGAGCTGGGTTTTCAGAGCTCTTCTAAACAACAGCCGAATGGCAGCCAATTCAAGCAGCTTAATCTTGGATGGGACTTCATTCTAGAGGGCAGGAAGTTATGGTAATCATGAGAGTAAACAGAAGAATGAACTTTGCATGTTTTAAGAAGAAACGCAATACCTTAACAGTCCGTATGTAGTCCAAAGCATTGGGAACGAGGGACTCTAATTCTGGGAATCGCTTAGAGTATTTGTCCCGGATAAACTTGTGTATAATATCTAGAGACAAAAGACATCAATCCGTAAAGCATTAAGGTGATTGGGAGGGTGGAACAAGTTTCCTCAAGCTAAAAATCTCTAGGTGGATTAGACTTCAAGGTTTCTAATTCCAAGGCACGATGGGAATAATATTAAGTTCTGATCTAAAGCATCTAGCGCTTGCCAGGTGGGGAGGTGTGATGGAATGTTTTCTGGACTTCCAGGAAGGAGGGAGGAATGCATTCCAGAGGAGCAAAAGATTTTATACTTTAGAAAGTCTATGTGAAAGAAAGAGGGAAAATAGGGCTCCTTCCTAATAATTCTCAGAGTGTACATTTTATGGGGCGAGTAGTTGTCTTTAGTTTGGCAAGATTTTCTGTCAATAGGTGAGAAACAACAGACATCATCTGCAAGTTACAACCATTCATTTAGTGATCAAAAAAAGTGACTGGAGACTGGTTTTTATATTTACTACCACTGCAGCATCCCCATGATCACATGATCAAAATTCAAACGCTTAGTAATTGGCATGTATTTATGGTTGCAGTGATTTGTGATCAACTTTTGCGATCCTCTGACAAGCAAAGTCAATGGGAAAGACAGATTCACTTAATCAACATGTTACCTGACTTAACAGCTGCAGTGATTTACTTAAATGTGACAAGAAATGTCGTAAAATGGGGAAAAAATTAACAACTGTGTTGCTTCACAATGGAAATTTTAGGTGGTAAGTTGAGGACTACCTGTAAGGAAACTGCTAAGACAGTAGAGATGTATTACTATATAACACCTAATATAATGTTTCCAGTGCATTCCTAGCCTGTCCCAAACCAGCAGCCAAGGTTTTTCACTCACTCAGTTCATTCTCAATCTCTACAGTGAGGTTGTTGGCATCCACAATGACTCTGTATTCAGGTGCAGCCTCTACTGGACCTAGAACTGGAGGGAGACATAGAGTGGTCAAAATCTATACTATGCAGCTGACTGTGAGGTGGATTCATAGACATGTCCAAGCTTTGACTGAAGGGAAATGATTTGTCTTAATGCAGGAACAGGATTTGACCTCAGTAGGCTCCTAAAAAATAAGGGAAATGTTATCAGTACTGCAGTTTCTTCATAGACAAATTTGAACTGAACACTACCTTCAGATGCTTTTGGTTGCTTGCTGATGTATTCCTCAATCTTCAACATAATTTCAGCAAACTGCACAAAGGAAGTAAAATGATCTAAAGTTATGCTTCCCTTCCATCTTGAACTTCAGAATGTAAAACAATAATGGCAGGTTACACAACATATGGTGTTCAGGCCAAAATCAATTTTGAAATTTAACCTTATTACTGTATTCAACCCAAAGCCATTTAAGGATCATTTAGTATCTTCCTAATTTCTAAGGTATACTTTATTTCTGACTGCCCCTTCATCTGATCAAATTTGCATGATCCTCAGATCCGTATTAAACTGGTGAGTCCTACTGTATGTGAAAGATATCTATTCTGCTCACCATTTTGCTATCCCACAGCTTGGCAATACTCTTGACCGAATCAGTTGCCAGATCCAGTTGCATCTCTTCATGGACATCTTCAATGGGAGACTCGTCCTCTTCATCTGCAAAACTGCCATCTTCTTCCTCTGCTGCCTCTTCAAGGTCAGCCAGAAGCTCATCTGCTAAAGACATGGTGGATCAAAGCTGAAAAGAGAATAAAAGTGGATTAGAGAAGTAAGTCAAAGCAAGATTATTTTTTTAAAAAAACCACCTAAAATAATTAAATTAAGATTCAGTCTTATATTAATATTTTCTCTCAATACTATCTTGGTAAGAGTCCCAATCCTACATTTCTACAACCAACCACCCTTCAGAAGGTGGGATTTCAGTTTCTAGATGCCACTACAGGAATATAATCCTTGGTAAGATACCATGTAATAATTTTAACTTGTAAAACTCTCTAGAAAGTAATACACAATCTTAGAACCCAAATAAGCACAATAATTCAGGGTAGTAAGCACTTCAATTCCCTTCTGGTTCACTCTGTCTGAAGGAATCGCCTTATCACAGTTGTAACTGCTTTCCTATTGAATCCATTTCAGCCAAAAATTTCCAGATCTTACTAGCTCCTCCCAATATGTCCTTTCTTTCCCGTGCTTATATTTGACTGTGCTGTACAGTTCAACATGCTATTTTCTAGGCAGATACATCTATGACTACACTTACCTTTTCCAGTGAAGGAAGTAATAAGACTTCTGTCACTTTTGAAGTCTGGTAAGGAAATATCCCTAAAAGGATGGCCCAACAGAGCATAGATTGTTTAATATACCACTAAAACTTTCCTGTTTGTGGGAAATTTGGGAAATGGTGCACTGGAAGGCAACAGTTTTGGAACTAAGGTAATCTCAAATAAGCTAATTGGCATACTAAATGAGTATGTCTAATATCTGGAACCAATGACTCCTATGGAATTGAAATTTGACAAATTTTATAAAACATTTTATGATGTAAAAATGATAAAACATTTTATTACACAATACCAAATGTCATGAAATATTTCCCATGGTCAACTTGTGAAGTTTGACTGCATTATACAATTAACGCAGGCTTTTTTCAAGGCAGATACATCTCTGAATATCTCTCTTAATTTAAAAAAAACACTTTTCCAGCAAAGTCAGCACTTTAGAAACCATCTTTTTTGAAGGCATTGAGAAATCTGGTAAGGAAATATTTCTGAAACAGGACCCAGCAGGTTACGCATTGTCTTGTTTATCATATACGTCAATGCAAAGCCCCCAAATGACTCTTTTAGTTGTCAAATGAAGTATGTTGTAAAAAATCCGAGTGTGACACTAAATGTATGATATTGTTATGCAGAACTGAGTTTAAAAAGAAGAGTAAAATAGTAACAGTTCCAATGCAAGAAATTGTGTTGAGGTAAAAGAAGGGTGTATATAACAACTTATACCTATCTCAAATTTATGACACACACAATGTTGTACAAATGACGCAATTATATAAAAGGCATCCGACACAAGTTCCTAAGTTGTGGCACCTGCATGACAATATGAAGACCTATCATCTTCCCACCCATGAAAGCTCATGGAGTGCATCTGAAAAACTGGGGACAGGGGGCTGCTGCATCATGATACTTATAATAACCATATTTTCCTGGAAAAAATGAATGATAAAAGTGGCAAATCTGAAAAAGGTTCATGATAAAGATAATAAAATAATGGCTTATGACTCTGCCTTAGAAAGAAAAATTGAAGAGCAAACCCAAGAAAAACAAACTAAGTCTAAAGGGAAGCTTTCTGAAATAACAGTCTGTTCTTTACAATAAAATGAAAGGCATATAGTTATAGTAACTATAGAAGTAGTCCTCAACATACAACCACAATTGAGCCCAAAATTTACATTGCTAAGTGAGAAGTGAGTTTTGCCTCATTTTACTTTTGTTGCCACCTTTGTTTTTTAAGTTTGCAGTTGTTCAATTAGTAACACTTTTGTTATGCAAATCTGGTTTCCCCATTGACTTTGCATATCACAAGGTCGCAAACAGCGATCAGGTAACCCCCACACACTGCAACCGTCATAAATGTGAGTCAATTATCAAGCATCCGAATGTAAATCATGTGACCATGAGGATGCTGCAATGATCATAAGTGTGAAAAATGGTCATAAGTCACTTTTTTCTGTGCCGTTGTCACTTCGGATGGTCACGAAGCAATCTGTTGTAAGTCGAGGGCTGCCTGCACTGAAGATGACCGAGAGGTCAAGCAAAGCAGCTCCCCAAATCCTGGGCAGAGCCAGTTAGGATCCTTCAATGAGCGGCAGGGTTTGCCAAGCCTCAGCAGCTCCTCCAAGCCTACCTCAGAGGGTTGTTGGGAGGACGAGGGGGAGAGTTAGCGCTTTAATCAGTCTGTAGATTAAACAAGGCAATAATGCCTCCTCCACGTTTTCAGGATTCCCTCCCCCACACCCTTCACCAGCTTCTTCTTCGCTTCAACGCCGCTCCGACTTCTTTTCAGTCCCCCGTTAAAGTCGTCACGCAACAAATCACATCGCTCCTACGTCCCTTATGGATGCCGCTTCCTATTCCGGTTCGGACGCGGAATGCCGATGAGCAAAGGGCTTGTCTTGCCCTCTTTACTCTATGGACGGCCGGAAATAACCAGTTAGTTCCGCTTTGAGGCCATGGAAAACCACAACCGACGGCTTTCTCCCATTTCTATTCAGACGATTGGTTGGCTCTGCAATGCGTACTCTATGACTACGGTCTTCCGGAACCCATGCTGACATCATCATCACTTTCTGCACTGCCTTCTCTCGAACTCACGCATGAAACTAAGGGAGGAACAGGATTCGATTGCGTAAATGCAATGCGACAGACAGGATTCGGTCAACTGATGCTCAGAGATCATCGGAGTGCGCTGCCTCCCTTCCTCCAATTAAACTGCGGGCACGAAAGTTCTTTGTTGCTACAGAGCTTTTGTTCGCTGCTTGAATACGTCATCAATCAGCGTCGGGTATTTTCGTGGTCTCATTGAAAAAGGTGGGAACGGCGTAGAGACTGAGGTGGGTTTGATGTGGGAAAAAGTCCATTTTTACCTTGGTATTCCGAATGGGTTGAGGTTGCGCTTTCCGTTTTCCTAGCACGTAATGGTAATTGCCTGGGAATTCCCAAATACACTAAATCTGAAGGGCAACCGTTTTGGATGGGGTTTCCTTAAGTTATTTTCTCTGTTCTTTTTAACCTTTGTTTTCAGCTTACAGGTAGCTCTTGACTTGGGACTAGAATCTCTGTTGCTAAGTGAATGGCACCTGATTTTGCCTTTTTTTTAAACCTTCGTTGTTTAAGAAAATTACTGCAGTTAAGTGAAACACAAGGTCATTAAGCAAATCCAGCTTTCCCATTGACTTTGCAGATGATAATTACATGACCTCAGGTTGTTGCAACTGTAGTAAATATATACCAGTTGCCAAGCAACCACATTTTGATCATGTGATTGTGGGGATGCTGTAAATGCACGGACTGGTTGTAATTCACTTTTTTCAAGGCTATTGTGCCTTCCAATTGTCTCTAAACAAATGGTTGTAAGTCAGCCATGGACAGGGAGGCAAGACAACGGCCTGTGCCTCATCCTCCTCTGAGCTGAGCCCCGCCAAGTCAGCGTCTCTGCCCAATGCCGATGCCACGTTTGGAGCTGCCGGCACATTTGGAGATGCGTGGGAACGGGGATGGGCTGGGCAAGGGGTGGAAAGGATGGGCGGCTTCAGGCTCTCTTCGTCGGACCCACCGGCCAGTGAAGCAGCGCTGCCGTCACCTCGTCTCCCTGTCCGCAGACGAGTGGGTGCTATCACTGCCTCGGGCAGCCTCTCCTGGTGGCCCCTTCGGGTTTGAGCTGGAGGGACTTGGGAAGGGAGCCAAGCTCGGGTCGGCCCGGCTCTTCTGCTTGGCAGGCGGGCGCACGCCTGCGGCTCGCTTTCCCGGCTCTGCCCAGCCTGCACGGCTCTGGCGCAGTCCTGGCGGGATGAGCAGAGGGTCCGGCAGAGAGACGCTCGCTGCCTTGGCAAGAGCTCCGCCGCCAGGCAGGAGGGCCCGCCTGTCAGCTGTGCTGGGCGCCCCAGGTGAAGCTCTTTGCGCTCTGCCTGGTGCCAGGCAGGGATGGCGGCTGGGCCCTTCTCTTGGGGTGGGCCGATCCTGTGCTGCGGCCCCGGGAGATTCACCTCCCCATGTGGGGTTGGGCTGCCCTCTCGGGCAGGGGAGGCTTTGTTGTACTGGTAGTAGGGCGTCGTTTTTAAAAGAATTGGTTTTGCCTTGAAGGCAAAGGGAAGGCGGTGACAGGAGCACCTGAAGCTGAGTGTCTCCACCGGGCTCCAGTTGCAAGGAGGAGTCCTAGATGGCCGCACATGGCTGTGCCAAATGCCACGGTGTTGCTCTAAACGCCATGGCAGCACGGGAAAAGGGAAAGCAGTGGTGGCGGAAGGTCTCCCGGTACGAAGTGCCCCACCAACTCTGAGATCAACATCCAAGCCGTCGCTGCCCGCCCACCCGAGGATGCAAGGGGGGGGGGAATTAAGTCATCCCCGAAAAGACAGCCTTGCCGTTTTTTCGGGGGTCAAAAAAAAATAAGGCCCGGCCTTATTTTGTGAGAAACACAGTATTACACCTCCATCCACAACAACTCTATATGGTAGGTTAAACTAGGCTGACAGAGTGTAACTAGTTCAGATATTTGGAAAGATGTGATGCTTTTCAAGCGAATCTATGGATTATTTTACCATGATCAAATTGATATAAGTTAATTTATATGCATTGCTTTCTCTAATTTTTTTTAACAGTTATGGCTGCTGTGAGTTTTGAAGAATTTTCAGTGCCTCCTGGCTCGGAGCTGGCATTGCCTCCTCTTTTTGGTGGAAATATCCTAGAAAGTGAGTTAGAAACTGAGGTAGAATTTGCTGATGGAGGGATACCAGAAGACGAGGAAGAGGAGGATATGTTGCGGCAACAGGAGATGACTCGACACAAGTGTCAAGTGCTTGCCCGACGATGCAAGGAGTTAGAACAGGTACATGTTTAGAGTGAATATGTTTTTCACTATTTATTAACAATGTTTCTAACAACAATCTTGTGAAATAAAATAGATTTTAGAGAGAGGGTTCAAGAGATCGCTTACTACATAAGGCTAAATGAAGATTTGAACCTAGGTCTTTCTGGCCTCAATCCAGCATGCTGTTTACAATACCATGTGTTCAGGAAAAAGGATTATGTGGACATTACATAGAGCAACAATGAAAAATTCAAGTGACACACCTGTTAAGTGAAGACTGCTGTGGAAGAGGAGGGAATTGTTGACTAAATGAAAAAAAGATGTCCACCTAATATTGACCCTTATTATAGGTGAATGAGAGGATGTTAAACCGGCTTCATCAGGTCCAGAGAATAACACTGCGTCTCAAACAGGAAAGAAGGTGAGCAGAAGATACAGTAGGGGCAAAATGTATTAAATATATACCCCTTTATGCAGTGCTAAAAAAATTAAAACTAGGATATTTAATTGGGAAACCTATGATTTTTCAGACTTTGCTGAGGTGCCCTTTCCAGGATTACCAATGATAACCTAGACTGGCTGGGTCTTCTGGGAGTTGTACTTCATCAAGATTTAAGGATAACGCTACTTCTGAACCAAGAGGCTGCATGTTTATACCAAAGAGATGAATTTTAACTTCTTTCATCTAATGTTTTCTATCTGTTTTCACCCCATTTTTTATTTCATGAGACAGGATTCTGGTTAGAAAAGAACACTTATACAAAAGGGTTGGTTTAAAAGAATGTCTTTCTACTTTCTCTGAGGTTTCTCATGAGAGTTTTGGATTCCTATGGTGACGATTACAGACAAAGCCACCTTGATATTGTCTTGGAGGTAAGAAAGAGTTTCAAATTAGGCCAAGTTTACACATTGCTATCATCTCTAACAAAGTTTGTTTGTTTGGGTGTTATATGACTTCATACCTACTATTTCTAAATGATGGTCGAAGCCGTGACATAAACTTGTTTGTGTCTTATGCAGTAGACATGGTTAATGTAATGCAAGAATCTCCAAACTTGGCAACTTTAAGATCCGTGGCCTTCAACTCCCAGAATTCCTTAACCAGCATAGCTTCTGGGAGCCAGTATAGAAGTCTGGGAGTTGAAATCCACAAATCTTAAAGTTGCCAAGTTTGGAAACCTCTGATACAATCCTCTCAGCCTGTTGGAAGGCTGGCAAGTTTAAGATTTGTGGATTTCAACTCCTAGAATTCCTGAATTAATATAATTGGAGGAGGAATTCTGGGAGTTTACATACACAAATCTTAAAGCTGTCAAGTTTGAAAATCCCTGTCCTAGCTCTTTCCACAACCATTGGGCTGAGCGGAGTGAGCCCAACAAATGTGGAGTGATATGGTGATGATCGGGGGGGGAATCAAAAATTTTAACCGGTTCTGTGGGTGTGGCTTAAGTGGTGGGTGTGGCTTGATGGTCATGTGACTGGGTGGACATGGCTTGATGGTCATGTTATTGGCTGGGTGTGGCCAACTCAATATCACTCACATCGAGGCACATATCTCCTCGCCTAGTCTCTCGTGACTGTGGGGATGCTGCAACAGTCGTAAGTGTGAAAAATGGTCATAATGGTCGCTTTTTTCAGTGCCACTGTAACTTTAAATGATCACTCCACAGAAGCAAAATACCAGCAAAGGAAGGAAAAAAACTCCAGAGAAGTTCCTGAGACATAAAGTCTACTACTGCCAAGAATGTAATAAGGGTTAATGGAGAAGCAGTTTCTGTAAGCAACACCAGAATGTTTCCTTCCTGCCTTCCTTACAGGATTAGGCCAGTAATTTCTTCTAATAACCAGTTCTCCGAACTACTTAGAATGTTAACAACTGGTTCTAGTGAATAGGTGCGAACCTATAGAATCCCACCCCTGTTGATGATGTAAACTCTGCTGGGAAGTGATGCTTTCCCCTGTATGGTATGGAGATGTTTTATCTCTGATTTTACTAGCTGTTGTGAGCAACCAATCATTGTATATAAGGTGGATGGTCAGATTATATTTGTTAAATAAATACTAATAAACTTGATATAATTTAATCAGAGTAAAATATTGTTAATTTTGGCTATAGTAATAACTCGATCGTTTAAAGACGCAGCACGTACATCCATGCAGTACGCTAAACCATAAACAAAACAGTGTTGTGGAGTCCACATGCTGTGTCCAAGCAAATAAACTATCTTATTAGGTGATTCACAAACAGATGCATGTGGTTTGGGGAGCAGGCAGTGATAAAATGTGTTTATTCAACTTTATAGGGCATACAAAATACAGTTAAAACTGAGTAATACAATTACCTAAAATAATAAAACCCATAATTTAATTTTCCAAGTGAAAATGGAAATAATACACTTAACTCTGACTTCTTTTATATGACAACATTGGTTATAATTAATTCCCAGAGCCCTTCTGGAGGAGCCATATTTTCACCTACTTCTGGAAGGCGTAAAGATGGAGACCATTCTTGCTTCAGAAGGAAGCTGTTCCAAAGGAGGGTTAGCTGCTGTGTCTCCTGCGATTCTTAAAGATGCTCTCTGTTATTTGGAGAGAACAGGCAAAACCTATCCAGGAAGGGCAGGAAACAGAAACAGATTTAGATGTGGTTGTCTCCCCTCTATGCTTTCCATGGGAATCAGATTGGATTCTCTGTTATAGTTCACATTCCCTTTTCGTTGTCATCCATCCATCCACCCACCTTCCTATCTTTCCCCAAGAGCCTAAAGACTTGGCTCTGGTGGTTGGCTGGGGTAAATCGACACCGGAGGTGGCTGCTGAATTGATGGCAGACTCCACTTTCCTCCCTCTTTCTCTGCTTTCTACACATCCATCCATCCATCTTTCTTTTTTGGTAATCATGTTGTATTCTCCTTGTGTTCTTTTTCATTGTTCATTTTATTCTGTTATCATACTTCTGTTTACAGTCTTTCCATTTCTTCCTTTTTATTGTTGTAAGCTGCCTAGAGTAGCCCCACAGCAAAGTAGGCAGCAAATAAATTAAATGAAAATAAATGTACTATACCCCCCACCCCACCCCGAATAAGTAGTGTTCCAGAACTGCTCCTTTTCTGCACGTGATTTCTGCAAGGGTTTGATAGCCAAATGCCATGAAGCTGTAACTGCCTTTGTAGAGAGTTCTTTGGTTCTATTCCCCAAGTTGGATAGAAAAGCAAGACCAAGTCTCTTCCCCCCACCGCAGCTTAACGATCTTCTGGGAAACAATATATCACTTAAAAAGCCAAAGTTCCAGGGTATTCAAATGTTAATTGTCATCCCGGTTCAGGCAAAAGCCTTCTCTTTCTTCACTTCCTCCTGCACAAAACTTGTCCGGCTGAGAGGTTCTTTGTGACGGCCATTGCTGACCGCTGCTCCACCACCTTTGGAAAAGGGGGTTAAGCCGGCTAAGGAAGGGGGATGCGATATCCCTCGACCCCTGCCCGGATCTCCCCTCTCTTCAGTTATCCCTGCAGGATAACTATAGCCTCCCAATCCAATTGGATCGAAGGCACTCCAGCAGTGAGCGCAGCAGGGATCGCACACAAACGTGAATTCCTGCTGCCCCCGAAGCCTGACAAACCGGAACTCGGCAAATGGGAGAATTCTAATTGCATCACTTTCTCTATTTAGGATGAAGGAATCCGTAGTGCAGTTGTTGCAACTCCTGGCAACGCAGAGAATAAGCCCTGTGAGAAAGAAATGCCCAGGTGCCTGCCTGCCCAAGAACCAGAGAACCTTTCCCCTAGCGAAGGCCCTGTCAGCAAGAAGCGGCGACGTCATCTGCGTGAGGAGAAGGAAGGGAGGATGCGTCGAGCAGCCCCAACATTGCTGCCCATGGAGGAATTTCCTGTGCAGGTACTGGGAAGTTTCAGTGGTTCTGCAATTTAAATCGGCCTCCTGCCTATCTCCCTATCCACCCACCATCTGCCCTTTGGGCCACCGTACTCCATTGCCTCCTGCCTGTGCTACCCCCACTGCTCTGCACTCCCCACTGCCCCCACCCGACCTTCGCCGTCTTCCTCCTCATGCTGCTGTTAAGATATGTCTGGTCTAGGCAGCTGCTGGTCCATTGCAAACTTTGCACAGCTACCAGCTGCCTCATGGCCAGGTTTGACATGTCCTGGCAGTGGGAGGAAGAAGATGGCAAAGGTCACCTGGGGTGGCAGACTCTAGGACAGCCAAAAGGCTGGAGATGAGGGGTGGGGGAGATAGATGGGTGGGGGAGCTGAAGCAGAGTCAAGCACAACAGAGCAGTAGAGGGATAAATTCTGGCCTATTGAGCGCAACCAAGACTACTGGAACTGCCACTGGTATGCAGTGTGGCTGTGTGATGTGTTGCCTAATAATTCCTTTGTTTATTGATGGAAATTCCTGTCCCACTTAGGACAGTTAAGCTGGGACTACTTGTATTGATATACTATAGGCTACAATAACAGAATCTTGAAACCTGACAGCATTTCTTCCCCTTCCCTTTCTTTTACCAAGGAGAATCAAGATGGGACAATATTTAGTTTCTTTCTAACACTTGTTTTTCTAGGCTTTCACCTTTTAAATAATGGTTACCACATATTTTCTCCCAAGATTGTATCTGTACTCCTGTCCATCAAAGGACTGCATCTATGTTTATCCAGAAGTTGCAGGATTGAACATTATCTAACCCAAGTTTAGATTAGAATATTTTTTTATGCCTTCTACTATGTTATTTATGGATAGTGATAGACAAACATTCGTTCATACCCCAGAAGCTGGGAAACAGTTGCATTTCTGTTTTCCTTACATTACTAACTTGGCCAAACTTAAAAAGCTATCCTAATTGTTCTGAGTTGGGGGGGGGGGGAATCAGAAGTGGTTGAGATCTTTATTGGGAACAATTAAAATGACACAAAAATACAATATGTCAATTTATGTGAATATATGCAATTTGTCTGGCTTCTTTTCACTGCAGAGATTAAAGACTCCTGCACATTATCAATTAATAATAATAATTTTTGGGTTTTGTGGCTGCAGATAAAATCTGAAGAAGATTTCCAGTGTGAACAGGATGATGTTCTCGGCTCTGCCTGGCAGCAATCCAGTCCCCAGGACAAATTACTCCATTACCCAAAGTTTCCCAGCCCTGGTGCCTGTTCTGATTTTGACTGAGGCTGGCCACTCATCTAAGGAAAGCATACATACCCACGTGGCAGCTAAGCTGGCCATCAGGGTGCCTGAGAAGATGAAAATTCCTTGCAGACATCTTAGATCTCAACCAGGATCTAAGGAACAACAGGATATCAACTCCACCTGACTCTTCAACTCTAATCCAATGAAAGATGATCTGAACTGCTGGGGGTGGAGGAAGTGGTAGAAGTAGTGGTGAAGGAGTTTAAGTAAAAAACAAAATTTTGGAGTCAGTGTGTAAAAATATTCAAAGGATTAGCTTGAGTCACTGAGCTGAGTCCATAATGAACTCAACTTATGTCCATAATCTTTGAAAGGGGAAGCAAGAATTTGAGCAGAAAGATTTGTATCCTTTCAAGATTGAGGAAGGACCGTTTTGAGAGGTCAGTGTTGAGCTTTTCCACATTTGCCCTTTTGATATCTGGTTTTGTAATTCTGGTAGGTATGGGAAAGGGGACAAGTGATTCTTGTGCATTAGAAAGTGCACGGAAACAGCTATTGCTGCGTTTTACCATGGTGGTTTCTGTGGATGTTCTTGGTTGGAAAACCTTGCACTGAAGGAAGGCTGAGTTCTTTTAATATTTCTTCAAGGTTTTTCAGTGTTTTGATTTATGGTATCATAAGATCCAGCATGATTAAAAGGCCAATTGAAGTCTGTATGAAAGGAAGTAATTTATGTGCTGTTGACCTGGGTATTTATGAGAATTGTTTTATGTGTCAGTTTAAGAACTCAGCATGTCTTTGCCAGTCCAGAAGAGAGCATGAATTAGCACCCTTTCCTGTAGTTTCTTCCTCAAGGAAACATCCAAAGAGCTTCAAGATTTTCCTGCTAGCCATAAGGACCAGGAACTCCTCCACCCCCAAATATACCCTTAAGTTAGGAATGATAATATTTAAACAAACCACACTTGTAATCTAATTGCATTTTTGGATTTAGAAGAGTTACAGAAATACAACTGAGCAAAGTTCAAGCTTATATCTTCTACTTTGTAGCAAGATTTGAATGATACATTAAACCAATCAAATGTGACCGTGTGCCTATTCTCATTAACAGTGCATCTTATGGTGTGCTTCCTTTAACAAAGATCTAAGATGTAAGGGAGTTGGTTTGGTGTAATGATTAAGGCAACAGGCTAGAAATTGGGAGGCCATGTGGTCTTACCCTAGGCACAAAGCCGGTTGGGTGACCTTGGCTAGTCAATCTCAGCCCTAGGAAAGAATCCAGGGCAAATCTCTTCTCAAAAATATTGCCAAGAAAACTTCACAGTCTTGTCCAGGCAATCACCCAGAGTCCAGACTGATGCAAAGGTGTGTACGTGCATACATACATACAAGAGGGTGGAAGGGCTATGTAAACCTGGAATCCTTAGCTTGTAGAAGTTAGAGTTAAAGTAGCTAACTTTATTTTTAAATGCAGTTCTTTCCTAACATTTTTCTAATTATTTAAGAGGGAAAGTAGGGTGGTTGTAGCAATGCAGTAGGGCACCAATTGTATTTAAAGGGAAAACCCAAGTTTCTGTAACCAAAACTCATTCTGGATTGGCAGTCATTCTGGATTGACAGATGTGTTCAGCCTTAGACCAGCCTTAAAAGCTCAGCACACCAGTGGTGGTATTCAATTTTTTTTTTACTACTGGTTCTGTGGGCATGGCTATGTGGTCATTTGACTGGGGGGGGGGTGTCAAAAGACAGGTTATCACTTCTCCATACAGACATAAACTCAATACATATTTATCTTATACATTCTAATCCATATCTTATAAATATTTTCACAATTTTTTCAATAGCTTTTCCCTTTCTTTACTTCCTATAGCCTTATTTTAAATTATCTCATTCCCTTCTGAATTCAATTACATATCTTTTTCTAATTTAAATTTTTTTTCTAATCTATGTTTTTATACTTTCGCCTGTCCTGTTTACAATTTCATATTATCTTTTCTCATAAAACAAAATTTCCCCTGTAATTACTAGAGTGTAACACCTTTGTATCTTTTTTCAAACCTTATTTAAAAATTTAAGTTACAGCTTTACAGTTATAACATTCATTTTCTAACCTCTATTTTATAACACATACCTATTTTCAATCAAATTCTGCTTGGTACATTCCCTTAAAATACACACTAAATTCTTAAAAGAAAAAAGTATATATGTATATATATATATCTGTGTATATATGTATAACAATAGTAAATGGAATAATTATTCAAGTACAGCTCTGCCATTAATATTAATAATCTTTTACATTTCTATTTCTTTTAACAAACATTACCTAGTAATATCAGTTGTCTTTCACTTTAAGCTATATTTCATATTTTATTTATTACTGTCTTTAAATAAAAAACCAAACAATAGTTATTGACAGTAGTCAATAAAGTTATTCTTATTTAAGTTCATCTTATCAACTGATAAAAATCTTCCATGTTTCTTTACAATTTTTTTAAACATTCTTTTTAAAACATTGAGAGCCTTATTCTCTTTACAAACAAATATTCCACTACACATCAATAGAAATTTTTTCTATCACTTTAATCATCTAACATATTATATAACAATGCTATCCCATGCACTTTTACAGAATCCTCTCCTTGAATTTTAACCATTGTCTCTGTGTCTTTTAAATAGGTTTATACTGTTAATTCTTGTATGTTTTTCCTGTACCTCTATATCTTGTTTCTGTCTTTTGTAGCTTCTTTTCCTTTCCCTCTTCCCTCTCTTCTTCTCCCTCCCCTTTTTATTCCCTTTTCTATCTGATTCTCCCTTCTGTGATTCTCCCTTCTGCTTCTTCCTGATATTATGATTACTTTTCAAATTATTCTTTTTTTTGGTTGTTGCTTCAGTACTTAAGTTTTTAACTCCCTTTCCCCCCTTTACCTGTTTATTTTTGGAAATTTTATTGGTTTTTAAAAACAAACATAAACAAACAAAACATAAAACATCTTTTTTGAAAGCAGCATAGTCCCGGGTTACATCTCTTCGTACAGACACAAATTCAAGTTCATGCTCATTTTTATATTTCACTCCATATCTTATTTCTATTCTACATTTTCCACATAGCTTCTCCCCTCTTTTAACTTTGTTAATTTTATTTTATTTATTTCATCTCAATTCAAATCATTATACTTATATTCTTTGTCTGTCCTGTTTCAACTGTCTACTATCTTTTCTCATTAAACAAAATTTCTCCTGTAATCACTGATTGGAGCATGACGCCTTTATATCTTTCCCCTAAAATTATAACACTTAATATAATACATAACTTCCATTTGGATTCTGCTTGGTACATTCTAAAACTACACACTATATTCTTGAAAAAAGAAAAAATTATAAATGTATAATATAATTAAAACAACAATCCATTCCAATTCAATTCTATCATTAATATTTATTTAAATCTTAACATTTTGCACATTACTTTTCAAATAAATATCATATTTCTATGGGAACAATTATAAACTTTCCATAGTTAATTCCACCCCACTCTTCACTTATGTTTTATAAGACATTGACTAATTAAAATGTTCCCATTCTTTCCTAATTCAATTTTCTCATTTTATTCACAATTTATTTCAGTAAATTACACTATTTTATCCCTCTTTTTAATCATTGTTTCCAATTTTCTAACATTACTTCTATTACAAATATAACAATACAATCTTATATACTTTCATAGAATCCCTTTTTCAATTAGATTTCATCCATTATCTCAAAATAGGTCCTGTTTCTTTACATCTTGCTCCAAACCCTTGCAACTTCTCTCCCTTTCCTTCTTCCCTTTCTTCTTCTTCTCTCTCCCCTTTTTACCCCCCTGTCTCTCCACCTCCATTTCCCTCTTCTGTATTCCCCTTTTCTGTTGCTTTCCAACATTACATCCACTTTTCAAATTATTTTTCCCTTTTTTGGCTGTTTTTTTAAGTCTTAAATTCTCCATTCTCTTCCCCCCCTTTCCCCTTTCTTCCCCACATAAAGTTACTTGTTCATTAAAGATGGCTTCTTCTTTGTCCCAGTCTTCTTGTTGCGCAGTCTTTTCTTGTTGTTTCTCGTAGTTATAGATCTCCATTTCTAAGAATTGAAAAACAAAGCCAAAAGAACCCTTCCCTTCTTGTGCCTCTTCTTTATATTTTTTAAGTTCCATTTTCAATTCATTCAGAAGTGATGCCATTGTAGTAATTTTTTAAACAACCACCCAATTGTTTTTAGTCATTCAAATATAATAACCAAAAATCCAAAAGTCACCAAGCAATCCAAATACACACAAGCTGTTTCTTTTTACACTTTCTTCTTTTTTCACTTTCTCTTCCTGGGGTTACTATTTAGTTGCAAAGTTCCAGTTAAAATGTATCTTTTATAAGTCTTATTGAGATTTTACTTTAGATTCTTTTGAAGTCCAGGCAGCCTTCTCCCTCCAGATCCTGCCCTTATTCTTTTCCTCTCCCTTCCTGCTTATAGAAAAAAAAAAAATTTAGTGTCCAGAAATCTTTATTATCCCTTTGGCATTTAATTATATTTTCAGCTTAATTGCCTATTGATGCCAAAGCGGGATTTTCCAATTTCTTATTCAGATCTCTTAGTTGTCAATGTAAGGAAGGAGAGAGAAGAAAAAAAACCTTTCCCCTTTCCCTTTCTTTCGTTGCTTCCAACTCTTCTTTTGGGAGCAATATTATCTTTTATAAAATTTAAATTCCAGGGTACCTTAGTTGCTGCTCTTTAACCCGGTCAGCCAAAACTTTCACTTATCTTCTTCCTGCACTTTCTTTTCTGGTTGAGAGCTTCTTTGAGGTGGCCATTTCTGACCACCGCTCTTACTGCCTTCGGGAAAGGGAGTTTGGCCAGCTGAGGAGGAGAGATGCGGCTCTCCTCGACCCTGCTGGTGATCTCCCCCCTCTTCACCACTTCTACAGGGTGGCTTAGCCCCGAAGCCAGCTGCTTGGGGTGCTCCGGTGGAGAGCCCAGGCAGAAACCGCGCACGATCACGGATTCCTGCCTGCCACCGAAGCCCTTCAAACCGAAAGTCCCCCCCTTTCCCTACTTTACCCCACTTAAAATTGCTTGGTCATTGAAGATGGCTTCTTTGTTTTCCCGCCCTTGTTCTGCCAGCGTTTCTTGTTTTTCATAGTTCAAGATCTCCATTTCTAAAAATTGAAATACGAAGCCAAAAGATCCTCTTCCGTCTTGTGCTTCATCTTTTTGTTCTTTAAATCTCATTTTTAACTCTTTAAGGAGTGATGCCATTTTAAAAAAATTTAAACAACCCCCAGTTGATTTTATTTTATTTCAATAGGATCCTCCATCCAAAATTCCAGGAATCATCCAATAATCTAAAACTGTTTCTTGCTTCTTTTCTCACTTTCTCTTTCCAGGGGATTTGTTCTCTTGCAACAAAGTTTCAGCTATAATGTATCTTTTGCAAGCCTTGTTAAAATTCCACCATGGTCTCCTCCATTTTCCAGATTCCACCCTCTTTTCTCCTTTTTCCCTCCGCTGCTTTTTTTTTTTAAAGAAAGTTTTTAAATTATCCAAGAATCTTTATCCCTTTGACACTTTATTTTCAGCTAGAAATAGCCTATTAATGTCAAAGTGGATTAGTATCAATTTTTTATTTGAATCTTTTCTTCTTAACGTTCCAAGTCAGTTAAAAATGTCGATATTAGAGGGAAAAAAGCCAATTCAGTTTCCTTTCTCAGATATTTTTTCCTTTCAGATATTTTTTAGGAATAGTATTAGTCTTTAAAATTCAGGTTCCAGGTACCTTAAAGAGATGTTCTCCATTCAACCCAGTCAGTCAAACTTTCTCCTTTAAACTTCCTCCTGCACAATCTTGTCCGGTTGGGTTCTTCTTTGGGGTGACCATTTCTGACCACCGCTGCAACTGCCTTTGGGAAAGGGAGTAATGGCCAGCCGAGGAGGAGAGATGCGGCTCTCCTCAACCCCGCTGACAGCTCCCCTTCTTCACCACTACTACAGGGTAGCTTCAGCCCCAAATCCGGGTGGCTCGGGATGCTCCAGTGGTCAGCACAGATCAAAACTGTGGACGATCGCGATTTTGGTCCGTCGCCGAAGAAGCCCAAACCGGAAGTAAGTCCACAAGTCTTAAACTTGCCAAGTTAGAAGACCCTTGGTCTACTGGCAAGGTTTGTGGTCCTTCCTTCCTCTCCTTTTTCCCTTCCTCCCTTTCTTTTTCTTCTTCTTTCTTCTCCCTCCATTTCTCCCATCCCTCCTTCTGTCTTTCTTTTGCAACCTCCCCCCCCCACAACCCCCAGTTTTTGGCCTAGTGGGCCTCAGGGAAAGCTCCTGAGAACTGGAAAAAAAACCAGCATTATGAAGTGAGGGGGAGAAATCAGCTGTGTCCACGATTTAGATTAGCTAGAAAGCAAGACATCAGACGATTTCCTGCTTTCTAGCTAATCTAAATCACATGGCACGGCTGATTGTGACCAAGCTAGTCATTGGAAATACCAGTTTAGCCGAACTGGTAGATTTTTTACTACTGGTTCAGCTGAACTGGTAGGTTTTTTTACTACTGGTTCAGTCACTGCAGCACACTCTGTAGGGAGGGTAAGATGGAGGCAAGAATACTCTTATGAATGAGTCTGCTTGGCTAAATCAGGGGTGTGAGAGCTGGTTAAAAAAAAAGTCTGAAAAAATCTGAAGTGAATAAGGTGCGCAAAGCGCATGTGCGCAAAGCGCGAAGTCCCTTAGGCCGGGGTCCAGCGCGCGCACGATCGTGCTGCATGTACATCCTGTTTTGGAAAGCCACCATCTCTTTCACAGCTCTCCCTCATGCCTCCATTGCATGTGCACACATGCCATGGCTCAGTAGTAGTAGATGTCACACTAGGTTCCCTCCTCAAAAGGAACATCCAACCTTTCTTGAGAAGTACAAACTTCATCTGTTCAGGATTGTGGTGACAAAGGTGAAGGAGGATGGGGCTGAGAGAAGGGAAGGGAAGAAAAGATCATTGACAGGGAGAAAGACAGGGAGAAACACCTGGAAGTGTGAGCCCTCGAGTTTCCTTAGGGAAGACCAGACAACAAGGGGAGAGGAGAGGAGGAGGAGGAAGAGGAGAGTTAAAAAAAAAAAGAGTGGGAAGCCAACTCACGCGTGCCATCAAAGCCAGGGGGAAGTGGGGCTTTCTCCGCCTGCTGCCGCCAGAGGAGTGCGGGGGGGGAGTGCGGGGAAAGGGGGTTTGTGCCGAGGCTCCGCAAGCGATTACCAGATTTGCAGCTCCGTTTTTTGGTGAAGCTGGAAGCACGCAACGCAGGAACTTGCGGGGGGCCCGGGCGCCCGTTAATGGGGAAGGAGAGGCCGCTTGGGGTCGCCAGGCTCAGGCAGCCTCCCCCACCCCCTCCCCTAGCAGCGAAGAGCTGCTTCGGGGGGCTCCTGCCACGGCGCAGCCAAGGCACTTTGTCTCGCTGCCCCCGGAGCAGCTCTTCGCTGCTGGGCTAGGGGGTGGGGGAGGCTGCCTGAGCCTGGCGGTTTCTTTGCGAAGCTGGAAGGGCGCAACACAGGAGCTCATGGGGGCCCCGGGCGCCCGTTAATGGGGAAGAAGAGGCCGCTTGAGGTCGCCAGGCTCAGGCAGCCTCCCCCCCCCAGCAGCGAAGAGCTGCTCCGGGGGCTCCCGCCACGGCGCAGCCAGGCACTTTGTCTCGCTGCCCCCGGAGCAGCTCTTCGCTGCTAGGCTAGGGGGTGGGGGAGGCTGCCTGAGCCTGGCAGTTTCTTTGCGAAGCTGGAAGCACGCAACACAGGAGCTCGCGGGGGCCCCGGGCGCCCGTTAATGGGGAAGGAGAGGCCACTTGGGGTCGCGAGGCTCAGGCAGCCTCCCCCACCCACCCCAAGCAGCGAAGAGCTGCTCCGGGGGGCTCCTGCCACAGCGCAGCCAAGGCACTTTGTCTCGCTGCCCCCGGAGCAGCTCTTCGCTGCTGGGCTAGGGGGTGGGGGAGGCTGCCTGAGCCTGGTGGTTTCTTTGCGAAGCTGGAAGCGCGCAACACAGGAGCTCGCGGGGGCCCCGGGCGCCCGTTAATGGGGAAGAAGAGGCCGCTTGGGGTTGCCTGTGTGTACCTCAGTGGGTAGACAGCCGCAGCGGCGATGCTGCCATGGAGGCGCGATCAGTTGCAGCCACGCCAGCGCAGGCCAGGCATGGTGCCATAGCAGCTGACTCGAATATAAGCTGAGGGCGGTTTTTTCAGCACAAAAAATGGGCTGAAAAACTCAGCTTATACTCGAGTATATACGGTATGCCTGAGCTGAGAACTGAAGTGTTCCGCTTTTCTGAAGAGCGAGCGAATTTCCGACTCTCGGATCTCGATCCGATGGGGGAAAAAAAACGCGGAAAATGTAGATTGGTGTTTGAGGGAAAAAATCGGAATTCCGCGTAAAATCGGAGATTTCACAGCCCTGCTAAATACATTGCACAAATTGTGCCCGTAATTTTAACTAGCACCTTTTGGCTCTACCAAGGAGAGTGAATCAGGCACATAAACCACAATTAGCTGGGCCTCTACAGCACATTAAATAATTGACTAACTGACCTAAATTTAGAAATTAACTATTGCATTGATATATCATGCTATGTTGAAACCAAACCAGCCATATTACGACTTAGCATATACAGCATAAGTCCAGTCAAATTTTCCTCCAAGATTTGGTGCAGTGTCCTAATTTAGAACTGGAAGGTAGAAGGAAGGAAACCATGTCAATAAACAATTGTGCACTATGATTTTTTCCCAAGCAATTTTCTGACAGTGCATAGTGTCATCTTCTCTGTACCTCCCTTAAGGGATTTTTATATTTCTTGACAATATGAAACACAAGAGTGTTGCTCTCTTTCTTTTTTTTCCCTAACTATGTAGCAGGTTGCCACTGTTTTTCTTAAAGCAGCCGTTTGTGATTATGTGCAAGTGGTATCAGGCACTTAACTCGAGAAAAAAATCCCAGTTTCATTAGTTAAAAAAGCCCCACAACTTAAGTCTCCTAAGAGCTTTAACAACCTGATTTTATGAGGATAGATATTCCAAAAATTCCAGGTATCCTCCCACCCGCTCCTGATCTAAATTTCCAGCCACAACAACAGAGAAACCTGCTTTTAGATACAAGAGGAAATTTATTGCCCCTGGGAAGAAACACATGTACAACCAAGGCAGGGGAACCTTGTGGGGAGATCTGCACTCTGCAGGTTCTCATTTCTTTAGCCAATCAACTTCACCCTCCTTGTCACAGGGATGAGCAGGAATATCTGGCATATTACCATCATCTCGAACTGGCACTATGATGAAGAAAGGACAAACAAAAACATCAACTGTAAATGTTCAGCAGCAACACTTATAGAATTATAGATTGAGCCGTGGTGGTGCAGTGATTAGAGTGCAGTACTGCAGGCTACTTCGGCTGACAGCTAGCTGCCGGCTGCCTATAATTTGGCAGTTCAAATCTCACCAGTTTGACACGGTTTTCCATCCTTCCGAGGTGGTAAAATGAGGACCCAAATTGTCTGGGGCAATATGCTGACTCTGTATACTGCTTAGGGGAGTGCTGTAAAGCACCGTGAAGCAATATATAAGACTAAGTGCTATTGCTATATGCTGTAAAGAAGGACATGGAGCACTTGAATCAGTGCTTGGGTTCACATATTACACTCAACCATAATGTGCTTTGTTGGTTTTGGCCCAGCATGGGGAACAAATCCTGCCTTTGTGCTCTGTACATTGTGGTACATTCTTAACAATCTATATCTATTTGGGCCTGATTTCATATGCTAAGGCAAAATGTAGCTTCTTATTTGTAACCAAGCATTCAGGTGGTCCTTGATTTATCACCATTTGTTCAGAGACTGTTTGAAATTACAATGGCATGGAAAAAAAGTGATAACCGGTCCTTGCACTTATGACTATTGCAGCATCTCTGTAGTCGCAAGATCAAAATTTGGGCCCTTGGCAACTAGCCTGGATATATGATGGCTGAAGCATCCCAGGATCACATGATCACCAACTGTGATCTTCCCAGCTGGCTCCCATCGAGCATAGTCAATGGGGAAGACTTGATTCACTTAATGACCTAGTGTTCACTTAACAACTGTGATGATTTGATTAATGACCCTGGTGGAAAAGGTCATAAAAATCAGGTGCAACTCACTTAACAATGGTTTCACTTAGCAATGGAAGTTTCAAGTTCAACTGTAAGTCAAGGACTGCCTGTGCAGGTAGTCTTTGCATTACGACCACAATTGAGCTCAAAAATTCTGCTGTTAAGTGAGACGTTTGTTAAGTCAGTTTTGCCCCAATTTACGACCTTTCTTGCCACAGTTGTTAAATGAATCACTGAGGTTCCTAAGTTAGTAAGAAGGTTGTTAAGAGAATCTGGCTTCTCCTTTGACTTTGTTCATCAGAAGGTCACAAAAGGAGATCACATAACCTCCTTGGGACACAGCAACAGTCATAAGTATGAACCAGTTGCCAAGCATCTGAATTTTGATCACATGATCACGGGGATTCTGCAAAGATTGTAACTGAAAATGGTCATGACTCTATGTTTTTCAGTGCTGTTGTAACTTTAAACAGTCACTAAATGAACTGTTGCAAATTGAGGACTACCTGTATTATGTAAGCATATTCACCACCTTTTGAAAAACATTCCATTTCCAGCCAGCTAATTGTAAATTTATTTAATATCTGGTTAAGTAAATGTCTGAATTCAGCATCATTGCGTAAGATTTAATTCACTGACTTACCTACAACTGAATTGGTGGTTTATTTATACACCATAATGGTTGGGATGCCCAAATGTTATCAGAAAACTACCCATTGCCAACAGAGAAACCTGGAGTTTTCCCTCCACTTTTAAAATTTTTGTTGTCTCTGATGCCAATTTGCTGCCTGCCCAACCCAGTAATAACAAGCAAGAAAAGAAATTGCTCTACAACGGGTGTCAAACTCATATCGTCACAGCGGCATCACATGATGTATTGGGACTTTTCCCCCTTTGCTAAACTGGGCATGGGCACGGCCAGTGCATGATGCATCCAGTCCACTGGCCAGGAGTTTGACAGCCATGCTCTAAACATTCCATCCTTCTGTCTCTCTTCATACAGGCAATCCCTGGGTTAAGCATGAGATCCACTCCTAAATCTGTCTTTAATTCAAATTTGTATATGAGTCGGAATTTGTGCTTACAGACAGGCTGCCTATTACTAAAAATGTTAGACAGCATTCTCCTTCCTTGAGCTGAAGAAGTACTGAAGCCATGCAATACTTTCATGAATCCTGAAAATAGACTGTATATTAAAAATGTGTGGCTTCAGCAATTCATGAAAACAATCACAGAATTAGAAGGGACCTTGGAGGTCTTCTAGTCAGGTCTTCTTAGGCAAGAAGCCCTATACTATTTCAAACAAATTGTTGTCCAATCTCTTCTTAAAAACGTCCAGTGTTGGAACATTTGCAACTTCTGGAGGCAAGTTGTTCCACTGACTAATTGTTCTAATGTCAGGAAATTTCTCCTTAGTTCTAAGTTGCTTCTCTCCTTGATCAGTTTCCTCCCATGGCTTCTTGTCCTGCCTTCAGGTGCTTTGGAGAATAGCTTGACTCCCTCTTCTTTGTGGCGACCCCTGAGTTATTGGAACAATGCTATGTCACCCCTAGTTCTTCTTTTCATTGAACTAGACACACCCAATTCCAATAAGTATTCTTCATGTTTTAGCCTCCAACCCCCTAATCATCTTTGTTGCTTTTCTCTGCACTTTTTTCTAGAGTCTGAACATTTGTTTTTACATTGTGGCAACCAAAGCTGGATGCAGTATTCCAAGTGTGGCCTTACTAAGGTATTATAAAGTGATATTAACACTTCGTGTGATCTTGATCTATCCCTCTGTCAATGCAGCCTAAGACTGTGTTGGCTTTTTTGGCAGTTGTACCACACTGCTGGCTCATATTTAACTGATATGAAAACTTCATGTGGCTTTAATGATTCATCAGCTCAAGGAAGGAGAAGGTCATTTGCCATTTTTCGAAGTAAGCAGCCTATTTCTAAACATAAGTTGCCCACAAGTTGGTCAACTCATACTTAGAGGGACTTTTAAGGGAAGCCTACATCCAGGGACTCCCTCTACCTTGCTGCCAAGAAATTGGTCAGTCATATACATCAGTGCAACATGTTACATATTAAAAACTGATGAAAACTGCTTCTTTGCTATCCCTAACACACGAAAACTGGTTCTAAAAAATAGAAACGTGCATGTACCTGGGTAGTGATATGGCATGCGCTCGTTCATTAATGCAGTATAACGGGTATAGGGGCTCACCAATGGCAGTGTTACAGCTGAAATAATGAAAACAAAGATGCATGCCAGAAATACATTTATATATAAATGTGTATAATCTTTCTCTCCCTCTCTCTCACATGCTAGCTATCCAGCAATGTACAAAGCGATCATAAATGAATAAATTTACTCAGGATGATTTACCATGGGAGCTACAGACCCCGCTAGCAAGCTAAATTTGATCACTGATCACAGAATCAATCCACAAACTAAGTCTCCCTGAGCATAATTCTTTGAAACAGTGGGCCAAACTTATAGTCCCAGTTTCAGATATTTGCCAACATTCTCTAGAACAGAGGTCTCCAATCTTGGCAACTTTTAAGACTTTAAGCAAAGCTGGCTGAGGAACTCTGGAAGTTGAAGTTCACAAGTCTTAAAAGTTGCCAAGGTTGGAGACCCCTGCTCTAGAATGACTCCTAGTGGGTTTCCAAGAATTTCCCAAACTGAAAATGTCTGGAATTGAATCTGATTTTCTTCACACTAAGAAGTGCTTGTAGCAGAGCCCTAGTCTGTTTCCCATTTCAAAGTCAACCTTGAGCAAAAATACGAGATTTGGAAAGGGGCCAAGACTGGAAATATGAGGAATGTAATCTAGAACAGAGTTCCCCAACTTTTCCAGGTTGGCAGCCCAGAGGGGGGGAGCAGGGGATGGTTTTGTGGGAGGGGCAGGTACATGCATGTGTGCGAACACCTACCACTCATATGAGCGGGGCTGTAAGCACCCATCAGTAGCAGATTAAGGCTCACTGGTACCCTAAGCACTGACAAATCTTGGTGCCTCCCTGTCTTTGTGCATACCGCACCAACGAAGCCATATTCTCAACTTTCTGGTGCCCATGACAATGCTTGCACGAGTGGGGCTGCAAGCATGTGTGAAGCCCATGGCAATGTTCACGCAAATGGGCTGCGAGTGCCTCTGTGAGCAGGGCCATTAGCACCTGTGCAAGTGGGACCCAAGTGCCTGTGGCAATGATCGCACAAGTGGAGCTGTGTATGGCCAGCTCCGTATACTGCCTGGTAGCGCATAGGATATGGACCAGTAATGGCCTATGGCCCAAGGTTGCAGAACTGTGATCTACAAATCTTAAAGGCAACGTAATTTTTAAAGCTAATCCTGATTCTGCTTAATGCCCTAACATTAGGGCTGTCACAACTCTTCTCCTCTTAGTATTTCAAGGACACTAAAAGTTGAAAGAATAAAATATCTATGGAGATTCTCTATTATCTAGGTCAGGAGTGTCAAATCAAATTGCATCGCGAGCTGTGTCATGACGTATCGGGATGTTTTTTGCCCTTTCGGGCTGGGGTGAGCGTGACTTCTGCGGGGCGTATTCAGCCTGGGCTATCAGCTTGACAGGCCTGATATAGGTCATGGTTGTTCCAAAGGTGCTTTTCCAAAAGGCAACTGGACTTTCTTGGTTTTTTTCCTTAAAAATGTTTTACTTCATCCAAGAAGTTGAAGAAGCTAAGCTTGGATGAGAAGTGAAACATCTTCAAAGAAAAAAAAAAAACCAAGAAAGTCCAGTTGCCTTTTGGAAAAGCACCTCTGGGATTTAAGAATAAAACATATTTGGATTTCGGGGAACATCCGTGTACACTCACCCACAATTGCAATGACTACGGAGCTTACGATCACTGGCTCCTTGCCCCATGCAGTTTTTATATATGTTACCATTCCTGCAGAAAGATGAAGAAGCGTTTTTTGATACACAGATCCGTTTTCCACAGTAGCACCTGGAACTGTTTACTCAGATTGATCTGGGGTAGCAATCCAAAGAGCCTTCCCAACTTTCAGTTCATAATTAAGATAATCTATTCACCTGCTAAGACACTTGAAAACTTGATCAGGAGGAATCTGGATAGCACCTTTTCCAATAATATATCATTAAAAAGGTATAATATGATGTCTTTTAATAAAACGTTAATTAGAAAGAGTGCTACCAGACTGTTTTTTAATTTGTTTGTTAATTTAACTACATAACTCTTCTACGATGTTTATTAATTTGAATAAATTTAGTTCCTCATAGCCACTGTTCTGCCTGTAAAATCAGGTACACGTTAGAATTTGTTAAAACTAAATCTTTGCAGCCTTCTGAAATCAAATGGACATTAATTAGGGACATGAAGTTCTCCATCCTTTTGAAACAGCCAGCCTGTGGTTAACAAGTGTCTGGAAATCTTTGTTTATTACACAAGCTTTTGTTAGATTTTGCTATTTTCCTAGTCTTTACTTTTTTTTTTTTACAGGCAGTTTGCTTTTGGTTTGGACCTGTTCTGACACTGTGAACATTGTTAATGGAAACTGACATCTAAGTATTCTAAACATATGAAAGTATAGGTAGCCCTCAACTTACAACCATAATTGAGGCCACAATTTCTGGTGCTAAATGAGACAGTTAAGTGAGTTTTGCTCCATTTTATGACCTTTATTGCCATAATTGTTAAGTGAATCATTGCAATTGCTACGTTAATAACATGGTTGTTAAGTGAATGACTTCCCCATTTGCTTGTCAGAATGTCAACAGATGATCACATGATCCCAGGACACTACAATCGTCAAAAATATGAGTCATGCATCTAATATTGTTATCATGGCCATAGGAATGCTACAATGGTTGTAAGTGTGAAAAATGGTCGTAACTCACTTTTTCAGTATCCTTGTAACTCTGAACTGCCACTAAATAAATTATTGTATATCAAGGACTATGTAAATGTACACTACTGTGTTGTCCTTAATTTTAAAAATAGCTTTCATAGAGAAGTATTTTTAAATTAGTGTATCTATAGCTGCAAATTTTGGGAAGGATTTGATAGAAATAACAGACTGGCATGAAATGTGTAAGGAATAAGAAAGAGAGAGACTTAATGAGTTCTGGTGGGTTGGATTTACAGCATATATAGGTCCAGTCCACATCTGCACTAAACTTGCCTATTAATGCCTATTAACATTCTTAAATCAGGGATGGAATTATTTACAGTATTTATTTATTTATACCCCATCTTTATTGTTTTCATAGGCTAAGGCTGGACTTGAACTCATGGTTTCTTGCTGGTGCCTCAACTGCTAGACCAAACCGGCTCTCTAGTTCCCAATAATTTGCAAGAGCTTCATCACATGACATTTCTGCCCCTCAGAAGAAAGCTTGAAATGGATTTATGGGGGGAAACAGTGATGAGGTCTACCCAGCAACTGCTTGGCCTACAAATTCTTCCAGCTTTTCTTTGGCAGCAGGCAACCTCAGTGTTGCATTTCTGGGCTTTGTCCACCTTGGAAGTCTAAAGGAGCTGGTAGAGATAGGCCGCCATTAGCATGGAGGAGGAGGTCTTTGAGGGATGAACTATGATCCTAGCATAAGAGTCCTGAAGGGCAATGGACCGAATACAGATAGTTCTTGATTAGACGACAACTGAGCCTGAAATTTCCATTGCTAAGTGAGGCAGTTGTTAAGTGAATTTTGCCCCATTTTGCAACCTTTCTTGCCACAGATGTTAAAGCAAATCACCGCAGTTGTTAAATTAGCAAAACAGTTGTTCTGTGAATCAGGCTTCCTCATTGACTTTGTTTGTCCGAAGGTTACAAAAAGGGGATCCCATGACCCTGGGATACCACCAACCCTCATAAATATGAGTCAGTTGCCAAGCGGCTGGATTTTGGTCAGGTGATCGTGGGAAATGCTGCAACGGTCGTAAGCATGAAAGAAGGTCGTAAGTCATCTTTTTTAGCGCCTTGTAACTTTGAACGGTCACTAAGTGAATTGTTGGAAGTAGTGGATTACCTGTACTCAGCTTTGAGGGGGGGAATGCGGGATTTAAATGTAATTAATGAAGCCCCCTCCACGACGCCATCGCCCTCAACTTATATGACATTCCAACACCCTCTGCACAGTATCTACGGAACCTTCATCGCCCTTCCATCCTCCTCCTCCTCCTAGGTCTTTCCACCCTCGTACCCTTAGACACCCTCGACAACAAAAGCCCGCCATGCACACCCTTCCATCTCCCAAGGACATGTTCCTCCCACCCGCAACAAACTCTTTTCTCGCACTTACTGCCGAAGGTAGACATCTTGTAATCAAGGAGGAATGGAGCCCGCAGGCTTTCTGGGAAGTGTAGTTTTGTCGCGTTCTTCCTCCCTCTCTCTGATTGGTTGGCAAGCCCTGCATGGAAAGCTGTGATGGGCTCTGCTTTTCTTTTTAATATTTTATAGTTCAGTATTTATTTCTGTGTGTCAGGGATTATACACCATATTTTTCCCTGGCGATGTACAGTTGGTTTCTAATTCTGCGCATACATAATTAAACGTTCCAATATTTTACGTCCATACCAAGCCGATTGCGAAAAAATCGCTTGCTCTGAGATCATTTGTAACTCGAACAGAGAAAAGGCTGGTTTGCGGGGCACGTGTGGTTTTTACATGTTTCGCCTCGTTTCCTGGATTGCAAAGTAAAACATTCACATCTATAACATGCAGAGCGTGCTTAAAGTGCTGTTTGCTTCCCTTTTCTCGGTGGAGAAAGAGTATCCGTGTGAACATGATTTACAAACGGGAATGGAATGACGCAGAGAATGCAAATATTTTCTTTTCTGACAATCACTCAGTGTTTGTTATTTTATAAAGTCCTGCAAGCTTGGATTAAAATTCTCCCTCCCTTTGGATTTTGTTACGTCAAATCTTCTTCAACGCGGTTTAACCTATAGTGAAGAAAGCTTTTGTCCAAAATATATATTCCACTTATATACAATTACACCAAAATCACATTCTTACAATATGCTAAGTCACGATTTGTTTTAACTTATTGCATATTTATTTATTTAGCGTAAGCCAATAATGTACTCACAGCGGTTCAAATGTTCAGTCCACCCAGCCATTCAAGGACAGGGTGATCTATGTTGAACAAAATCAGACATTGTATAAACTCTTGATGGACATTCGGACACAATGTGATGGATATTTTGTCAAGGAGCACCACAGTCACACTGAGGGATAGAGTCAAGACCTCACTTAATCAATTAGTCCTGGCAGACACCATGTTGGGTACTGATTCTGTTCAGAGTTGACTTTCAGATCATATGCTGCAGTAAGGTTCATGAACACAGCTGTGGTTTTTAAGCCTCAAACCAGCCTGGCTATGTTCTGTTAGGCTCAGCACCTGATGCCATGTAATTAAAGAGCCAGGAGTTTTATAAAGGTTAGGTTGCCAACTGTCATTAACTGACAATTCTTCAATGCAGTCTGGCTGCCAATTGTTGCTAGTTGTTTGTTTTACACTTATTATTGCATAACCTATAATTGATTAGATTCAGCTAAGGTAAGCCTGAACCAAACTTATAATATTTATGCATATGTACATAAGGGAAAAATGTGTCTTTAATAATGCTAATACCCCTGGATAGCTAGAGGACAATTGATCATAATGGTTTGTGGATAAAAATGCAACATTTATACAATCATTTTCAAACCCTAATACAGTATGTATAATTAATATGAATGCATAATTAATTTTTATTTATTTGAGGTCATGTCACACTGTGGGATCTGTTAGACCCAAAACAACCCCACGAAAAAATGACTAACTGCTGTTCTCTCAACCATCCTTTTTTCCTACTGAATCATCAGGGTCTTTCCCTACCCTGAGTGAAGGACATTTTCAACATTGCTTGATCCTGATCATAAGATCCTGTTTTTGAGAAGAAGAAAAAATCAGTTCCCCTTTGAAGTATGCAGATGATAGGTGATAGAGATAGATAGATAGATAGATAGATAGATAGATAGATAGATAGATAGATAGATAGATAGTACCTGATGATTCCTGACTCTTGATGAATGTATCTTTTTTTTTTTATGTACAGTGAAAACATTTGTACCAAGACAAATTCCTTGTGTGTCTAATGACACTTGGCCAATAAAGAATTCTATTCTATAAATAAATGGTGGCAAAGACTGAAAGGAGTCTTTATTTTGGTGGAGTCATCTGGTGGCTTGTCTAGTTTTTTGCAGCATATATCTGTTTTACGAAAAGACGTCTTTAGTGAACCTCACTTGTGATCATCTCTTATTTTTTGAGGAAAAAAAAATAGATCAAGCTGAAGTGCCAGATAATGCCTTCTAAGTATGTAACTAAACTTTGGACAATTCACAAGATTTAACTGGATTTCTACTGCTGGCTCTAAATCATAGTTTGAATAACTGGCATTTAGGTTGTTGAGAGTCGGATGGCATACAAGTTTAAAGAATTATCTGTTCACAATAAAGGGAGGTCATGACTATCAGTTCTTTTGCTGGTATTGTCCTTGTACACATTGAATTCTTTTGATGCTATAAGGTATCAGCCTACATTTGTGTAGATCCAAGAAGTGTGGCCTTTTACAATTATACAGAAATTTTGTCAATGTGCAGATTTTCTAAGTGCCACCCAACATTTTTTTGGTATAGCATCCTATATGCTGATAACCATTGAGACCATCACAGCCAGTAATCTTTGAACTTTGGTTTACAGGTCTTGATAATTTATATTCATCCCCAGTTCTTTGCTTCTATTCTACTACTATCATTTATCTACACATTCTTCTTTAAACCTGTTGCGTTTTGTGGCAAGAATTACTGGTTAGGTTTGTATTCAGAAATTCAACAATATTTTAACACACTCATTTTTTTATTTTTCAACTCTATGTTCATATTAATTTTTCATTACTGGCACAGGATAATTTTTACAGATGTTCCAGTGAATCATTTTGGCAACTGTGCTTTATAATCTGCTAAGTGATCTTTTTTGCATAACTACTTTTTTGCCTCTTTGCATGATCTGCATTTTGAATCATTTGTCAATTTTTCATTATTCTTATTATAGGGCAAAGCACAACAAATTGCAGTGTAAATAGCTGAATTATAAACTCTGGTTTGCATACCACAATAGATGACTTCACACAACACAATGGCTATGCTTACACAACATAATAATTCAAAATGTGATTTGCTCAATTATTTTATTTTATTTGTATCCTGCCTTTATTATTTTTGCAAATAACTCAAGGTAGTGAGCATATCTAATATTTCTTCCTCCTCCTATTTTCCCCACAACAACCCTGTGAGGTGGCTTGGGCTGAGAGAGAGTGACTGGCCTAAAGTTACCCAGTTGTCTTTCATGGCTAAGGCAGGATTTGAACTCTGTGGTCTCTCGATTTCTAGCCTGGTGCTTAACACTAGGCCAAACTGGCTCTCAGTTTGCAAATAAGGATGTTTTGTGAATCAAGCAGACTTTGCAAGCTTTGTGCTAAACTATTTACCATAACAGCTCTGTTATATATATGTTAAGTACTTGGACATGGGTTGGAGTAAATGGAGACAGCCTCTGAATAGTGACTTTTAGCTCTTTATTAGCATAGTGACTTCTCAAAACAACAACAGTGAACCCTGCCTTATATAGGCAACCTTTGTGAGAATTGTCCAATAGTGAGCTATGAACGCAAGTACTTTAAACCAATAATAATCCTCTGTTAAGGGCCAATCAGATTCCTAAGAACTAGCCAATCCGATCTGGCCGCCTAACAGTCAATCAGAAGTGCAGGGCCAGAACCCTGCACTTAACCTCAAGCTCATACTTTATTAACTTTATTAACTATACATAACAGTATACAAAACGCAAGTCCAAATGTGATTTACTCTTCTGTATTTGTTTATGGCAAGTCTGAATATGAGGCACTATGGTTTAACCCATGGTTATAGTGTAAGGTAATGTATGAACCAAATCAGGTAAGGATGATTTAGTCATCCAAAGTAAACCATGACTTAGTATGCAGTATAAATGTAGCCATTATCAAGATACCACTTTTTGCCAGATTTTTCTGCTTATTTTAAAATAAAGCAGCTCAGATCAGAATTCCTTTTTTCTTTCATTAGTTAAAAAACATTTTTTCCTCTTGTACTTTCCTTCCTATCATCATGACTGATGATCTATCACTGTTTCCTGGGAAGGAATAATCACATTTCTCAGAGCTTTGAGCATTTTTCTTCCTCATTTACAGACTGCATCTCTCTAAAGATGCCCGTTACTCTCCCTTTCCTGCTCCTTACAATCTGTGAGTATTGGTGGGAAGGATCCTTGAGACTCTATAACCCTTCATCCTGGGAATGGTTCTTCTAGGGGTGAAACCAGATTTACTATTGAGGGATGCTGGCCAGAGTAAGATGATTTGGGGTGTTATGAAAAGGCAGAGCATAAATAACTATTCATTCGTTTATATTGCAGCTTTTTAACTGGTGAAAAGTAAAGAGGCTTTCTTGCTTGCCTTTTGACTCCTGGCAATTGTCTAGATAAATTCCTGCAGTTTTTCTGGCAAGACTTTTGGAAGCGGTTTACCATTGCCTCTTTCCTAGGGTTAGGGTTATGGTTATAGCTGGCTTTTGTCTTAGATAGAACTAGAATTCACAGACTCCTTATTTCTAGCCTGGTGCCTTCACCACTACTTCAAAGTGGCTCTTAGCGTTTTCTCTTGGGCACAATAACTTGTGGGGAAGGGAGGGACTTGTTATTCCATCTGAAGCAGGATTGTATGTGAATTGAGCCCCTGGAATTGGGGTGATGCATGAATCCAATCAATTTCAGCAGATTCTGCAAACTACAATAAAACAAACAATGGTCCAGCATGACACTGAACCAGGGTTTTGTATGCTTGTCAGCCTTCCCCAGTCCAACACCTTCTGGTTGTGCTCAAACTGAAATGTTTGGAGCTCTAGAAAGTTACAGCCCAACTTTTCTGAGTTTATCACAGGATAGCCACCTCAGATGTAAGACAAAAAGCTATTTCTGAGCTTCTTGGATGACACTTCTGTCTACAGTATTGCAGAGAGAATACTTGATCTAGATTTAGCATCATGTTCTCCCTGTCTATATTCACACAACTTGATGACCCATCAAAAAGAGGTAATGAGGATATGCCCACGCCATTTTAATATCTCTTCCTCTTTCAGCACTCATTAACCAGAGGCAGACATTTAACCCAGGGGAAACATGTAATCCGAATGCAGAGTAGCTATTATTGTTAGAGCTGCCAGTTCAGGTATGTAAAAATCTAAATGACCACAAGAAGACAACAAAAAAATGTTTGTTAATCTGCTGGTGTCATCTGGTAGTTGTGTTAATTTTTGCAGACCAGACTGATAGCTGTAACAGTTGGTTTTTGAAGAATCTATGGAATTTTGGATTCAAATTCTGGTTTTGGTGAAGTTCAACAGTTTTGGACAGGACACCAAATAAAATGGTGGTGCATTTATCTTTATTCCCTCTTACCTATGGGTTTGTTTTTTGTACAAATGTAGACTCTCTTTGTCTAGCATTATTCATCATCTTACAGTTTGGTTTATCTAATCATGGTTGACTGAGTAACCTTCAGTTGGAATGATTTACACAGCATGCACTAAACCAAAACCAAACAAATCACACTGGGCTTGGCACGTATGGTAATCCAAGCCTCTCCATTCTGTCTCTTCTCCAGCTCTGCCAGAGCCATCCATTGTATGGCACCAAGCTGAAGATGCAATGGAAAAGCACCAGCTTCAGTGCTCTGCCCAGGAGGAATATGCAGGCAGCTGGTTCTCCCTATACATGGGAGGCAGCCAGAAGCCAGTGGCTCAAAAGAAAGCTTTGCCAACAGAATCTAGTGCCACCTTTGAAGTCCATGAAGTTGGCCCAGATGAGCAATTCCATTGTAGCTATGAAATCTGGGAGGCTGGGAAGGCAATCCACTCTCCACTCAGCCAGCCTGCAAACATCACAGAAAGTGAGTATTAAGCTGAATCTATCTTCTCTCTCCCTCCCTCCTTCCCTCTCTCCCTCCCTCTTGCAACAAATTGTTGTAAGTCAGGTACTACCTGCACATCCTATAGTTCTTTAGTGCAGAAAACTGAAAATTGGTTTCTATGAACCTCATTTTATTTGCTATTCTCTGCAATCAATTTACCTCCAAAGCTAATTTACCTCCAAAGCTTAAAAAAAAAAAGTAAGAAAGAAGAATTGCATCCCTTTTTTTAAATTTTGAAAAGCTAAACTATATTTCAATCCTAACTAAGTATATGTTGTTTGAAATATGTACAGATCAGATCAAACGTCAACCCTGCTCCAAACTGGGGCAGGATAGAAGAGCACCCAGACCTGTGGAAGAGCAATTATTTTCAGTTGTAAAATTACTTCTAGTTTGTAAAAAGTCTTCAATTCCCATTGTCCTTAGCCTATCCAGCTAAAAGAAGGCTTGGCTAGGAATGCCGACTTCTAATTGCAGATAGAAAAACTTGGTTTTTATCTACATTTTTAAAAAAAACAATAAAAAGCCACACTTTATTTACCATATATACTCGAGTATAAGCCGAGTTTTTCAGCCCATTTTTTGTGCTGAAAAAACCGCCCTCGGCTTATACTCGAGTCAGATTCCCCTCTGAAAAAAAAATGACCCACTGCCATGTGAGAATGCTCAGACACGAAATTTATCTGACCAAAAATAAGTGTGTGTGTGTGTGTGGGGGGGATTTTAACAGAGGGAAGATGTAGGGAGAAGGCAAAAGCGATGGAAGATCCTTCAGGGGAAACTGAGCGGGAGACTCACCCTTGGTCCAGATGAGCCCCCTTCCCCTTTCTCTAGGCTGAGAAAACAACGCGAGCCGAGGTTGCTTCGGCTCCACTCAGCTTCGTTTCCTCAGCTCCAGCTGCTTTCAGTCCACTCAGGAGGAGGCGGAGGAGGAGGTGGTGGTGGCGGCTCTCTCCCTTGCAAGAAAAAAGCAAGAGCCGTTCTTATGATCTCTCCCTCTCTCTCTCTGTCCCCGTAATACAGTCAAGCCCTTTCCAGCACGCGGGATCTGCCTCCGCCGCTTTGCACCTTGCAAATGCAAAAACCCCAGGATTTTGCATTTGCAAGGTGCGAAGTGGCGAAGAGAGTGTGTATGTGTGTGTGTGTGTCTCTCTGTCTGTGTGTGTGTGTGTGTGTGTGTCTCTCTCTCTCCCTTCCTCGCACCAGCGCGCCTTCCTTCCACTGCTACGCGTTTGGGCTGCTTTGTGCCCCCCTCCCTCCCCGCCATCTTTTATTTTCTCCTTTCCTTTAGGAGGTGTCCTAAAAGGCTGGAAGAGCGAGGAGGCAAAGTAGCTTCCTCGAGCGTTTCTTGCCGCTCCTTCGGGCAAGATTTATTGGCTGAAGCGAGGAGTGAGTTGCTCGCTTTCCTAACGAGGGTCTTGGAGCAACAACACCCCCTCCCCCTCCCCCGCCGCACCCCGCATCCCCACCCCCGCGCTTCCACCCAAGTTTGGAATAAAAAACGAAGGTGCGAGTGTGAACTTGGTGGGGACTCTCCGCTCACAAGTTTTTGCGTCACTTTGGGGTAGTGCTCGGTAAAAGGAACTGGGAGGAGGAGAGCTGCTTAGCCAAAAGTCTGCCTGCCCTTCGCTCAGAAACGAGCTTTTGAGTTCTTCTTCCGCAAAAGCAGCAAGTTCTCTGGGGAGGGGTTTAAGGAAAGGAAAAGTAGTCAAAACAATGAGGAGGAGGGAGGAGGAGGACAGAAACTTTAGGCGGCTCCGGAGCTCGAGAATCTGTCCGACCGGAGGAACAGATTGCGTGGGACGAAAGTGTGTCCGTCTGTGTGCGTGGAGGGGGCAGATTGTCGGGGGTGAGTTTCTAAACTTTTTCCAGTGACATAAACTAGGGCTGTGAAATCTCCGATTTTACGCGGAATTCCGATTTTTTCCCTCAAACACCAATCTACATTTTCTGCGTTTTTTTTCCCCCATCGGATCAAGATCCGAGAGTCGGAAATTCGCTCTTCAGAAAAGCGGAACACTTCAGTTCTCAGGCATACCGTATATACTCGAGTATAAGCCGAGTTTTTCAGCCCATTTTTTGTGCTGAAAAAACCGCCCTCGGCTTATACTCGAGTCAGCCGCTACGGCACCATGCCTGGCCTGCGCTGGCGTGGCTGCAACTGATCGCGCCTCCATGGCAGCATCGCCGCCGCGGCTGTCTACCCACTGAGGTACACACAGGCGACCCCAAGCGGCCTCTTCTTCCCCATTAACGGGCACCTGGGCCCCCTGCGAGCTCCTGTGTTGCGCGCTTCCAGCTTTGCAAAGAAACCGCCAGGCTCAGGCAGCCTCCCCCACCCCCTAGCCCAGCAGCGAAGAGCTGCTCCGGGGGCAGCGAGACAAAATGCCTGGCTGCGCCGTGGCGGGAGCCCCCGGAGCAGCTCTTCGCTGCTAGGGGAGGGGGTGGGGGAGGCTGCCTGAGCCTGGCGACCCCAAGCGGCCTCTCCTTCCCCATTAACGGGCACCCGGGGCCCCCGCGAGCTCCTGCGTTGCGTGCTTCCAGCTTCACCAACAAACGGAGCTGCAAATCTGGTAATCGCTTGCGGAGCCTCGGCACGAACCCCCTTTCCCCGCACTCCCCCCCCGCACTCCTCTGGCGGCGGCAGGCGGAGAAAGCCCCACTTCCCCCTGGCTTTGATGGCACGCGTGAGTTGGCTTCCCACTCTTTTTTTTTTTTAACTCTCCTCTTCCTCCTCCTCCTCTCCTCTCCCCTTGTTGTCTGGTCTTCCCTAAGGAAACTCGAGGGCTCACACTTCCAGGTGTTTCTCCCTGTCTTTCTCCCTGTCAATGATGTTTTCTTCCCTTCCCTTCTCTCAGCCCCAATTTAAAGAAAGAAAGAAAGAAGAGAGAGAGAGAAAATGGGGCCCTATACAAATAGTTTGCCCCAGACAGCACTTAACATAAAAGTAAAACAAACATTTTTTAAAAAAATTCTGATTCAGATTAAAAAATATATCCTGGCTTTTATTTGTAATCATCATGGATGTTTGGAGCCTACATTTCTGCATGATTGTTTGGCTATTTTGAATTTGATAGAATGGACTCATTGAATATCTTTATTTTTTAATCTATTTTATTTTTTGCCTGTTTCAGAAGTTTTATACATGGACAATTGAATTTGCAGATTTGAATTCACAAACACTTTTTGAACTGTTATACATGATTGTATAGAATTGGATTTCACTGCAAAGTTGAGTGTTGCCTGGTGTTTTTTTCAACCTGTTACCAGCAAATGCCAGTTGCCAGGCAGCAGATTATTTAGAAGTGTTTTTTACAGTGGTTGTCCCAGATGCAAAGATTCAAGCCTCAGGTTAGGTATGGAAAAAGTAAAGTGTTTATTCTCAAAAACAGCAGTTGAAATTGATGGAAATAGTCTCCAAAATAAGCCTAAGTTGCACCAGAGAGCATCTAGAACCCCAGAGCTTCCAGGGCCCTAGGCGGGCCCTGGACCCCAGCCTAAGGGACTTCGCGCTTCGCGCTCGTGATGTGCGCTTTGCGCACATGCACTTCGCGCACCTTATTCACTTCAGATTTTTTCAGACTTTTTTTTTAACCAGCTCTCACACCCCTGATAAACAGCCAAAGATCCCACGATCCTCTTTCCCCCCCACAACCTCGACCAAGCCACGGTCTCCTCCAATGAACGGGAATGAACAAACCAGGATTAGCTTCCAGATGTGGTTTTGCCCTCAAGGATCAGGATTAAAACCAGGCAAAATCATGGCAGGAAATGATCAGCCTCCCTCCCTCCCCACCTTCAGCACCAAACTGCCCACCCAGGGCTCCTGAAGGGCTTTCGGTATCCTCGGATGGCACTTCCATCGAGGGGGTGGGGGAAGCGATGATGCCACAACCCCTTCCAGACGTGGTTTTGCCCTCAAGGATCAGGATTAAAACCAGGCAAAATCATGGCAGGAAATAATCGGCCTCCCTCCCTCCCCACCTTCAGCCCCAAACCGCCCGCCCAGGGCTCCTGAAGGGCTTTCGGTATCCTCGGATGGCACTTCCACCGAGGGGGTGGGGGAAGCAAGCCCGGACCGGGAGGGTGATCAGGTGGGGCCGGGCAGCCAAGCGTATCGCGGGTGGGAAAGGACGGTTCCCCGGATGATAATGGAGGAGGAGTCCCCCCCACCCCCTGCTGTCGAGAGGAGGAGACCCCCGTGGGCTCCCTCCTCAGGAACGGAACGAAAGCCACGGGGGCCAATCGGAGCAACAAAAAAAAAAGAGCCGCCGATTGAAAGGGACCCACTTGGGGAGTCCAGACGCAACCACGGGGGCCCGAAGAGAGGCTGTAGCGGTGGGGGTGGGGCGTCTTCGTGCGGTCCTCCGGCTCTGGCACTTTCCAAAGCAACTCAAAACTTGGCGCCTCCTCGCCTTCCCTTTCTGCCCCTTCCAAAAAGGTCCCACTCCGGGAGTAGCAAGATACGAGACCCTGCTCTCTGTTTTGGAGCGAGGGAGAGCGAAGGGGGAGGGAGAGTCTTCCTATTCACCCTTCCATTATAAACTTTAAGATCATTATCTTATTTTCCAAACAACTGCTCCCCCCCCCCCGCCGCTTTGCACCTTGCAAATGCAAAAACCCCAGGATTTTGCATTTGCAAGGTGCAAAGTGGCGAAAGCAGATCGCGCGTGCTGGAAAGGGCTTCACTGTATTACGGGGAGAGAGAGAGAGAGGGAGAGATCATAAGAACGGCTCTTGCTTTTTTCTTGCAAGGGAGAGAGTGACTCCTGCCTCCCACTGTCATCATCATCATCTTTTGGATTAGTGAATCAATTAAACCTTTCATGATAGTGAGATCGTTTCCCAAATTTCCCTTAAATCAGGGAAGAAATCAGAAACAAATCTTTGGACTGAGAATAAGCCTGTTCCTATGATGCCATTTTTGTTCACTGCAGTGTGAAAAGTGTGAAAAAACACACTTCTTTTTCTTCATCTTCTTGTTCCCTATTTACTGGTCTCTTTCAAAGAGGAAATTGTGAACATCAAACTTATTCTCAACTGTCCTAGTGAAAGTTTTTATTGGTATCTATTTTTATTTTTGAAATAAAATCAATTAAACCTTTCATGATAGTGAGATCGTTTCCCAAATTGATTAATCTGTTTTTCTTTGAAATAAATATTCAAAAACATTTAAATCTACTGATGCCTCAATTAATGTAATTTTATTAGTATCTATTTTTATTTTTGAAATTTACCAGTAGCTGCTGCATTTCCCACCCTCAACTTATACTCGAGTTTTCCCAGTTTTTTGTGGTAAAATTGGGTGCCTCGGCTTATATTCGGGTCGACTTATACTCGAGTATATACGGTAAATTAGAAAAGCTTGCTTCCAAGGAGACAGATCTCGCTACTATTCTGAAAGAAAATATATTGTTTTCCATTCCTTCCTGCCTGGGGTACTGGCACTCACTAGGCAGAGATTAATTTTTATTGAGTTTTGCTTCATTTGATGCTCTGGAGCAGTGTTTCCCAACCTCAGCAGTTTTAAAGTGTGTGGATTTCAACTCTCAGAAGTTCTTAAAATTGCTGTGGTTGAGAAACAATACTGTAGAGCAGGAATATCCAACCCTGGCAATTTTAAGACTTGTGGACTTTAACTCTCAGCATTTCCCAGCCAACATGACTGGCCAGGGAATTCTGGGGATTGAAGTCCACAAGTCTTAAAGTTGCTGAAACCCTGCAATAAGAAGAGAGGGTGGGGCACATACATTATAATAACCATACCATAATCAATTAACTTGGTTAGTCCTGAAGATAAATGTAAGGCTTTTGTCTCCTCCAGTGCATTACCTGAAGCCGTCAATTGTTGCAAGTCCCAGCACAGAAATCTCAGTGGGACAGGACTGGATACTCCATTGTTGGGCTCCCTTTTCAGGTGTTAGCTTTGTCTTCTACCAGGCCAGGGACTTCCGATATGAGGTCACTCCTCAAGGGAACTCCAACATGGCTGAATTCTCCCTGAAGAATGTCTCAAAGACTGATGAAGGACGGTACACATGCTACTACCACAGCCTCACTGACCCTGTCATCTGGTCCAATGCCAGCAACCCTGTGGCGCTGAAAGTCCTGGGTGAGGAAAGGCAAGAAGGTTACATCTTGCCAAAATTAAAGCAGATGGATCTTTTCCTGAATTGTACAATGGGTGGAGAATGGTGGCTCCAGGTTGGGATTGACTGAGACAGAGTTTGGTATAGTGGTTAAAGGCAGCAGGCCAGAAACTAGGAGACTTGAATTCTAGTCCACCTTAGGCATGAAAGCCAGCTGGGTGAATTTGGAACAATCACCAGGAGCTTGTGAGCTCTAGTCCTGTAATAGGCATGAAAACCAATTGAGTGACTTTGAACCAATTACCAGGAACTGAATTCTAGACCAGCCTTAAGTATGAAAGCCAGTTGTGTTACTTTGGGCCAATCACTAGGACAGCAATCACCAACTGGTGGGCCATGAGAAAATTTTGGTGGGCCGCAGAGAAATCTCACCCCCAGAGCACCCCCCGTGCTGTCCAGACAGTTTATAGTTAATGGGGAATTGGGATAGTTAGTTAGGAATTGGGAGCTGTCCCCTTAAGGGAATGCATCATGGTAAATGTAGTTAAGGTATCCTAAGAAATGTAGTCCATGTCATGTGGCCACATCTGTAATCCTGATTGGTCACTGAATTGACCCTTGGTGGGTTGGGGAAGGTTCTCTCAATTTTGCTTGGACCCCAGTGTCGTGCTGGCATTTCTCACCTTTGCTCCACTACTATGGGATGAAGAGAGCACTATCCTTTTACATCATAAAGTTCAGCTATGCAGAGAATTGGACATTGAGATGAATCTCGATGTAACTGTGAGTTATATTTGAGGATGCCTGATGAAACAATAAGAAGACTTTGTATGGATGCCTTTGTGGAGTTTAATCTGTCTGTTTTATAATCAGAAATGGGTTGTCAAGTCCAGAACAGATTAAACTCCGCAAAGGCATCCATACAAAGTCCTTTTATTGGTTCATCAGGCATCCTCAAATATAATTCACAGTTACATCAAGATTCATCTCAATGTCCAATTCTCTGCATAGCTGAACTTTATGGTGTAAACGGATAATTCTCCTTTCATTCCGATAATGGTGGAGCAAAGGGGTGAGGCAGCGGCATGCTGCTGGGGTCTAGGCAAGAATGAAGAAACCTCCCCCAACCCACTAAGGGTCAATTCAGTGACCAATCAAGATTACAGATGTGGCCACATGACATGGACTACATTTCCCAGGATGCCTTAACTACATTTACCATGATGCATTCCCTTAAGGGAACAGCTCCCAATTCCTAACTAACTATCCCAATTCCCAATTAACTATAAACTGTCAGGACAGCACACTCCCCGCCTGGAATTATAAATTCCACTACCAACTAAATATGAATTACCTATATAACTAAGAGAAACAGTAAGCAATAATAAAGCATCAAACAAAGCAAAGCATGCAAAGCTTGAGGTTCAATCTTCAAGTTCAGCCTTTCTCCGCAGCAACATTAGGTCGGTGGCTGGTCTGGTGCAGAGCTTCTTGGTGAAAGTCTGCTGGTTGCAGGAAGAATCTTGCGACCTCACTATCAGGACCTTGACTTGGTGGACTAGTCCATCAGAACTGGGTAGGACTTGTTGCACAAGTCCCATAGGCCACAAGTTCAGATGCACATCCTTGTTTTTCAGCAAGACAAGGTCTCCTTCTTTGAGGTTCAGTTCTTTGGTCTTCGATTTACAATGTCTTGTAGGGTAGACAGGTACTCTTGCTTTCAACGGTTCTAAAAGATATTGGCCAGCTGTTGAACTTGTCTCCATTGTTGTTTGTACAAGTCCTTAGAGTCAAGGTTCCCTAATAGTGTGGGCCAGTCATCCATCTTCTGAGTTAATAAGGTAACTGGAGTGAGAATAGTCAGATTCTCAGGATCTGAGGAAACTGGAACTAATGGTCGACTGTTGATGGTGGCTATGACTTCTGCCATCAAGGTGGATAGAGTCTTGTGTCAGCATAGGTGCCTTCATCAACATGGAATCCAGGATCTTGCGAGCTATTCCAATCATGCGTCCCCCTCCCATATGGGATGCATGGGGAGGGTTAAATATCCACACACAGATGTTAGATTTAAGGTAGCCATCAATTAGCGAGTTAGGGCAAATGACTTCCTCACTTCAAGACAGAACTGGGATGCAGAATCTCAGGAATAGTCTGTGTCGATTGGCAGCAGACCCCAGTCCAGGCAGATGCCTTTGCACCATCCATTCCAACAGCCTTCCAATGCCCTTTGGCACCATTGGAAGCAAGAATACTGGTCCACCCTTAAAGACCTCCAGGAGCGACCAGCAGTTTCACCAAGACGTTCTACATGGGCAGATGTCTTCACAACATCTATTTCAACCACTTGTCAACACCCCTTAGAACTGTTGGAAGCAAAAGTACCTGTCCACCCTAAAAGGCCGCCAGAAGCGACCAGCAGACTTTCACTATGAAACCCTACAAGGTCATCAGAAGTGACCAACAGACTTTCACCAAGCCGCTCTACACCAGACCGGTCACTGACCTAGTATTGCTGCAGAGAAAGGCTGAATTTTAAGATTGAACCTCAAGCTTTGCATGCTTTGCTTTGTTTGATGCTTTATTACTGTTTATTTTAGTTTATAGTTTAATTGATAGTTAGTTAGTAGTAGAATTTATAATTCCAGTTGGGGAATGTGCTGTCCAGACACTTTATAGTTAATGGGGAATTGGGATAGTTAGTTAGGAATTGGGAGCTGTCCCCTTAAGGAAATGTGTCATGGTAAATGTAGTTAAGGTATCCTGGGAAATGTAGTCTATGTCATGTGGCCACATCTGTAATCTTGATTGGTCACTGAATTGACCCTTGGTGGGTTGGGGGAGGTTCTCTCACTCTTGCTTGGACCCCAGCATCATGTTGGCGTTTCTCACCTTTGTTCCACTACTATGGGATGAAGAGAGCACTATCCTTTTATACCATGAAGTTCAGCTATGCAGAGAATTGGACATTGAGATGAATCTCAACGTAACTGTGAGTTATATTTGAGGATGCCTGATGAACCAATAAAAAAACTTTGTATGGATGCCTTTGTGGAGTTTAATCTGTCTGCTTTATAATCAGATACGGGTTGTAAAGTCCAGAACACCTGCCCCAAAGCAATTAATCCAGGCTGCGCAGAAACACAAGGCTGCCTATATGGCCCACGGGAACCCTCCCTGCCCATTCACTCCTTACCCAGCAAATTTGCCTGCTCAATTGCTATCTTTCCTTTTTTCGACCATCAGTTGTTCTGCTGTGCCAGGAGATTTAGATTAGCTAGGAAGCAGGAAATGGTTGGATTTCTTACTTTCTAGATAATCTTTAGATCTTTGGCTCTGCTTTTAAGCACAGCTGAACCTCCCTTAGGACTGAAGGTTCTATTACTCAGTGCAGACTCATGGCAAGCAAATTTGAGAGACTGAGCTGACCGATGGCAGATAGACAGATCACTGAATGATTCTGTGAGCAACTCAATCTGCCTGCCTTCTTTGCCTGATTTGGGGTAAAAGTTGCTCTTTTTTAAATAAAAAAATCAATATTTACATACATGGTGTGTTGTGAGTTAATTTTATGAGTTTGCTTGCAAGCAAATTTGTGACAGACTGAGCTAGTGACAGACTGAGCTAGCCAATGGCAGATAGATAGATTTCTGAATGAATCTGTGATTCTGTGAGCAACTCAATCTGCCTGCCTGCTTTGCCTGATTTTGGGTAAAAGTTGCTCTTTTTTATTAAAAAAAATCAATATTTATATAAATATTTATAATATTTACATACAAGCCCTGCCCAGTCATTCACATGACTACAAACCACATCCACAAATTAGGCCACACCCACAGAACCGGTTAGTGGTCCCTGAGATTTAAAATTATGAGTTTGGTGATCCCTGAGGTCCAAAAGGTTGGCAACCCCTACACTAGGAGATTGTGAGTTCTAGTCCTGCCTTAGACACAAATCCAAAAGAGGGTCTTGAGATTAGTTCTTCTCTTTCAGGTCCAGAAAGGCAATGGGGTGGGGAAACCCACTTCTGAATATATTGCTAAGTCAAAACTGAATTTAAAGGCATATTCAGATATGATTAAAAAGGCTGATTTTATCCTGATCTCCCACCTAGTGAACTCCCTTTGTGAGGTTACTCTTTTGAGTTATTTAATATACAATTGCCATTTTCTGGAAGATCTTTTGTTTGAAGTAAAGAAAGGTAGCATAAGAAGGGAAAATACTGGATTAATAATTTAATTCCTGCACTATTCTCTCTCTTACTCATACATACACACATAACACACAACCGTATCACAATATTTATTTCAGAGAACTGCTTGTTTTCTTGCTCCTTTCATTTGTTCCTTTGTGTGAAAAAAGTACACGGAAAAGTTCAAGTCTGGACACTCTACATTATCAGAAATTCCAGTAATCTTTGCAGGAATGACTGTAAATTAATAAAACCATCCAGCTTTTGTTTCTGCAATATGATCTGGGGAGTAAATAAAAGGGTAATAAAAAGAAGGCTGAGTTCTTACTTACCAGCTGAGAGGACAAAATGGCCACCACAACTTTACAATCCAGACATCATCATCATGTTGACTTTTTTGACCTATTCCTGGCAAACTCCCTTGCTTATTCATTTTATTGCCTTTTTAAACAATTACTGATTTTTTTTTCAGATGGGTCTGATGTTAGCAGATATCAAGAGGTGTTGGTTGACTCTGAAGGGAAGCATCGAGTGAATTGTTCAATGCCTCCCATAGCTGAGGGATGGTTCCATCTCTATGTTGATGGGGAGTTCTTTGCTGAAACCAGAGCATGGCAAAATGGGACAAGCGCCAGCTTTGGGCTCACAGAAGATGCCCTCAGCAATCTCAAGGGAAAACTGAGCTGCCAGTTTGTGGAAAACCAACTCAACGACACCATAAGGCAGACACAAGGTGAGTTCACAAGGTGAGTTCAGAGAATGAGGGCAGGAGAGACTGAGAGAGTGGAGGTGATCGTGATGTACCTTCAAGGTAAATGAGGGTTTGCAAAGCCTTCGAGGAGCTTACAGTCCAAACTTTGAAGAAAGTACTACAGTTAAAGAGGAAGTGTGGGGACCTTGGTGCCTCTCTGAGCTTGGTTGTTTTCTTGCAGACGTTTCATTACCCAGCTAGGTAATATCATCACTGCAAATCCCATTCCTTTCTAGCACTGATGATATTATCTAGTTGGCAGGGCTGTCTTAACAGCATTATGGGCCCCAGGCAAAGCAGTGTACTGGGGCCCCTGCAACAACTACTCACAGGAATAAAAAGGAATGGTATGAGTGGCTGACATTGCACATGTGTTGAACCAAATGTTAATTTTGGAAGTTTTCTAATTTTCAGTATTAATTTATATTAATGCATGTTAGTATTAATAAAAAGATGCAGTAAAATGTAATAAATATGGTGCTGTATTTATATGATACAAGGTGCATTGAAGGGTTAATGTACACAGATTAGTATGGGGCCTTTGTACTGGTTGGGCCCACAGGCAAGTGCCCATCAGGTCCATGCGTTAAGATTGCTATTTGGATAATGAAACGTCTGCAAGACGCTGCCTGCAATTTGTCAGTTCGAATCTAATCAGACTCAAGGTGAACTCAGCCTTCCATCCTTCTGGGGTGGGTAAAATGAGAAGCTAAAATTGTTGGGGCAACATGCTGACTCTGTAAACTGTTTAGAGAGGGCCATAAAGCACTATGAAGTGGTATATAAGTCTAAGTGCTACTGTTATTGCTATCATTATGGCCTTGCTCCCCACATTGCTGGAGTCTATCCTACAGATGTTCCCGGTGAGTGATGCTTTCCTGAGTCTGCATATGTAAGGAGAGTTAACTAAATGGACTGGTTGATGCCTCCAGCTTTGTATCCCAATCTCTCTTGCTGTCATAAGGATCTAGTTTATAAAGAGGATGGCTTTGAAAGAAAGGGGGAAGATCTGTTACCAAAACCACTGAGAAGGAAAATCTAAACAGTGAAGGAGGATTACAAAAGTGTTTCAGACACCACCACCCTAATTCACATCAGTATAAAAGTTAGGAGGGGTTAAGCCTAATCGGACTTACAAGATGATGTTGCTATAACCAATCTAAATAAAAGTAGTTTTTAAATGTTCTATAGCAGGGGTCCCCAACCACTGGGCCCCGGACCGGCACCGGTCCATGGATCATTTTCTACTGGGCCGCTGGATTGCTGGGCACCAGCATCTTTTTTTTTTTTTAATACAAGTTTTATTGATTTTAAAGACAAACAAAACATAAGACATCAAAGTATAAAACCTCCTTTCTCAAAAATTACTTTTTTGAGAAGTTTTAACAAGACAAAGAAAACATTATTTTTTAAGGCATAGTTCCACATTATCACATTTCCATTTAGACACATATATATCTTTTCCAAATTTCTCATTGTTTCTCCCTTCACTTTTATTCAATTATATTTCTTTCTATCAAGATTTTATTAATTCTCAATCAAGCATAAGCACACAAAATACAAAACATAAAATAAAAGATAAAAAGATAAAACCTTCTTAATTATCATTTATACATGTCTTTTCCAAATTTCTCTCCCTTTAGTTTTATTCCTCCAAGGTTTTATTAATTCACAATCAAAACATAGCTAACCAAAAAATAAAACATAAAACTTCTTTTGAAAAGTGGCTTAGCCCCGAGTTACATCTTTTTTACAGACCTAAATCAAATTCATGCTCACCTTATATACCATTCATATCTTATTAACCATTCTATATTTTCTATATAACTTCTCCCTTCTTTTCACTCTCTTAATTATATTTTGTTTATTTCATCTTATTTCAAAATCATTATGTTTGTATCTCCGTTCTTTTCCAATCATCTATTTATCTCTTCTCTTTAGCAAAGAATTTCCCCTGTAATCACTTTTAAGGTGTGACGCCTTCCCCTAAAGTAACACTTAAAATAATACATAATTTCTATCCTGATTCTGCTTAGTACATTCTACATGTTGCATTTTGAAAAATAATAATAATAATAAACTTATGATATAGTTAAGTATATAATTTCCATTCTAATTCTAAGTCTAATTACTAGTATAACTAAGCATTAATCATTTTACACATTCTCTTTAATATTTTATTACATATTGAAATCTATCATTATAAAACATTTTAATATTTTAATATTTTGTTAAGTCTTATAATATTCCAATAGACTATTTCAAATGCAAATACTACAATACTATCTTATGTACTCTTGCAGAATCTTTCTTAAATTATACACTGTCCTTTATCCTTTATCTCTAAAAAAGATATTTTGTTTCAGACCGTGGCTTTTTTCCCCTCCCTTTCTTTTCCAGTCTGGTCTTTTTGCCCCCCCCCCTCTCCTAACCTCCACCTTTTTAGCTTCCCCTCTCTGTTTTCAATTGCTTTCTAACATTGTACCTTTTTTTCACTTTATTTTTCTTTTTCTTGATTGTTTTATTGAATCTTAAATTCTCATTTTTCCTTCCTCTCTTCCTATTTTCTTTCTTAATCGAATTTTTTTGTCCATTAAAAATGGCTTCCTTTGCTTCTTCTTCTTCTCCTCCTTCTTCCTCAAGTATTTGCTGGTACATAGAAACTGCCATTTCTAAAAAGTGGAAGACAGCTCCCAATGAATCCTTGCCATTTGGTCCTCTTTCTTTTAATTTTTCATATTCCATTTTTAGTTGATCCACAGATGGTGCCATTGTAAATTTTTAAGAACAACCCAGGTGTTTTTAATCTTAAAGTAATTTGCAAATGTCAAAGTTATCAAACAATCCAAACAGACAGAAATTATTTCCTCTTCTTCTCTTTGCAACTTTTCCTCCTGGGGCAAAATCCCAAATATATTTTAAAGCTGTATTACAGTTAGTTGTTGGTCTTATAATCTTCAAAGCGTCTCCTCCAACAAATTTTTAAAGATTTTTTTTTTTAGTCCTCTCCTTCCCATTTATAACAAAGAGCTTGTTTTTACCTTAAGAAAGCAGGTTTTTCTGTGCTCATTTGCTTTCTCCGTAAGGAGGAGGAGTGAACTTTCCTTCAGCACTTTCGCCGCTGTAACAACTTCTTTTGGAAACAAATGTATCAATCCAAAAGTCAGGTTTCCAGGGTGTTTTAAAAGTAACTTAATGTCCCGTTCCAGCTAAGAAAACTTCTCCTTCTGTCTTCCTCCTGCACAGTCTTATCGGGTTGAAGATTCCTTTGAGGCTGCCATTTCTGACAGCCGCTCCACCACCTCAGGAAAAAGGAGTCTAGCTGGCTGGGGAAGGGGGGTGCAACATCCCCAGACCCCTGCCAGATCTCCTCTGTCTTCCACTGCCTCTTCGGGCAAATCCAGTTGGATCAGGGGTACCTCAGTGGCGAGCGCAGCAGGGACCCGCAGAGAAGTGGATTCCTGCTGCTGCCGAAGCCTTGCAACCGGAAGTTCGGCACCGGCATCTTGTTTCAAAGAGAAAGTGCTTCTGGTGAGCTTTTCCAGTTGGAAAGCGGCGTTTTGGTCCTGAAAGAATCCTCGCGCCTTAGTTTCATCGAAGGGGGGGGTGGCAGCTTCGAATGAAGAGCCGTCCTGATGGCGGAGGAGATTAAGAAAGCACAAAAAAGCAAAAAAAAGGTACAAAGGAGGAGTTGAAAGTGGTGGGGAAAAGCGGGGGACGGCTGGCTGGCTGGTCGCTCTGCTTGCCTTGCCTTGTGATGCATGCTGATGTCGATACCGGGCCGTGGATCATTTTGTGATGCCGGTACCGGGCTGTGGCACAAAAAAGGTTGGGGGCCACTGTTCTATAGAGTCTACAGGTAGAGTCCTCGACTTATGATTACAGATAGTCCTCAACTTACAACCACAATTGAGCCCAACATTTATGTTGCTAGGTGAGAAACTCGTTAGGTGAGTTTTGCTCCATTTTACAAATTTCCTTGCCATGTTTGTTAAGTGAATCACTGTAGGTGTTAAATTAGTAACCTGTTTCGTGAATCTGGTTTCCCCATTGACTTTGCTCATCAGAAGATTGCAAAACTTGACTCCGGAACGCTGCAACTGTCTTAAATGTGAGTCAGTTATCAAGCATCTGAATGTAAACCACATGACCATGGGGATGCTGCAATGGTCAGAAGTGTGAAAAATGGTCTTAAGTCATTGTTTTCACTGCTGTTGTAACTTTGAACAGTCACTCCATAAACTGTTCTAAGTTGAGGACTACTTGTAGTCTCTTAATCATCATAATGGGAGCCCAAAAGCTACTTACGACCTGGATTCAAAATTTCAATGTTTGGGTCCCCACTGCAATTACATGCCTACATTTTGGGTGCTTGGCAATTGACCCACAATTATGGCTGTTTGCTGCATTCTTTGATCACATGACCATGATTAATGATATTTTTTGCTGAAACTGGCCTTTATTTCTGATTACTGGCAAAAAAAAAAAAAAAAGTCCCCTGGTGAACAATGGGTTTGTTTAACAATCTCAGCATTCACTTAACAAGCACCATATTCAATTTATGAGTGCCATAATTCCCTAACAACAGCCACAAAAAAGGTTGTAAAATTGGCCACATTCACCCACTTTAGTGGCTCGTTTTCGAACTGTCACGACTTAGGAACAAAATTGTGGGCTGAATTACAGTCGCAGCTTGAGAGCTATCTGTATTTCCTGATCTGGTCTATTCACCCAGAAAGACATTTGTCAAGAGATTGTCCTCTGTAGGGATCTCACTGGGTATTGAAGAGAAAATGGGAAATAGGGGGCTGGGGGACAGCCAAGGGCCTACTTATATTAAATCTCACTATGGTACAATTTCAGCTTTGGACAAAGCACTCTTACCAGTACAGACAGGGCAAGCCACTAGAATGTAAATTGAGAATAAACCCATTCCGTACTAGCGCTGATGATGTTACCTAATTTGGGTAATGAAATGTCTGCAAGAAAACAGCCAAGCTCAGAGAGCACCAAGCATGTTTTATGAGTATGCCAACTCAGCCAGCTGTTTGTTCAACAGTTATGGTTAAGCGCATCATGGCAATGATTTAATTCTGGTTATGAGTCGATTACAAAAGTTGGAAGGATCAGTGGCAATTCTGTTCCTTTCAGGGAAGATTTAATCAGTTGTGCTCAAGCCAGCCAGAACGAAATTTAAATAACAGTCTTATAATTAAACTATTAAAGTTCAAACCATTAAAAGCTCATCAAATATAAAACACGTCATTAAGAAAGTCAGATTGCGTAATAAAGATCTATTGTGGAAATGCTTTCCTTTTTACAGTATATCTATATATGCACTTTTTTTTTTCCTTTAAAGAGTCACTTCTGCCGAGCACTGATTTCACGGCAGCCCATTCCATTCGGCTCGGTCTCGGGTTCACAATCCTTGTTGCAGCTCTGGCTTTTGTGGCTAATGCATTTTGGACTGAGAGGCATCCGGAAAACTGAGCCAGGCAAAAGCTTCTGAATCAGCAAGATATGTGGAGTCACACAAAAACATGGCTTGAAATGGTCTTTTCTGGCAGTTGAATCTAGTGAGAAGAGGGGTAACAGTCAAGTCACTGAAAGTTTCCTGTGCAGATTGAAGCTTTCATTATGCAAAACTGTTTATCAAAAAGTCTTATTGAATTTGAGAAGTGATTGCAAGTCCTTTTCCTTAGCACCTTCATAACTTGGAACAGCCTCTGAATGAATGGCCTTAACTAGAGGACTATCTGTATCATTAAAAACAATGTCATCTGTATGTCATTTCAACAAATTACTTTTAGTAATGTCATCCATTTTCATCTTAAAAGGAATACTTTGGGAGTTTTGAATGTATTTTAGCACATGTGGCAACCTTTAAGTCAATTTAAATTTAACTGTCCTGCTGTGATGGGTAATGGATTCATGCATCATTACCCAAAGAAAATCTTCTTTTACCCAATTTGGGATAATTTGCCCAGATTTAGGAAGCTGTAGAAGCTGGTCTTCATATCTGCAATAAAGGCTGCTTTTATTTTATTTATGCACTTGTCTGTCTTATGGAAGATTGGAGGTAGGTAGGAGTTTTATAGAGAATTATTGCAGTAACCAGAATACTGTCAGAGCAGTCCTCAATTTACTCTCTTACTTCTGGGAAGCTATATTGAGGTGAACAAAATTCCCTGAAACAGGAATTTTTTCAACTTTGTGTTATGGATGCTTGTTAACAAAATATGGAAGATAGTGTTATCTGTTGAAGAAAATTACAGTACCGCTGATATTTCTCCCAGTGCAGGCAGTTCAGCCAATCAGACCACAGAATCTCACTGAATGGCTGAACTGATTGGGAGTAAAAGAGTGATGTCGAACCTTAGAAACAAATAGCCTCTCCACTGGCCCTTGCAGCTTGGAATTATGGGATTTGTAGTCCAACCCTCTATAAAGATTCCCATTTCTTGAGGGACTGTCACAGAGAGAAGTGGGTCAACCTATCTTCCAAAATATCTGAAGGCCAGACAAGGAATAATGGATGGAAACTGATCAAGGAGAGATTCCACCTAGAAATAAAGAGAAACTTTCCGACAATGAGAACAATTAACCATTGGAACAGCTTGCCTTCGGAAGTTGTGAGTGCTTCATCATTGGAAGCTTTCAAGAAGAGACTGGACAGCCCTCTGTCAGAAATGGGGTAGGGCAGTGGTGACCAACCTTTTGGGGCTTCTGTGCCGAAACTTGTGAGTATGCTTGTGTGTGCACGCTCACTCACATGCCAACACCCAGAAGGCAATGCACGCTGAGCCTCCTGCCCCCTGCATATGTGCACGAGACCCTCCACACACACTGCACTTCACACTGCACCCACTGGAGGCGTCTATAACCAAGAAGACCTGACCTGGTGCTAATTAGCATTTCCAAACATGTGTCTTTTGCATCCCTGCACATCCACACCAGATATCTGACAATTAGTTATCAGGTGGGCGGTGCGCACAACACATGTTTAGTGGGGCTCTTATGGGTGACTTCTTACATGACAGCTTTGTGTGCCACTTCCAGCACACATGCCATAGGTTTGCCATCACGGGTGTAGGGTCTCTTGCTTGAGCAGGGGATAGAGTAGATTACCTACAAGATCCCTTCCAATTCTGTTATTCTGTTAACGAATCCTTATAGGGAAAAGGTTCAGGGTTAAATATGTGGGAAGCAAAATAGAGGGGTCTTACAAATCCACAAATCCCTTGTCCCATTCCTTTTTTTCTACTGACACATCAGAACTAGTTTCACTGGTTTAATAAGTAATTCAATCAGTAATAGAACCCACTGGAGGCATCTATAACCAAGAAGACCTGACCTGGTGCTAATTAGCATTTCCAAACCTAAATCCTATGGCTGGTGGAAGAAATTGTGTTCTTGGAAAGAGACCTCTCATACTGAAGATGATCTTTGTGTGTCTTTGTGAAGAAGATGATTGCAATGTGCAATCAAGCCTTGCCATGTTTTTCTATATGCCACAAGGCATGTAAAAAAAAGAGAGGTAGGGCTCCAATTGTGTGGTTGCTGCCACCATCTTGACTTTTTTGACCTCTTTTTGGATACCCATGGGTTGCACAATCATTTGCACAATAATATCACAATGCCCTTGACACCACTTGCCTAATTGTTTCTTGAATGGACATTCATGGATGAATGTTTCATCCATAAAAGTCTTCTGTACTTTTGTCTTGATTATTATTTTGCTTTTAGCTTACAAATCACAAAATTGAGACCATGGTGGCACAGAGGTTAGAATGCAGTACTGCAGGATACTGCTACTGACTGCCGGCTGCTAGAAGTTCAACAGTTCAAGTCTCACTGGATCAAGGTTGTCTCAGCCTTCTATCCTTCTGAGGTCAGTAAAATGAGGACCCAGATTGTTGGGGGCAATAGGCTGATTCTGTAAATCACTTAGAAAGGGCTGTAAAGCACTGTGAAGCTGTGTAGAATCTAAGTGTTATTGCTATTTATAAACCATAATATACAATTGCCAGATAATTATTTAACACTAAACAAGTCATAGCTTAGCATAAGCCAATATAAGAAGAAAAAAAAGAATATTTTGAATATTCAAGAAATTAAATTATTTTGAATATTTTGAATATTCAAGAAATTAAATTAAATACTAGCTATCCATCCTTTGTGTTAACTCAGAAATAGGTCCAGTGAATGTCACTGTTATACATATTCTTGGGGTTTAGAGAATAGGCCAAATGATTGTCAGTACATTTATTTGTAACTAAGGAAAACATGCTTGGAAATTAGCTAAATATGCTAAAAGAAAGGCTGAATGAAGTGTGTGAGAAGTCACAAGGTCTAAAACTAAAGCTGTTTACTAAGATCTATGAATGTTTTCATCATTAAAGCAGAATGCTTAAAATATGGTATGCTACCTTACTATAGCACAAATCAATCATTTATTTAACGTATGAATAAAAAAAGCATGGATAGCCAAGATTTTTTTTTTTAAAAAAGCATCAGTTTCACTTGAGGCACAACTAGGCTCAAGTGACCATGTTCAGGATACATTATTCAAAGACTTAACTCCAGAGGTGGTATTCAGCAAGTTCTGACCAGTTCTGGAGAACTGGTGGCGGAAATTTTGAGTAGTTTGGAGAACCGGCAAATACCGCCTCTGACTGGAGATTTTAAGTATCCTTCCCCTGACATGCCCACCAAGCCACGCCCACAGAACCGGTAGTAAACAAATTTGAATCCCACCACTGCTTAACTCCCTGGAAGAATCCATAAGGCTGGGAAAGTTGGAAGGAAAGGAAAGAAAATCTCTACAACAAGGTGCAGATACTCAGGGCTCAGAATGGGACAACTCACCACAGCAGGACGATTTAACAATTCAATTTAATTATTTAAAATATTTTGTTTTAATTTTTGTCATCCACCCATTTCATTTTATCCCTTCTTTCTTTAATGATTCTATTCCGCTATTTCTTTGATATTAGTGAAATTCGTGTAGTGCAACGAGTTGTCCCACCACAAGTTGGCTGTGGTGAGTTGGCTATTGGAAGACCTGAAAGACCAGCTTGGAAGCAGACCACTTTGGAGAAGGCCCTGGGGGCACATAATCAATAAGCATTAGAAATGTGAGTTTAATAAGATAGTCTCTGCTCTCTGCCACCAGCACGAAGCTATGTTGGGCTGCCGCTTAGAAGACAAAGATCATGTCCACCCTCAGCAGTAAAAATTCACTGGGAGATATTGGACCATCCACAATCCTTATCTCCACTCAAGCACTCTTACAAGGCAGTTTGAGCACCCCTGGAGAGAAGGTGGTGATGGGACTTTCTTCCCATTCTTCCTGATTTAGGATTGAAGGGAGACACCTCTCCTCCCCCTCCCAAACATATAATACAGGTAGATACAACCATTCATTTAGTGGCAGTTTGAAGCTGAATTGAAAAACAGAGACTTACAACCAGACCTCACACTTACAACCATCACAGCATCCCCACAATTACACTGTCAGGTTCCAAGTATGATGGAATCATCATAAAATGAATTCAGAGGCATTGCAATTCCTCAAAGAATCATTTTATTTAATTACACATCTTGGCACGAACTGGTGAAAGTTTCCCAGGCTTCCACGTTACTATAGCTAGAATCTTCGCATTTTCCCAAAACAATATGTCACATTGTCCAACCAGGAGATGAAATAGTTTCTTGGCAACTTCATTCCTTCTTCTGCCGAGTAGCAGTTGGAATGCAGCTGACTCATTGCCCATAGCTATATTTTATTTTATTTATTTATTTTATTTGTCAAGCAAGTATTAGATAACAGGCATAAATATGAGCATGGTTATGAATACATGAAATGGATATGAATAAAAAAGAAACAATAGGGCAGAGATGGTAGGCACATTGGTGCGCTTATGCACGCTCCCTACAGACCTCTTAGGAAAGGGGTGAGGCCAATAGTAGACAGTCTCAGGTTAAAGTTTTTGGGTTTGAGGAAGAAACAACAGAGTCAGGTAGAGTATTCCAGATATTGATCACTCTGTTGCTTTGTTGTTTTGGCTGGAGCTTCATCCACTTCAATTCTCTTCCCCTCCCCCCCCCCATTTTTCAAGTGTGTCAGGATTCTGGCAGTTATCCCAATTAAATCATTAGTCTTGAGCAAACTTCCCAAACTTCAAAGGATTTATTAGAAGTTAACATGTTGGCATGACCTGGATGTAGCTGATTCTGAGTTTCTATGCCTGTTTTAGAGTTGCCAAAGTGTGTCAAACTGAATTCATATGATTCCACCACTAATCTAAATTCAGGCTTGACATACATGATCAAAATTCAGGCACTTGGCAACCAAACCCATACTTATGATGGTTGTGGTGTCCTTGATTGGTATTCTCAACCTTCCCAGTTGATTTCGGACAAGCAAAGACAATGGGGGAAGCTGCATTCGTTTAACAACTGATCCAATTGTTAAGTTGTTAATTGAGTTGCTTAACCTTGGCAAAAGATGTCACAACATTGGGTATGACTCACTTAATAACTGCCTTGTTTAGCAATATAAATTCTCTTCGCAACTATGGTTGTAAGTCAATGATCACAGCCCTGGGGTTGGTGACCCTTTGAGAGTTGTATGCAACGAAATTTCATTTTAATGTATGCCAATTAGTGTAAATTCAAAGTGACAATAGTCCAGCCTTTCATGTTGTCCCTCTGAAAAGGACCATTTTCTCATCTGTCTTTGAAATAGCATCATGAAATTGTTGCACTCTTTTTGATATAATGAATAATTAAAAAGTAATAAAGAATACAACTGACATATTTATGAGTTGAATTATATTGCAAAAGCCAAAAAATGTACAGTGGAATCTTCTTATTATTTCACTAGAAACAGGAAAATACTTTCTCTTTAACAAACAGGAGGAAAGGAAAGAAAAAAGCAAGTCCACTTTTCTCTACATTTACAAAGAAAAGGTTTTCTTCAAGAAAGAAACATAGTTAAATAGTACTTCTTGTTTATTTATTACAGAATTGCTCATTTGTTTTTGAAATGTTATATATTTACACTGCATCCTGAAGCTGCATCCAAATTTCTGCAGCTTTAATCAAGATAAATATTGTACGATATTAGCATACTCCGAAACCCTCGCACCCGATTGGTCTGGACCAGCGGAGACCTGATTCGTCGACAGGTCAGCGGTGATTGGAGCACTAGGAATCTACCGCGATTGGCTGTGCCGATCGCGGAGATTCAAAGTGCTGCCATTGGCTGCTGAGCCGCGAGCCAGCCCTATATGAAGGGCTACCGCGGCTCGCATTCCCAGACCTTTACCTATACCTAATAAAGAGCTGAACTCACGTAATGGTCTCGCGTCTCTGTCGAACCGATCCGCCCCAGATCTAACACTGGCGACGAGGATGGGATCGTGAGACAAGGAGACCATCCAGCATGTGGCGAGGCAGCACGCAGCAACAAGCAGAATGGCCGGAATCAACTCACCACCTGCTCCCTTCAACCCTGCTACTGAGGACTGAGAATCCTATACCGATAGGTTCCAAATGTTCCTCAAGAGTAGCAAACTCAAGGACGCCAATGGCCACAAGAAACGGGCCGTGTTCCTCATGCACTGCGGGCCCGCAGTTTTCAAGATGGCCAAAGCCTTGGCCAAACCAATGGACGTCAAGCGATGGAGTGGGACAATCTTGAGCCCCTGCTGTGGAGCCACTACATTCCTGTTGTGCCCATCCTCATCCGGCGGCACGATTTCTACAGGCGGGATCAACATGAGGGCAAAGGGCTGGGTGACTTCATAGCGACACTATGGGACCTGGGGGGCCTGTGCGAGTTCGCCGCCCTGGACGAGGCCCTGTGAGACCGCGTCGTCCTGGGACTCCGAGACCCCGTCCTCCAGAGCCGCATCATGGCAAAGGGAGACATCTCCCTCGCCGATGCCCTCACCGAAGCCACTGCAGCGGAAATGAAATCAGTGGCTCGGATGCGACAATCGAGCATCATGCCACGAGCGGTGGCCGGAGAAGCAACGTCGACCCCTGAGAGGCAGCCAGCAACAGACCACACAACCACACACCACGGCGACATCGACTCCTTCTCAGAAACCAAAGACAAGGAGGAGGAGATCCACCATCTCCAATCAGCGTGGGAGCGGCGGGAGCCACGAGGTCATAAGTCGAGGTTCCAGTATGCCGGCTGCAGCGGCAATCACCCCCAAGTGGTCTGTCATTTTCTCGAAGCCATTTGCAGCCATTGTGAGAAACGGGGGCACATCGCCAAAGTGTGCCGGAATAAAAAGCACTACAGCCCACGACGACGAGACGCCAGCCCCCGACGGAGAGAAAGCACCCCCACCAGGACCCGGGATCGCCACACGGAGAACCGCTGGAGCCGAGAAGGTCGGAACAGGCAACTCCAGGAGACGAGACAGAGAGAGGAAACGCACCAGACTGTTGTCATCGGCCATTCCTCCACCAGCGATGCCAGGAGGGTATACATGACGGTTGGGATAGAAGACCAGCAATGCGACATGGAGGTGGACTCAGGGTCTTTCCTCTCAATGGTCTCCTGGTGCACACTCAAGCGCCTGGTCCCCACCATCCGCCGCCAAGAACTGGAAGACCAAACACTAACCCTCAAAAACTATCAGGGAAACCGAATCCCTGTAGTCGGTAGAGGCCATTTTAAAGTCACCTTCAAGGGCCACACAGAAGTGCTACCCCTGACGATCATCGATCGAGATCAGCCGAGCCTGTTGGGACTGCAGTGGTTCACACCCCTGGGCATCGAAGTAACCGGCATACACCACATCAGAGAGGCAGACTGGGAAGCGGCCCTCGTGAGGGACTTCCGGGAAGTCTTCGATGACCGTTTAGGCAAGTACCGGGGGTCCCCTATCTCATTTAATATAGACCCAAGCATCGCGCCAATCTGCCTTAAGCCCAGGCGAGTGCCCTTTGCACTCAAGCCCAAGATCGGTGACCAACTCGATAAGCTCATCGCGCAAGGGGTGCTGAAACCGATCAATCATGCCTGGTGGGAGACCCCAATTGTCACCCCCATCAAGCCAGATGGGTCAGTGAGAATTTATGGTGACTACAAGGCCACCCTAAACCATGCGCTCCAACAAAGCGCATACCCCGTCCCAGTAGTCCAGCATCTTCTGCACTCACTGGGGGGAGGTCGGATCTTCGCAAAGCTCGACCTGGCACAAGCCTACCAGCAACTGCCGGTCGATGCCACGACAGCAGAAGCCCAAACCATCATAACGCACCGAGGGTCTTTCCGCTGCAACCGGCTCCAGTTTGGAGTCAGCGTGGCACCTGGGGTCTTCCAAAGCCTTATGGAAAGACTCCTCCGGGGAATAGAAGGGGTGGTGCCCTACTGTGATGACGTCTTGGTGGCCGTGAAAAATGAGAAACAACTCGAAGCCAGGTTGAGGGAGGTACTGCAGAAGTTCAGAGACTCGGGACTTAAAGTCAAAAAAGGGAAGTGCCAGCTACAGGCCAAAAGGGTCGAATTTCTGGGGTACCTGCTAGACAAGCAAGGGATTCACCCCACAGAAAAGAAACTGAGAGCCATAAGGAAAGCACCGCGACCAAAAAGCAAAACGGAATTACAGGCTTTCTTGGGACTGTTAAACTTTTACAATGTCTTCCTGCCTCAAAAGGCGACTGTGGCAGAACCGCTACATAGGCTGTTAGATAAAACAGCCACCTGGACCTGGGGAGCACAGGAGGAGAGAGCTTTCAACAACACAAAGAACCTGCTAACATCTGACGCGATACTAATCCAGTACAGCGAGACTCTGCCATTGAAGGTAACTTGCGACGCGTCATCATTTGGAATCGGCACCATCCTCAGCCACCAGCTACCAGACGGGAGGGAAGCACCCATCGCTTTCTCATCAAGGACACTTTCTAAGCCAGAGCGGAACTACAGCCAGCTCGACAAAGAGGCCCTAGCAGTCGTCGCCGGCGTCAAGAAATTTCACAAATACCTTTATGGTAGGACTTTTACAATCATCACGGATCACAAGCCACTGCTAGAAATCCTGGCGGGGAACAGGGCCATACTGAATATTCTATCGCCAAGAATGATGAGGTGGTCCGAATTCCTAGCAGCATATAATTACCAGCTGATACACTGACCCGGCAAGAACATTGCCCATGCAGACGCCTTAAGCCGGTCACCCTTACCGGATTGGGAAGACGACCCGGCACCCACAACAGAGGTACTCCAAATAGAGACAATATCCAACCCACTCATGACCGCACCAGACATTGCCAGAGAAACAAATAAAGACAAGTGGCTGGCGCAAGTCTTGAGCTGGGTGGGAAAAGGGTGGCCGGAAGGGGACATAGATGAACTATTCAGACCCTTCCAGAACAGACAAACTGAACTCTTTACCAAAAAGGGCTGCATACTTTGGGGGGACAGAGTGGTGATTCCTGAAAAATTACAGGAAAAAGTATTGGGAATGTTGCATGAGGGGCACCCGGGGATGGTTAAGATGAAAAGCTTGGCCAGAAGCTACGCATGGTGGCCAGGAATGGATAAACAGATTGAAACCTGGGTTGCCAAATGTAAACAATGCCAAGAGTCCAGATCCAATCCACCCGCCGCCCCAACCCAAGAATGGGAAAAACCAAGAGGTCCATGGTCCAGAATTCATATAGATTTCACGGGGCCAACCAAGGGACATATGTACCTTATCACAGTAGATGCTTACTCCAACTGGTTGGAGGTAAACACTATGAAGTCAACCACGAAGGAGGCGGTGATAAGGAAACTGAACAAACTTTTCGCTACGCACGGCCTGCCAGATGTAGTAGTGTCGGACAATGGGCCCCAGTTCACCGCACTAGCATTTGAACAATTTCTGGCAGGCCAAGGGATACACCATGCATTAACTGCACCGATAAACCCGGTGGCGAATGGGCGGGCGGAACGCATGGTCCAATACACCAAGAAAGCCATCCAGAAAATAGAAACAGCCAATATACAGGACAAAATCAATAAAATGCTCCTTATTCAACACATTACACCTAGCGCAACCACAAATAAAAGCCCGGCGGAACTAATGATGGGCTGGAAACTACGCTCTACACTAGACAGAATGCACCCAACATATAACCCAGACAAACCCCCAGGCTCCTCCAGCAAACACAGAACATTCAACATAGGGGACCCAGTATATGCCAAAAATCTCACAGGAGAACCACTCTGGGTGCCAGCAACAATCACCCAGATACCGGGCCCCTATCATACCGATTGGAAACTAGCGATGGAAAAAACTGGAAACGGCCCAACTTAGGTCAAGAATAGCCGCCACAACCAGCCAAACACCCGAACAAGAAACTAGAAGGGGGGGGGATCAGTAAGCGATAGAGAAAGAACCAAAGAGAACCAACTAACGCAAGCAGAACACCCCCCCACCTAGAATAAATAAACCAATAAACCGATGCTACTCACCTGTAGACGCAGGACCAATGGAGCACGAAACCCCGGGGTCTTCACCTGGAAGGAACAGCCAAACCAGCTCATCCAGCCAGGAAAAACCAAGCGGGAGCAGAAGCGGCAGCTCAACCAGCCCAGGAGAACCAGGAGGGAGCAACCAAGGAAGGCCCAGCTCAACGTTCCAGGCGGTTCCATCCCAAGGAACCGGAACGACAGAGGAGGCATCCGAACTGGTCAACAACCACACCAGAACTGAACCGCACAGGTCAAGGAGGCAGGGGAAAAGTCCCGCCTACCTACACGATTACATCACTACGCACCACAGGACGAAACCAAGAGGGGAGGGGTGTACGATATTAGCATACTCCGAAACCCTCGCACCCGATTGGTCCGGACCAGCGGAGACCTGATTGGTCGACAGGTCAGCCGTGATTGGAGCACTAGGAATCTACCGCGATTGGCTGTGCCGATCGCGGAGATTCAAAGTGCTGCCATTGGCTGCCGAGTTGCGAGCCAGCCTTATATGAAGGGCTGCCGCGGCTCGCATTCCCAGACCTTTACCTATACCTAATAAAGAGCTGAACTCACGTAATGGTCTCGCGTCTCTGTTGAACCGATCCGCCCCAGATCTAACAAATATAATTTTATTCTATCAGCTATTCAGTGTTAATAAGTTTGTTTTTATCAGTAGTAAGCATTTTGTAAGTGGCGGCTAATAAGATATTTCTTCTTATCTAGCTGTTCTGCCGCTTGTTTTCTTTGCCTGCTCCAATTTTATTTCATGTTGTAACTGGATAACCTTTGATACATCAGATGGACTGAAGTCCAAAAGCATGTCTGATAACAAACTCTTATTTTTAAGATTTCACCTTTTTGTTGCTTTAGAACAGGGATCTTCAAACTTGACAGCTTTAAGACTTGTGACTTCAGTTAGCTCAGGAATTCTGGGAGTTGAAGTCCACAAATCTTAAACTTGCCAAGTTTGAAGACCCTTGCTTTAGAAATAAACAAGCCACTACATTATAACCCTAATTTGTTTGATTGTGCAATTTTATTACTGAACAAAAAGCACTGATGATTTTAAAACATTCAAATAAATCATTGCAAAACCAGAAAATGCATAGCCTTTAGAGGGGAGTGTGGAAGTGCAAAAAAGAACAAGCAACTGTAACACATTAATTGTATTCCCAGGTGGAACCTATTACAGCTTAATGGGAAGTGAAAGATATATAAATTGCTAGTTAAAGAACCATGGAAGATAGAAATATTTTCATGGTGTTTGGGCTTAAGACATACCATTGAAAGAGAAAAAACAGCATTTTGGTGAGTTCAGATGACATTTTTGCTCTGAAATCCAGTTTTCTTCTTTCCAAAAGCTCTGTTCTTTTAAAAAAATGAAGCTGTGATTTTGTTTATCTGAGTATTTATAAACTTGTTGTGTTTAATTCCAAGATTCTCAGATTGTGCTAACTCTAAATGGTCTGTTAAATTTTTGTTTTATAAATCATTCTGTAGGGCTCAGCAGACTATCCAAAGATTATAAATCTTGATAACCCGTAAACCATGGCTAAACAAGCTATGACTTAGTGTCTCTTGTTGGCTTAATTATATAGATTTCTCAATTGTGATTTAAGAAAGCTTTAAGACTGTGTGTTATTCTTATTCATGATTAATTTAAGTTTGGTGTATTTGATTAACTACTTTAATACATGGGACCATAAATTAACCACATGACCAAGTTTGACCGGTATACTACTGTAGGATAAAAGCATGGTTGGACTTTTTATGATTTAACATGGTATGCTAAGAAGCTTAAGTGTTGATTTGTGAGGATGCTGTTCATCTAATATCTTGAACACTTCTTCCTGTAAAATGGATAAAGCTAGTGAACACCCTCCACTTCCCACCTGGTGTCCTTTAATTGGATTAAGTAAGCACCCCCATCAATTCATGATTGAAAAAGTTTGTTTTGACTCAATGCAGGGATACTGAATTGGGACTGTTGGAACCTGAATGACCACAAGATGGCAGCAGAGTGTTTCTCAATCTTGTCAACTTTAAGATGTGTAGACTTCAATTCCCAGAACTCTCCAATTGACATGGCTGGATGGGGAATTCTGGGAATTGAAGTCTGCACATCTTAAGGTTGACAAGGTTTGGTAACACTAGCATACTCCAACTCTGGTTTTTTTCTAGCAGGGAGGGTTGTCTGGATTTGGTATGCCCTGTGTAAAGCACACAGTATCGGTAGAAAGTTTGGTCCCATATTTGCATTTTCACACCCTCTGCAGATTTCACAGTCCTACCAGTCCCAGCAGAGTTGAATTCCCCATCTAGGCAGTTGGGATCACAGATCTAATTTTGGACCCCTGTTTAAATAAACCGCCTTGAATTTCCTCAGGGGTCCAAGAGAGCATGTGTCCTCTTTAAAAAGTTGTCATGGTGTATCGCTGATAGAACAAGAACTGATTACAATTCTTCTAACGCAGCTCTGTACAGTTGTCAGCAAGTTGAAGGATCAAGGGATGGCTGATGAGATGAGAAGACAACCACAGATCTCAGTTCATGGCAAGAAAAAACCTCAGATGGGGCAGGATTCTCCAACCAAATCTGACTCGTTAAAAAAACCCAAATCAGGTAAACAGAATAAAGGGGTGGGTTTTGACTCAAAATCTCCCCATCAGTGGACGATAAAAGTTACCTCTGGACTTACATACCAGGTGACAATGAAGAGAAACTCCCATCCTTGTGTAACCCATCCTTCTATTTCATCCTTGTTAATTTTCATTGTTTCATATTCCCTTTTTATAATTTTGTAAGCCACCCAGAGTAGCTTCAGCAGTGAGATGGGACCATATACCGGTAAGTAGCCCTCATCTTACAATCATTTTTAAGTTACAATGGCCCTGAAAAATGACATGATTGGTTTTTACATTTAGTATCCCTGCAGTCACATGATCAAGATTCAGACACTTGACAACTGGTTCATATTTATGACAGTTGTAGTGTCTTGGGGTCAGGTCGCCCCTTTGCAACTGTTGGAAGAAATATCCTTCTGGGTTCAGTTCCAAGTGGGGGAAAAAGACACTGGAAACACGGAGGCTGTTTGGAAAGATGGTTTAATGATGAACAAAATCATATGACTTGGAGCTCCAAAGTGAAAAGGATGATCACATGCTCCAAGGTGAAAAGAGAAGATCAAGAAATGCTGAGAGTGCCTGGGTTTTATAACCTTTGTTGGGATTTGACTTGGGGCTTGTATTCTGATTGGTTGTCAGACTCCCATGGGGTCATGCAGGGGCAACTCTGTAGGCTGTCCTGAGTTCCTGGCTTGGTTGAGCCTTGCTGGATGATGATGCACTGAAAGGGCTTTTGGGCAATTGCTATAGCTTTACCTGGAGATCTTTGTTATGTAAAATATTCTGGCAGTTGGCAGAGTTTAGCCTGCAATACTACCTTCTAACCACTGTACCTCCACAGCTCCTAAAATCTCCTGTTTTGTCATTCTGCACAGATTCAGCCACTGAGGTTCCTGGCTTAGCCTCTTGTGTAAACCAAATCAATGGTGGTATTCAAAGCAATGATAATTAAAAGAAACCACGAGATAATAAGAAGTGTAAAGTTATGGCAGTCTTATTGGCTTAAAAACTTAAAATGTTTTGGGTTATCTTTATACTATTCAAAAGGCAGCTTGAATTTTCCAGAGAATGCATTGCTCTCCTGTTCTTGCCATTGACTGTCTGTTCCTCATTATGATGTCAACAATGAATTGTGAATTTGCAATGTAAAATATGCCTTTTCATCCTTGTGCCATGAGATCACTTGCTGGTATAAAGGAGGCTGAGTTTACACTGCAAAATTGCAATGCAGATTTTGTCACGTTGCCTCTTGCACTGTGCTGTTGCTTATTTCTCTTGCATTCTTCAATCTTCAGACATTACCTGAAGCCAGAATTGCTCTTCAGTGCATTTAGCAGTGGAGTGAAACTCAATATGACTTTAAACACTTTTCTCCTTCACTCCCACTTTATCTTTCTAACTACCGGCAGTATGAGAAGGGTGGATTAGAGAGACAGGGTGATGTTTCATCTGGCACTGAATTGGCCATTTTTTTCCTTAAATGAGCTCCTGTCTTCTTAAATTAGATTTTCTGCTGAAGTTTCATTTTTTAAAAATGCGTGCTATTTTTAATTTGTTGCAAGCTGTCTTGTAATGTGTCAGGACATAAATATGATAAATACCTGTAATATTGCTGCTTGGTGGTAAGGCAAAAAGATGGCATTATTTTTCAAGGGTGTATGTCGAATTAATGCCTTAATGTATAGGCTGAGAGCTCCCCCTGCTGGAAAATTAGAGATAGTCATCAAGAACTGAGATGATTTAACTTGAAGGAACTTTTATCTCCATAACTGCTGGGAAATAGGATAGGTGAAAGGAGATAGAGATCACAGGTGCATAAGGAACAGGTAAATTCCTTGTTTCTTCTCCACTCGTGATCTAAAGTGCCCCCTGCCTACTTTTTTAAAAATTAGGTTACCTGGTTTTGCCTTTACTTTGTCAACAAATAAACTTAATTTCAAATTTTGTCAATGTTTTTTGTCAACCTGACTCTGTGGTTTCTTCCCCAAACACTTTAACCTTAGACTGTCTACTATTGACCTCACCCTCTTCCTAAGAGGCCTGTAGGAGGCATGTATAAGTGCACAAATCGTGCCTACCGTCCCTGTCCTATTGTTTCTTTTATTTTTTCTTAAAAGTATCCATCTCATGTATTCGAAACTATGTTAATTCATATACCTATATCTTGTAAGCAATTGACAAATCAAATAAATACATAAATAAATAATGTATTCCCAAATTTATCCCCTGCTATGAACTTTCCATCTACAAACTGCCCTAAAGAGAAGATACTGGCTGTATTAACCCATGTAAGGCTAAAGCTTAATTAACATATTGTACCTCCCATTGCATTCAGCCCTTGACCCAGTGTCTTCCAAATCCAAGTAGCTAGGTATAGAAACCACATTTTGTAACCAACATGTATCATTGCTGACAATGCTATTTTGTGCAAAACCAAAAGTCCAGATCAGTATTTCTCAATCTTGGCAACTGGAAGATGGATGGATTTCAACTCCCAGAATCCCCCAGGCATGCTGGCTGGGGAATTCTGAGAGTTGAAGTCCACCTACCTTCTAGCTGCTAAAGTTGAGAAACACTGGTCTACAATCTAGATGTAAACCACAAAATTAATTTAAAATGCTATGCTGTGCAGCTTATAAGATAAGGCGCTGGCAAATGCATGTTGATCAATATAACTTTTTGGCTAAATATGTTGCACCTCTGATCTTTTTTGACATTATTCTTTGCCTGCATGAAATATAATGAACGGACTTCAATTCTCTCTAGGTCTCCCACAATCCTGGAATACATCACTCAGTTCCAACAATGCTTGTTCTACACAGAAGAGACTTAAAAAGTCACCTCAGGTAGTAGCAACATCTCACACCCCAGTCTTCTCATCAACATATGTTGTCAAGGAAGGACCCAGGCTGACTCTTCCTGCCAGGGCCTGTCTCCCTGCTAGTCGAATTCCTTGTCATATCAGCAGGCTTCCTAACCTAGGTCGTTCTTCAGGAAGTCATATAAGACTGAAGGGCGGCCCAGGAGAAAAGTCGGAGAAGGTCCAGAAGCATCAGAATCCATCTCTAGGAACTCCAGACTTATATATGAAACAAGCCGCCCTTATCAAGCATGGGAATGAGGGTAGGTTACATCCTGTGTTTCAAGGGTGGACAATTGCTGAAGCTACTCTTTTCACGTTTACCACTCCAATTCTTGCTTCCTTAAATCAAGAATTCTTCTGTCAACTCTTCATGGTTAGTCACCAAATTTTGATCTTCGAGGGCTTCAGAGAATAAAACCAGAGGCTATTCAGCTTTGTTTATTTATTTTTAATCATTTAAATTTATTATTACAAATAACTCAGGGTAGTAAACATATCCAACACACATAGCTTGCTTCTCATGTTTTCCCCACAACATCAACCCTGTGAGGTAAGTGGCTACTAGAGGACGACTGGTCCAAAATCACCCAATTGACTCTATGATGGAACTAGAACTCATGGTACCAGGCTTTCTAGTCTGGTGCCTCAACTACTAGCTCAAATTGGTCCTTTGAATATTGAGGTGAGCTTTACTTCAGACAATTTAGAAAGCATCAACAGAAAGAAACACCTTTTGAGCCTTCACTGCTTATAAAACCCCATGTTTTAGTCTACAATTCTCATCATTCCTACTCAGTCTGTCTATATAGCAATGATGGAAGCTGTAATCCAACACTCAAGTGTATGTTTACAAATGGTAAAGTAGCAAGTTACCTAAGGGAGGAAAATGTTACCTGTAGTGCTGCCTTAATCAGCACAAGACCAAATGAAGGAATGCTATTGAAAGGCTAATGATCTTGAGCAAGGGTTCTCAACCTTGGCAAGTTGAAGATGTGTGGATTTCAATTCCCAGGATAGCCCAGCCAGCATAGCTGGGAATTGAAACCCATACATCTTCAACTTGTCAAGGTTGAGAAACACTGATCTTGGACAATTCCTAAAACCTCAATTTCTTGGCCAGGGTTGGTACATATGAAAAGGGAGGGGAAAGATAATTTCACATCAACAAAAAATTTACACTACTCTTATATCAAGGGTACTTCAGTTCTGGATCAAACCATAGATAGGGGTGGGCAAAAATACTGCAATAATTCTACAGTTAGTTTAATTGCGTGGATCCATTTTTTAAGTGTCCTTTCCATATGTAGGATGCGAAGCAATTGCTGCCTTATTCCCACAAAAGGGCCTGGCTGTAGTATTTAATAAATTCAGCAATGAGAAGAGAGTTATTTCCTCACTAGATGGAGAACTAGCCGTAATACTGCTTCTGTAGAAATTAGATATGAAGAAGGCAACCAACTCTAGTGTGTGGAAGCCACAAAGTGTTATGACATACAGATAGTCCATGAGTTAAGATCACAATTGAGTCCAAAATAAATGTTGCTAAGTGAATTTGTTAAGAGAGTTTGCCCCATTTTACGACCTTTCATGCCACAGTTGTTGAGTGAATCATTGCATTTGTTAAATAAGTACTTGTATTTTTCGGACTATAAGATGCACATGGGCCCATTTTTGGCCTGCAGAGTGGTTCCGGATGCCAAGGAGGGCAAGAACAGGACAAGTGGAGGCAAAAAACTTATTTTTTTTCTTGTTTTCCTCCTCTAAATGTAGGTGCGTCTTATGGTCCAGTGCGTCTTATAGTCCGAAAAATATGGTAACACGGCTGTTAAGGGAACCTGGATTTCCCACTGATTTTGCTTGTTAGAAGATAGCAAAAGCCGATCACCTGATCCTAGGAAAGTGCAGCCGTCATAAATATGAACCAGTTGCCAAGTATCTGAATTTTGATCGCGTGACCTCAGGGGTGCTGCAATAGTTGCAAGTGTGAAAAATGATAACTTTTGCAGTGCCATTTTAACTTTGATTTAACTTTCATTTAAAAAACAGTTGTAAATTGAGGACTCCCTGTATATCGTGAAATGTTGGATTAGCAGAATGAACAAGTAATGGAACTTTGTTTCTCCTCAATCAAGGGCTTCCACCATCTGTTCGTGGAAAAGAGACTTTGACCTCTATCAACCTTCCTTTGGAGACAGAAGAAACTTCTAGCATACTTATTCAAAGTAGCCTTAAGAGTAAGACCTTCAAGAATGGCCCTACCTTGCTCTCCACTTACAACGTTCTGAAGAAGCAACATGGAAGCGAGATACCTCCCGTCTCACCAAGTAGTGATATGAAGTCTCTCTATCCTCCTGATGACCTTGATCTTTCTACTCCAGAATTTGTTTCTGATGAAGTTGTTATCTCTGAAATCCCCCCTTACAAAAAACACATTTCAAAATTAGCCCTTGATTTGCCAGAGTTGAATGTTCAGATGAAGATGATGCCAAGCAATCTGTCAAAAACTGGAATAGTTCCACTTGTGTATCCCCATCTGTTCACCCTTCCTAAGTGTCCCGTTCCATCTTCTCCCACTATTCTAGATTTTTCATCCAGAGTAGGCCAGAAGAATGGCTCATTTGAGAAGAAATTAGAAATGTTTGGTTCAGTTTCTTCCACATTTTCTACTAAGGAATTTGCAGAAAATATAACAGGATCCCCACCTGGTCAAGATTCTTCCTCAAATCATAATGATATACCAGACACCAAAATACTAGGTCCGAATTATCCTCTTTCAGTGGTGAGGGAAATGGTCCAATCTGTAATTCAAGATGTAAGCAAAGAGAATGAGTTACTGCTTTCTTCCAGCACCCAAATATGTACCGGTATTGAGTCATCTAATGCTTCTGCCTTAAGTTCAGAAGAAAAAGTGCTGGAAAGAATGGAGGAGAAATTTGATTCTGGAAATGGGTATGAAATAGATGAAGATACATCTAAAGATAATTTATGTGTTATTTTATGAAGCTGTAGAACAGAGGTCTCCAAACTTGGCAACTTTAAGATTTGTGGACTTCAACTACGAAGCTATGCTGACTGAGGAATTCTAGGAATTGAAGTCCGCAAGTCTTAAAGTTGTCAAGTTTGCTGTAGAAAGACAGGGATGGTGATGAAGAATATCAACAAGATGGGAAGTCAGCCCAGATGAATCAAGGCAGCATAAATTTAGGATGAAGGGCTAAAAGTTCAAGTTGAATCAGTTAATAGTTGATGGATCTTATTGGAGTTGGGGTTTGTTTTTGACTTTTCTTTTGTGAAAAATGAGATTATTTTTCTCTTATGCGTGGTATATAAATGTAGATACAGAAATGTGTCTCCACCATTTTTTTTTTGTTATCCAAGACAGAGGAACAGCCCCTGAATTCTTTCACAGTGGCTTCTGAGTAAGCACAGGTCAACCTGATGTGATGTTCTTTAAATAGGAAATATTACAATCCCCAGAAGCCACCAGAGATAATGAAGATTGCAGTGCAGCACATTTAGTGGAGGCAAGTGTGCGAGAGATTTTAATAAGGAACTTCTTAATATTCTGAATATAAGGCATGGAAAATAAAAATTTCTAGGACCTCCTTGGTCTATATTTAGAAATCTAGACAGGAGGTTTTAAGCTACAAATAAATGAATCATCTTTGGAATCCAATAGTCACATTTTTGTACAACTCAAAAGTTGTCTAAAAATAAACCTTCTCTTCCTGTTTATAGTGTTTTTCTCCTCTTTGGTTGTACTTTCCTCTCTGTTCTCATCCCTAAAGAACATCCTTGCCACGATCGATACACATTCTCTAGACTTTTCATAAATTCACGTAGCTGATAATGACTGGTTGCCAGTCTGCAGGTGTGGGGACTGCTTGTTTTCCTTCCTGCGGAAAACAAAAACAATCATAAGTCTCATAAACCTACTTTTCACATTTTTGGACATGTATTATTTGGTTTTGCCATGATGTGCTGTAAAAATAATTTGGAGAAAAGAAGCTACAGGTAGTTTTTGACTTACTACTGTAATTGAGCCCAGAATTATGGTTGTAAGTTGCGCCAGTCATTAAGTGAGTTATCACATGACCATGCTTGATTTTATGACCTTTTTGGGGGTGGTCATTAAGCAAACAATTATTAAGAAAAGCCATTGTTCACAAAAACAAAAGCCATTCTTTTTTGCCAGAAACTACCGTGTTTCTCATATAATAAGGCCGTGTCTTATTTTTTTTTGAGCCCCCCAAAAATGGCTAGGCTGTCTTTTCGTGGGTGACTTAATTCCCCCACCTTGCATCTTCGGGCAGGTGGGCGGCAACGACTTGGATGTTGACCTCGGCGTTGGTGGGGCACTTTGTATCAGGGTCAACGCAGGCAGCACCATATCTGGGTGTGCAACAAAAGTACTTCCTAACAGCAAGCCCCCCCACCATTCCCCCCCATTTTGCATGTTTTAATATAGGCCTTAATTTGGGGGGAGGGGCTTAATTTCATTTCATGCCTATAAAACATGCTGGGACTTCCTATTGGGGGAGGCCGTATTGTTGGAGAAACAGGGTATCAAGGTCACATCACTGGGTTGCTGACCACTCGTGGTGGTGGGGAAAAGAGTAGGTGTGTTAACTTTGAATTTGGGTCCTAAGTGTCTTTTTTGCAACTTCTATAAACATTCTGTAAGCAAGCGGGGTCATAAGTGAAGGACTTACATCTGTCAAAACCCTGACAGACTACTTATACTGAGCTTTGCATATAGCCAATTGTATCTAAGAAATCTCCCTGAAATTCCTCTTATTGAATGCATCTGCAAAATCTCAAGCAATGCTTGGTCTCAAGACCCCCTCTTCCGCTTTGGAGATGATTAGACTATTTTGTGGAAATAAAAAGTTTGAAATGTGGAAGGCGGGAGAGAGTAAAATGGAGTAATTTGGATGGCTGGATCTAAGATAAAATCTTTCCCAGTTCCCACATCAGCCCTGCATAGTTCTTAAAGTTTAGGGGGGAAACCCTGAAAGAACTCTTGAGATATTTGAGCTTGTTTTTACCTACTTTGGGATGCCCATGTTCTCTCTGCCGAGGAGACCTTGATACTTTATTATATTTTGAAGCTGATGGAAAGGTATGATGTTCATTAGGCACTCTGCTATCCCATATGGCAGGGTGAGCAACCATGACAACATTATGACTTGTGGACTTTAATTCCCAGAATTCCTGAAGAACTATGCAAGCTCAGGAATCCTGGGAGTTGAAGTCCACAGGCTGTAAAGTTACCAGAGTTGCCCACCTGTCCTATAAGCCAAGATTCATTCCTGTCACTACCAATAAGCCCTCAAAATGATTTGACTGCAGAGAAAGACCATGGGAGGAAGTAGATCATTGGACCTTGGAGGAGAAGGTCTAGCAAACTGGGCCATACAATAGCATCAGCCTTAATAAAGCACAATCAGAAGCCCAGAAATTGGGTCATCACATTATTAAAAAGATGTAGAGACTCTAAAAAAAAGTGTAGAGAAGAGCAACCAGGATGATTAGGGGGCTGGAGACTAAAACATGAAGAATGGACGCAGGAATTGGACATGGCTAGTCTAGTGAAGAGAAGGGCCATGATAGCAGTGTTCCAACATTTAAGGGGCTGCCACAGAGAGGAAGGGGTCAAGTTACTTTCCAAGGCACCTGAAAGACAGACAAGAAATAATGGATGGAAATTGATCAAGGAGAGATTCAACCTAGAAATAAGGAGAAATTTTCTGACTGAACAATCAACCAATGGAACAACTTGCCTTTGGGAGTTCTTGAAGCTTCATCACTAGAGGATTTCAAGAAGAGATTGGCCTGCCATTTGTCAGAAATGGTGTAGGGACCCCTGCTTGGATGGAGGGTTGGACTAGATGACCTACAAGGTCCTTTCCAACTCTGTTAATTTGTAAGATTCCTTGGAAAGTTTGATAGATCAGGAAGGACATGGAATGAAGCAGCAGTCTTTCTTCTGTAGGTTCCTCTGCAATCTTTTGGCTGGGTTACAGCCTACATTTAGTGCTTTTTCAGAAGAGCGCTAGAGAAATAGCCCAAATGGCAGTCACCAGGATAGAGCTCTTAGACTCATGACTGCTGTCTGTCAGGCAAATTGACAGATGGCTAAACCAGATACTATAAAATCTGCCTATACTCATCCTGCTTCTTCCTACCTGGCAACTGGTGGTGTTTTTTCTTTCCAAGAAATAATCTACATCCAAAATACATCCTCCCCTTGACAACACACGTCCATAAACATTTACTTGATGAAGTAAATGTAAGTTACAACACCTTCTCTCACACATTTTGACATAGTGCTTATATCCAACTTTAAAATAACAGTGGTCATGATTAGCATGTAGTGGTTAAGGTAGTATTTCTCAATCTGGACAATTTTAAGATCTGTGGACTTCAACTCCCAGGATTCCCCAGTCAGGATGCTCATTAGGGAATTCTGGGAATTGAAGTCCACAAATCTTAACGTTGCCAGGGTTGAGAAACACTGGGAGAGCCACATTCTAATTCATCCTTAAGTATGGAAAGTCACAAACACTATACACTCTCCTGGCCCAGCCTGTCTCACAAGACTGTTGTTGTGAGGGAAAAAAATAGGAGGAATGGGTATATCACCTTGAGCTGCTGAATAAAAGATGTATATAAACCTAAGAAAAAAGTTGTCTGAAAAGATCTGCATTTCTTCTTGTAATCAGCCTTTTATGAGAAAGAGAAAACAGCCACTCAGCAAATTTATTTTAGTATTCACACCTAATTCCTAAACTGGGGTTGGGGGTCAAGATTACAGCGGATGGGAAGTTGGTGGGAAACATGTATTAGTAATTCAAATTATTACGAATAGATCCAAATATCTGTAATCCAAGATGAGACAAAGCAATCTTTTGAGCATTAAATTTCCCGTGGAAATAGGTTTTGTGAATTAGATTCATATACTAGAACAATAATGATTTTCTTTTAACCATAGTTTCTGTTGTTTGTTGAATAATTCATAATTGCCTGGTTCCATGGAATACTAAATCAGAAAGAGATTTGCAGTATATCTTGGAGGGTGGGGGCTTGCAAATTATTAATTGTGACTTTTATGGTTTGTTGCATAAACCATGGTTTATTTAAAACACAGTTGACTAATACCAATGGCTTACTTCATAGCCTGCATTAAATTGAATTCCAGCAAACTCCATTGCAATATAGAGCCATGCCATCAAATGAGGCAGGGGTGGGAATATTAACTTTAAGAGAAAAATCCAACAGAGAAACAATTTCTTTTATTTTAAGCTCCACCCTTACATCACACCTGCATACATATTCATTTATAAAAGGGCAATCAGGAGCTCTTTCCCCTTACTTTTTTTTTTACATTATTCCTTTCTGTGGTTTGACTTTGGTGGAGTTTGTTTCTTTTGGGGCCTTGCGGGAGGCTTTTCCCCTCCTGGGTAAACTGACTCCTTAAGGTCCCTGCATTTCCTGGAAAGGAAATTGGGGGTGCAGAAAGTATCAAAGAAAGGAGGTGCCTTGGTCTGGGCCTCACAGAAAGGGCACCATGCAAAGGCATCCCTTGGAAGTATTAATGGTCTCCAGCAAAAAAAGGCCTTGTTGCAAGCGCCCAGCAGAAACCTGGGAAGAAAACTACCCTGTGTATAAAAAAGCTCGTTCAAATTTATTGATTTGTCCCGTGGAGAGGGAGTCTTTACTACTACCAAAAAACAGAAATTGCAACTCTTCCAGCATTGGTGAGGAGAAAATACCATGGGAAGCTTACTTTAAAAAAAGAAAAAAGAATGGACTCTAGTGAGCAGGTGGAAAGCAAGAACTCTTGTCTGCTAGCATGTGTTAATATGCATTAGCCAGTTTGGTTTAGTGGTTAAGGTGTTGGCCTAGAAGCCAGGGGACAGTGAGCTCTAAGCCCGCTTTAGGCATGAAAGCTGGTTGTGCCTTTGGGCCAGTTGCCATCATTTGGGCCACCTCATAGGGGTATTGTTGTATGTCACCATATAAGCATGTAAAGTAATAAAGGTAAGATTTTTAGGCACACATAGTTTAATTTCAGGGGGTGTACTGTACTCAGAACCATGCCATGGGAAGACTAGTTGGGCAAATTACATTTGTTGGAAGAAATATCCATTTGGTTAAGTTCCAAGCTGGGAGAAAGACACTGGAAACATGGTGGCTGATTGGAAAAGGTGGTTTAATGATGAACAGAATCACCAGCAGTCCTGGCTGACCAATTGGTTTGAAGAGTACATGGATTTTTATAGTTTTTTTTATAGCATTTTGTAATTTAGAGACTTGTTTTGTGTATTTTGTTATTTGAGTTTAATTAGTTTGTCTTAAGGAAAGCCTGCAATGAGTCTAAAGTGCTGGCTTCCTTGGATATTTAATCTTGTTTAAGAACTGTAATTAATCCTAGATGCTGGCTTCCTTGGGGTTTTAATCCTGTCTTGAATTGATTACTAAATCTGCATTTTTAAAAAGTGGCCTCCTATCTTTGGGGCTATTGAGAAAGACTGTGTCTGTTTCTTGCCTCTAAAAAAACATGTTTCTCTATTTCTCATTTAGGAAAATATAATATTCTGTCTTTTTTATATTTCTCAAAATATTTCATTCTTCTGGGGTGGGGTGCTAACTTTCTACAGGTTCTTCTTGGGATAAAACCAAATGTGCAACTCAACTTTTGTTTTGGGAATTGCTGAGCTGAGAAGTTCTCTGGGGTGGGAGTACTGCCTGTGCTTTGCACATCAGAGTGAGCAAATAGTTTTGTTTATTAAGAGAGGAGTTTTGTTTATTAAGAGAGGAGAGGACATTAACTACGATATCTAGGCTTTCTGCAAAACAGAGCTTGGAGTGATCAAGGTCGGAGCAAACAATGTAACTGCAAATGTTTGTTTAGAGATGTGTGGTGAGATCCAGTGAGCCGGGGCAGGTGGGGACATACCTATGAGGGAATCAGGTAATATGTTGAGGATGATAGGGAGATGAATGATGCTGATGAAAGAGTTTTGCCCGTTCCTAAAAGGGCTACCAATTCCCAAATAATAATTTTATTAAAAGCGAGATGGGCATGGTGCTTTACTGCCCCCCCATCCTATTTCCTTGCACTCCAATTTACCAGTAATCTCCCCTTCCCATCAATAGGTGGGCACAAATTCCAAACAGCATACAAATGTTAATTACTTGGCATTTTTATTTTCAACAAATACCTCCAGGGCTCAGGATCATTCTTGGGAATTAGAAAGTGACATCGTGCTTTGAAGAATGTCATTATTTGTTAGTAAAAACATGCTTTTTAAAAAATTTAAATATTAAAAGTTTTACAAAGAACATAAAAGCTAACACAAACTAATAAAGAGTAAAAGAAGCAAGGAAAGAAAGAAAAAAAAAGCATAGAAAGAAAGAATAAAAATGAATAGAAGAAGCTTCCAGTTCTCCTTGCAGCAAATATAAGTACCTTACAAATTTATCTTAGTTGGAGATAACAAAAACCAACTTATTTACATTCAATATTTTTTTCCAATCATTAGAACCACTAATAAATGCATTCTTTCCTCATTTCATGCACACACAAAAAATCTATAAGGGGTTTTCAGGCAGCCATAAAAGTAATGTATTTTTTCTCTGATCAAAGAAATTAAGTTAGGTATATCAGCACGTTCCATCATATTCAACAATCGTTATTTGTTCATTGTGGAGGAATTGTGTTGAATTTTTCCATTTTTAGCATATAATAATCCCACTGGTCATCTACAAAAATAAACTTCCATGACTTTCTTCTCGTTGTCTGTCCATTAGTCACAAAAGGAATGTTTTCAGATTCAGATATACTTTAATCCAGGGTTGTCCAACCTTGGTGACTTTAAGACTTGTGGACTTCACCTCCCAGAATTCCCCAGCCAGCCATGAGTTTCTGTGAGTTGAAATCCACAGCTCTTGAAGTTGCCAAGATGGGACACCCCTGCTTTAATCTTTAACACTTTTGAATTCAAATAAATTTCTGTGATTTTTCTTTTCATTTAAGTGGGGCAGGGAGGTTGGCAAATGTCGAGGAGGGCACTGGTGGACGCACTGTTGCCCACAGATGCCATTTTGGAGATTTAGAGTATTTGTAGTAGTTGAAATGGGACTGTAAATTGGTAGCTTGGGAACATGGAATTTGCAGAGCAAGATTCTAAGGGATTCGGGTTATGCCTGAAAAGCACAATTCTTCTCATTAATCTTGATTTCTGTATTTGATCCCCATAGATACGCCTGTTACTTCTAGGCACAGCTGCTCCACCACAGAGCCATTCCCCGTACATCAATTCAAGAAGACTCTAACCAGCAGCAAAGGTTATAATCCCTTTGATTTTACCTCTGATGAGCTGAACCCTGCCTGTGAATGGCTAAGAAACACTTCCTCAGGTGGAAAATGTAAGTTGTGTCAAGAAACCAAGGAAAGGGGATGGGGTTGGACTAGATGAGTTACAAGGTCCCTTCCAACTCTGATTATCTGTAAGATCTGAATGATCATCAGTGTCTCAGAGTTTCAAGGATTTATGTTGACCAAGAAGGGAGAACACGGAAATTGGGGTGTTCAGGGCTGGATTTGTGTGGATTAGGTGACAAAAGGCAGGATGCTGGTAATATTTTTATTGTTTGATAGTCTTGCTTTAATTATTAAATTTTAGAATTGTAAACTACTCAGTAGGTTGAGATGGGCAGTTGCAGAAATAAAATGAAAGAACTAATGAATGAAAGAAAATAGGCTATATCCCTTCACATGTATTCTGACACATGTTTAAAAAGGTTAAGATAGCAGCCTCAATGCTTAATTTTCATGATCACCATCTTTTTCATTTTTTAAAAAAATATTAATTAAAATAAAAAAGGCATAAACTAAGCCTCCCAAAGTCGCTTTATCAGTGAGATGGGCAGCATATAAATTTAATAAATAAAATTTTTAAAGAAAAGGGGAAGAAGGTTAACGAACAAACATGTACAAAGACATATCATATTCATAGGCATATCAATAAATAAAAGCCATAATTTGCTACAGTCATCTATACTTAATTATATTAATTCTACAGATCAGTGAATAATTTGTCCACCAATATCGGGATTGTTTGAAATAAATATCATATTTTAGGTAGAACATTCATTTTGATTCTATTTATCCAGGCCATATCTATTCTGGACCATGATTTGTGTGGACTGGAATAGAAAGTGAATATTCTGGGATTCCCCTAAATCCAATTGAGCACATCTGGGACATCATGTCTCACTCCATCCACCAATGCCACGTTGCACCACAGACTATCCAGGAGTTGGGGGATGCTTTAGTCCAGGTGTGGGAGGAGATCCCTCAGGAGACCATCCGCCACTTCATCAGGAGCATGCCCAGGCATTGTAGGGAGGTCATACAGGCACATGGAGGCCACACACACTACTGAGCCTCATTTTGACTTGTTTGAAGGACATTACATTAAAGTTGGATCAGCCTGTAGGGTTTTTTTCCACTTTAATTTTGAGTGTAACTCCAAATCCAGACCTCCATGGGTTGCTCAATTTGATTTCCATTTATAATTTTTGTGTGAGTTTGTTGTCAGCACAATCAACTATGTAATGAACAAAGTATTTGATAAGAATATTTCATTCATTCAGATCTAGGATGTCTTATTTTTATGTTCCCTTTATTTTTTTGAGCAGTGTATAATACTACCCCCTTTTTTTTCTTCTGCCAATGTTTTATACATTTTCCCCAACTTTTTGTTTCATAAGTACCCTTGATCTCTGTTCTTTATATGAACCCCTTGAATATGTGCGTTTTGTTTTTCTAGCTTAAAGAATATTCTTTTTCTCTTAGCTGGGTCATTTAACCCATTAATATTTATAGATATCAAATTAACTCCTTTATCCATTCCTTTCTTACTTCTATCCTTCAATATTTTTACCCTTCATTTTACTTCTTGTCCTCCTATTTCTTCTCTTCTGAATGTCTCCTCATCTCTTTCCCTCTCCTTCTCCTTCTCCCTCCCCCTGCTTCTGGGTTGTAGCTCTTCTTGACTCAGAGTTTCATGCTCGTCTCTGCTGCTCAGTTCTTCCTCTGTTCCTGCTATTTGATTGAAGAATTCTTGAGCTTTGGTTAGGTTATCTATTCTCATCTTTTTTTCCTTCCATAATGTTAGTATACCCTCTGGGGTAATCTATCTGAAAGATATATTTTTTTTGTTTAAATAATTCATGAGAAATTGATAGTCTTTCCTTTGTTCGCAAATTCTTCTCGGCACCTGTTTTAGAACAATCACTTCTCTACCTTTGTATTTTATTCCTTCATCTTAGAACAATCACTTCTCTACCTTTGTATTTTATTCCTTCATCTCTCGTAACTCTATAAATTATATCCTTCACTCGCCTCCTTGCAAATCTAATATGCACTTCTCTGGAGAGTCTATGCTGTCTCGCGTAGCTCGTGTATACTCTGTATATGTCATCCAGCTCATTCACCATTTCATCCCTATCTCTGTTCAGAAGCTCTGCCAACATCTCCACCATTACCAACACTATATTCTCTCCCCTCTCCTCCACATTCTGGAATCTAAGATAATAGGAGGCCTTGTCCATCTCAAGCTGAGTCAGTGTCTCATTGATCTCTTTATTCTGCTCCTTAATTGTTTGTTCCATGCCTTATTTCTTTTCCATTCAATTGGCTTGTTCTTCAATCACTTTAATCTTCTCTTCGTTTATTTTAATTAATTCTTGAATCTGGCCTATCTTTCCATCAAAATTTTTGACTTCATTTCTCATTTCCCCTAGCTCATTTTTTAGTTCTTCTTTTATTATTTCTCTTTCTGCTTTGCTTTCCATATGGTTTTTGGACATTGATTCCTGCAATGTCAATATCATACTTTGAATAGTTAATAGAGTAGTTTGGACTGATTGTGTATTGGTTTGAGCTGGAGATTTTTCTGGCTCCAACATCCCTTCAATTGTTTTTTGGGTCGATGTTGCTGTGGGGTGGATGGTGTTATTGCTGGTGTCAGTTTTCTTCCTACTTTAGTAATAGTGATAGATGTGCTGGTCATATATTTAATAATTCTTTGTTGTTTCTCCACTATCCTAGCTATATTCTCCCAAATCGTATTGCATACTACCATCAATTTTATCTATATTTTACAGTTCGATTTTCTCAATTCTCTTAAATTTTTATATTACTATTTATCTGCTTAATTTAATTCCTTAGCACCATTAGGTGAGGAGATTCTTATCAGTTAATTAAAATTCCAGTCCACTTTATTCATTATTACCCTGATTGTTCTCTTCACGTTCTGTTAATATTATATCTAATATTAATAAATTCAATAAATCATCAACTCAGATCATCTAGCAGGTCAAAAAATCATTCAACTATGTTTAAGCATATAACAGTGCTACAACCCCAATTACTTCTTTAAATTAATTACAATATTTCAATTAATATTACCTTAAATATATAGGAATTTAAATTCTAATTAATATATATATATATATAAATAATTCACAGTATTTAATATAAGGAGGGTAGGGGAGAGAGAGGGAAAGAAGAGGGAAATATATTAAAGTCATTAATCTATAGTCAATCAAATATGTGTAATGAGTAAAAGAAGAGAAAGATATAAAGATATAAAATATACTCCGAAGGGATTAAATATTACCTACTTAAGTTAATACCTATTTCCAAATAACCAATCAATCTTGTTTTCTTATTAATTAAATATATATTTTAAGTAAATAGAAAGTGAGATTATACCGCTCCGATCACTTTTGAGGGGAAAAAGAAAAAAGAAAAAAAAGAGGGCAAAATAAACACTCAGTGAAGAGAGGATTTACAACCTCCTTTTTTCCTTATGTTTCCTTAATAATCCAATTATATGCAGAAATAGATTCAAGTCTTAATTCTCAGTTCTCAATTCTCAGTTCGGTCTGGTACCTCTGCCGGTTCACTCCGCTCTCCCTGTCACAATGTCTGCCTCCACGAAATGCACTGTCACTCCTCTGATCATTTACAAAGGTCTCAAAGTTTCACAGTTCTTCTCCGCTGTAAAATATTCTCCGTGATATATTCTGTGACTAGAAATACAAAACTTTATTCACTCTTCTTTTCTTTCCTTTCCACTTCCTTTTTAAAAACAATTTTCCACTTTATCTGGAGCTATGGGTAAACAGCTTAATCTTGCTGCCACTTTCCCCCTTTCGCTCCGGCACTTCACAGATGTGTCAATTACCTTTTGATTTATCCGTTAGTTATAATCCAACACCGATTCCTTTGGACCTCTTTCCCGGACTCCAAATTTGATCTCCTCTCTCCACTTCCTTCTCAAAGTTGTTTTGTCACGTCTTTGGGTCAGCCTAGCTGGCTGGCTTCTTTTGCCCTATGCTTCAGGCTCCCTTCTTCACCTCTGGGATTGCACTTCCCGTTCGGCTCCAAGAGTTCTTCCTCACTTGAGTGATCCCACCAGGATCTAACTTCGCCTCGAACAGCTGCCCACGAGCAAAAACCCTGATGTAGGAGAACAGATCAAGATTCTCCTACCTCGCCATGCCGCAATGTCACCAGAAATCCCTCAAGTAGTTTTTAAAGCTGTTTTCTTCCCTTGCCAATGTCACTCTTTTGTGTCTAGATGGTGCAGACATCATTGAATTGCTGAGAGATATTCTGACCCCATTCCCTTTGGGTCTGCGATTGAACAAGCTAGAGGCCATGATTTGGGATAAATATAAGATCCAATTGACTAAACTAAGCCTGGACCAAGGTTACAGGAACAGCCTTCAGTTGTTAGAAACATTGCCTGAGATCATCCTCAAATTCCGCAAGAGGCCTTTCCGATGCCTTGTACAGCTGGATCCAGGTTAGTCTCTATATATTTAGCTGGGATCTTTGGGCTTTTTCTTCAAGGATTTTATGTCTCATTTGAGATTAGAATTCTCCAGTTAGAAGTTCAGATAACATCTCAATTAGATATTGAGGTCATTTTAATTTGACCCCAGTTTAATATTAGCCTTTGCCAATCTATCTCCTTCCACATTTGTGGGACAAACTCTCTAATTTTAGGTAGTGGTGTTCCATATCATGGCAAAGCACCACCATGGTAAAGGAAGAAACATGGCTGGTGTAATAAACTTCAGGTCACACATTATGATGTAAAAAGTCTTAGGCTGGGTAATTCCTGTCAGTTCTCCATTAAGTTGGTGAATGATCCAACCAGATTTAGTGAAGCAGGAAAATTGGACTTATTCTGGAGCCTTTGACTATCTAATTATTTATCTCCCTTGCCTCTTTTGTAGATGGTGACAAAGCTACATATCGATTATCTCATCAGAACAGTTACATCCAGAAAGAAACGGTGATATTGCAAGATCCCCAAGAGCGTTCATCATAAAAAGAATCTTGCTCAAATCTTAGATTTAATCTCACGGTGAAGGTGGTTTAATCTCAAATTGAAAGTGGTTTAATTTCAAGGTGAAGTTACTCTTAAAAATGAATCCAACCTATAGAGGGCACAATATCCTTATTTTTGTAAGGTCTTGTAAAAAAATGCAATGTTAACCTAACATTCTGATGTTTGGTGTTAATAGCTAAATGAGATTAAAAGAAGCTTCGGAAATTAGTTCCTCAGACCGGAGCAGGCTAAATGTCTATTTGATTAGAATGAGGCATAAGAGATATCATGAATTATTCAAACCTTTTTAACATTAGCATTTCTTTTGTGCTGCTTAAGAAGGGGCACCTGGCATGTGTTTACCTACAGGGTTCTTAGAAAAGAGTAATAAAAATTGTATTCTGCATTACATAGCATCCTTTTTATGAATCTATGTGTGTTGGTAAATCAATCAATCAATGAAAGGATATGTGTAGGTGAGACAGCATGATTGGTGGTGCCAAGGACAATGCCCATAAGCATATTGATGTCTCCAGCTTTAAAACCTATGGAAAGTGAAGTATTTACATTCATTGCAGCTTTTCTTCCAGGGAGCAATAGAAGGCAAATTAGAATGTAATGAGAGATTGCAGAATGATCTTCAGTAGATGGCCAAGTGGTCTAATTTCCATTCCATTCTAGGCTGCTAAAGTGAATCTCTCTGTCTGAAAAACACTACAAACATAATTCTTGTATTCAAAGTAACCCCTGACCTGAACATGCACACAAAGGCTATTTCTTCATCTAAAAGATGGTTGACAGACAGAGTTTAAGCAGAAAGAAAAGTAGCTTGAAATTTGAGGCCTGCGTTGTAGAAATACCAACAAGAAAAGGCCGTCTTTGTTGGACTTTCTCTGCAAGGATTACAGACTCTTGGGATGAGTTTTAGTAAGCATAAATCTATTTCCTAAAATTGCTGTTTGATATAATCGCATTCTCTTTCTTTGCACTCAGAATCTCCATTGTGTATTTTCCAGTTATTTTAAAACACTAGTCAGTCAGGAACACTGGAGCTTTCTTAATAGAATATAAAATATAATAGATTTGTATCAAACTTCCAAGTTAATTACCTCATTCTTTTTCTCCCTCATTCTCTTTTTAGTTGGATTCAAATACTTATTAATCTGTTTTCCATCTTCATTGAGTCAATGAACAAAATAGTAAAGGAAGTTTTATTGATCCATAAAGAAAGGCATCTAAAATATCTTAACTAACATAAACCCTGCATTAAGGCCAATCAGATGTTGCAAAATGATTAACATACATTTGAAGTATTAACCAAAAGCCAACATGGATTTGTCAAAAACAGATTATGCCAGACTAATCTTATTTCATTCTTTGACAAAGTGACAAAATTAGTGGTCCAGAGGAATGCTGTGGATATAATTTACTTGGACTTCAGTAAGGCATTTGATAAAGTAGATCATAGCTTACTACTTGATAAAATAGAAACGTGGGTTAGACAGCATCACCACCAGATAGATTTGTAACTGGCTGACTAACTGCATGTACTCAATGTGTAGTACTCAATGGAACTGCATCTACATGGAGGGAAGTGTGCAGTGCGATACCCCAAAGCTCCGTTTTAGGCCCAGTACTCTTCAACATCTTCATCAATGATTTGAGGGAATAGATGGGGAACTCATCAAATTTGCTGATGACACAAACTAGCAGGAATAGCCAACACTCCAGAAGACAGGCTTAAGATTCAAAAGGATCTTGACTTGGGCAATAACTAAATGAAATTCAATGGTGAAAAAAGTAAGATTCTACATTTAGTCAAGAAAAACAAAATGCTTTTTTGTTTGTGGTACCTTGCTCAATAGTAGTTGCTGTGAAAAGGATCTTGGAGTCCTAGTGGACAATCATTTAAATATGAGCCAGCAGTGTGCTGCAGCTGCCAAAAATGCCAACAGAATTCTAGGCTGCATAAACAGAGCAATAGAATGAAGATCACATGAAGTATTAATACCATTTTATAATGCCTTGGTAAAGCCACACTGCATCCAGTTTTAGTCACCATGATGTGAAAAAGGTGTTGAGGCTCTAGAAAGAGTGCAGGGAAGACCAACAAAGATGATTAGGGGAGTGGAGGCTAAAACATAAAGAACAGTTGCTGGAAATGGGTATGTCTAGTTTGATAAAAAGAAGGACTAGTGGTATTATGATAGCAGTATTCCAATATCTCAGGTTGCCACAAAGAAAGGGGAGTCAAGCTATTCACCAAAGCATCTGAGGGTAGGACAAAAAGCAATGGGTGGAGACTAATCAAGGTGAGAAGCAACCTAGAACTAATTAATCAGTGGAATGACTTGCCTCCAGAAGTTGTGAATGCTCCACTGGAGATTTTTAAGAAGAGACTGGATAACCATTTGTCTCAAATGGCATAGTGTTTTCTGCCTAAACAAGGGGTTGGACTAGAAGACCTCCAAGGTTCCTTCCAATCCTGTTATTCTATTCAAGTGTTTCATTCTTGTGCAAAGAAGGGATGAGGTTAAAAACAAATGTAATCTTGTCTCTAGATCTATGTATTATCTCAGAATTATAGACAGTCCATTAAGGACAACCAAGCAGCAATTCTTTGCTCAGGGAAAAAATCCAAAATTAAAACATCTCTGACAAGAGGTTAAGTTCCCCTTGAATAGGGGTTCATTGTTGTATTTCACATCCTGTTAGGGTGTTTTCCTCGCAATTAAATTGGAATTTGCCATGTAACTGAAGGCACATCCCACACTTTGAAGAGGCAAAAAACAGATTGTGAGTTTCCTCAGACATTGTCACATTCCTCCTGAGTCACAACCATCTCTTCTCAAAGCTAAATGTATTCAGGTATCTCAGTCTAATGCTTCTCAGAACAATCTCTGTAGTTATCCTATTGTTTTGCCTTAGCATTTTTTTGGCTAGAATTTAAGATGATCACATCAACTGTGGTTTTGAAATGGAAGGTCATGCCACTCCCATAAGACATTGGACTGTAATCTTCCCTGCAAACACATCAAGGGAAGCTGGAAACTTATGGTGTGATGAAATGAGATGCTCAAGGATTGGGATTTGAGAGCAGGGCTGAAGAGTTGCAGAGAACCTGAAAGCTTTGTTCCAGGGGGATCTGCAAGGTATGGTCAAAGGGTCAAGATGGTAGACTCGATGCAATCAAAGCTCTGTCCATGTTGTGTTGTGGCTGCCATCTTGACTTTGTTGACCATAAACTGGGAACACTCCTGCTTTGCTCCCTGTATATACTCTATAATAGTGTTCGATGGACTTTAAAGCAGATTGCAAGGGGACTAGGAGGTCTTTCTCTTCTATTTCCATTAAATATTTATGGAAAGATATGTTTTTCTTCTATTTATTGGTTTTGCCTAGAATCATTGGTTTTTTTTCTCTTTTTATTCCATTTGTGTCCTGAGATTTATAAAACGCGCTCCATCACTCCTCTCCAAATGCATTCCCCAGTGAAGTTCAACATACTGACTCTGATCCCTTAAATCTTTCTACTTTCTGCCTGCCTTCAATTAAATCCCATACCTTGATAGGAGAAGAGAGTTTAAAATACAATCTGAGGTAGATAAAGCAACTTCCTCTTTTTAATTCCAAACACAGGAATGCATGTGAAACTTCTGTTTTTATTAATGTGTAGAGGGGAAAAGTGGCTTAATATTGATTCAGGGTGTTTCAGCAGCTTCATCCCCAAATGGTTGAATAGATGATAATCCTTCTGAGATGCATGCTGATTTCTACATCTTCCTGCCCCATTAAAAAAATTGTTCGGCTTGCTTGTTTGGCTATACAAACATTTGTCATTGTATAAACAGGAAGCAAGTTTGGGGCTTAATTTTGCAATGGCATCATAGGAAAGGTCATTAGATTAAAAAAAAAAATCTGTAGCAGAATGTGTCAGAAATTCCATCTTGTCATCAAGCTTTCATTCTTCCTTGCAGTTGAAGTAATCATATCTAATGCTTCCAGTTGCATTTGGGTTAACCTCAGATATCTCTCCCCACCCTCCACCTCCAATTGCCTCAGAACTTCAAAAATAGTTCAAAATCTTGGCTGATGCCCATACTGAGGATTTGGCAGATGTCCCCAAGTCCTGGCTAGACCTATATTGGGAGGCTTATGGTAAAGTTGTCCTTGTAGTCTTCCTAGGGTGTAACCAGGGGACGGATTCATGTACCCATGGACCATGTAAAAAGGCATTCTTCTGAGACTTGCTTCTTCTGGGACATGGCCAGATTCTCGATGTTTCATCAATTCCTTTGCTGGTGTAGCTTGATAGCCCCATTTCTATGAAAAGAAAAGAAACAACACAATCAGATTTAAAACCAATGTTTGGGTCTATGTCTATAACAATGTTCCTCAACCTTGGCAAATTTAAGATGTGTGGACTTCAACTCCCAGAATCCTCCAGTTGGGGGAATTCTGGGGGTTGAAGTCCACACATCTTAAATTTGCCAAGACTAAGGAACAGTATCATAGGCTTCTTTGGGTTTTCATAACACACTATTGCAGGGGTCTCCAACCTTGGCTCCTGGAAGCCTGGCGGACTTCAACTCCCAGAGTTCCACAGCCAGCAAAGCTGGCTGTGGAATTCTGGGAGTTGAAGTCCACCAGGCTTCCAGGGGCCAAGGTTGGAGACCCCTGCACTATTGTATAATTGCCTAAATTGTGCTGAAGTAAAACATGCAGGTAATCCTGAACTTATAAACACAATTGGGACAGGGCTGTAAAGCAACTTGCTTTACAGATCAGCCCGAGGAAGCAAAGAATCTGTCTTCCCCATCTTCACTCATTACTGCTGCATTATGGCACAAAGGGATACAAAACTCCTCACCTGTTGAATGCTGCCTACCACAGAACCTTCTAAGTACAGGGGGAAGTGGCAACTCTAGGTTTTGTCATACTCTGGTTTTCCTGGTTCAATCTGGGTGCAGCCTTGATCAATATTGACCAAAGGTGCTATGCTGTCTATAACTATTGGTTGAAGGTGGAGGCTGGAGAAAGGCAATATTACTTAGATATCATTTTTTTCTGTAGGCACTTCTCAGAATTGAGCCTTCAGAGTGGTTTCTGGAGCAATTAGGGTACCCAAATTAACAAAGGCACTCCATTGTGAAGTTTGAATACCACCATTTGGCTTTTTGTGGTTACGAAGGCAAAATTCTTCAAACTCAGCAACTTTAAGATGTCAATTCCCAGAATTCCCCAGCCAGCCATGCCATCTTGTAAGACAATACATGAGCCCAGCTAGGGTTCATATAAAAGATATATCAGACCATATCCCTAAGACCCTGGACATCCTTCTAATCTGTGGAGTTCAATTCCCAGAATTCTTTCTGTGGCCATGATGGCTGAGGAATTATGGGAAATTAAATCCCCACTTATGGAAGGTCTAGGACAACTTGCTACAGTACATGACAAACTACTCCTAAAATTAAAATCTTAGGGTATCTCTGGACACCTGCATAACTGGATAGAAGCATTCCTGTCAAACAGACAACAAATGGTCAAAATTAGGAGCGTCCTATCAAATTCTGTACCTGTCAACAGTGGTGTCCCCCAAGGCAGTGTTCTAGGACCAACTCTTTTCATACTCTACATAAATAACCTCTGTGATCATATCAATACTGCTACCCTTCAAAAAGAGCTTGACTATGTATCAGAATGGTCAATCAAATGGCAACTTCAAATCTCAACAAATAAATGCTCTATCTTACATATTGGCAAAAAAAAATCAGAAAATAAAATACAGGCTGAATAGTCAAGACCTTGTTGATGATCCAAGCTCTGTAAAGGATTTTGGAATACTCATCTCTAATGATCTAAGTGCTAGAGCCCACTGTAACTACAAAGCCAAAAAGGCATTAAGAGTTGTTAACCTAATCCTAAATAGCTTTTTCTCTGGTAATATCACACTACTAACAAAAGCATACAAACCATTTGCTAGACCAATGCTCGAATACAACTAATCAGTCTGGAACCCACATTACGTATCTGATATTAATACAGTTGAGAAAGTCCAGAAATATTTCACAAAAAGAGTTCTCCACTCCTTTACTTATTGCAGAATACCTTATACCACCAAACTTGAAATTCTAGACCTAGAAAACCTAGAACTACGCTGCCTTCAATCTAAGTATAGCATATATAATCATACATTGCAATGTCCTACCAGTCAATGAATACTTCAGCTTCAACCATAACAACACTAGAGCAAACAATAGATACAAACTCAAGGTTAATCGCACCAAACTTGATTGCAGGAAATATGACTTCAGTGGTCAATGTCTGGAATACTCTTCCTGACTCTGTGGTTTTTTCCCCAAACCCCAAAAACTTTAATCTTAGACTGTCTACTACTGACCTCACCACTTTCCTAAGAGGTCTGTAGGAGGCGTGCATAAGTGCACCAACGTGCCTACCGTCCCTGTCCTATTGTTTCTTTTATATTTTTTTTTTCTTATATGTATTGATATATTCATAACTATGTTTTTACTTATATCTATTATCTTGTAAGCAATTGACAAATAAAAATAAATAAAAATAAACTTGTTAAGGCCTTCTTGCCATAGTCTTTTCACCGTGACCAGCCTGTCTCAACCATCACGCTACAGTCACCTCGCTGTAGCCAATTTGCCCTGGATAATTCCATGTGAGATAATGCAACAAATGTTATCCACTACTGTTTCTTTGACATTATTTCCATTTTTCTCAATGGAAATAATGTCGAAGAAACAGTGGGGGATAACATTTATCGCACTGAGTTATCACATGTGGAATTGTCCCACAGCGAATTGTTCCATGGCAAGAGGGCTGTGGCGAGATGGCGAAGGTGGACTGGCTCTGGCAAAATGGCTGCAGGGAGTTGGCTGTGGCAAGATGGCTGTGGCAAATTGCTGTGGTGAGTTGTCCCATTCCAAATTCTGGATTCTGTCTAGCCTAAGAAAGCTAGCGTATAATAAAGCAACCCTGTTTTCTATGTGTAGCATCCCCCAAACCCTCCCATGAGGTAATTGTCCTGGCCCTCAAATAATGGCAAAAGAAGACATTGACCTATAGAAGTATAGAGTATTACTAAAACAACTTTGTTATACATTGTCTAGCTCAGGGGTGTCAAAGTCAATTTCATCAGAGTTGTATTTGACTCGAGGGGGGTGGAGGGGTGTCACCAGGGTGCGCGTGGCCAGCATGTCTCTCATGTTGGGGTGTCTGTGGTGCCCAAGCACTCTGCCAGTGAAAATGGGCTCCTGAGCTCCATTTTTGGCTGCAACGGACTTCCTGCAACCCTCTGCCAGCAAAAACAGATCTCGGGGGAGGGGGAACGCATGGCCCTCACAGGCTCCAGAGCAAGTTTCCAGGGCAGCCCCATGGGCATATCTAAGTACCCCATGGGCCAAATCCAGCCTTGAGTTTGACACCCCTGGTCTAGCTGTTCAAAGCACTCTTTGTATAAAACACTGTTATCCCTGCTGTTCAGCTAGTAGCTGGAAAAGGTCTTTCTCCAATTTTGTCTCTCCAGGCATCCTAGATTAGAACATTTCAGACTTTTTCAATCTGTAAAACCTGTTAAAAGTTTCCCAACACTCCAATCAAGGCAAAAGTTTAGTGATCCAAAATGATCTCTCTTCTCTTTTCCTTTCATTTTAGAATACAGTTCAAAAACCCAAAACTATTCATTGAGAAATACCCCTCTATAGAGGGATAATATTCAGTTACAACAACATAATATGTAGGTATTGGATTTTGAATACGTAAACATGATCCACTGATGTTAAATATTTATCCTCATCTGAGGCCTGTGCTTACAGGAAAGATGCCAAATTCTGTGCTTCTAAAATAAGAATACCTAATCACTTGCCAATTTTAAATAATTAACTTAGCTTGATTAGGAGGTAGGAACATAAATGGGAAGGGGGAGGTAGTTAGTGGGGATGTCTAGCTGCATGAAAATATCTCAGGTTGGCCTGATTCACACAACATACAAGGCTAAAATGTGGTTGGCCCAGAAACTGTCTACACCCAGCCAGTTCATTAAAAGATGGTTAAGGAGATCATGGCTTAGTATGTGGTGTAAACATAGCCACTAAGAAATCAATATCCCCTTCTCTTTCTTTCTGTGCGTTTTAAGGTAATAATACTGTTTAAAATTCACCAATCATATTTGGTACCTTTAATTCATGTCTTTAAAGTGGGGAAATATGGTCCTGGTATGTGTGGAAGATTTGAGAGGGATGTGGGGAGTGATAATTTGGTTTTCACAATAATCGGAACTCCTGACAACGCAACACCCCTAAATTGATTTTTGCAGCAGCTGGAATGCCTCAAGAAGCACCAAATGTTGGTGCGTCCACAGATGGAATTTACAAACAGCCCAGCCTTTTCTTCTATACACATCCAGAATTCATGGGGAAAGCAAAACCAGAAAACATAATTACTGCTCTTTTCAGGGTCTTCCATTTGACCTTCTGAACAAACCAGGATTAGGCAGCACTGAAATTGTTGGTTCCTATGGAAACCTAAATTACAAGAGATATTTGGATTCCTGGGGAGTTGAGAGTTTAAACTGCGAAGGAGAGGGGAATACGCAGAAAATCAAATGCGCTTTATGGAAAAAAGAGTGGGGGAGGAAGGCATAAGCCATATTTTTCTCTGGAAACTGATTCATGCATCATTTTATGAACAACATGATAATGACACTACAATCACATTTGCCACGTAATTTGAAGAACATGGATCTGTGTCAACCGGAATAACTGAATTGGAAAGAACCTTGGAGACTCTATACGACTCTGGTCAAATGGTTGTCCAATCTCTTCTTAAAAACCTCCAGTGATGGAGCCACCACAACTTCTGGAGAAAGTCTTTTCCATTAGTTAATTGTTCTCACTGATAGGAAATTTCTCCTTAGTTCTACATTGCTTCTCTCCCTGATTAGTTTCTATCCATTGCTTCTTGTTCTACCCTCAGGTGCTTTGGAGAATAGATTGACTCCCTTTTCTTAGATATTGGAAGACTGCTATCATGTCATCTCTAGTCCTTTTCACTAGACTAAACATACCAAATTCCTGCAACTGTTCTTAATATGTTTTAGGCTCCAGGCCCCTAATCATCTCCGTTACTCTTCTCTGCACTTTTTCTAGAGTCTCAACATCTTTTTTATAATGTGATGACCAAGACAGTGGCTACATTCACTTATCTAAGCTATGGTTATAAAACATAGTGCAGTGTATATATAACATGTTAAAGCCATGATTTCCAATCTGCAATGGATAGGTTTGCACAGTATTTGGGAATGTATGGAATGGTGGCTTGACAGCTTGGGAGCCCCTCCTGAGTGATACAAGTGAAGCCAACAGGGGTGAATAGAATACAATCCCGTTTCTTTCCACCTTTTCAGAGTGTAAAGTGCCACCTGCTTCTGTTTTTATTCTTTCCCTCTTGAGTGAAATCAGGGTGAGCCATTGATGCTGTCACTGTTTTTGAATTGGCAGAAGTGAAAATGATCACAACTTGTCTTCCAACTGCTTTGGTGAGGATTGTGAAGTGGAAATGGGGCCAGGGGACAATTTGGTTTATTTACTCAGAGGTCCCAAAGTCCAGTGTCCATGATCTGGATGATCATGGTTGTCCTAAAAGTGCTTTTTGAAAACATCTCTTCTTGACAGCATCTCTTCTTGACAGCATCTCTTCTTGACAGCATCTCACTTCTCATTCAAAAAACTTTCACAGGTCTCACTCAGACTGAAGAAGATATTTGGATGAGGAGGTTTTCAAGAAAACCCCCCAAAAAGTCCAGCTGCCTTTTGCAAAGCACCTTTAGGAAACAGTATGGTAACTAAATCAAATTATCCCCTTGCCCTATTTCCACTGTAAAAAGCACTGTGAAGTGGTATACAAGTCTAAGTGCTCTTGCTCTTGCTATTTAAGCTGGGTGACTTCAACTCCTATAATCCTGGGAATTGAAGTCTATCTGTCTTAAGGTTGCCAAGGTTGCCAAGTATTGCTGTACTCCGATGAAACCAGTATTTCTCAAACTCGACAATTTTAAGACCTGTGGATTTTGGTTCCCAGAATTGAGGTCCACGTGTCTTTGTAGCCTGCAATACTGCATTCTAACCACTGTGCCACCATAGCTCTTAAAGTAGCTCAGGTTGAGAGACATTGAATATAAAACTTGGTTGACAGGGCACAGGGTTGAATGCAGTTGCCTCATTACAGGCTAGAGTATTTGGAAAACATATTTGTAGCCTTAGGAGGAAAAATCAGCACTACTTACTTTAGCTTCCTCAGCAGAGTCTATGCCGTTTCGTCCCCAGCCTTTTGTGCCAAACCCAGACAGCTGGCTCAAACAGCTGAGGTCCCATAAGGACTTATTAGGGCGAGCCCCGGTAGTCTTGGCAGTGGAGAGCCGGTTTCGTTGGACATTCCTGTAGATATCGCTAAGAGCACAGGGTCCATCAGGAGGTCTCTGCTGGCCCCGTCCAGAATAGTCCACACCCCGCCATGCTGCAAGCTGATTTCGGAGAGATGGTTTGGGAGCAGGGGCAGGCAACATGGGATCTTCAGCAGTAGCTGATGAAGCTAATACAAGTTCCCACGCACCAGCCTGGCTCTTGGCCACAGGTTGCGGGGCCACCGAGCGTCGCTCTGCAATTCGATTGGACAGCTGCACCCCATCCAACACACTGATGTATGGAATCACATCTGGCTCATTGGTGCTAGGCAGAGGTGCCGTAGAAGCAACCTCAAGGAGAGGGGTTGTCTCCAGAGCTGGCAGGGGGCAGGAAGCTGCGTACAGAGTGCGAAATTCATGGTCAAACACTTTGGTCACTTCGCCCATAAGGTGAGTGACCAGGTGGCGGTTCAAGCGAGCATCAGTCCAGGTGAAGCTGTTGAGGAAAAAAGAGAATTTTTGACTATGCATTTTAGCCACTTCAGTTTCTGAACTTTCTCATGGAAATACAAGAATAGCTAAACAATTGCTAAACAAATGGTTGCAAGTAGAAAACTAGCTGCATCCAGATTGATTTTGCCCTATCAAAATCATTGCTGTCCAAAGAGATAATAGATAAATATAGAGATGGAAAAGGCATACATGAAAAAAAAATATAATAAAGAGAGCATGACAGGAAATTTATCAAATTACGCATGGTACCTTATAAGCTGATTCTTTTTCTCCAGTCACATCAGAGCACTCACTGGAATGATTAAGCAATAGATTCAAGACGAGACAAAGAAATTTTGTGCATGCAAGAAATTCATTAGTAGGATGTATGCCATCATTTGTGGTAATACTGCAGTATTTTTGATTAAGATTGATGGGGTTTTGTCTTCAAGGGCTTAGAACTCCCCTCAGTTTTAATATTGAAAGTAAATTTCTATGACCAAAATACACTTAGCTCTTTTTCACCTAGCTCTGGTCAACCACTCATTGAATTTCAGTAAAATAGAACAAAGATCTGACAGATTGAAGTTAGTACATTCCTACACTAGATGGCTTTTAAATACAATCTTACAAATTCAGCACAATTAAATGAAGCCTCCATGGTTTCTGGCAGTATACCTGTCCTTTGGCATGAGCTGCAATATATCTGACCTAAAACTAATGGCCATTAGCCATTTTTTAAAAAACATGCTTTTTAAAGTTGGCATCCTGCAGCCATTAATTCTCCTTAGCAATTTTTGATGGAATACTTTTAATTTTGATTTTGAAATCTTAAGATTTGACAGACTTATAAACCACTTCAGGATTCTTTGCAATTAAGCAAGAATATAAAAAATACTTCTAATAAATAAACTATAAATAAACCTTTCAACCCCAGTTGCTTGGAGACAACAATCTGGTTACTGTGCTGCCATGCTGGGAAATGTTCACAAAGCATGATATTTGCCACTGTGGGAAACAGGATCTGGCAAAGTTCATCTTGCATTCTCTGAGAGGGATAGGTCAAGCAAACATATTGATATAGTCCTATCATTTTACTGTTAATCTGTTTACAATCAAGGTTTTCTGCTTAAGCTTAAGTGTATTGTGTGAACGCATCCATTTAGTTATGTTGAAAAAGGATGCATTCGTCCACTTCTTGGTTTGCCCTGTATGGTAATCACAAATTGAAGTACAAACGATCCAGAAAAACAAACAAACCAGGATAACAACAGTGCAAATGCAACTCAAAATCTTTAAGTGGCCCAGTTAATCAAGTCAGGTATATAACGTTTACTGATGCATTTCCCAATCTGGATCTTCTGTTTGAAGTATTAGCAGAAAGCAGTTGGGACTGCTGAATTGTAGGGTGGATTAAGTCAGATTCAATTTGTAGAATTGGATGAAGTTTAGACTTAAGAGACAAGCTTGTCCCACCTTTTATCCCAAGATAAAATCCACAAGAAAAGATGTTTCTGTAGCCATATTATAAAGCCACATCTGACCAAACCATAACAATTTTACTCCATCACAAGAGCACCTATTACCTCATGAAGGAGGGAGTGTCACTGTCAGCCATCTCTGACCATTAAAACAATTTCTCCCAATGTTCAGTCAAAATCTATTATTTGACTTCTATTTATTGCTTATAAGTAATAGCCTTAATCATTGAGGATCGATGGAGATTAGCTTTGAAGGCCATCTGCTGAGGGACTAGTGGATTTCTTTGTGAAATTGTTAGACCATTGTGAGAACCGACTGTTGGAATAGATGGCAAAGCGTCCAATCCAATAAGGCCCTGCTTGTACTCTTTCACTCTTAATCCTGATCTCCACAATGACAAAAAATGCACTGTGGGTTTACTAGGGGCAATTTGGCTTTTTGACCCAGTGATGTATCGCTAAATCACCAACTGTTGATTTGGTGAGATTGGGAGCAGCCATCTTGGTTAATATCACATTCACATTTTCAGATGATTGCAACTCCCCCCCCCCCCCCCCGCCAACATTTTAGGAAAAAAGAGGAAACAAGGACAAAATTCACACAGATATATAGGGGCAAAAGAGCGGAGAGTCTGTTTTACCTACAAAAGGAAAAACCTAAGACAAAACAAATCTGAGCTGCCACACTGGGAAAATCTTCATTTTATGGGGTCACTTTAGCTTTCTATCTCTGCCAGAAGCTCAGAGGCAGGACTAATTTCTTCTAAGTTAGCTTACAAAGGAAAAAAGAGATGAGTCACTCAGAAACTAATCTTGCATATTTTAGAAGGGGTTGCTCTCAGTCTTAACTCAGAAACAAATGGGCTACTATGTCGAGATGAAATTCAAGGGTATCTGCAGAAAGATGTTTTTTAAAAAATCATGACAAATAAACCCTTATCCTAAAGCACTATTTTGACTTTTTTTTTTTTTTTTTACCGTCACTGCAGATACCCCAGCTGACATCTTAGATCTTTGACTTGACATGTGAACATTTCATTTTCTGAGGTAGTCCTTCAGATACTTGAAAACAGCTGATGTGGCCCCTGCTGTTGTTTAATCTTCAGCTCTCTGGGCTAAACATAACCTATTCTGAGTATTTCGTTTCTGTCCGTTGAGCATTTCTTTTGACACAGATACATTTAGTTAGAGGAAGTGTTTTTTTAAAGGAAATTTCTCAAGATTTTCTCAAGTAACAGACAGATAGCAATCCCGTTTTGCTAGTTTTCGTACAGATTTCCCATGTCTAAGCCCTAGTGCCATAACGTTCCCTCTTTAACCAAGATGTAAGAAGAAATAAAAAGCCTTTGGCATCTCTTGCTTGCAGTTTTAAAATCACCACAATGTTTTATTCACATTGTGAAAGCCTAAAACATGCAGAAAAGAACTTTAACACTACAAAGGCCTACATTTACAGATCAAAGATTTAGTGAGAAATTCCTGTTTCAGCAATAACAGGAAATAATGAGCTGAATGTGCAGATATAAAATAAGGTTTATTTCAGAGGAAGTAACAATCATACAGGCAGAATTCCAAGGGAAGGCATGGCTAATTGCACATTCACTACTCAAACTGAATTTTGTATTTCAGAACAAAATTTCTTCTAGAAAAAGAATGGGTTTTACTTCCTGATTAGATCTTGTTAGAACTTTGATATTTCCACAAAAATACAATAATATCATTTTAAAGTGTTTTGGCTCCCTGCAAAGATTCTCACTGGTGTTGTCTCAATCATATTATACAATGTTTTCTCTGCCTGGCTGTGATAAAAAAAAAATCTAGATTCCCAAAATTTGAGAGGAACAAGAGACATCGTAGTTTAGATAGTTTGTGTGGGAGAAAATGGGTGAAAACAGCTCTTCCTTAATAGTTTCCCAGATTATTTTATTTATATCCTTTTATTATTTTTATAAATAACTCTTGGTAGTGAATATATCTAATTTGTCTTCCTCCTTTACAACAACTCTGACATGAGTTGGGCTGAGATAGGGTGACTGGCCTAAAGTCACCCAACCAGCTTTAATGCTTAAGGAAAAACTAGAACTAGTCTCCTGGTTTCTAGCCTTACTCACTAGACCAAACTAGTTGTATGTTTTATGTAATTATGTTTTAATGTGTAAGCAGTCTGCTTCAGTTTTACAAGATTTCTGTCTTTAGGTGAAGAACAATAAAGGAAATGGCTCTCAGAATCTCGACGTGGTTTTGTTTTTTTGGAGCCCGACAGTGGCCATGAGAAGAGCTAAATGGCAACAAGTCTTTACTCCTTTCCCCACCCATTTCCTCAATTTTGCCACAATCATTTCATCAGCATCGAAAAAAGAAGCCAAAATGCCAATGAATGGGGTACATAGCAGAGCCAGTCCTATCTCAAGATAGGGGGAAGAGCAGCAGGGTGTTAGGAAAAGGGACGCACAAAGGGCATTTCCCCAGCAGTGAGAATTGACCTTTCTGTGACTCCAGAGGAAACACTGCAAATGTATCTTCTGGAGCAAAACCCGAGTCGAAAATTAATTGACTAAAGCTGCAGAAATGTTTACAGATCAGAAGATGATTCATGGCCTTCCAGACCAGTCAAACGTGGCTGATTTGTGCAATCAAGGTGAAGTAATCGTGGGGGAGCTTACTGAAGGCTATTGTACAACTCTGTGAAACCACCTATAGAACCATGTCTCTGATACCGTATGGGTCTATATATGGGCAAATTCTATTTGCCTCCCACCCATAAGGCAGCTGAAATGGTGGCATCTGTCTCCCTTTCTGTGGGTAATCCTAATGAAATTAAAATGTCCCTTCCTTTAATGGACTGTCATCATGATTAAATAAATTCATTATTCTTAAAAAAATAAAATAAAAAAACCTTCCCCTGAATTAGATCGCACAGAACCACATTTTGAATTGAGGAAGTAGAAGATCATTTTTCTACATGCTCAAGCAGGACTAGAAAGCTTTCAAGATCTCTTTCAACTCTATGATTCTAAGATTCTACGATCCAGGTGTAGGCTGCTAGGGGTTCACAGGGGTTCGGGAGAGCCCTTAGCTAAAATTCTGCATAGATTGGAGACCCCCCCAAATCCCACTCCTGGCTGGGCCCGTTTACCCCTCCCTTCCCAGGAGTCCCACACAGCCCATTTTGGATGCAGTTAAGTGCAGAGCATGTACAAAGGCTCAGGGAAGGTGAAAAACGCCCCGCCCCGAAAGATTGGGAAGGCCAGAAATGGGCCCATTTTTGGATTCCAGACCCTCCTGAGCCCAGGGAGGCTGTTTTCACCCTCCCAGAGGCTCAAGGAAAGCCTCCGGAGCCTGGGGAGGGCAAAAACACCGCCCCACCATGGTGCAGGAGGCTGACTAGGCTACGACCACCATGGCCACACCCAGAGGTGGGATTCAATTTTTTTAACACCCAGTTCTGTGGACGTGGCTTAGTTGGTGGGCATGTTATTGGCTGGGCATGGACAACTCAACATCACTCACATCGAAGCATGCATCTCCTTGCCTGGCCTCTCGTGACTGTGGGGATGCTGCAATAGTCGTAAATGTGAAAAATGGTCATAAGTCACTTTTTTCAGTGCCATTGTAACTTTGAATGGTCACTCCACACAAGCAAAGTACCAGTAAAGGAGGGGGAAAAAAAACTCCAGAGACGTTCCTGAGACAGGAAGTCTAGTCCTGCCAAGAACGTGATAAGGGTTAATGGAGAGACAGTTTCTGTAAGCAACATCAGAATGTTTCCTTCCTGCCTTCCTTACAGGATTAGCCCAGTAATTTCTTCTAACAACCAGTTCTCCGAACTGCTTAGAATGTTAACAACCGGTTCTAGCGAATAGGTGCCCACCCGTGGCCACACCCATCCGGCAACTGGGCAGAAAACCCTTAGCTAAAATTTTTGAAGCCCACCCCTTCTATGGTCCCATATTTAGTTATTAGTGCATCCAGATGAAAAGATCCAGTGATGAAAAGACAGGAAGTCTAGTGTAGTACTGTGACTAGGTATTGAAAGACTAAGTGGAGAATAAACAATTTAAGACAAATATCCTATATTCCACAGCTTCCTATTATTTATATTTAAAGCAATTCGAATTGTGCACAATTCCCACTCCAAATTCCTAACGTGATGTTTCTAAGATGGAACATTTTCCTTTTATCAAAATGCAAACAACTTAATCAGAACCTCACCAAAGTCAGAGTCTTCATACAAGAATCCTTTTCAAACAGTGACCACAGTATGATTGACTTTTGTCTCAATTTACGCCCTCACAAAGAGGATCATAATGATGGATCCCCAAAATACAACTTCAAAACAGCCAACTATGATCTCATAGATGCCGACCTATCATCTCTAGGCTGGCATATTCTGTTCTCTAGCTGTAATACTACAGAAGACCAATATAATGCCTTCTTGCTTGAACTTGAGTCATCAAACTATATGTATTAATCCCCCCCAAAAAAACAAATTATCCATAACAAAAAGGAAGCTTCAATTTTAAAAAATCGCTATGGTGTAAAAACAAAACTAGCTAAGTAGAAAACTTTAAAAACTGATACAACTTATGATGACAGATAAAGGCAGAATGCAACAAATTGCCATTGCAAGCAAGAGGAAAACCTCCTACATACAAAATCCACTCATGCCTTCTACAATTTTGTAACCACCAAATTTAAAGACTCAAGTACCATCCCACCCCTAAAAGGACCAAATGGGAAAGACTGCAGTGATGAAGCTGTTAAGGCCCACCTTTTCAATACATTCTTCAGTTCAGTCTTTATAAACAGCAATGGCTCATATCCCACATTTCCTAGTCATACCAGAACTAACTGTAATGATCTACTACATATTGACTTTACAGAAGATAACGTAAAGGCACTACGTAACCTAAAACCATCCCTATCTTTTGGCCCTGATGGATTATGGGCATACTTCTTAAAAAAGCTCTCCTCTGCCATAGCAGAACCCCTAAGCATTATATATGAGATATCATTCAGAACCAGCTCCTTACCAAATCTATGGTCCTTAGCTACGGTCATCCCTATCTTCAAAAAAAGTGACCCCAGCCTGGTTGAAAACTACAGACCAATTTCACTGTGTTGCGTCATGTGCAAAGTCATGAAATCACTCATTAACCAATTCATCACCCTTCACTTAGAGTCAAACAACCTACTCTTCAAAAAACAATTTGGTTTCAGGAAAAAAATTATCCTGCAGTCTACAACTCCTACACTGCAAAAACATATGGACTACTCTGCTCTTGATTATGTGTCTGAATAGTCAAACAATTGGTAACTCCAAATCTCGACCAACAAATACTCTGTCCTTCACATTGGTGAAGAAAATCAGTACATCAAATACAAGTTGGTGGATATGACCCTCACTCTGTCAAGGACCTTGGAGTTCTCATATCAAATGACCTAAGTGCCAGAGCTCACTGTAACAGCATTGCCAAAAAGGCATTAAGAGTTGTAACTCTAATCTTATGAAACTTCTCCTCCGGAAATATTGAATTGCTAACTAAGGCATACAAAACTTTTGATAGACCAATACTCGAATGCAGCTCATCTGTCTGGAATCCGCAATGTATATTGAACATTAATACAACTGAGCGAGTCCAGAAGTATTTCACAAGAAGAGTACTTCTCTGCTCGCAACAGAATACCCTATGTCACCAGGCTTGAAATGTTGGGCTTGGACAACCATGAACTACAGTGCCTATAGTTGGACTTAAGCATAGTGTACAAAATTATCTGCTACAATGTCCTACCAGTCAATGATTACTTCAGCTTCAACTGCAACAATACAAGAGCAAACAGATACAAACTCAATGTAAACCGCTCCAAACTTGATTGCAGAAAGTATGACTTCAGCAGCAGAGTGGTCAATGCCTGGAATGCACTACCTGACTCTGTTGTTACATCCTCTAACCCTCCACTCCTTTAACCTTAAACTATCCATTATTGACCTCACCCCATTCCTAAGAGGTCTGTAAGGGGCAAGTATAAGTGCATAATCGTGCCTACCGTCCCTGTCCTATTGTCCCCATTTAATCGTACCTATTTCCTGTATTCTTACTCATATTTATACTTATACCTATTATCTTGCAAGCGATTGACAAATAAAATAAATAAATAAATAAAATAAAGTTCAAGCCTTTAACCTGAATCTGAAAGAGGAGTAAATGCACAAACTGACTGACCACAGGAGAAATTCATGGCCCAAATTTGAAAAGCAGAGCATTGGGATTATTGCAAGCTGGTTTGCATGATTCACTGCCATCAAAAAGCAATGAGGAGAAATTGTGCCTGAACTTGGGAGACAGGAGGGTGGCAGTGTTCCACACAGCAATCTGCTACAACCACCACAGGGAACAAAATGTGATGTGTTAATGGACTCAAAGGACTTGGCGGTAAACATAGAATCTACATATTCTGAATGAATTGTGTTGTTGTCAGAGTATTCCTGGGTTTTCTTTTAGTGTCTTGAATGTGCTGTTTCCATCAGTACAGCAAACCCACCGATAAACATAAATCACCCTAGGTAATAGAACAATTGACTAGCGGAACGGCTCGCCTTCAGAAGTTGTGAATGCTCCATCACTGGAGGTTTTTAAGAAGAAATTGCACAACCACTGATCTGAAATGGTATAGGGCAGGGGTGTCAAACTGGATTTCAATGTGGGCTGGCCAGTAGGGCAGCGTGGCCTCTTGCAACACCTTGCTGGCCAAAATGGGATGTGGGGACCTCGCATGGCCCCTTGCCCCTTTTTCGGCCCAGACCAGATCCTACAGCATCCTGCCAGCCAAAATGGGGACACCCTGGAAACAACGAGGGACTGGGCTGTGGTGCCTCTGCCAATGAAAATGGTGTTCGAGAGGCCCTTGTGCAACTCTACCGAGCTCTGTTTTCTCTGGCAGAGGGTTGCAGGAGGCTGCCACAGCTGGAAGCAGAGCTCGGGAGCCCGTTTTCACTGGCAGAGGCTCAGGACCCCATAAGCACTCCTGACACAATTGACGTTGAGCTAGCCATGCCCATCCTGGCCTCCCAAAATCAAACACAATCCTGATGCGGCCCTCAATGAAATTGAGTTTGACATCCCTGGTTTAGAGGCCAAGTTAGGAATGAAGAGCAAGAAAACTCTGGATAAGAGATCCACAGCTTTTCCTTTCTCCTCCTTCTCCTCCTCCTTGCTCGCCATCTGACCATAGCATTACTACCAAAAACTACAATTGAAAAAAAAAAGCTGTGACATAAATGCAATTACAGGCAGTCCTTGACTTATGACCAATCATTACCTACCAAAGTTACAAAATGCCTCCCCCAAAGAAAAGTATTTACGACTCAGTTCTGAAGTTCTGATGGCAGCAAGTTATGGGACAGCCTTTTGGCCATTTGGCAGCCAGCTTGCATTTACGACCATTTGCAGTGTTCCACAATCACATGACACAATGTATGTTGTTTCAGTATTTCCCTCCATTTTTCAGCCAAAATATTTCCTTAGCGAACAAAAATGACCGTGGCACTTGCTTAATGACTGCAGATTCATTTAATAATCATGTTGATTCACTTAATGATGGCCGTTAAAAAAGGGGCGAAATCAAGTCGATCCCATGAAGACTGCTTTACAACCATTATGACTTAACGATTGTAATGGACAGGCTCCATTAAGGTTGTAAGTGGAGGACTACCTTTATCCTTCACCTATTGCCAGGATACATCACAGACACAAAGATTTAACATTCCAAAAATATCCCAATTATTTTATTGCTTGAAACTTTTTTTAAATCAGAGGAAGCCTGTCAGGAGGCTGAAAGAAAAGGCAAACTGAAAGAAAAGGGAAGGGCCTCTCAGGGACTGAGCCCTGTTGCACAAGTTTCCCTTACAGCAGTTGGTCACCAAGCTGTAGGTGACGCCCATGTAGGCAACAGGTTGCTCTTTGCCACAGTTGATGGAGCGGGTACACCCCTTGTTCAGGATGTCTGAAACCCCCAAGGCAACTCCTTCACCCACAAAGCAGTCTTCGTCTTCAGCGCAGCTCATCCTGAGGCCAGGACATATTGTGGAGGAAGTAATTTCGCAAAAGATACAGTCCTTGGAGACAGTGGAAGGCAGCAAGCAAACCAAGATGCATACTAGGCTAAATTGCAAAGAGCACTTCATCGCAACTCAGGGGAGATGGCACTTCAGCTTTGTGGACTCTTTATTGCTTAAGAGTGGTCCCAGCTAATTTCCTTTTTGTAATGCTGGCATCCTCACAAGCTTGCTAAAGGTTGTGGCTTCAGAGACTCCAGAAATAGTTCAACTTTTCCAGCTTTCAATCAAAATGTCCAAAGGAAAAATATTTGGTTGATGGTATTATGTTTCTGTTCTGCTTTTTACAGCTTCTCTTCATATGGCTTCAACAGGAGATTGCAGTAACTCATCTCTAATATTCTGAGTCTCAGTTGCTTATATCTGGGAAGTCTGCCCAGCATATAATGGCAACTAATCAACAGAAGATATTTGGCTTTAGAAATAAACCAGGATGCCTTGATCTGCACTTCTCAAAGAGCAAGAGTAGTATTTGTTTGTATTTATTAGGAGAAAACTAGACTTATGCACTCTCTAGTTCCAGAAATTCAAGTAAATTTCCACTTTGCTCCTTGGCTAACCTCCAGCAGTGATTTATAAAACCCACCAGATACAGAAGAAAATTTTGGACTGGTACAGGAACTTCCCAGGCACTTAAATGTCAACTGGTCTTTCTTGAGGTTGATTTTTTATTTAAAGCTACAGAACTGGATCCCAGCTTTTGGCTCTCCACTCTCTCTCTCACTATTATATTACAGTGTTCAGCCTTGCTACTCTAACCCGCTGAAAAAGTAGAATGAATCTCCATCAACTGCCTCCTAGAATCTGATAACTGCTTAAGCAATGACATCACAATGGGTGCCAAAAGCTACAGTATTTGGAGGCCTGGGTTATATAAGGCCACACGGTGATGTCACAGAGGAATGATGTCAAATTACATGCTATCATATAAGAAAGGAACAGCACAAAATATACTAGTATTCCCATAGGCAAAAGATTGGATGGAATTTCCTGGTGGGTGGAAGATGAAAAGGAGAGTCAACGGACAATTTCTGAATTCTTAGAAATGGTAGTATTTGAGATCTCAAGAAGAATGGACAGGAAATTGGGAAGTGAAGCTGGGTTCCCTGAACCAAAGAAATGACTGACCAGAGGGTTATTTTGGACTAATCTCATAATGGATTTCAATAAATCACGATCCATTTAGCACAGAGCTCTCTCCAATTCTGCTACCCATATTCACTCATCAACCACGAATGAAGGCAAATATATGTGTCCCAGGATAATGATATGAAATCGATTTTGGATCATTCACCAGGACCAGAGATTTACTCTTCTGATTGTAAGAACACAAGTGAGCAGTCAGACAAGGAGACCCGAACTCATCACATTGCAATGAATAAGGACACTCATTTAACTTTGCAATTACTAAGATCGTTGGCCATGTAGGTACAAAGATAGGCAGGGAAATGATTGAAGCCTGGAAAACAGGTCCCTTCTCAGTTAAAAGGAGTGCTGATTTACCATCAGCTTATAAGGTGCTTAGGAGCCAAGGGCTTGGCAGCACAAGGAAACGACAGTCAATTGCCAGCCATCAACACACCCATCAGCCAATAGAAAGGCACCACATAAACACAACTCACAGAACAACCCCAAGCACCTACTCCTCTAGAGAGAAGTTCCCTGAAGATGGGCTCCAATATGAGCCCGAAAACTCGGAAGCATAAATCTGTAGTTCTGGTGACCAACCCAGATTCGATCTTGTGTCACTCATCAACCATCTAATTTCTGCTGCAGACAACTAAAAAGCGAACCAGGAAAGACCTCACCAGTTGCATCAAACTTTTCTTCCTCCAGGACTTGTATGACTCCCCAATGAGGGAGGCTTTCGATTAAAACAGCAGAGCTTTGAGCTCACATATGGGTTCTCATTCCCTCCCCCCACTTTTTTTTGGCATACCCAGAGGCACCTAATGTGTGTAAGGCAGGCTGAAATGGAAGACAGGCGGTGTTTTCTCGAATACCATGCTGTCAAAAGGATAGCTTCCTGTATTTCTTATCCATTATGCATCTCATTAAAGCCAGAGAGATTCTGCCTTTTGGGAAAGTGACAAAATAATCTGTCACTCAACTTGGCAGACTTCACTGTGAGTAATTATGGAGAACAGGCAGATCAGTAGCAGAGCTTCCAGCATGGAAACAGAATGAGAGACAATCACTCCACTAGGTATGTGTGTGTGTGCGTACCCAACAGTACATACCTAATTCAAGGTTTTGGAAGCTCAAGAAGAAGACACGCTCAGAAGGAGAGGCAAAACCCAAAGTCAAATCAAACCATCCCCTTAGGTAGAACTGACCCACCTGCACAGTTCTTATAGAAAAAGAACATTGGAACCATGGAAGAGGTAGCTTGATCCTGCTTGCCAATTTTTGAATGTACTGTTATTTATTACAAGTCCCTTTTCCATTAGCAAGCAACTGAATTAGTGTTTTTTTTTAACCCTGGTAACCTTAATTTTTGAAACTGACATCTACACATCTTAAGACTTATAGAATAACAGAGTTGGAAGGGACCTTGGAGGTCATATAGTCCAACCCCCGGCTCGAGTAGGAGAGTCTATTCCAAATATTAACCTCTACAGGTTGAAAAATATTTATCTATACAGACACTCAACTGTGTGATAATGAGTTAATGATAATGAGTTTTTTATCACTTCAATGTGGACTGAATGATATTATGAAGATGCTTGAAATCACTAGGAGAGAGGTGGCCATTATTGGACCCATGGTAATCATGTTACCTCAGTTCTTAAATTTCATGAATTATCCTGAACCTTCCTCCATTCACCTGTACCTTCTGTAGTATCTTTGGAACGTTAGGTCCTGGTGGTTGTTTCTCCTTACAGACTGACATGGGTAAAGAACTTCTGTTTGAAACCTTCATTCAAGCATCCTAGAGCTGTTCAGCATTTATGGTGTCCACTAATTTCCCCCCATAACTAATACTTGATTACAATATCTTGATGTTCCACAACCTCCTGCAAGGTCATCCAGCAGCCCCTAACCATGATACAAGATGCCCTGATATTGCTCTGGTCTCTTCCCCAGAACTCAGCTGGAAGAACTAAAGGTCACCCTTAGTTCTCGCAGTTTCAAAGGAATGGTTTTCCTCTTCTTAATTTTTACCATGCGCACAATTTAGGATATTTCATCAATGATGTGGTGGCTAATACAATTAGACCTGGAGCATTACTTTGTATGAGCTTTTGGCTTGGGGGTGTAGGAAAGAATGGGCACCTGACTTCTGCAAAAGGATCTGTCCTTTTTAATATCTATCTGATGCTGCCTTTGCCTTGCATTAAAAAGATAAGGACAGCCACACATGCTTATCTCCTTCCTGAAGCAAGATGGGGCTCAGCCATTGGATAATGCAATTTAGGCTGGAATATTTTTCTGATGATGCAGGGAGTAGGGAAAAGCATGTTAACATGAACATATGGCTGGTCCATTTCTTTAGGTCACGGACGCTGGGGTGTATCAAGATAGTTCTATGGTGCTCTCTATGTTATCTCCCTGTCTCCAAAAACCTAACATCTCAAAATCAGCGGGAAGAAATATGGTAAGAGTATTTATACACAAGAAATGTAGGCAAATCCAATCATATATGTTTTTGTAAAACTAAGATTCCACTCAGAATGGAAAACTGGTGTCCCTTTATTTGAGCCAATGTTTTTAGAGAAAGGCTGGTGAGCCTCTGCACCCTTCAGATGTGGCTGAATTCTAACTCTCATGACTTCAGAAACCTAACATATCTAGAGGGATACAGTCCCTTTACCCCTATTCCAATAAACCTTGGTGTACCATTCTGGCATTATCTATCCCCAAACACAGTGCCATCTGGACAATCCCTTCACTGGGTTGATCCTAGGAGTTAGGATGAGGAGAATATAACCAAAGGCTGAGCAGAAGTGATGAAGATTGAAGAGTGTGGTTAGTTATGTCTTTGGCTAATATATGTTCTGCCCCAAGTGTCTTGTGTTATTTTCCATTATATCATAATTTATCATCCCATACTACGAAGAGCATCAATTTCCCCTTTGGTTTCATGGCCATAACCATTTTCATGGCAGCCAGCAGAATTTAAAATCATCTCATGCTTATCTGAGCCTGGAAGCAATTTGATCCAAAGTGATTCCCAGAGTTATCTGCATGGATCAACCAACCCAAGGAATCCTCTTTTGGAAAATGTAACCCCATTCAGCACGAACACCCCATTAGAGCAGAACTCCTTTTGAATTATCATTTTCTTCTATCACACACTATTCCTCATCAATTCCTACAACTAGTCTCTGTTTTGAGCTGTAAATATCTCAATTTGCATTTCTAGTGTCTTGTAATTAATCCCCTATAATTTGCTTTTCGATGAAGCAGGAAACTTACTTAGGTTTTTGAGAAACTTTGGAAAGTTACTAAATTAAGCTGCCTGTTAATTGAGAGTCACATACCTTCCCAAGAGAGAAGAATATTATACAGAGCTTAATGAGTGATCGGATTAATGCGGAGAAAAGCTTCACTTGCTGATTTCAAATACTCTTAAGGGCATAAGGCTGTTCTTGATCAAAAGCTGACATCCTCAGAGAGGCAGTTTGCAGATCTTGCAGCCATAAACTATTTATGATTTTGCCACTTTCTGGATCAGGATCCACAACAACTTCATTCATTAATTGCACAGAAAAGCAAGGAAGAGCTCTTACCTATAGCTGCCAGTGATTGCAATTCGTCCATCAACCAGCAGAAATTTCTCCTTCAGGGTTCCTGTGACCTGTTTTTGGTTTCTGCTTTGGAATGTACAGCCACTAAGAATTCTGACTAGCAGGTTCTATGCAAGAGAACAGTACAAAAAGGCCTGTTTTATATATATATATATATATATGAGCAGAGTTGGTCAGTGACATTTCTTCTAGATCAATTCTAGGTCATTGGTTTTTTTATATATATAAAAAAACCAATGACCTAGAATTGATGTAGAAGAAATGTCACTGACCAACTCTGCTCATCTAGAAAACAGTATCTTTTGAAAAGCTGCTCCAACTGATTGATTCACTATCAAAACACTGTACAAAGGTCACAATTAAAGATTTTGAAGACCTAGCACATGTACCCCAAAGGGGAGCATTTTAGCTCAATCATATTGTTTTGCCTGAAAAAAATGGTACCTTTAAAAAAAAATCAGTTATATTTTTCTATTGGCTGAGATACAAGAAAGTACCCTTACTGTATGCACCACATATGTACAATTAAAATATGAAATCATATTTATTCTATTTGCATGTCCATCTTTTTTCAAGGTACTCAAGACTTTATTTATTTGGCTTATATGCCATTCCATTCTCAAGGATTCTGATTGGCTTATGACTAGTAAAACAAAATATATTATTCTCTCTTAATGTGAGACCCCTAGTAAGCCCTTCATACTAGATCTCACTGGGTGGGCAGATTTAACAACCTTGCTGTGGTCCCTTCATTTTTTTATTAGCACTATAACTTGATAAGATAGTTTTCACAATGGCTATCTAGTCAATTTTGTAGCCAAGTCAGGAATTGGATTGTCATCCAGTATGCTGGAGATTATTTTGAAAAAATACAAATTAACAAGTTTTGCAAATCCAATAAGAATAGAACAACTTTACATTTAAAATTAAAGGTAGTTACAGCTAGGAATTTGATGGTGATATAAATCCATTCTCAACTCCCCTACCTGTTTTGACCAGAGACCCTTCAATGTTTCAAACTATTTGCTCAGTAAAATTAATTCTAAAGATTCAAAATCTTTAGAATGACAAAATCTTGACCCTACATTTGGTTAATGCCTTCATTAATGTATGTGTATTGGGGGAGAAGGCATTTAAAAGCAAACCATATAATTAATTAAATTGATTCCATTCCATGCCGAGATTCTGCTCTCCAGTGAGTGCTGCTAAGAAACTGAAGTGTTCCTCTATTCACCTCTGTGTGACGGACATTAAGGCAAGATTTCTCAGCCATGGAGAGGAAGGAGTGAAGATGCTGCTGACTGAGTATAAGATAAACTGGTATCCGCTGCCTGATTGCTGCATCGTACAGATCTAAGAGAATATCAGGATCTGTGAAAATGTCCATGACTATAGCAATCACCTAGAAAAGAAACAGTTTGCTTGTGAGACCAGCAAAAGGTTTGCAACCTTGATTTCCAAATTAAAATCTCCTTAAAATAACAGTAAAGTGGACCCGAATCCAGCTTGCAGAATTATATGACTCAAGAGTGGCCACATCAGGACATTGATAGAGGAGGTTTTAAAGAAGTCAATACTTTTGATTCAAACATCTTGATTTGTTTTTATACATCCTCTTTGCCAACACCCATGGTACACGTATTTCACTTGATTTATATTTTACTGTGTGGGCTCAAAAATTTTTGGCTTTTGGCTTTGATTTCAACTTAAGAGAATATTCTTTTTCTAATTGACCCACAGGTGCCTTTTCAAAAGGCAAATGGACTGTTTTTCCAGAATTGAAAAAGCTTCTTGGATGAGAAGTAAAAAGTCTTCACATAAAAACAAGGAAGTCCAGTTGCTGTTTGAAAAAGCAGGTTTGGGACAACCATAACCTGGATGACTGAGAATTTTTGAGACATTTTTGTAACTGACTTTCCTGGATAAGGTACAACTGTTATAGGCAGGTTCTATTATAGTCATAACTCAAGGACTACCTGTATATTATGTTTGTATCTTTTACTAGCTAATGTATTAAATATAGTTTTAATTAATTAGAAGCCACCTCCAGTTATCAGACCAGTACATTTAAACATGCTAATATTTATACTTTTCAAAAGTGGAATTGGCAGACGTTATGTACCATCAAATATGATGTATAACAGTTTCTTCAAACAAAAACATACTTAGGCTTCTAAACTATTATTTTACAGATATGCTGACATTGCACATGGAAATTGACAATACATTGCCTTTTTGGAAGGGAAGACAATTTAACAAAGATTTTTCTGTGGCAATAATATTGAAATATCTCCGTTTTGGGAATATGCTAGTTTCTGCGGAATAGCTTTGTTAAAACTCTCCACATATTTTCTCACTCATTTTTTCCATCTTAAAGAGGAAAATGCCCAGTGCTACCTTTCCTTCATACCTTGTGGGCTTGTTGGATACAGCTGCGTACCAATTCCTTAATATGTGGTGCTCCTTCTCCTGGTGGGTGGGTATAGACCTCCGCTCGGGTAATTCCTTTCCAAGCCCCATTGTCTGGCCACCCTAGTTCCAGTTCTGGGGGTGGATCATCTGAACGCTGAGGCCAGTAGCTGAGACTAGATCCCTTTGTTCCAAAGCTGTAAGTCCCTGCTCCCCCTGAAGGGGAAGCTTGTAATTCTTCTGCTGTTGCTGCAGTCTTTAATTCCTGCAATTCACCCTCCGACAGAAAGGGGCGTAGCTTTTCACGGGAGAGGCACTGATTGAAAGCTTCCTCACCATTGGCAAGTAGAGCTTCAAGGGCCATTCGCTGTCGTTCACAATAATAAAATTCAGGATTTGATTCAGTTACTTTACTATATGGCTTTTCGCTCTCCAGGCAGCGGATCTGGGATCCAGCCATGGTCTTTGACAACATAACATACAATTTTAAAGTGTCTACAGGATACCCGTTATTTTAGCAAGTTCCAGTCCTTTCTGCCAGTATTTGTGATGCTGGACAGGAGCAACTCTTCCTGGTCTAGCCTTGAAATCTTAGAAAATTAATGTAAACAATTCCTTTAATGTAACTCCTTGTTCCGAATATTTTTCTAAACTTGTGAGATGGCTATGATGGAGGAATTCATTTAAACCCTGGATTTGGCTACACAAATCTCAAGTTACTGATCTCCTTCTAGATAGCTAACATCTGAAGGCTTCTGAGGAGATTATGACATTGAAAGAGCTGGTTGAGCCAGTCTGTGTTTGTACATATGTAAAAAAAAAATCATATATCTCCAAAAAGTCCAAACATTCTTCCTAATGGTTTATCCTGAGAAGTAGTCCCAGTTTTCTTTTTTCAGGTGTTTTCACGCTT